>OZ038389.1:2927544-3572544 GCA_964036045.1 Eutreptiella sp. 'Long Island Sound 2002' | reverse complement strand
GGCTGGGGCTCTACGGGTTCATCTTCATCATCATCGGGTTCCTGATGCTGCTGAACTTCCTGCTGGCCATCATCGTGGAGGCGTACATGAAGGTCCCCCCCCCCCCCCCCCGACCTGACTGACAGCTACTGACTGTGATTGTCTGACTAATGTAGTCAGACATGATGTTCTGTTTTCTGTTTCAGACACAGTGTGTGTCTTGAGGTTCAACCAGGTTTGGCATAGAGAATAAAGATGCACTTATGCCTGACTGTGGAGTGCATTACCTCTGGTTTGCATTTGTCTGTTTTTTAATTAGGTCACACCCCCCCGACCAGACATGCCACTAGCGTCCGGCAGGGAAACTGGTTCTCAGTACTGTAACTTCATTGCCATAAGTAGGGGGCTACCGGATTAGCAAACCCCATTTGGGCTGACACCTACAAATCATAGCTGCCCCTACTCAACTAGCAAATCCCTATTTCGGAAAATCCCGGCAATAGAAATCTCAGGCCCGATGTGGGGCGGCGCGGCCGCTGTGGTATCCCCCACGGAATTGCGCTGCCTCCTACACAGCGGGAAAATGCACGAAAAGGGCCAGAAACCCTGGTCCCTGTTTGCTTGGGGTCCCTATTTATGGCAATGAATTTACAGTAGCTATCCGCCCCGCGCCAGCGGCTACTCAGTAATACCCGCCCCCCTGCACCGCCAGAACTCAGTAGGAACATGCTGGGTCCAGTGTGTGGCTCCGCAGGACCCTGCTTCATGTGATCATGAGTTGGCAGACGCTAGAGGCGAGTCTGCTCCCGACCCCCATTCGAGCATCCGAGTCCCCCGAATCCCCCCGAATCGGTGCCCCGAAGTGGCGGTTTTCTGGTCCTGAACCCGGAACGGGGTACTGGCGGTTGTGCTGTGGGACCCAATCGGTTGTGCAGCTGCCCCCCGTTCCCACCCTCTCATATCACACATCGATGGCCTGGTGGCCAGGGGACTGAAGGCCGAAGGAGTGGACAGTGGGCGGTGAACGCCGTCCGGGGCAGGCGCGGCTGGAGCCTCATGCGGCCATGGCCACCGGACCCGATCGCAGCCCCCCCTTTCTCTGCCCATCTCCCTATTTCCCCCGCTTCGCCAGCTCTCCGCCCCACGCTCCTCCGAGATCTCCTTCAATTCGCGCCTTCCACTCTTCACAGGCCCATGCCTCTGGTTGACTCTTCTGTCGCCTGCAGCCTCGCCTGTCCAGTTTGGGCTCGTGTCCCTTGCTGATCCCCCCCTCTCACACCATGACCCTAGCCCAGGCTTGTGCTTGAATCGGAAAATGGAAGGAGGACCCCCCCTCCTCCCAGACCCCCCTCCCCTCCCCCAAGACCGCCCCCCCCCACGCTCAAGTAAACCCTGAGGCCGGTGCCTTTGCCGTGGTGGAGGGGGCCAAATGGCGCCTGGCCATTGCAAACAGACCGGCAAAGGGGAGGAGGGGGTTCCAGCAGCCGGAGGGGGCTCCGTCTGATTAAAGTTGCCAGAGGGATGGCGCCAACGGGGGCCTTGCTCATTGCTCAATAGACGGCACTCATCGGGGGCCTTGGTCGCCTCCTATCACCTGCCCTCCTCCCCCACCCCACTCATCTCTGCATCCTGGTGCCCTGTTTGCCCTGCAGCACCCATAGTGTGTTGCCCCTGATTGAGTTGCCCCTATGGCAGTAGCCTGGGGGAGTAGCCTGGGGTGCTGTGGAGCAGATGAGGCACCCAGACGGGGAGCATGTACATTAGTAGATCCCACCCCCCCTCCCTCTCCTCCTCCCTCTTATTGTTCTCGTCGGCACCCCGGCACCGGGGGGGGGGGGGGGCTGGGTGCTTCAAGTTGCCCTGAACATTCTACAGCAATCGGGGGGGGGGGGGGGCTGCCTAAAGTTGCCCACCATAAGCTGACGGGTCACAGTCTCATCAGAGCCTAAATCCTGTGAGTCAGCTACGCCAATGGGCACCTCGATTTCAAGAAGCTTTGCTGGCAGGGACCCTAAACAATCAGAGCCTCAGCGCCTGTGTCCAAGGGAGCCCCCCCCCCCCGCCCGTAACCTTATGCCATCCATCCATCCATCCATCCCCAGACCCCCCCAGTAATCTGTAGGTCAGAGTGCGTTGACCCCAAACATTTTTTCTCCGGCGCCAAAAGAGTACCTTTACTCCCCCTCTCTTGTTCCCGACTCCTTCCCCGACTTCTATTGAACGGACGATTCATGGTACGCTCCGGGGGATCACAAGGAGGAGCCCCCCCACCCCACCCCCACCCCAAGACCCCCTGCCCCCCTCCCTCCCCCCGCTCAAAGACAGGGTTGGCCCCCGCCGTGGTTTGGAATGATGCTTGTCCCCACTGCACGGCTGCACAGGTCGGTATTGCCCTGGCCTACACTGGGCTTGTGTTACTTTTCTCACTGTCTGTCTTTCACGCATTCTCCTCTTGTGTGTTCTCAAAGTACCCTAAAGGGCGACCTGAAAATTGCTCTGCGGGGGGGGGGGGTGACATGGACGCCCGCCGAAGGAGGGGGGGGGGGTTGGAGAAATGGGGTTCCGTGTCGGGCCCTTTGTTTTGTGTAAGAACGGATGTTGGCGCCAAAGGCGCAGGAACACAAAATTTGGCCCGAAAAAGTTTTTTCCACCAATAATTTCCCCCCCCCGCATTTGAGTAGTCAAAATGATCAGCGCGACGTGGGTATCATTTTGAGCCATAGATGTTGGGTTGACCCCCCCCCCCCGCACGGCAGGTCGGGCACCCCTGCCCTGAACCCCCCCTCCCGTCACGGCAGCCAAGGAGGGAGGGGGGGGGGGGGGTTGGGAAAATGGGCTTCCGTGTCGGCCCCCCCCTGCAGAGCAATTTTCTTCCCGCCAAGTCTGTAAAGCAACCGATGGAAATGCACCACCGCCAAAACTCTGTGTGTCTTTTGGAGAGGGGGATTTCTCCAACAAGTACCAGCCCTGAGGTGGTGTGTGCCGCTCTTTTGTCCCTCAAAAGGTGCGGGAGTCCATCGAGGCCCAGGAGACGGAGAACAGCCTCCCGGTCGACATCACGATCCTCCTCGCCACCTCTTGGCTCGGCCTGCGGCACCGCTGGCCGAGCCGCACCGCCATCTGCCACGCCCTCGTCACGATGGACGAGCCCGCGGAGCTGGTCTGCGCCGACGACATCCCGGCGTTCGCGGCCCCGGGCGCGTGGGCGAAGTTCTGGGCGTTCTACAGCGCCTTCGACTGGGCGCTGCCGCCGGCGGACACGAGCCCGGCGTTCACCAAAGTCCACGCGGTCCACCCGCAGCCCGCGGCCCAAAGTGAAGTGTCAGACACGCCGCGCGGCACCGCGGGGCCCCCGGAGGTCATCAGCGTCTGCCACAACACCGACGCGTTGGGGGAGACGCCGGTGGAGGAGGACCCGGCGAGCGCGGCCGCGCCTGTGAGCCCCGCGCGGTCCGGCTACAACACCGTCCTCCACGTGAACACGTCCGTGCGGGGGGTCAGGGAGCGTGTGGGGGATGTCAAGCTGCCGCAGCGGCCCATGTCTGGGCCGCAGCGGCCCATGTCCGGCAGGAATGTTTAGAGGATCCGCCGGGAGCGAATTTGGTTGGAACTCTCCAACGGCGTTGCGTGTGGCGCGCCAGGCATGTTGTCCCGGTTAAGGACAATGAGATCCCCCTGGCACAACTGCTCTGGGACCACGCCAGTATGAGGCTGGGCAGCCAGCAGCGCATTCTCAAGAGGGTGGCTCACCAGTTGTAGTGGATGGGGCCCACAGTCACGCTGCGCTATGTCCCGGGATGGGCAATCCTGCTGACCCCTGCATGGGGGGGGGGGGGGGGGCGGTGGGAGACAAGGAAAAACCAGCCCTCCCCAAGGATGAACTGTTGCCTCAATGGGGGGTATGAAAGGGGTGGGAGAAAGGGGGGAATTTTGGTCCCTGCCCATGCCCGCCACGGATGGGGCATTCACAATATCCCTTGCCCAAGCCCACCATGCCACATCTCAATCCCCGATTCGGCTTGCTTCAAAATGGAGAAAAAAGTACACTTGAAAGTATGGGTCAAGCTGGGGTGTTCCCCGCGATGTACCAAAATAGTGCCAAAATGGCACTTCGCTGGCCAACTGGCCGGAACTGATTTTTTCAACGCGCGCGCGCGCGGGGCACGGCGCGCAAAGATGTTTCGGTTTTCGCCGGCAGCGAATCACTTCACTCTTATTGTCCTTTATCTTGTGCTTACGGGGTCAGGGACCTCTATGTACACGGCACGTAAGAGGGACGCGGCCTGGTGGTTAGGTTTTTGACCTAGCTGCCCTCCCATGCCCTCCCGGGCGGTCCTGCTCCCCCTGTGGGCCCCCTGCCTCCCCCCGCCTCCCCCGCGCTGTGGGGGGGGGGGGGGTATGGCCGTCGCTGCACGAAGCCTAGGGCCTCCAGGAGGCAGCCTGCGGCCGGGCACACCTGACCAACTGCCCTCAGGGCTCACGCCCCCCTTCCCCCCGCTGCCCTCGTCAGTCGCTCTGGCTGTGGCTTTGGCTGTGGCTGTGGCCCTGGGCGCCCCTGTGGCCCCCGCTGCCCCTTCCCGCCGCCCTCCCAGGGGGGGGGGGGGGGCATCCCTGGGGGGGAGGGGGGGCTGGAGCTTCTCCCCTCCCCCTTCCCGCCGCCGCTTGCGCGCCAGCTGGCTGCCATCCGTGTTGTCCTCGTTGTCATCCATGTTGTCGTTGACGTCGACGTCGTCTTCGCACGCGCCCACTGCGGCCGCTGCCCGCGTCTGTTTGCCAGTTGGCGCCGGCGGCCGGCAGCACTGCCGGCTGGCCAGCGGTCCACCCTGGCTGGCTCGCGGACGCGGGCTCCAGCGTCCGTTCCCGGGAGGGTCCGCCGGGAGCGAATTTGGTTGGATTCGGGTTGCTTAAAAATGGAGGAAAAAGTGCACTTGAAAGTATGGGTCAAGCAGCAGTGTTCCCTGCGATATACTAAAATAGTGCCAAAATGGCACTTGGCTGGCCAACTGCCCGGAACTGATTTTTTCAACGCGCGCGCGGCGCAGCGCGCAAAGATGTTTCGGTTTTTGCCGGGAGCGAATTTGGGTGGATTCGGCTTGCTTAGAAATGGATAAAAAAGTACACTTCGGACCACACGAGGTCCCAATTTGGCGCCGGAAAATTTTTCCGCATATTTTTTTTCTCAAAAACCCCCCAGACATGTGTGTTCAAAATGATCAGTGCGGCGAGGGGATCATTTTGAGGTATGTACATTGGGGTACCCGGCCACCCACCCGGGCCAAATGTTAAGGGGGTTTCGCTGTCGGGGGCTGCACCTGGGCCCCGCTCACGAGGTCCCGTGGCTCGGCGGTCATGGCACCTGACGCCGGACGAGGTCCCGAGTTCAAGTCCCGGAGGGGGGCATAGGCAATAACGCTGTGCCGGCCGCGGCGCTCGGAGATCCCCGGTGACCCCGCGGGCCGGACGGGAGCAACGACGGGTGCGTGGGGGCCCGGAGATCGCCCGGGTCTACCTCCCAAACCTCCGCATCCGTCTCTTCGCGTTGAAGGTGCAGGATCTCGTCGGGTCTCTCAGGAGGGGGCCCTCGGGGCAATCGTCGCATGTGTGACAACCCGCCGAAGACGGGCCTCTCCAATCGTCAAACACATCGTCGTGGGGGCACAGGGTTGTGGGGTCGTTCCCCCCGCCCCCGCCGCCGCCCGGCCTCTCCGCATCTTCATCGCCTCGGATCCATTGTGCTGCCGCTTCCCACGGCCCCGAGAAATAGGGTCACGCACCGGTAGCAGCCCCCTTCTGAGGCCGAGGACATTGCCAGCCCCCCCCCCCCCCCCCCCCCCCACACACACAACACATAAGATGTCGATGGTGCCGATTGCCCCATCAAAGGGCGTTGAGCGGCGCGGCACGCGCGACACTCCCTCGATGCCGCGCTCTGCGCTCTGCGCACGCAGACAACGGGCCGAAACGTGGATCTGCAGTGGCTTCTCGCGGGCAGCGCGCGTTCGCCAGCGCGTGTGGCACACACCGAGTCGCGTTGTATCCCCTGCCCACTCCCCTTTGAAGTGATGTGCCGTTGCGCGGGTGCCATCCCGTAGCCCTGGGGATCGGCGGTGTTACACAGTGTAAGTCAGGGCTGTCCTGAAGAACGCTCTTTTTTTGGTAAGGACAGCCCCTACCGACCACCAACCGCCCACCGCCAACCGCCAAACAGCGGCGACCGCCCCCTTTTGTTGAAGAATGCTTCTGTGGTCTTGTGTCTTGCCCATGTCTTGACCATGAAGCAGAGAGCGTCCCTGTGGACGTTCGTTTCTGTTGGCGTTACGAGCCCCTTTTTCTTTAAGGACAGCCCTGTGGGGCACGTCGCACAGCGGCCCTGTCGGTGTGTGCGTATCTCATGACTGTCTGGCCCAGGGCTGTCCTTCAAAACCCCCATTTTGTTTGTTAAGGACAGCCCCCCAGGGACTACCAACCGCCAACCGCCAACCGCCACCAACCGCCAACTGCGAACCTCCACCCGCCACAAACCGCCATTTGCCGCCAACCGCCAACCTTTGAAGTAGAGGTCCCATGACCACGAAGCGGAGAGCGTCCCTGTGGACGTTCGTTTCTGTTGGCGTTACGAACCATTTTTGTTCCTCTTAAGGACAGCCCCGGTGTCAGTCTATCAAAGGTCCCACCTGCACCTTCGTTTCGCTCACCTTCCTTCAATTTGCCCCCTCCCCCGCGCCCCCCCTCCGACAACAACCGTCAAAACAATGCCCACGCCCACACACCTGCGGGTCTTATGAGGCATGTGGGTCCTGAAGGCGCCCTCTTGTCTCCGGGACCGCTTCGTTTCTTTCCGCAGCAGTGCCCGCTGCTCATCATCGCCCCCGCGCCCTCTGCGTGGGCACACCGCGCCTCTTGAGGCCTCCCCGGCAGCGCCATGGCCCGTGGGCCCCCTTCCACTGCGCACGTGGCACAGGGAGGGCCTCGTCCGCTGCTGCAGAGGAGATGTGACCTGTTCCTTGAACAACGACTTGACTTTGTATAATGTTAATTTTTTTTTAGTGCAATACCCGGTGACTGTTCGCTGTGAGAGTGCGGTCTGTTGGGGAGCCTGTCCCCGGGCGCCTTTCGAAAGTGTACAATGCGTTGACGCCCCCCTCTCCGTGCCCTGTGCTCTCCATTGCATCGCCCCACGCCCCCGCGATGATGCATCCAAAACCATGAAATTGATGTTTTTTTGTGCCTCTTGTGCATGTCTGCCTTCCCTTTGTTTTGTTGGTGTGCACGTGCCCCGCTCTTTGGAACTCCCCCGAGGGTGCGGGGGCTGACGAACCGTCACGGCGACCTTGACATGGCGTCCGCGTGTGCACTGCATCCTGTCCCACTGCTCAGTCCTCTGCTCCCGGAGCCTCTGGCGGACGTCCAACGGGTGTTTGTCCTGTTCGAAGCCATTCCACTCGACGCCCGCCGGGAGACGGAGGAACGTGCCTGAACAGTGTTCAGCCACAAGTTGCCGAGTTGTATGTGGCGCGGCGGCGACGTTCACGTCCGGTAATACCGTCGGTCCGCCCCAGGTGGGGTTGTGGGGGGTCACTTCGTGACCTTTCCCGGGTGTTTGGGTATGCGTGCGCGCGCGCGGTTCTCGTTGTGTGTGTGTGTGTGTGTGTGTTTGTTTCTGTGGGTGTGTGTGCCCTTCAGGCGGTGTCTGAGTCGGCTGGTCCTGGTCGGTGTGCCTCATGTCGTGCACATTGGCGTACATCTGGCATCTTCGTGAGTGGGCACATGTAGCCCGCCACTCTGCCAGCGGTTTGCACTGCTGCCAGCAGCTAGGGACACCTCATCACAGAGAAGGTCTTCCTCTGAGGATCTGGTCATACCGACTTCGCTTTGGGGGTATTGCGACTGGATTTGGCAAAGCACCCCCCTTTCCTCCCACGCTCCTCAAGGTGGAGCAAGAGATGTGTTTGGCGTTCCACTTTTGTGCGTTGGTGTTGAAGGGCTGAAGAGCGGGATATTTATGCAGAAGTGCGAACGTACTGGACACTCGGTCGTTCCTTTTTGTGTGCGCTGCTTTGACATTCGACCATGTGCCATGGGTAGAGTCATGGGAGACTCCCTTTTGCGCAGCGCACGTGCAGTGCAAAGCTCTTGTCGTACTGGAAGTACCGGGTGCGAATTGGTAAGCTTTTTCCACACAATATTCTGAGGCTGCAACCCCCCCTCTTTGCGCTTGTACGGTATTGTCTAAGGCCGGGGAGCCTGTCCAACTGTCGTTTCCTTGAAGTCACCCGTGTTTGCACGAGAGGGGGCGTCACACAGTATGAGTTGTAGCAACAAATGTGTCGGCCGTGTGCGCGCAGTGCATCATTGTCATTGATGGAACCATGGGCAAAGACCGGTTGGTGCTGCCTTTGCCATCGTGGGGGCCATTCTGGGATTAGTATTCGAACCGTGCGTGGGGGATCGCAAGAGTTGTCTGTGCCCGCCAGCGTGCGCGCGCGTGTGTGTGCGCGTGCGTGTGTGCCTGTGTGTGTGTGTGTGGGTGTGGGTGCGTGTGTGCGCGTGTATGTGTGTGTGTGTGTGTGTGTGTGTGTGTGTGTGTGTGTGTGTGTGTGTGTGTGTGTGTGTGTGTGTGGGCTGTCTTCTTGTAGAAATCAGCGATGTCAGTGAGACAGCATACCAAGGTGCTCGCTGATGGAGAGAGATACCTGGGTGAACCCCCCGTGTCCAACGAACACTGTGTCCAACAAACACTTCTGTTTGGACCGTATTAAATTTGGGACCTAATTAATTAGGTACTTAATTAGGTACCGGACTTCAGAACCGAGGTTTCAGGCTAAAGGATTGGGGAAATGCGGGGCTGTTTGTGATGTATCTTGCAGTATTGGTGGGCAAGTTTGTAAAGCAGGTTGTGACGGAATGGTTTCCCTCAACTACAGGACCTTTATTGCCCACCATGACTGAATGGGTTGGGTATCTTGTGCCTAGGGACGTGTTACCGCCGTTTCACAATATTGTCGCGCCCACCGAACGGCGTGTCCAGCGAACACTCCCGTTCGGACCGTATTAATTTAGGACCAAATTGTTTGTTAGACACGGGGGGGGGGGGGCATTGCAGCTGGCCCTGAGCACCAGTCACTGTTTGCTCTTTTGTTCCATATCATTTACCATTGGGTTCTGCGCTACTGTCAGACCCTGCACAGTTTGGTATTGTATAGACACAATGTCCACATGCTTCTCACAGTCCTTGACGTTAACAGCTGTATGTGTGGGTGGGTGGGTGGGTGGGTGGGTGGGTGCGTCTTCCACTTCCAGAAAGGCGCCTAGCCGCCAATGGTCATGACTGCTTTTTGACTGATTCCTCAGCCTGACGAGCTTCCTTACATTCGGCGCCTTCTCGGTGCCTGTTTGTCACGTCCTACGTGTGTGCGTGTGCGCAGGCGCGTGCATGTAGATGTGTATGTGTGTGTGTGTGTGTGTGTGTGTGTGTGTGTGTGTGTGTGTGTGTGTGTGTGTGTGTGTGTGTGTGTGTGTGTGTGTGTGTGTGTTGTGTGTGGTTCGGGCGTAGGTGTGTCCACACAGTATATGTCTTCGGGGCCGGGGGGGGGGGGGGTATGAGGCTGGATGCCCACTGCAAACAGGTCATCGTATTCCCGAGAAACACGTTGAGAGTATCCATCTGCCAACATCCGTTCCCCGCCCGCTGTGGACGGCGTGCCACAGCCATTGCCATTCTTGTGCCATGTCCCGACGTGCCCTGCAGCATTCTTTTGTTGTGCCCGCCAGGGCTCGTGGCCCGATGGGGTCCTCCCGTGCGATGGGCTCTCAGTCTTGTTAGTGCCGACATGTGCGAGCGCTGCCGCCCGCCAGTCCTGTTGCAGCACTGAGGCCCATGTCAAGGGGCCTGTCACTACGCCGCTGGTAGTCTGAGCCGCCATTCTCCGACACACGCCTCAGTGCAGCCCCCTCTCCCCCCTAACCCCCCGCGTCCTTGCAGGGCACGGCCGTGTCTAAGCACGACGAAGCACGAACCGCCCAATGGTGTGGGCCATGCCACCGAGTTCCCACAAAGTGACTCTGACGCCGGGCCGCCAGAGACGAGGTCCATGCCATGTGAACGAGAGTGTGATGTCCGTCACAGTTCAGGTGGGCGAAGGGGGGGGGTCGCATTGTCCCTGCGTCGGGTGCTCCCATCCGGCGCATCCAGGGCCCACAGTTGCGGGGGATGGGGGTGCAGCACGTTCCTGTTGCCTATCCTGCTTCCCCCAATGTCCTCAATGCGCATTCACGCAGGGGTTGCACACAGGCATTCAGAAGCCTCCAGGAAATAACAGCAAGCATCAAGAAGCCAACAGTCGCGGTGTATGCTTGTTTTTGTGCCACAATCTGGAAATTCTGTACCAAATTTTGCCATGGAATTTGAGAATTGGTGCCAAAGTTTGCCCACACCAAATTCCGTCATTCCAAATATTGCACATTCCTAATCTTCCCCCGGGGTGTCCGGGGTTAGCCCCGGGGTGTCCGGGGCTAGCCCTGGTGAGTCCGGGGCTACCCCCGGTGTGTCCGGGACTAGCCCCATGGGTTCCGGGGTTAGCCCCCCCCCCCCCCGGTAGTTCAGCATGGCATCAGCGTTCATGCATGCCGCTGCCGAACCGCGTGCACTCTCTGGTGGCCTCATTCCAGGCACCCGATCGCCGCTATCTTGTTGGCAGAAAAGTACGTATGGCCTGTAATTGACCACTGACAAGCATCTGTCTTACGTGCTGCTAGTCCCCGCCCTTGCACTGCCATAGTACAGCTTTCCACTCGGGTGACGTCGCATTGGCTTGGCACGGAGGCCCCTGAGGACACAGTGGGCCATGGTCAAGCCAATGCAGTCATGAGTGGCCCGCAGACCGTGCCTCCCACCCCAAGTCCGATCCAATCCACACGCTGGACCAGCCCCGTGCGGCGGCAGCCCCCCAACCCTCAGTGTCATGTACAAACCGCCGTTGCATGTGCCGCGGGTATGCCCTGCGAGAAGTCCCGCGGGATGCCATGCCACCGTCCTTTCATACTTAACAGAGCGCACGGACTACAAGTCCTGTCTCCTGCTGGATATCGCCCTCCCAGCCAAGCTCCTCCCTGGCTGAGTTCCGGCGTGCCCTATCTCTGCGGGGTGAAACCTGCTGCCAAGCCTGCTCCCAAGCTGCCAAACCTTGTGCCAGTGCAGCCAGTGCAGCCGAATCTGCTGCTCAGGTTGCAGCCAAGCCTGTCGCCAAGCCTGCAGCTGGAGAGCCCATTCGTGTGGCCCCCGTTGAGCGTGTCTAACTCTTCAAAGTCAAATACTCGCGCCAGAAAAAGTGGCACACAGGGTCTGTCTCTCAGCAGAGCTGAACATGCATCCCAACAGGCAGTTTCCGCGTCCTTTTGTGGTTTATATGCGCTCATGTTTGCATGTCTTGCTTCATGTCACGCATCCTTTGTGTTCCCCAGGGGAGGGGGGGGGCGTCAATTTGGGTTTGTTCCGCGGGGATGTGGGGATACCATCATGCACAGGCGGCTAATCAAGGGGGTGGGGGGGGTAGCAGCAGGGCAATCAAACACGAACATTTGGTTTGTTGCAACGTTGAGAATCTCGCAGACTGAGCAGCGGTTTAGTGAGCTCATCCCCCCCCCCGCAGACGACCTGACAGGTCAGCACGGTGTTCCTCACAGGACTAGCGCTTCAGGATCCATCAAGACTGGTGGTGGACACACCCCCATCCCATCCCCACCCCCCCTTTCTGCCATGCCTCTGCGTCTCTTGTCTGCGGATGCGGCAGTGCATGTGTGTCCATTGTCATCGGTGCCGATGATTGCGAATCGGTGCAAAAGGCGTTTTGGGGGAGGGGGGGGCAGATTCCTATCCCTGGACCCCCCCCCATTTGCTCCCAAGGGACGGGTTTTGATGCTGGCAAACGGCTGCAGTGCACCGCGCCCCACCTGGCGTGTCCCCCATCCGCCATCATCCCCGTTCCCCACTGCCTGTTGCTTGGGGCTTTGGCCTGCCCCCAACGGACTGACCACATGACCTTCAGATGACCTGCACGTCCCCATGTGTCTCTTGGCGGTTCTTGCTGTAGAAGGGGCCTCGGCCTTGCCACTGTACATGTCGTCCTGTTTATGTCTAATGTACAACCGGGTATGACTTGCTGCGGGCGTTAGTGCGCACCCCTCCTGCCGTTGCTTTCCAGCACGAAGGGCTTGGAGTCAAGATCGCTGATATCATTGCGCATGTGCCGCGATGCTACACCGGCTGAGGCATGCGATCCTAACCGACGATTGGACTGGGTGCAATTCCCTCGCATTGCCCCCCGATTTGGGATGGCATTTGTGGCTCTGTGCGCGTTGGTGTTGTTGTGGCATGTCGCTTACATAGGCAATGCACATATCAACCCCGAAGCGGTTTGTATGGAGGGGTGGCATGTTGGATCGTCCCCCACCCACCCCACGTTTTCTTCCACAGAAGCGGTGTCTTGTTACATTGCATGCACTGTTGTACATTGTTGTTAATCGGTGGCAGAGGGCACTCTTCTGCGGAAGTGCAAACATACTGCACACTTGATGGTCATTTAGCTGCAATGCTTTGATTTTGAGACCGTGCGGTGTTGTGTGTGTGTGTGTGTGTGTGCAGTGCCCTGTTGCCTCCAGGGTTGTTGTGTTGGATCCATTGCATAGTGTGTGTGTGTGTGGAAGTCGGTAGATGACGTAGGGTGGGTTCTTGGGTTGAAAGCACACCCAAGAAAGGCGGAGCTGTATCACTGGGAGAGAGAAGCCACAGGTAGGCAAATGTGGTAGCAGCCGGTCAAGGTACAAGCCCCCTTCTCTAATTATTTCGGACACTTCCTGGCAGTGCCGCAAAGAAGGGAGATTGCCGTGGAACATTTCAGACAGAGAGCGCTGGCGGAGATGACACGGTGCAACAGATCGCCGCTGGACAACCGGGAGAAGGTGCAATTGATCAATGTAGCAGGCTGCTACATAAAGCCTTGCTCCTTGGAGAGGAGGAGTACTGGCACTACGTGGATAAGCTCTTTCAAGACTTTGTGTGGGAAACACAGAAAAAGGCAGATAAAAGGACAGTTAAATGTGAAGCTTAACAGGCCAGTCCAGAAGGAGGCATGGGATTACGCAGGGTGTACTGGTCATGGCGAGCGAGATGCATCAAGCAGGCCAAGCCAGGGCTGAAACAAAAAGAATGGACATTGGGATGAATGACATTGCTGACCGGCTGGCAAAGAAGAGCACGCGGTTAACGGTACAAGACGGGCAGCCCACGCAACCATGGTTCATTTTCATTGCAGGGGCACCCCAGCAAAGAATTTGGTACATATGAGGTGGAGCACATTTTCCACTGGGTGTTCTCGTTGCTGTTTGGCAACCGTGGCTATGGGGACAAATGCCGTGGATAGGGTGCAAAGGGTGATGGCAGGGGTAGAGTATCCAGATGTACGGTGTGTGGAGACATGCATGGACCAACCCTGCCTGAAAGACTCGTCTCATGTCCCAGGTGGAAAGGGTCATTGTGGAAAGAGTGGGAACAAGCATGGCCACAATGCACAAAGGAAAGCGGTGGAGGAACGACGTCACAGAGGAGGAACAACTAGTGCGTGCTTTACTCCAAATTCCGAATTGATTGGACTTCGCAGTACTGCTGGACTAATGGCTGGAATTGTCTATGGCGGGGACATTCAGTCTATCGGAACCGACCATTGATCCCCCCCCAAATTCCGAAGGTGTAGCTGAAGGCCCTCAAAAAACGGGAATGTGCACTACAAAAAGAGGTAGGATTCTTTCAATGTCATCAAGTTACGGAACAGTTGCCCATGCCCACACCAAAGGAGTATGGAGGGCCAAGCAAACAGCTCTGTGGTATGGGAAGTTCGAACCACGCCCTTCCCGGCCTAAACCTTAGTTTATGGATGTAAACTTTCGTTTAGGATACCGACTTTGCTCCTCAATTGTTTGTTTTTGACACATGATGAAGGGATCAAATGAGTCGGTGGGGGAGGGGGTCAAGGTCAGAGGTGGTACCATGGGCAGCAGGTGAAGATATGGTATCAGAGGCAGTGGAGAAGCTCAAGACGGATTGGCACAAGTGGACCCTTGGGCCCTACAAAATATTGCTGCAAAGTGACATCTATGAGAAGGACATTGAAGAATGGGAAATACAGATGCATGAGCTAACTGGCCAAAAGGGGGGGAGTGTTAGCGCCAGGCGCGCACCGGGCATCTTTTTTTGACCATTCCCCACCCGTGCCTGTTTTAGCCCGCACCTCACCAAACAATTTGGAGTACCTTCTCGCCGTGTCTAAGAATTTGGCCCATCCTTTGCACCCAATTTATGATGATGGCAAGGGTGGTGGTTGGAAGTGGTGGGAGTGACATTTTGTGTCGTTGAACTCTCATATTTCGGCTTATGCAAGGTGCCTTGCACGGAAGGTATGCGGTCTAGTGCAGTCTACTTGGGGGACTTTCCAAGGTGAGGATAAACTTGGGGCTAGAGATAAGATACTTAACACAAAGGTAGTGTGCTGGGCATGCGCTGGGCGCGCGCCACGCAAACATTCCCCCAAGGATGTCGATGGTGAGACCTTCCAGAAGTTTACAGACACGGTGGGAGGAGAATTTGTCAGCAAGACGGAATTGGTAAAGGCACTGGGGACATATTGTGGCTGCATGGGGATGGAGCATGGACCCCGGCGGTAGTTTGATGGATTGCACACCTAATGGGGTGTTGTGCTTGCTTTGTGTGTTGAAGGGGAAAACCCTAAACCCACAACTTGGCGCTTGAGACAATAGGTGCGCTTGCCAGTGCAGGTCCTGCGGACCCGCCAACAAGGGAGTAGGCCGAAGAGTGTCACTTGAGGAGTGGAGTGCTGTGTCCCCCTCAATGATGAATGGTGGAGCTGCTTGACACATGGCATGGGACGGGAGACACATTTAGACTGATGTTTCATGAAAAGTACCACGAGAAGCTCACACAAAACTTGTGGAGAGAGGCACAACACCACATCTACAAGAAGCTGAGATGAATTCAAAACCTACAGTTGGTCAGAGGAGTGAGGGTATTTGGTGTATTGAGATGGCTAGAGAGGGAGTGTAACTAACTGGAATGGAGGCTACCATAGGATAGACGACCAAAGCAGTTTGAGCAAGGAAGCGAAATATATTATGTTGAGCGGTGTCTGCATCCAAATACGTGGCCTAAAGGCAGACCTTGATGGTTGCCCATACCTCGGCTGAAAATCCAGTGGGCCAAAATCGTCCTTGGACAGACTACCATGTAAATCATTTGTGCACCGTGGTGTTGCCATCATTGCATGCCCCAACAAGGGACCCCAAGCATCTCAAAAGAGAAAGGGTTTTAGCTTGATCCAGAACACTTGTGTAGAGATACGGCCTATTGCCATAGTAAACCAAGGTATTTTCACGGCCGCTATGCAGCAGACCCCTTTGCTCAAGCATACCGCCATCCTTTTGATCACCTTCTTCGCACATTCTTAGGGTCACTTTTTCACCCGTGTGAAATTGCAAGTCCCAAGATGGAGGCTTTACATAGTCTTGGACCCATGGTCCATGTGCCCTTGTGACCACGGGCCCTCTAAGGGGTTGCTGCACACACTGGTGCGGGAAGACCCAGGTTTAACACCTCAAACCCCAGTTTAGGACACCCGCGCCTCCTCTCTCATCGGCGCTTTAGTTTTTACAGTGGTGGCGGTGTGGTGGCAGCGGCGCGCACAGGCCTACCCGACAACACCAGTGCAGTGTGAGAATGCAACACGAGTTCTGCATGCGAATAGGGAGGGAGGGCAGTGGTAGGGAGTGGCGGTGGAGGCTGGTGCAGATGCAGCGAGAGGGGGGGGGGGGGGGGCAGAGAGACACGGTACACCCTAAACAAACAAAAAGCATTTCTTAGGGTCACTTCTCCTACCCAAACACCATCAATTTGACCTGGAAAGCATTCTTTGCACTCTGTGTGTGGATCCATAATAAACTCCCACATCATTACCTCACCTGTAGGGCGGGCCAAGAGGGCCATGGGCACGCCCAAGGTATTTTCACTACCGACCTTGCTAGCAAAATCTCTGTGCCTCAGAGCCCTGTTCTCTAACATACACTTACTTCGCACATCCTTAGGGTCACTCTTTGTGCCCAAACGCAAGCAATTTGAGCCGGAAAACATTCTTTGCTCTGTGTATGGATCCATAACAAACTCCCACAAAATCACTCCTTTTGGATGTGGGGCAGTCCAAGAGGCCCATGGCCATGCCTTAGGCTTGGGCAAAGGGCATGGGCGGGGCAGCTAGGCTAGCTTGGCATTGGGCATGGCGACCCAAAGGCAGGGCGACCTTCAGCCCCAAACATCTCGAAAGAAGCAGGGGTTCTAGTTTGATCCAGCACACCTGTGTAGAGCTTCGGCTGATCGCCGTGGCCAACTAGGGTATTTTCACCACTTTCCTTGCGAGGAAAAGTGCAATGCAGCGGACCCCTTTGCACAAGCAAATCCACTTTCTTCACGCATTTTTAGGGTCACTCTCTGTGCCCGAACACCATCAATTTGAGCCGGAAAGCATTCTTTGTGCTCTATCTGTGTATTCACAACAAATTCCGACGGCATAACCCCTTTCACCAGTAGCAGGCCAAAAGGGCCGCAGCCACAGTTTAGGCTCGGGCAAAGGGCATGCGCAGGGCGGCTAGGCTGGCTTGATTCCTCTCCGCTTTGTTGGCCAGCATGTAGTTTCTCTACTTTGCAACGAATCGGGGTGTGGGACACATTCAGGTGCTTCCAAGATGGGTCCTTGTTTGCAAGGAACGCGATTGGAGGGTCATGGGAATTAGCGGCATAACCTCCAAGCTCAGCCAAGAACCTACAGAATTTTTGGGCAGCCAACCCCCCCCCAACAGGTGACAAACACTTTCTTTAGCACCCTCTCTAATTTTGGCTCCTTCTTGTTGTCTTGTGCAATGTGGATACCCGCATACCCCTTATCCATGGTGCGTGCCTCCATGGCTTCGGCAGTCCATTGCCTCTTGTGCACCGTGGAGTGGGACATACAATTGCCTGTACAATGGCTTTTCCATGTTGCAGCCCGGTTTCAGCTTTAAAGAGATTGGGCAGTGCGTTATTTTAGGTGTGTGGAAGGGGAAGGGGTTACACTAAACGATGGGCCCATAACAGACACTTCTTCAGTCCAAGATACCAGTGATTGATCCAATTTCTTGCCCTGCAATGTCGGTGTCCATTCTGCATTGAGGTGGTCTTGAGAAAGCTAGAAGAGTGCTGTAGACCAATGTACAGATCAACAAGACCAACAAGAGAGCTGTTGTGTTGGCATGCAACCTGCATGGCATGGAAGGCGACCCACACAAGTATCCTTGGGGTACAAGCAAGAATAATGTATGGCATACCCCTAGCAGAGTACCACACCCCTATGGTGCTACACTTTTCGGCTTTAGGAGGCAAGTAGGGACCAACTCCCCTGTTTTGAGGGTGGTGGACAGACCCATATTAGGGTCAGAGGGCGCTAACCTTTGGGGTTTCTATCCTAATTTCCCCTATTGTTGGTGCTGAGGCCAGCCTCCTGCTGTCGATGATGCCATGCCCTATTTTTAGCCCTTCCTACTCTTCATGGGCCTCAATACCCGGCCCCAACCAAAAATACCTTCCAAAACATGTTTTTCTGATTGAGGAAAATACTCTCAATTGCTATCTTGTGGGGGTATACAGGCAGAGGAGTATGCAAGATTTTTAAGGTGGGGAATGGCCATTTCTGGTACCCTGGTTAGGGTCCTACCTGTGATGTCATACCCCATTGTTAGCCCTTCCTACTCCTTCATGGGCCTCAATACCCAGCCCGCCAACCAACTACCTTCCAACACATTTTTTGGTTTCACGCCCTCAAAACAGGGGGTTTGATACCTACTTGCCTCCCAAGGCCCAGAGGTGTTGCAGCATAGAGGTGTGGTCCTCTGCCACAGGTATGCCTAATGTATATGGGTGTTTTTGCAGGGGGCTAACCACCCCCAAAAACCGTCCACAAGCAGGTCCACCAGGTGGAGTTGGAGGAGTCACAGGGTGAGGGGGACCCTCCCTCCCCTATTTTGAGGGTGGTAAGTCCATTTTCGAGTCCTAACGCCCTCTTTGCAGAATTTCCAATTTTGTGTCAATTTTGCCATTTTTTCACCAACGCCTGGCCTAGCTGCAAATGGTGGTTCTCAACCTTGAAGCCCCCATTCCTCCAAAATATTGTCAGTTGGAGGTCAAGTCATTGGGTGGGTTCGTTGAATTTGATGTGCACAAGGCATCCGCAAATTGGATCCCTCAACTCAACGATATGTTGGCCAAGTTGACCAATAATTACCCCGGACTCCCCCATGTAGGGTGGTTGCATGTGGCTTCTACACATCAAATGCAGCAAGCCGACTAAATGACTTGACCTCCAACTGACAATACATCGGAGGAAGAGGGGCAGCAAGGTTTGGACCCACCCTATGCAGCCTGGCTGGCAGCATGCCTAAACGTTGAAGGGTTCAAAATTTCGCCTTTGGTGCTCAAAAGTATGGCCTCATGATGCTGATTGACTCATTCCTCCCCGAATAGCCCTTTTCTCCTTTTCTGGGAGATTTCAAAAAAGTGTAACATACCCCCTCCGAGGTGACAACAATTCTGAGCAATTTGGGTCAAAAATTGAAAACCTGGTTCATGGACGGAATGGACACCCCACGAACACACCCATATACCCGATGCAGGGCAGAAACCTTAAAATGGTGCGATCACCCAACTTCCGCGAAACTTTTCAGCCATATCCCTTGGAATGTTGTGAAGAAAATGACAAAAAACGGCCAACAAATGCGGACTTTGCACTGTTTTGGCCGGGAGCACCCACCCCCCACACATCCAGACACCCATCGGTGACACACAGCATATGCTCAACCACTTCGCAGGAGACCCATGGTCTGAGTGGCTATATTTTTTCGACACAGCTCAACTTCCCATGTGTGCACCCTAAGCAGCCTGGCCCGCAAGGGCCATCCTGAAGCCCCAGCGCCCCAGTCCTGCTGCGGTCCACCGGATGCCCTCTGGCCTGCTCGGCTGTGCAGGTGGTATTGCCCCGCACTGTCCAAACCCGCCTCTGATTCATCGGTTGGATGTGGTACCTGATCCTGGCCTCGTTGGCCTTCACGTTGCTGGCCACATGGTTAGTCATGCCCCATATCACTGCCCTGCAGTCTGCAGACCGCAGCCTTCAAGTCCAACGGCCGCGTTCAAAGCGGCGGGATCGCCCAAGAAGCGCGGCGGTCGGTCGGTCCCCCGGGCTCGTGCAGCCAGTGATTCCCTCGTTCTTCAACGCCTCGTGTGGGGAGCTGAGGCTTGACAAGGTATTTACACCCGGGGTAGTGCTGCAGCATGACAAGCCCTGTGTGTCCGGGTCCGCCAACACAGGCGTCGTCGTCGTGCACGGCGGCACCGCCGTCGCTGGCCAGCCGGGCCCCGGGGAGTGCCGCTTCACGGTGTGTCTGCCCCCGCAGCCCCCCACCTCCGACCCGCAGACGGTGCTCGTCCTCGGTGCGCGCCGCAACAAGACCCTGGTCAACGTTTGGTTCGGCGACGTGTTCTACTGCTTCGGGCAGTCCAACATGCGGCACCCACTCGCGGACCAGGGCGCCAGCCCCTTCGACCAGCAGAAGTTCCTCTTCAAGGCGCGTTTGGCCCAGCTGCTGCGCGACCTGGGCGACCCCCTCATCCGGCTGCACAACGGCGAGGCCGTGTTGTGGGTAGAGACGCGCACGCAGGACGTTGCGCGGATGCGCGGGTTCTCCGCCCCGTGCTTCTTCATGGGCGTCCACCTCTACAACGCCACGAATTCGCGAATCGCGCGGCCCCTGGGGCTCGTCACCCGGTCGGTGGTTGGAACCCCGATCGTGTCGTTCTTATCCCCCAAGTTCTACGCGCTGTCCACCACGCGGTGCCCCCGCCCCCGCTGCCAGACCGCGATCCCGGGCACGTGCAATGTGTACCGCCGCCGGCCGCAGCCCGGGCTCCAAGAGCCACGGAATTCGCCGTCGTTGGCGTACGCTCGGGGGGTGCTGCGGGACGTCGAGGGGCTCTCGTTGAAGGCCTTTGTATATTATCAGGGCGAGTCTGATGTCATGGGCAGCAATGCGTACCACTGTCGCCACGAGATCTTGCTGTGGCAGATCCGCTCAAATCCCCTGTGGGGCCCGGCAGCCCCCTACATCTACACCCTCATCGCCGGCATGCCCGGCAAGACCCTGGGCGGCCGCACTCCGATGGTCCGGGAGCAGCAGTTGATGCTCCCGTTCTTCGCGGATCACACGGCCCTCGCACCGGCCCACGATCTGGGCCACCCTCTGGACGTGCACCCGCCTGACTCACGGGAGGTCGGGCGTCGACTGGGCCTGGCTGTGCGGGCGTCGGTGTACGGCGAGGCTGTGGCTTACCAGGGCCCAGCGCTGGTGCAGGTGAACATGACAACGGAGGGGCCGCTGGCTGTGCAGGCGTTCTTTGACGGGCCCGGGGCACCGTTTGTGCTGAACGGCACGAGGGACTGCGTGGAGTGTTGTGCGCTGTCCCCCTTTGAACTCCAGGTGGCAGGCAAGTGGCAGCGCACTGTGCCGGCTGCTTTGGAGCCACTGACACATGGAGCTGAGGCTGTTGTCATACTACCCGCTGCTGAGGCTCCAGTCCGCCTGAGATTTGCCTATGAAGACGATCCCCAGTGTATGCTGTACAACGCCATGTGGCTGCCAGCGCTTCCGTTCGACGTATGGCTGCACTCTGGACTTGTTCAGCTGGCCCTCAGGGATACTTTGGTATCCTCGGGGCTCTGGAATGCCAGTTTGCACCGCAATGTCCAAAGCCGTGCCTGACCCTAGCCAACATCCCTTTCTGTAGTTTTTGCCAACGACAGCCCAAGCCATCCTAACCACCATCAATGGTGGAGCAGCAATCACCATTTGACTTGATCGCATGTTATACAACCATGATTGCCATTTCAGCATGTAATCTGAGTCACATTCAAGTTTAAGATCCTTTGGGTGACTGACAAATGACACAGATGGACACGCTATGTTTGTTCGCGTCCGGAGGTTTGTTTGCCCACGGGCCTTATTTTTTCCCAGGACAGAGTGCAATTCAAACACACGGAAAGTCCAAGAACAATCCACAGCTTTGCCCCAAGGCAGGCCACAGGGGAGATTGTGGTAGCAAGGGCACTCGGCTCGTCTCGCCTCACTTTTTAGATGTCATTGAATCAAGTTTTAGAGGTTTGCTTGTTGTTTTTTCCGGGTTTTCTTACATTTTTTTTTTGCACCATGAATCGCGATACAGTGCTCGGAAACATCACAAATTCAACGCACACATGAAGATAGATGATTTCGTCGATTGCCACTTCCTGCTGATGTTCTCATTCCTCCCTGTTTTTCGATGTCTTTTTGTCTTCCGGGAATCCACCGGGTGTCGTTGGGCCATGGTTATTCCATGAAGGTGCAGGTGACCTACAAGGGCATGCGGTGTCTACTTTGCGAAACCAAATGGAAGGGCACAGTCTGGGGACAAGGCAAAGGCAATCCGTGAAGGTGCTACCTTCCGCCTAAGTTCTTTGTCAAGCTGTTGCCTGACCATGTCATGGCTGCGAGAATGCAAGGGTATGTCATTCAGACAGGGCATCAGACACCCCTGGCGGCTCCGACCCACCCCTTCCTCGTCCCTGGCCACCGGCGGTGAGAAACATGCTGTCCATATGATATTTGCTTATTCTCTGTGGTTAGACTTTCATGAAAAGTGGTTTTGGGTGCACCCATATTTCGCTTGTTGAGACTGAAAGCTGCAAAACAGTTTTGAACTTCATTACAGTCTTGGGGCTTGAGGCTGCAATGTATGTCCCATTTGCATCCTATCTGACTGCACTGTCACAATCTCCCCAATCCCACTCCTCCAGGGTTTCGTCAAAAGAAAGGATTTTGCGCTACAAAAAATTTTCATGCCAGAAAAAGGTCCAAAACCTGGTTCAGAAATTGTCAGAGAAGGGAATTAAAGCTTCTACTGTGCACATAGGGCCCATGGTAGCATGTGATCTTCAGGTTGGAGGCCAAAGTCTGTTGCCATGAACAATGCAAGTGCATGGAACATGTGGATATGCCAATGCGTGCATGAGTATGCAGGTAGAATTGATGCCATTTCTGCATCTGCAAGCACCGCAGGTGTGCACTGGCAGCTGTGAGGAATATGCCAGTGCTCCTCAGTGCTGAACGAGATTTGATGGCACATGTGCACATCACCTTGCTCACCTTTGATCAGTTGTAACATTGGGGACAGATGGTTCGTCTTCATTTGGCGATACTCAAATTTTAGAGGTTATCTTATTTTTTTTCCCCAATGGTTTCATCCAAAAATGATTTTGCGCTGCGAACCAACTTTGCGCCAAAAGTCAATAATCCAAAATTTAGATCTGGTCGCGAAATTGTTTGGGCGGGGATTTGGCGCTTCTTCTGTGTACATATGGCCCATGGCGGCCCATGAACTTCATTTTGGAGGCCCATATTACATGTCTGTTGCCATGACCAATGCTATTGCATGGAACATGTCAGCATGCCGCTGGTTACAGGTGTGTATCGGTACAATGGATGGACTGTGTGCATTGAAACGGGCTTTTATAGTGGCAAATGCTCCCACAGGATTTCGAAAGTTGTAGGGTGATAGATTGCCGCAGTGTCTGACAGCCATAGTCATCCGCTCCTGGGGCCATTTGTGGGTTTCCATAGAATATGCTTGATATCAACATTACCCTTTTACTATGGCAAGCACCAACAAGGCATTCAGCCGCAATGTGGGTTTGGCATGGCATTTTTTTGCAAAAGTCAAAATTTCTTGTTTTAAAAAACAAGGAATGAAGTTTTACAAGGTTTGCTAGAAGATTTTCTCAGGAAAATGCCAAAAAAAATTCAAAAGGCTGCTTTTTTTGTTTTGTTCTTTTTTGCACTGTTTATCCCCGCGTTGCCCCTGGGGTGAAAGGCTACTGCTTTTCAAAAACATTATATTTTTGAAATTTGCACAAGGCTTGATGGACGTAAATGATGTTGCCACAATTTTGCTTTCATGGGGTCTTCAAGGGGGGAGATAGATGTTCCGTTACCTAATCTACAATCGCCTAATAGCACATTTTCAATTTTTGTCAGAAGTTTTCGGCGTACATATTGTTAAATCTATATCTTTACTCTTAGTGAACCGGAGCTTAGCTATTGTAAGCATACGCAGCGTATTCTATGTGGTAATTATTGTCTGCTCGCCGGTTGGGTTGAAGGCGGGCTCCAAACCACAAAAGTGCGAGTCCAAAAACGTGGGCCCATTTCGTTAACAAGTGTCGTTGTTTGGACATGGAGTACAGAATTTTTTGCTTCCTACAGTGCAGATAGGAAAGTTGTCCGGTCCCCTTGAACATCTTCCTAATTTGATTGATCTGATGTGATATGCAATTGATTGGTGGTATTTGTGTGTCGTTGGTGCTGTGTTCACTGAGCTACAGTGATAGGTCAAATTCGTAGCTCTGCCGTCCTGTGTCTTTTCCCGCATATTTTGCTGTTTGTTGTATTATAGCTGAAATGTTGCGCTAAGCCAGGCAAGGTACAGTCCCGGTAGCAAGGGCGGCATCATCAAGGGTCGCGTCCTAGACGCCGCCATGTGGTGCAAAACTTGACGTGTGCCAACAACAAGTATCCCGAGTTGGGTTGTGGAAGTGTGCAAAGGAGGTCGGGACAACAAGAAGCTTTTGAAAAGTCTTTTTGGGAAGCAACCGAGTAATGGAAGATCCGTCACAAGGTGTAAAAGTTTGAAGAGTCAGAGTTACGAAAGTCACAAGACCGAAAAAATTATTGGCAGGTTTTGGTCATCTAAAAAGTGTGTTGCTGGAGTGAGGCGACCCTAAGTGCAATTATAGTCGCGAATTGTGCTAATTGTTGGTATGTATTTAACAGGGGATTAAGTGGTGGGGTTGGTCGTGGATGGGGGATCTAATGGTGCTCAAACCGCATTCTTTGGTTAAGCTTTAGGGTTATGTTAGTTGGTTGTTGCATTGAGCCATCATGTAGTGGGGCTCGAGTCTCCAAGTAGTCTCTTCGGGTTGTGGAAGTGTGCATGAACAAGCCGCGGAAAACAAATTTGCATTAAGACACTAAGATTGTATTGCTTAAAAACAAGCATGTCAAAATAGAAGGCTAGTTGTGAAGCCAACAATGTACTAATGGAGGCGGGTAGGCTGATTTCAGCCCCTTCTTTCAGCTCTCTGTTGATCCATATCTAAGCCATGTAGCGAAAAACCAATGTATCATGGTGACATCCAAGCTACTAGCTACCAACTTGGAGCTTACAATATGCTCCAAACTACAAGATGGTGGCAATCACCGCTGATGTAGGCGGTACTTTGGTGCGAAGCTTTTTTGGGCGCTCATGACTTTAAAGCTTGCACTAGACCACAGCAAAGAAATTCATGCGAATAGAACACAAAGTATTGTGCAAACGGTGCTTGGGCCTTAGTGAATACCACATTTCTCCATGGTGCAGCCACATCCATGGCACAAAAACGAACAACAGCCGAGAGACAACAATACAAAATTTGTCGCCACAGGGCGCACCGCATTTGGTTTGGCAAATATGGCACAAGGCTGCAGCGAAATGCCGTTTCTCTTAGGATACCAGTGTTCAACTTCATTGTGTTTCTAGATTTGGTTACATCGCCCGTGCATTCCGTGCTGCAAAGTTTCTCTGATGCTTTGCAGATTCTCTGGACCCGTGAACCCATATAGCTTTGTGGCTATGTAGCTAGCTATACATTTAGCTACCATTTAGCCACTACTTGCTACTGTCATCCTGAACGTGCATGGGCAACCAAGGGTAGAGCCAGGGACATGCAATGTACACGCACTTCTTTTCTCACACATTGCTATGAACAGGGTTAAGCAGATGTGTATCTTAAACCAGATGGCAAAATAGTCCCAAACACGCCTTTGCCACCATGCATTAAAGCCGGGATGTGGCAGAAATAAACCTCTTCCTTTTTTCTTGACACAAAATCATGCATTCAGAAATCTGTGCGACCAGCTGCCTGATTGCGGCCCCTAGCTCCTGCTTGCCATCTAGGCTACTACAACGATGTCTTGAGAAGAGAAATCTTTATTTTCAGGCCCTTGCAATGTTGTGCACAATAATTCATGAACACCCGGCAAACAAGCCTATTCTTGAAAAAGCACATAGACAATACACTTCTTTCCATTTGTCCATTATTGGGTCTTGACATCTGTATTCGTTTGCACTCTGGCTGCCAGCTATCCAGGTGGGGCCTCCCGAATCTCGACATCTGGATGGATTGTGAGTCAGCCTGTCTGTTGACAAATGCCCTTCCCGCATCAGAGTTTGGCCCGAGAACTTGCTGGGCCAAAAGCATGGGGTTAAGAAAAGTTTATAGTGTTTTCAGCACTGTGTTTTTGCTTCTCCTGCTGCTTGTTGTTGCTGTAGGGTGTCCTGCTGCTGGTTTTGGATGATGAAAAGCTTTTGTTTGTTGAAATACAGTAAAGCCAACTCAATCCAGGATAGCCCAAGCCAATAGTATGCAAGGAGAAGGTAATTCAGGATCAAAGCATGAAGGGCTGCAGTGTAAACAGTGAAAGATGATTGGATATTCACAGAAACTACAGCTCAGGTCACAAATGAATGCATATTCACAAAGATAGCTGAAATGTTTTAGGAAAAGAGTTAGAAAACTGCCTCAGGATCACTCTCTCTCCATAGTGCCATCTTAGGAGATGTGCACTCTTTGTTTTGGGTCCCATATGTGCTGAGGTGGCATGGTATGTGGCGATGAGGTCACTGCCATGTCACATGGGATCTTCCTACTTAGCTAGGCTGACCAGGAATTGAACCCAGGACCTCTCAAAAAGAGGTGCCCAGCCCCCTAGGGTGCATACCACTAGGATAGCTAAGAATTCATGGAAAAACATAGATAAATTCATAGGCTCTACTTTAGGTATGTCAGTGCTCAGTCAACTCAGGAAAAGATGTTTTACTTCACATTGAAAGGGGATTAAGGGGTCCACTCCATATCCTGATTGGGTGTTTGGTTCCATAGGTCAAAATGTGTTATCACCACTTTTGGTTGGACCAATACTAAGATTAAAATGCATGGATGCTCAGTGCATCTCTAATACAACTAGAGTATGCCTCAAAGCAAAGGAAAAGCACTTTTTCTTACTCCCCCCTTGTGCTGTGGTGGCCACCACTGTCGCATTTTAGGAAAAAGGGAATTTTTCTTGGCCTTTCCTTGGTTTCCACATCTACTTTAAAATACCTACAGTCTCCCTCACACTGAAAAATGGGCGCTCACCATGGCTGGCGTCCTTTTGCTGCTCTGATTGTACAGTTTCCTACAGAAGACTCAGCGCTCATGGCGCTACCGGGGCTCCTGTGGCTTGGCTGGGTTAGTATGGGAGCATGCCAAACATGTGCATATGCATCCCTCCCTCCAAGACGCAGCGTCGACACAACCCAAACGCAAGACACATTATACACACTCGCATGGGTTCTCGTAAACCTGCTGGCGACCTGTGACCTGTCTT
Organism: Eutreptiella sp. 'Long Island Sound 2002'; assembly: GCA_964036045.1. NCBI lineage: Eukaryota > Euglenozoa > Euglenophyceae > Eutreptiales > Eutreptiaceae > Eutreptiella > Eutreptiella sp. 'Long Island Sound 2002'. Next base: position 3,545,928 of record OZ038389.1, on the reverse strand, counting down.
AGGGCGAAGGGAGTCGAAAGAAAATTAAATTTGCCCCTTGGTGGGGTCTTGGTTCTGCTCAGTCTCTCCAGGCACCTGCGTTTCGGCCCGAACACGGCCTACTCAGCGAGGCTGCGCGTGGGTATCTGCAGAGGCAGGAATGGGAGAATTATGGACGAATCCACGCAAAAACGAAGCAACGACACCAAAATCCGTCAAATGACGGCGTAGAATTTTTCTGAAACGACACACCTGAGCAGAATCCAATTGTGCATCAGAAGCACATTTTTATAGAAATTATAGTCATCTCTGGATTTTTTAAATCCAGAAATTCATACGCATAAAATGGCGGCGCGCAGGAGCGGCTCCTAGCGAAGCGCCGGAAAATGGAGAAATAATGGAATTATAAACGTATGTCTCACGTAGTCTTGAAAATGACGAGACACAGATTAATAAATAAACATACAGATTCCACCCACACTAATAGAAGCTTCAAAAATTCAAGAATTCGAGAATCAATCGAAAAGACTTCAATGAATCAGGTATAAACTACAGGTATGCTTGTCTTGCATGCCGCATACACATTGCTCGTCTCGTGTCTCCGTGAACGAGTCGTGTAGCAGCGTTAACAACGATAACCACGATAGGACGCGGTAGAGGGATTGATTAGAAAGATTGCAGATGATTAGCGGTCAGATCAGGGTGATTAGTCATACACACAAGTGCATAGCAACGTTCTTCGCGTGCGCCCCTTTTGTTCTCTCACCTTGCTTCACTTCCCAGCGGTAGGTAAGGTAGGTACGCCCAGGCGGGGCCACCCCCTGGTGGAGTCCAGATTGACGCGTGGATGGGCAGGTTTGCCCAAGATCTCGTCGCATACTCGTGCATGCACACACGCATTAAAGGGTAGGCCACGCGAAGTGCGCACGGTAAACCTTGTTTAGGCTACCCAGGGGCTCCTCGGTACGTTCTTTAAGAGAACCTGAGGAGTCCCTTAACGCTTGCTTGCTTGATAAGGGTAGCTGCTCCATGCAGCGTGTTTGCGGACAGCGTATTATAGGGCACACTGAGAAGGGTATAATACCTGGAGTGTGCCTTGGTTCCTCCGCCGCAAACGCCCTTTCATTTGCCTTTGTTTTACAGGTGGGCAGGTAGGGTGAGTGGTGCAGCAGCATTTTTTTATGCCCTGCTAAACAAGGGCGCAGATCACACAAACAAGTAACTCCGCTTCGCCTGTGGCAGAGCAGGGAGTCCGACTTCATCGACATCTGCGCCTTGCACGCGAGAGCACTCCTTCCCTCCAAGCCCTAACAGGGGAAACGCGTTGTGGCGTCCCCTGTCAGGCCACAGTTGCTTAGTAGCGCTGTGTTCTCTTGCCATTTCACAGGAGGGTCGCTAGGACCCAAGAGACCTTCATCTTCGCAACGCCCAGTAGAGTGTGCGTGTAGGAGTGGTAGTCCTGAGTGGGGGCTAGAGCCAGTTGCCCAGTGCTCGCCCACCAGGATGGTGCCACTGTAGGGTGTGTAGGACCTGTAGGGGGTGTGTCACTGTCCCACCCTTTTCCTGCAATTTTAGCGGGGTTGGTGGGCTGTGACAGTGGTTAGGTCAGTGTTTTGGCCACATAGCAAACAGGCGTTTTGCATGCCTTCATAGCTTTTGGCCACCCCTCCCTGTAGTAGACAGATAGGTAGGGAAAACAATACCTGGATTAGTACGCTGGGTATTCCCCCAAGGTTTTGCGCCAGCACAGAAATTGGGCGCATAGGGGAGGGGAGACCCGGGGCGTACCCCGTGGCATCAATAAGCCAACCCTCCAGGTTTAGCAAGGGCGCAGACTTGGGTATAATTAGGACACCACTTCTGCGGCTTGCTCTCAGGACCTTAGGACTAGCACACTCACACATACGCTTTGGCAGGTAAGGGTAAGGTTCAGTCCCTAGCTTTAGTCTTGGAGGCAAGCGTCTCAGCGAGCCTCAGCAACTCACCAAGGTTGTTCTGGGACAAGTAGTCAACCAGAACTGAGTTTAGGCGTCCCTCCGGTAGAACAAATGCAGAGAAGGGCTCCCAGGTGGCCTCTTCGACTCCAAACCCTTCCCAGAGGGTGAGGAAGCGCCAACCCTGGCGATAGCGGTGGCGTAGGACAGACTTCACCAGGTAGAAGCCCTCCTTAGCCATCTCCTCGGCGTTCATGTCGGGGAGTTCACCTTCAACTTCCATAGGGCTGGCAGCCCCTTGTAGGTCCAGAGCGGCGATTTCCTCGTCGTTCAGCTCCCACTCCTCCCCACAGAGGTCTTCAGGATCATGGTAGCGCTTCAGGTGTTGAGCGGCGCACACCAGGGTCCCCCCTAGTCGGGGAGAACACCGCACAGTGATACGGTGACCGTCCACAGATAGAATCTTGTACGGCCCGAAGTATGGGTCATCGCTGGTAGAGCGTGGCCAGGCGGGTAGTCGACTGTGGTGCACCAGCACCCAGTCCCCCTCTTGGTAGGTGGCCGGTACACGGTGCTTGTTCTTCTTGTTCCACTGACGCTCCCTCACTCTCTGGAGCATAGCCTTGGCCTTGTCCACCTTCGCTTGTTGCTCTTGGACCCATTCACCCACAGAAGAATGGGTGTCCTCTGGATAGGGGGCATGTAGGAACCACGCCGGGCGCCCCATGAATAGCTCATGTGGCAAGTAGCCAGTAGCTGAACTCTCTTGGGAGTTCATCATCAAGGATATGACGGGGAGTAGTCTCACCCAGTCTCTGGTGCGTTCAGTTTTGCACCATATCCTGACGTTCTCCTTCAGGACACGAATCTGTCGCTCACATAGGGGGTTGCTCGTGTGAGAGTAGGGAATCCCCGTAGACACCTGGACATTGAGGGATCTCAGGACCCTCTTGTACCAGCCAGTATCTGAGCGTACTCGTACGTCCTCATCGGAGTTGATCTCCTTGGGCGCCCCATAGACACAAAACCACTCCTCCAGGAGTATCTTGATAGTCTCCTCTCCGGTAATGTGCTTGGTACATGGGAACACCCTGGTAAACCTGGTCAACCCACAGGTTACCACGAGGGCGAAGTCATAGCCCCCGAACTTCGGCATCTCCGTGTAGTCCACGTATAGAACACTGTTGGCACAGTGTGGGATGGGCAGGGTCGAGTAGAGACCTCTGTCCCTGATATCCCCTGGTTTACAGGACCTGCACGGGCACTTGTCCACGATAGGCTGGAGTGTCTTCCGCAGTTGGTCGTCAGTCCACGTAGTGTGGAACCACTGCTTGAACAGCCTCAGGGTACGGTCAGCACCCACATGACCACTGGACTCATGGGTCCACTTCAGCAGCGCTGGGACTCGGTCACTAGGCACCACGATGCGGTCCTCGTGCCAGAGGTAGCTCTTGTCCCGCTTCCACTGGTCTTGGTTGACCAGGAGGGGTTCAAGGCGTTTCTCCAGGCGCCGGTAGATATCCCCAAACTCCTGTAGGTACTCCGATTGTTGGAGTTCATCCAGGGGGCGTATCATGGTCATGTTCAGGTCCAGATGTACGTCCATACGGCTGAACGCCTCCTTAGCCAGCGCTTCAGACCGGGCACCAATCAGGGCGTCGAAGTTGTTGCGGCTGATGTAGTCGGCACACTCGTTCTTCACTCCCTGGATATGGTGTACCGTCAGCCGTAGTTGACTGAGGTAGGTCCACCAGCGCCGTAGCTTGGCCTTCTCAGGTGGGGGACCCTTCTGGAAACTGCGGACCGGTTCTTGGTCGCATAGCCAGACCACAGGGTTGCTCCCCAACAGTCGTGCTTCTGAGGATAGCACCAGCATACCCGCGAGCAATTCCTGCTCATAGGTGGAGTAGTTCCCCCTGGCCTGGTTCCACTTCCAGTTCCAGTGGCCCAGAGGTACTAGGACCCACTTGTCGTCAGGGTAGCTGTGCTTGAGGGTTCCGTCTCGGTTGAGACCTTCCGTCCCCCATTGGGAAATGGCCGAGTCGAACTCCTCCTTCTCTAGTGCTTGCCATTGGAACAACGTTCCACCACCGCCCACATTGCTGGCGTCGGTCACCAGGATAATCTCCCCTTGTGCCCTAGGCACGCCCAAGCACTTAGCGTTGGCTACCTTGTCTTTGAGCTCGTCAAACGCTTGTTGCTCTTTTGGGCCCCAGCGCCGAGTAGTACTCTTCTTGATCAAGTCAGTCAGTACAGCGCTGGTATAGGTGAAGTTCTTGATGTGGCGGCGATAGAAGTTGCACGCCCCAATGAAACTGCGTACATCATGAAGTCCTTTCTTGGGGTCTTCGTGTCGTACCTTGGCATCCATCAGGGGTTTGGCCTTAGAGGCCGCAGGGGTCCACCACCCATAGCCAACGTCAAACCCCAAGTACTGCATGGTCTCCTGCATGAACTCACACTTCTCCAGCTTGAGTCGTGTGTGGTTCTCCTGGCAGACCGCAAAGAACTCACCCAAGAGGATTAGGTGATCCTCCTGGGTATTGGTCCCGAGGCATACATCGTCGATGTGAGCCTCCATCTGGGCCCCACGGGATATGAGCTCCTGCACCTTAGGTCTCCTTCGTAGGATGGACAAGATCTTGTTCATCAGCTCTTGGAACAGAGCGGGTGCGTTAGCCACGCCGAATGGCATGACCTTCCACTTGAATACCCTCCCCTGAGGGGTGATGAAGGCCAGTAGTTCCTGCGCGTTGGGCGTCAGGTCCACTTGCCAGAATCCACTTCGCTTGTCCATCTTGGTCTTGTAGCGACAGGAGGCTATCTTCTCCAGGGTAGACTCCATATTGGGAATGGACCCTGAGTGGTTCAGCGTCTTCTTGTTCAGCTCTCCATAGTCCACTACCAGCCGTTTGGCTGTAGACCCAGGTTTAGCCACCAGGAAACAGGGGCTGCAGTGTAGGGGGTAGTCCCCGTCCTTGTACTCCAGGACTAGGCCAGCGTCGATACACTCCTGTATCTGTCGCTCAATCTCGTCAGCCTGCTCTTTAGGAGCTGGATAGGGTGTCCTCCGTATCTTGTGACCCACGAACTCGGGTTTCAGCTTGAGGTCCATCTGTACCAGCTTGTCACATGACGCGGGAGGGGGTAGTTCTCCGAACACCTCCAGATAGGTCCTTATCAGCTTCTGTACCCGCGGGTCCAATACCTTGATCTTGTCCTCCATGTCCTCGTCGGAGTGTAAGTTGCTTGCCCCTTGAATAGACGTCGGGAGGTGGTCCTCCACCGACTCTTCGCCCGCGGTAGCATCCTTCAGCCCTTGGTAGGCATATAGAAGGTCTTGCTCGACCATCTCCGGTGGACGATGGCAACATAGGCACGCTCGAGGGGGTTCACATACACATTCCTCCGAGAGGTCGTCCTCCTCTGGGGTCCTCACATGGGCACCCCATACGCTCTTCATGAGCTTGAGATCTACCTCCCTTTGCCAGGTGGTGATCTTCTGTTCGAGGTCCTCCTTCAGTTGGGATAGGTCTCCCATACGTCCTTGCTTCAGTGGCCATGAGCTGCGTGTAGGCTTCGCGTAGCATAGCTTTTTAGCCACCAACTTCCTCTTGGAATCCACATACTCCCTGAGCCTGGATCGAGGGTCCAGCTCCTCATCCACGGGGTCTTCCACCCTCATGGAGAGTAGGGGTTTTAGTGGGGCGACGTACTCGGCGTTCTCCACTTCTTCCACCGCAGTCTGCACGAAGAAGGCGTCGTGCTCAGTTTCGTCGTCTGAGTGGATAGAGCTAGGTAGCTCAGATAGTCCACACTCAGAGACTCCATCAGGGACAGGTACATGACAGGGAGAGTTGGGGGCGTTGGTGTCAGTCACGACGTACTCATCTCCTCCGGGTGTAGTTTCAACAGCATCTTGAGGTCGTAGGCGATCCTTCAAGTCACCCAAGGCGAGTCCATCGCTTTCTCGTTGTATAGCCTGGACCAGAGTAGGGTCCAGGTCTTCCCAGGGGATGGTGGTAAGACTTCCGTCCACCACGCTGAGCATACTCCCCCATCCGGGCTTCCCAATGGGCGTCTTGCGTCCCAGAGGCACGTAGATGGCCTCATCAGGTAATCGCACCGAGCTGATAGTCAGCTTGTCAAGGAGGGTTCGCCAGTACTCGTTGCCCCCATGGGCTCCCCAATCGGGGGAACACAGGACCATACGGGAACGTTCCAAGGCCACCTTGGTCAGCACCTTCCCCAGTTCACTGAATCTGGGGTTCCCGTAGGCCATCCCGAAAGAGGGCCAGTAAAATTTGTAGCTGCAGTTCTTCCCCTTGCTGCAGTAAAGGTCCAGTACATGCTGCTTGTCGCTGGCGAACAGCTCCACACTTAGGTCTTCTCGAGAGTAACCCAACTCCTTCAGACCTTGGTGTAGGACTTCCCCCAATAGTTGATAGTCCTCAGTTTTGGAGGCCGCCATCATGTTCGAGGGCTCCTCCTTCGATAGTCTCAGGTAACTCGAGGTATGTTCCGACTGCTCCAGTGGCACAGACTCTCTGCCACTGCCGTGGTCCACGTACAGGAGGTAGGGCGCTTGCAGCGTCAGGGATTGTATCTGGGAGTGCTGCACGAAGAAATCAGTACCCAGTACAAAGTCGAAGGCATGCGTGTCCATCACATAGAACCGATGGGCGATAGTTCGAGAGCCCATAGGTACCTCCACTTCACAGTCCCCGCAGCTGTGCACCACATGTCCATCCCCCATGCGTATAGCGGCGGTGGTCATGGTATTCTTCAGGCCCCCACAAGGTAAAATTTTCTTGGCCACTATAGATATTGTGGCGCCAGTATCCAGTACCCCCAGGTATTCACGTCCCCCTAGTCGGATACGTACCCAAAACACCAGGTCTTGGGTGCCACCAGAGCGTCCCCGTCAGAATTCCGCGGGACAGGTCACCTCGAACCCCTTGTTCCGCAATTTGCGGGCCATCCTCATGAAACGGCTTCTCTTCTTGGCGTTGCCGTCATCACCACCTTCGTGCTCACGCTTGGCTCCTTGTTCTTGCTGGGCCTGCGTCTGTGAGCGTGTGGTAGGTCCAGACTGCCCTCCAGAGGGCTCGGAGTTCCCCCCTGGATTAGGGTTGGGGTTACCTCCGTTCTTGTCCTTGTTCTTGTTGTCGTTCTGGCGGTTAGCGCCTCCTCCTCGTCCACCTTGACCCTTGTCTTGACCACCTTGACCACGTCCTTTCGACTTGCCCTTGCCGGAGTCGTTGCCTTTGGCCTTGCCTCCACCTTTGCCTGAGCCTTTGCCAGGATCTTCCCCCTTAAGCTTCGCCGATAGGCGTTGCTTATGGTAGCACTCGTCCTCGTAGTGCTTCCGCTTACCGCAGAATGCACACGTGATGGTGCAGCGGTAATGATCCGGCAGCTTCACTTTGGCGCCGGTGATCTTTTCCTGCTGCTTCCCCTGGACTACAAAGCAGTCTCGCTGCTCGCAGTCAGAGGCGTGCTGCAGGTGGCCCTGCTCGTCTCTGGCATCACACCAGAATAGCTCCTTCACGTTCTCCATTAGGCGGGCGTGGGCGTGTTTGGGGGTAGTCCCCTGCCCAGGTCGGGACCCTTGGTACCCTTTGCCTCCAGAACCTCCACCACCAGGACGGTAGTGGTTCAGGTGCTGGTCGCTCTCCTTCTCCAGCGCCATCTCCAGGAGCAGCACGCATAGATCCTCGTAGCGGAGGGATCTAGCCTTGCGCTCTGCCGTCAAACGGCACTCGTCCCATAGCTCTCGGGGGAGCTTGGAGCACAACCAAAACAGCAGGTCGTCGCTGCTGTAGGAACCGGGCGTCAGTCGTCCAGCCCAGTGGTCCAGGTCCGCCAACAGCTCGGAGACCCTGCCGGGTTTGGGGTTGTTGGGCAGGACGGGCAGGTTCTGGATCTCGGCCCTGATGGAGAGGTCGGTCTCGTAGGTTGGGTACTGCCTCTCCAGGGCAACCAACACATCGGCAAAGGTGGCGGAGTTAGTGACGATCTGCCTGACCTGCTTCTCCAGGTATTTGGTCTTGCAGCACTGCAGGAGCAGGTCGCACTTCACTCGCCCACTCGCGTGGGTTTGGCCGGTCAGTCGTAGGAACCGGCCAAAGTTCTCAGCGAACTCGCTGAGGTCCTTGCCTGTGAACTCAGGCAGGTTCACCACTATCTTGGAGGTGGCAATAGCCTTCGCCTCCTGAGCTCGGCGTCCTTCAGGGCGTCGGGTCTTCTTCTTCTTCTTCTTCTTCTTCTTACCCTTGGGGTCCTCGGGGTCCTCAGGGTCTTCGTCATCCGATGGCGAAGAAGAAGTCATCGACGGCGGCCCATCATCGGAGGGGTCTCTGCCTAGATCACTGGAGCCATAAGGCTCCACGTCCACCATAGCCCTTAGGGCTGTCAGCCCCAGCTGGTCCAGCTCGGCCGTCGTCGAGTTCGTCACGTGGCTGTAGGGCGGCTGGGCTGTCCTCGGGACGAATGGACTTCTCGGTACTGCTGCAAGAGTCGGCATCGGTCGGCTCCTCAGGCTCCCCAGGGTATTTGTCAACCCTGCCGCCAGGTGGTTAGCCTGTACTCGGTGGGGTGACATTCCCACCGTCGTAGGTGATGTATGGGACGGGATCATCAGGGGCTGCAGTTTCTCCCTGATCTCTGGCGTGAGGTCGCTCACGATTTGCGAAGTGGCTCCTCGGAGCACCTCATTGATCTCCGACCGCGTCAGGGACCTGTTGGAGGATCTTCCCGATCCTCTACTCCTGCCTCCCAGAGACTCTGGTCCTTTCCTCAACCCACTCAAGGGTGCATACCCAGGTGCATACCCAGGAGCATACCCAGGAACTTCCATGTAGGTTCCAGTGGTGTGGAGTGGATGGGGATAGTCAGCCGCATACCATCGCGGCGCAGAGCTGGAAGCCACCGGCTCACTGGCAGTAGTTGCCTCAAGGAGCGCAGTGGTAGGTGGGCCCATGCCATAGGCGGGGTAGTGAGGCATGTCAGTAAAGCCTGTGCCCTCTGCCATAGGCGGGTTGGTTGTGGAGGTGGATGTTGCGGCGGCTGGGAGTGTGGTGGTTATGGGAGAGGGTGATGCTTGGAGGCCAGAAGCGCTTGGTGCGCCTTCGAAGGTAGGGACATCCGTCGGGTCTTGCCCTTGCTCCTCTCCTTCGTCTGCTCCTTCTCCAGCATCCTTCTCGCTCTCGTTCTCTCTCTTCCTCTTCACAGGCTGAGGCTGAGGGACCACTTCCTCGACCGTCAGGGCCCCGAAGACCGTCTGGAGGCCATCCAGGGAGTCCTCAGCCGTATCCACTGGCCCATGTAAGGGCTCCACCGAAGGTACAGCGTCAGGCGCCGGCCTTGCCGGTGCCTCAGGCGCTGACGCTGTGTTCACATCGGCGTCCACTCTTCCTGGGTCCATCTTAATCCGCCCTTCTGCTTATATTTGCCTGGTCAGAGCACTGGTTGTACGGCGCGGGGTCGCTGTCGGTGCACAGAGACAGGCTGCCTCTTGCTACCAGAAAAGTTTATAGTGTTTTCAGCACTGTGTTTTTGCTTCTCCTGCTGCTTGTTGTTGCTGTAGGGTGTCCTGCTGCTGGTTTTGGATGATGAAAAGCTTTTGTTTGTTGAAATACAGTAAAGCCAACTCAATCCAGGATAGCCCAAGCCAATAGTATGCAAGGAGAAGGTAATTCAGGATCAAAGCATGAAGGGCTGCAGTGTAAACAGTGAAAGATGATTGGATATTCACAGAAACTACAGCTCAGGTCACAAATGAATGCATATTCACAAAGATAGCTGAAATGTTTTAGGAAAAGAGTTAGAAAACTGCCTCAGGATCACTCTCTCTCCATAGTGCCATCTTAGGAGATGTGCACTCTTTGTTTTGGGTCCCATATGTGCTGAGGTGGCATGGTATGTGGCGATGAGGTCACTGCCATGTCACATGGGATCTTCCTACTTAGCTAGGCTGACCAGGAATTGAACCCAGGACCTCTCAAAAAGAGGTGCCCAGCCCCCTAGGGTGCATACCACTAGGATAGCTAAGAATTCATGGAAAAACATAGATAAATTCATAGGCTCTACTTTAGGTATGTCAGTGCTCAGTCAACTCAGGAAAAGATGTTTTACTTCACATTGAAGGGGGATTAAGGGGTCCACTCCATATCCTGATTGGGTGTTTGGTTCCATAGGTCAAAATGTGTTATCACCACTTTTGGTTGGACCAATACTAAGATTAAAATGCATGGATGCTCAGTGCATCTCTAATACAACTAGAGTATGCCTCAAAGCAAAGGAAAGGCACTTTTTCTTACTGGTTAATTTGGAAAACAACCTCGTAATTGTGAGCAATTATTGGGCCAAAAAAACCCAATTGTCCAAAATAGCCGCAACCGATCCACACAAACACTTCCAAGCTGGTGTGCACTTGCAAAAATCAACTTGCTTTCCTCATGTCAAAAAACCCTTTTTCTGGCCGCTAACATAGGCTATTCAAGAAATATCTGGAAACAAAGTGGTGTGTTGGCAATAAAATTTGGTCCATCCCCAACACCTTTTGCCACTGCTGACAGCAGGTCTTGTTCACCTCCCCCCCCATGGGGGGCTTTTAATTCGGGGGCCGGGGAATGGGGCCCCGCCCCCCTCTAAAAGCAGTCCTTATGCCATTATATACAGTCCGCGCGCCGAAACGAAACATACTTCAAAAGTCTACGATGCAGCCCCTCTAAATGACCGCCTCAGAGAGCTGATTCGCACTGTCATATTTGTTTTGATCAATCATGGCTGTTTTGCAAAGTTAGGACCTTTACAAGGTTTCAACTTCTTTAACAGCATCCACTAATTCCATATAACCTAGGGATGCGATTTAAAGGTGAACCAGCAAAGTTGAGGTGCCGAACAACACTATATATAAGCCACAGGCCCCAAATCCCAAGAAATCTATTTGCCATATTCTTTATTTGCTGTGCACGCGTGCATTTCGCAGTCGCCGGCATTTGCGATCTTTCATTTTGACTGTTCAAAGTGAAATCGGGCTGCAGTGCACGAAATTTCGATCTACGACCAGTTTTATAAATGATTCTAAAAGCTTCGTCTTGCTGTATAGTTGAAAAACCGCCGTCATTTTGTTTTGGCACCGCTTTTCGATTTGACGGTTTTCGGCGCATACGGCCGCCTTCACCAGCTCAAAAATGAAAAGAATACCCCCAAATTGACCGAAATTGCCATTCATTTCGTCAAAATCCAATACAATAGGCCCGAGTTATGAATATGTCAATTGTATGCTATTTGCACCCTGTGTCGCTAATCTTGCCAAATGCACCCTCCCTGTCTTGGCGCTGCTAGCTTAAACACAAGGCAAAGGAGTGTTTTTGCTCTTGTTTGTCACCGCCTGGCTCCACTTCCGACATAGAAAGGTGACCCGAAAACGGCTAAAAACGTAATAAGGCTTTTCTTTTGATGGTGCTTCGCACCAGCAAAGGAAAAGCCAGACCAAGCACGAAAGACGAAGGATTCATTTAATCCTACTTTTTCACACCCTCCACAACATATCATGTATCATTGCTTCATTGCAATTTCCTCAACATGCTCATCGTTGTTTGTTATAAATACTTGATCATGCATGTGCATATTGTGCAATTTGACTTCCACGTCCGACAGATACCTTTCAGAGGCGATCGCAGCCCGCACACTGCCCTTTCCCCTCTCGTGGAGCCCCCCTCCGCTTGTTCTAAAAGCACTGGACAGGGCCAATCCCAGTTTGGGGCTATTTCCGACACTTTTGAGCTCAAATTGGTGGTCCTTCAGCAACTTGGCAATTGTACCAACACCAGTGGCTCCTGGTTGCCTGCATGCACCATGATAGCTGCAATGCACCAATCCCTGACCTCTATGAAAAAACAGAGGATGCAAATTTGGAATGTGCTGCACACTGATCAAAGAACAGGTCCATAGAAATGATAGCCAGAGTGGAAGACACTAGCAAGTGTTTGCAACTGTGTGCCTACCGAGGTGACAGTATCCAGGTGTGCCTGCAAAATGGGTGGTCATGGACTCTGACTGCTTTCAGGACCTGTTTCGGGAGCTTTGTTTGTGGGACTGCAATCAACAAAAACAATTTTGCAAAATGAGTGTCACAGTGCCCAAGAACTTGCAAGACATGCCAAGGTAAAAGTGATACTCCCCGGCATGCAACAAACGTCAATTCGAAACGCCGAAGCTTTCCCTAATGTGGCTCAAGTATGTGAGCCCATTCAATGCACAACGACGACGACGACGATGAGAGCGCAGATAAAATACACCTGTATTGCCAATTGTCCCCTTTTGGTGACTGGTTTTTACCCACAATGTCGGGTTTTCATTTGCTTGGCTGGTAACAATGAATTGGCATCCATCCATTGGGATCTCCTTTTGGATTGCTGAGGCACTTTTTCAAACAGAACTGAAAACAGGATGCACAGCAGACACTGAGACACGTGCATGGTCATTGATTGCAAACACAATGACACCCCCCCATGTGTTCAAAAGCATGGTAATTACATGCAGTTCAAAGATCACAAAGACTGCTGCCCATTAATTTAAGTTGTACAAAGACTTTATCTGGTGAGTTCCAGCGTACCAACTAATTGTGGTACTTGTTGCAGTCCAGTGACTGTAAAAAGATGCATTCACCTGAGCAATTCTTGTGAAAAGTGCAACCACTTCCTCCCTCAAGAACAAAAGCAAGCCGCTGGGGATGAGAAGGGAGGCTGGTTCTGGCTGGCCCAAGTAGTATTATGAAACTGGCAGTCTGTGCTTACTGTGAAGTTTGGTGGTGCAATCACACCCCACCATCTTCCGAGAGTGCAATAGGAGTGTTGATCCCTCCACCAGTACTCTGACTGGTGTCCGTCCCTCTCATTCCCATGCAACCTTCAGCCCCTGCAAACGGTTGCCCGAAGTCCTCACCACGTACGATCTATGTCAAAAGTCGTGCACCAGTCAAAAGTATGCATTGTTGCGCAGTTGTGGTGGGACAAGTCAAGATCACGGTTCTACTTGACAACGAAGTGCAGGGCCAGAGGGGGGCTTTCACATCTACCTGAATGAACAACCCTACGAGCCTCCTAACGTGCTCGTTCCTCTCACCTCTGTTTATAACTGGACCACTCGGGCAGGTCCTTCCATTGCCCCCCCCGGGTCAACGGCGGTCTTAGTGCAACGAACTGTAAACCCCAGCATCGAAAACTGTTATTGTTGGTTAGAATACTGCTGTCACAGTCGACACGACGGTCCGAAGTGACAGAATCACAGGTTGACTGATTCGCGGGCGCGACCAAAGTTCATCCAAGATGGAACAAACTGAGGCTGAACCATACGCTGTTCCGCGGACGCTGTGGGCAGCACCCGTTCAACCCAAGACTGATTTGCTGCGTCGAAACTTGAGGCGGAATTTCTGCGCGCCCCAACCAGCGCGCTCAGCTAGACAGAACTCATTACTTCTACGTTCAAGACACTGTTCCCACGGATGACAACCATGCCCAATTCGTTCTTTTCGCCCTCAGTGGTTTCTTCGACGGTCTCGTCAAGCACAATATTCATGAATTGGTCGAATCCTCGAAGTACGCCGGAAACTGAGCGATTTCCATTCAATCTCAAGTCCACCTGCGACAATAAGGTGAAGTTTGTCGCACACTGTGAGCAGTGGTGCATATAGATGAAAAACCACGACAGAAGGGGATGACCTTTTTATCCATATATCTTTTGAGATCGGGAAGTGCATTCTTGGAGGCTGACATTATTGGGCTCAAAGACGACGAACCTGCAGTGTTTTGTACAGGGCAAAACTCGAAAATTTGCGCAGTTGTCGTTGTGAATGCGACTTCCTGTGCAAATTCCTCTTTCCATCTTCGGCCTAGCACCACACGCTCATCCTCTAGTGTCCAAAATAGAAGTCCCTGTTCTCTCATCACTTTTCGGGGTTTCGCACCGGCCGGCGATTTCCAGGACGCTTACCTAGTTGTGCTTCGTCTGAATTGGTCATCAAGTTGACTACAGTGTATCACTTGTGTGGCGTGGTCCATTTGACTAACGTCACGACGAAAGTAAAGAAAAGCTAATGACCCTGCATTAGATATGAAAAAGGAAATTCAGGGAAAGATGGGTGCCATTTTTGATATTTGGATCATGGGAATTTCCCATTTTTTTTCGTTTGGGTCTGATTGTTTGGAGCGCTGTATGGAGCGGTCGCAACGGGGCTTCTGGAATCTGCAGTCGATTGGAGGACTTGTTCCCTTAGGTGCGGCCTCCTCTGTATTCAACACCAATTGCTCCGGGCAGCCCCGGAAGGGACTGTTCTTCTATTTTTGACACTAGATCATAAAATTTTCTCTCGGTTCTCCATAAAGCAGAAAACAGAACAGGTTGTGTCGGCTGCACCGGCTGTGCTAGCTGTGGCAGGATTAGGGGTTGAGTAGGGAACCATAAAGCACACAACCAATTTGCAGCAAGTCAGCTTCAAGGTTCGAAACCAAGTGCAGGAGGATAGGCAAGCACAACCTAAGAGTGAGTAGTTGTGCCCCTGGCCAGGGATGCTGAGTTTTTGAGGTGAGAGGACACGTATGACCACGTTGATGCAACTTATGGAGGAACTGAAGCCACTGCCGGTCACAAGCGTAGCCAAATCGACGCAAGGAATCTTTCCATTTGTAAATATGAATGTCTCACCCCTACAGGCCTGTTCTTGGTCATATTTAGGTTTGGGTGTGTTTTTGTCTGCTGCTGTACCACCCTGGCTTGAACAAACAGAGTTCGACAGCAACGACAAGTTAAGTGAGGGTGCAATCTTCTTGCCTTTCTTTTTTAGTTGTGTGTTTGGAAGATGTATTCACAGCCTTTGCTTTTGCACCCAACGCGGAAAGACTATGCGGGCCGGGCCTTTCAGCTCCTTTTAGGTATTTTTGGTATTGGCTTCGTCTGCTTTGCGTTCAGCAGGCCGGATGTATGGAGCGATCTTTTGCTGGTGTGTGTTCCTTTGCTCTCTTGTAGCTCGGCTGTGCTAGGCCTTCAGCATGCATCCACGCTGTGCGTCCCTGTTGCAGACTTCTCGCAACTTTCCGTCCATCGCTACGGCACGTGTTGCAAGCCGACCCTTTGCCACCAGCCCGCGGCAACAGTCACTCGCACCTGCGACTTCACAAACTTCTTCTGGTTTCGTGGGCCGTCGATCTCCAAGTGTGTAAAAGCAAGTGATGACCACATGGTCACGTTGTGATGCACTCGATTTTGCGGTTTTGTGGCGTGCAAGGGGTTCTACGAGCAAGGGCTACGTGTATTTTCTCATTTCATCATTTTCTCATTTTGCCTGCTCCAAGAGACGAAGCAACAGGCTTCATGAAAAGTGCGCTTCGAATTTTTGCCGACTAGTAAAAATAGGTATCTCTTATCGAACCCCGAAATGTTTGTGGCCGAAGCGACGAAGCTAGCAAGTGCCGCAAAACGGTCGTTGCCACATTGTCAAAAAGAGAAGGGTCCCCAAAACCGACACGAACCTTCGCCTCCTCAAGAACATTGGTAGTCGGCTACTAGAGTTGGACTACTTCCCGCCATGAGCAAGGCTACGCATGTTGGGCGAGTGACGCCTAGTAGAGCTGGCACTCTCCCACTTCGAAGCACAAATATGGTTTACGTCAAATTGTGACGACATACCGGCGTTCGACGTGCGAGAGCCGCAATATATTCGCGGGTTATGGAAGCTAATCTCCCATTTGGTTTCCCGAGTTTACGCCCGGTCGATCACTGCAAAGCGTTTCTTCAAGAGTAGAAGCACTGCAAGCAACCAAGGTCCGTTCGAGACGCAGCGTTGGGTCACTAGCATTGCAGATCCACGAGCCCCCACAAGATATTAGAATTCAATCCGTGATGTGCTGAATGCCCAAAAGGACAAATGCCTCACTACCAAGTGGAACACCCATGCCACGCCTTGATTGGCGCGACCTCACATGCCCCATTAACGGGGCCCGCATGCCCGGGCGCAGGGCTAGCACCCATAGGGGCAGTTGCTCGGCCATTGGGGTGCCTACCAAGCCTACGAGTGAGTCTTGCAGCCGCCGTGTAGCTTCTAACAGGCCATTCTGAGCAAAAAAAAAATGTCTCATAACCCCTTTGGGAAGGCTGCTATCAGGTCGCGAACCAAATCGGCTGACAACTGGGTGCATATAGAATGACGAAGAACCCAACTGTTGCTCGCCACATATTCCCCCATTGCGGCACCGACGAAAGGCATCACCCGCTTCGCTCCCCTGCACACAATCCATCGCCCCACCAGTGTGGGGGGGTATGGGGCAGCATGGGGACCCAAGCCAACGCTTTGCGTGGCCCATAGAGCATTTGACAAACTCAAAATCGACACCATCAAGAGAAACCATCAAACAAGTGGATAGGGTGAACCTTCGCAGCAAGGGCTTCAACGATGAATCGAAGAGCATGAGCGCTTCAAGGGTGTAAGGAGAATGCCTAAGAGGGGGTGGAGCAAAGGGGGAGGGGGGGGCATGGAGATGACGTGGGTTCCCACATCACCCGCACTTCTCAAAAATCCAAAAAGTTTGGTTGCTTTGCAACCACTCCAAGCTTGGCCTCAGTGTCCTCTGGGATGACCCGTTGCGGGGCTGCAGTTTTCTGCTGCATGGTAGTGATTTGGCATTCTTTTAGTTTTGCCAAAATGCAGCCGGCCACAGGTGTATGTATTACAGGGGACTTGACGGAACAAGCATTCAAAAATTTGTCCTGCTCACTGTGTTAAGAGTTACGTCATGTTTGTAGTGGGAAGTGCTCGAGCCAGGCATGCCACTTCGCCTAAAGGATGTGGGCACGCTCCGTTTGGCTTGGAGTGCCAGCTTGTCCTTCTGCATGTTTGGATGGTGAAGGAAAGGCGCACAAATAGTGAACGGATGTTTGCCTGCCAAAAGTGTGTGTGTGCGTGCCACCACACTAATCTTCCTTGGAACCTCAGGGTCGAAGAACTCTTTCGTGACTGATGACCACCTCCCACATTTTGAGGTTTGTGCTTCCGCCTGCCCATAACGTCATTTGTAAGGATGCTGTTCCAGCAAAAGTAAGCCTCAAGGCAATTTTCATTCGAACACTGAGGTGGCTGTGTGTGTGTGTGGCTCTGAGTGGCTGTATGGCTTTGTTTCGCGTCTGGGTGTGGGGCCATGCGTGCAGGGCTAGGCGGGATATCAAGGACCCACACACATTCTTTTGCCTGGTACAAAGTGCGAACCCCTCTCCACCACCAACGTTGGCTGAATAGCAGGTTCGTCTAACAGCAGACAGTACAAGCACCGACCGGGCTCCATGGGTGGCAACTCCATTGGCTGCATCCCCAAGCTTTGAGTGCCGTGTGTCAGTGCCGTGACCAGCTTGGGCCTTTCTTATTTCCCTTTGTGGTATACCTCCCCAAAATGGGCGGGGAGACAGCCCACAAAATGTTGAGCAGTGCAGCAGGACACACGTTTGTCGGGCACAGCGAGGCGCGGGACTCTGAGTTGCAGTACCCCTCCCCTGAGGTTTATGCCTCTTTGGCAACAGGCGTCCGCTCCGTATTTCTTCCCTCCAACTCTTGGAAGCGTTCCCGCTGTGGCTGTGGCTGTGGCTGTGGGCTGTGGCTGTGTGTGCCTGCTGCACGGTGTTGGAGATTGTTGTTGTTGTTGTTGTTGTTGTTGTTGTTGTTGTTGTTGTTGTTGTTGTTGTTGTTGTTGTGGACCGTGTTGGGGACTGTGTTGCAGAGGGGCTTTCAGATGGCGCTGTCTCAGGGTGTGGGTCGAAAGCTCCACATGCTCTTCATACTGAATCTCTTCACAGGGGCAGCCCGGTGGCTTTGGGTCGCCTGCAGCGTTTTGTTTGCTTGCCGCTGCTTCCAGCAGTGTGGCATTGCTGCTGCACAACATATGGACAGGTAGCCCCTGCAAAGAGGGAGATGGTTGGATGGTAGGGCGTGCGTGCGTGCGTGTGTGTGTGTGTGTGTGTGCGTTTCTGAGTGTCTATTTTTTTTCGAAAGGACCTTGCCTACCTTTTTGTTAATGGCCTGATGAAATTGTCTCGGTGACCAGTGCTCTGCCTTCGCTTGCTTTCGTCTTCACTGACGTCGTGCCCCGCGTTTGGTCCCCACTGGTTTTCCCGCACGAAGTGTGTGTGTGCGTGTGTGCATGCGTGCGCACGCGCGCGTGTGTGTGCCCCGTATACTACAAGATAGGGAGAGTGTGTGTGGGTGGGTGCAGTTGGGTTGCGATGGAGGTAAGGTTTCTGCTGTCAGGCTGGGCTTCAGTGCTGGTGTGGCTCACAGCGCAGACAGCTTGTTACTATGTCAAAGCCAATGGCATGTGGGAACCCCTCCCACCCCAAAAATATCAATGTGTCAGTCCCCTGCCACGTCATTTCGCCATGTTGTGCCATGCTGAGCACAACAGAGGCAATTTACAATGGAGTATCAGTGAATGGTCGTTTTCCTCAAGGAGGAAAGTCAGCCCCAATTTGAATCTTTTCTCTGCATGCATCTCCATGGAATGTGAGAGGAGAATATGGATGCAATGGCTGCTCACCACTGTGGCCGCTCGCCACCGCCTGCTCAAGCTCATAGACGACACACACATACACACACAGTGCAGCAATGTAAGCAAGAAAAAGCCGATTCTCAACAGAGCATGAATCTTTGACAGTAAGAGGAAAATGTTGCTCTCATGTATGTCCGGGAGATGAATGACGTCACAAACCGTTCACAAGGTTAGACAGGTCACTGCAACGTTGACTAGCAATTAGCATTGTGACGTGCACATGAAACGCTTTGACGTGGCGACTTCACAATTCGTGAGGAACAAGATATGTAATCGCTCTGCACAATGGCGAAGAACAGTTTCATGTGGTCGGCGATACAAATCATAGTCAATCGTCTTACCTACAGCAAAATCATTCTCGTGAACCACAGAACCAGACAAAGCAAGGGAGGAACCATTCCTATGACCGTCAAGCAGGATTTCTCGTAACCTTTTCATGAAGCGCTTACATCTAGAATTGCAGTCCGTACAACCGTTCAATCCAGGCATTGGAAGGTTCAGGATATATTCACACACACACACACACACAAAATCCCCTGCATTACCGCTGGCGACAACGTCGTTTGGGTAGGGGATGGTCTGCCATATACTCAAGCAACTGCAATCTGGAGTCTGGCATGGAGGTGTGTGCAAGTGAATCGGAAACAGATGTAACATCCAGAAACCGGCAGCGCTTGGCTGCCCGTTGACGTCCTTTGCCTCCTATAGGTGGATTGGGGAGTTGTGGTACCTTGTGTTCAGTGATGAGCGGGGAGATTGCATAATGGGCAACAAGTTTCATCAGGAATGTCAGTCCCTTACAAAGCTTTTTTGACCAAGTGCGCAGGAGAAACATATAGAATATTGCCAAATTTCTACTGGGTACTGCAAAGCATAGTTTGGTGGCAACACGACAGAGGGGAAGGAAGACTGGCCATCGCTGGGTGACAAGGGAAAGTGGCAGGTGAAACCAAAAATGGACGAAGATGTATTTTGCAGTAGTACAGAGTTGGTAGATGGTGGAGTATGGTATGTACGAGAAAATAGTAGAGTACCATAGTACACGGGGAAGGTATGTGACTGGTGCTGTTTTCTCAACAAGTAACTCCATGTGTTTCAGGGATAGCACCGGTGGTAGTATGCTGGTGGTCAGAGAAAAAGTGGGAACGGACTTCAGAGAGGTGGTTGTCAACAAACTTGCAGATTGCAACAAACAGTATTTTGGAGGACAGGGCACAACCCAGGGCAATTCATCGAGAAATTGATTCCATGTCAATGGCAAATCGGAATAAGAGGAATATGCTCGACGTACCACTGGCATCCACCAAGACAGTGGATATGTTTTTTGCAGGAATTCCCACACAATATGGGCACAATTGGAAATAAATAGCACAGGGTGGGTGTGTAGAATGGAAGCTAAGTTGACCAAATTCACTGCCATGCCATGTACAATACGTGCTGCATGTAGAGAATGCACATCAGGGTACCGAGACACTGGGATACGCGGGGTAAGGCAGGACAGGAGTACCTTGTTTTTCATACCCCAATGAATTTCAGGACCTACACAGGAAATCTGGAGTTGCAATGTGTTGAAACTAGTGCCTAGTTGCTCAACAGTCAAGGGAACACGATAGATTTCCGTGAGAAGCCGTTTGACCCGCTGGACTGTCGCCAGAAGGTTGTGTTTAGGGCAAAGTCCTACAACATTATCAACATAGCGACACAGTTTTGTATGTTCAGGTAAACGGGCATCCCAATTGATGGTGCTTTCAGCATGCATGAGGATGACATTTGCATTCTGCGAGGCCATCTGAGCACCAATGGCCACTCCAGTGTATTGTTCAAATATGTCAGAACCAATTTGGAATAAGTCATTCAAGTAGGCATCCAAGGTAATGCGATCAACCAATTCTCGACTGGAGAACACAGAATAATATTTGGGGGACTTTTTTCCAATGCAATCTAACTGTGAATCGGAACCATGGGCCACAGAAATGTATATATCCTTTTCTGTACGGCGGTAACAATACATTTTGGTACAGCGGTCGAAAAGGTTAGTGTAAGCTGGCCTGAGCATGGACCTGTCCAAGCTGGGGAACATTCGTTTCAGGTCCAGCTCAAAACCGGCAACGTCGACATTCAATGCTGAAAAGTACTGTTGTGCCGGGCGCAGAAATTGGGTAACCAGCTGTTGCTGTGTAAGGATTTGTAAAGAAAAGAAAGAACTTTGAAAAAGACGGCATGCAACCGAAGCCGCACGACTAACAATGCGGGAATGGCGTTTCCAGGGATGGGCACCATTACTAAAAATTTCCCTGGTGGCAACATCAGCAATGGGCTGGGTCGGTTGGTACGGAAGACTTTTGCCTTTTATTGAAAGAATGACAGAGGGGGGATACACCTGTTTCGTATGTCGATGCCCATATGGGTATATCGGTGGCGCATACAGTATGTTATCCGTAAGGTGCATCTGCTGTTGGGCATCGTGTAGTAGTATGTTTTTTACTGTACATAACGTTTGTGGTGTGATGGGATGGGATGGAACAGGCAACAGGGGTGTTTTGATGGAAATACCTTTGAGTGTGGGCACCTGAAGGGACAATGTGTTCCGCAGGCGGAGGGGAGACAAATGATTGAGAATCTCAGGATACACTCGGACACACAAGTTATAATACAAAAGCAGGACATTGCGTGCCCGGGTGGGAGAACGACAGGTAAATAAATGACGGTAATTGACTGCCTGTGTGAACACATATAAGATCAATCGGTAAAAGGTAACAATTGTGGCCACAGCATACAGTAAGGGGTATTTATCAACACGTACGGGCAGGAGTTCTGGGAATGTGTGTTGAAAAGACTTGAGTGTTGCTGTGCGAATACAAGACTGAGCGACTGAAGAGGATTGGAGAGTAGATGTCAGGAGTGTATGCACTTTAGCAGCAAACTGTGTAAAGGGAAAGGGGGCAGCCTTTGGTAATTGTGATTTCAGGGACTCCAGGTGCTCTGCAAGACGTCGATGAGCAGTCACAGACGCCGGAATAATTGTATGGTTGAGGGGTGCGTGCAACAATTGGGTAAGGGGTGTGGGGTGTTGGGGCGTCACAATTTCCGGTCCTGTTGCAATGAAATTATCTTCGTGAGAATGAGCAGTCACATAATTCTGATAATCAGCAATGGACAATTGCAAACGATCCTGGGTGAAGGTCTGTGACAATTTGTGTGGGTGGCAGAGGGGTATAATCAGGATTTTGTGGAGGTATTGTTTGAGAATTCGGGGCAAAGTAGTAGCATGAATGAAATCAGCAAACCACTTCTTGATGTGCACCACATCCAGGGCAGTAATGCAGGGGATACGTAAGAGCAGAAAATATGGCATGTCGATGTGGAAATGTCTATTGATCAATGGGAAGAACCGTGTTTGCATGACGTGGAATTTCCAAGCTGGGACCACACCTTTTGCTTGCACCAAAATCTTTAGAGCATCTGCACCAGAGATAGTAAGACGTCGCAATGAGAGTTGATGGTCCCAGAATTGAACATTCATCAAAGCACATTGAGTGATGGTTTTGAGCATTTTGTGACGTACGAGCCATCGAATGAAACCCTTGGATCGTCGTTTTTGGGTGTTGAGTGTGGGTGGATTGTTGGCAATAGTTTGCTGTTCAATACGATCAGCTCCTGAGTGTGACAGCATTTTGACAGGGATGGGTAGGAAATTAAAAAATCCTAGAGTGTGCAATGTACGAAAATAAAGCGGTCCTTTATAAGGGGAGGTATGTTGAAGTTTGGCCCATGCCATGGCCTGTTGCAATTCCTCTCGCCAACGAGCAAACACCGTACGGGGTCGAGAAATGACACCCGTTTGTCCATAATATATGGCAGTGAGGAGCGGGGAGAAGGATGCATATAACCATTGTCCGGGTTGTTCCATACCTTTGAGCGCAGCCCAATCAACGAGACACAGAAGCTTTCGAATATGAGCCATAGGCGCATAAGGCAGGATAGGGATACATCGAGTAACAGACCTCTGAATGGCAGTCCATGCATTGGGCCGATTAAGGTTTTCAAATGCATCTTGACGGATCAGTCGTTCAGTGTTCCATACATGCCAGAAAAACTGTTTGCCATCACATGGGGGGACATATGCTGGCACACCGGAAGCAACATGGACATATGGTACAGGGGGATGGGCTGGCATATATGTAGCAGGCACTTTGGGCATACAAATATGGGTAGGCAAAGTAACAAATTTATGTCCAATGTGTTTAAGTGGTGAAGCTGTGATGGCTGTGAATGTAGAGGTGTTAATGGGCCACAAAATGGATGCCAACGGGTTTTGGAAAAGCCATAGGGCTTCAGATGTGGACGTAGAATATGTGAGTTGGCTGGCATATCGTTCCAGACACCAGTTGGGAATATGTACACTGAGATCAGGTGTCAGCAAAAGAACAAACCGTGCAGGTGCTGATGGATACAGTAAACACTGCAACATTGCAGGGAAAATATTGTATGTGGTATTATGCAGGTATGGACGGTAGCATATACAGTTAACATATCGTTTGGCCTGGAGGAAGGACCATGGGGAAACGTACCAGTCCATGGTATCCGTATCAGCCGCAGGAATATGCATGTATGGCAAAACAGAATGATGGTTCAAGGGAGCATGCAGTTCCATATCCACTCCCAGCGCGATATGGAGACTTCGTGTGAGCATATGAAGGGTTGCCTTGTATTGTCGATGTGTATATGGTGCTGTAGGTTTTTGTACATGTGGGATATAATACAGTAGATTCCAGAGGTAATTAGTAAGTTTCAAAAGCCATGGTAAAAAGCAACGAATAGTAGAAGGTAAAATATCAATCCAACAGGCGAGTCCCCTACAACGACAGAATTGGAGCCACATGGTACGTAAGTAGGGGTAACGATATGTAGAATGAGCAAAAGCACGAACAAATTGGGATGGTGGATAGGGAGAGTCCATACAAAAGGGGGCAATGACATCAGACGGATCACAGGAGGGGCGGGACAATTTTTGTGACTGCTTGACATCATTGAGCATGCTATGTAAACAGTCCTGCATTTTATTAAGTCCCAAAAATTCTTCAAGAACATCCAGATGACTGAGACCATGTCGTATGTCAGCAAGTTGATTCACTTGATTCGGTAGAGCATCAGAATCCATAAACCAGTACTGACATGTCCAGAAACAGGATGGTATCACCCACTGCTGGGAAAAGATGGAAAGGGATGGGAAACAAGGCGGTCGACTTGAGAAGACCGGTCTCTGTGTTCGTGGGCATGAACAAGTCCAATACAGAAAATTGGAAGACCGGTCACACAAGGGCGTAAGCGCCGGGGAAAGGGCAATACGGGGTCGTAGGGGCTCAGCTACACATTTTTTGCGACATCAGCGGTAGCTGCAAGATTGTTGTGCACCCCTCGGACAGTAACATTGGGAACAGGAGTTCCATCATCGTCGACGGCAACTGCCTCAAATTTGTCGTTGTCAATGAGTTCAGTGATACGACCAGGACAAGCAACCCACGGTTCAACGTTAGAGCGACGGAAGGTGAACCAAACAGCTTGGCCTTTGACCGGCTGCTCCGGGGACCGGCAATCATCAGAAAAAACGTACAGCGTAAGGGATTTTCCAGCAAGCGCCGCATCAATCTTGTTGCCAAGAGAATCAACTTTCCGATGAATTTCGTGTTTGAACTGGTTCATACCATCTTCCAAAGCATCCATGCGTCGATGAAGTGGGTCGGGGTCCGGTAAGTCCAGCGCCATAGACTGGGGTACATCGGCAGATTGAGATTGAGAAAGCAAATCGGGTTGTGAATAGGGAAGAGAAGAGTTGGTACTTTGAGATTGAGAAAGAGGGGGCTGTCCACTTTGCAGCGATCGGGCCACCGCCAAATTCAGCGTGGGACGGCCCAGCACAATGGGAGTAAGGGACTGAGCAGGAGGAGTAGCGCTCTGGAAAAGTTCCATTTTCAAATCAATGTCGCCGTCTTTGCTGGACTTCAGGCGATTGATAGCATCATCTCGATGTTCATTGGTGGCAAAACCAAGAAGAACGTTGGTATTTTTTGCATAGATGCATTCCAAATTGGAAATTGCCTTGGACAGAATTTCTTTGTCCATATCATCCGCCTGCCTGGTAAGATGAATGACGATGCCCCATTTAATGTTTTTCTTAAGAAGAACATCAGCATGCTGCGGCAGGGCATCCGCCAAAATTTCACGCACCGTATTGGCCATAGCATCCGGATCGGAAACGCGAGGCATAGTGCCGGTGGCAGAATCCAAAAGGCAATCGGACTGTTTATGCCCCACAAGCTTTTTGTGAAATTCACACCAATACTGTGGTTTGCCAGTACCAGGCCACGTACCAACAGCTTCGTCGCCATTTTTGTAATTGTCAGGGCGCTTTTGAAGTGCACTGTTTTCGGGACAATTTTTAGAGAAGTGACCCGTTTTGTGGCACTTGAAACACGTAAGGGTTGTCATGATGACGTTGTCAAGGACCGGTTGTGATAGTACAAGCGGCAGCAAGAGATGAGCTGAGAGGTCGAACACCGCGCGTACAAGCAGCTATCCTCAGCGCACACAGTGCAGCAATGTAAGCAAGAAAAAGCCGATTCTCAACAGAGCATGAATCTTTGACAGTAAGAGGAAAATGTTGCTCTCATGTATGTCCGGGAGATGAATGACGTCACAAACCGTTCACAAGGTTAGACAGGTCACTGCAACGTTGACTAGCAATTAGCATTGTGACGTGCACATGAAACGCTTTGACGTGGCGACTTCACAATTCGTGAGGAACAAGATATGTAATCGCTCTGCACAATGGCGAAGAACAGTTTCATGTGGTCGGCGATACAAATCATAGTCAATCGTCTTACCTACAGCAAAATCATTCTCGTGAACCACAGAACCAGACAAAGCAAGGGAGGAACCATTCCTATGACCGTCAAGCAGGATTTCTCGTAACCTTTTCATGAAGCGCTTACATCTAGAATTGCAGTCCGTACAACCGTTCAATCCAGGCATTGGAAGGTTCAGGATATATTCACACACACACGCACACACTCACTCGCTCGCTCATTCACTCATTCACTCATTCACTCATCCAAACCCAACCTGGCTCCACCATCTCCCACATCCCAAAACATGTGACATGAAGCTCATGCAGTGCAATTCAATTCAAACAGTTGAATCAGCAACCATAGACTGCATTGGTGTGAGGACAAGAGGGTGGATAGGCCAAATGTTGCTCTTGCCTTTTGAACTGTGTTTGCCTCCATTACATTTGAGGTGTCACACTAATGTCATCATTGTGAGGGAGTCATCCCCTTCGGGTGCATGAGGGATTACAGGAGCATTTTGAGTAGCACTAGAGCTTGAGTGCGGTTGCACTTGCAGCAGGGGCTGGTGATTTGTTCTTTGGATTCACTTTGGGATTGTGCTGCCAAGGGTCCACAGGCTCAGAATTTTCCAAAAAACGCAGATAAAAGGCAATCAAATTGATTAGCACTTTCATACATCACGGCAATTTTTCCATGCTCCATCACGACCGATACTCCCATGCCTTGCCTTCCCGCCAAGGAATGCCACATGTTACCCTGTAGCCCCATGATCGTGATGCAACTGTGGGAAGTCATTCCTACTGTCATTTTCCAAGCAACACTCACCTACATTGGTTGGTAACCACCTCGAAGAGAGGTTGGGCCTAGCGGCCACCACGTGGGTCCCCATGGGTGCTTGAGTACCAGCATTGTCACTAAATGATCACCCAAACACATTCCAGAGGCGACAGAAGGAGTTTAAAAGAATCATTTTCAAAATTTTGCAGGTGCCAGTAAACTGCCTGAACAACAACAATTGCCGGGCTTTCAGGGGGCCCATGGCATGTGCTACATGGGCCTACCAGCCACTACGTGGGTGCTTGCGTACCCCTATTGTCACCAAATGATGAACCCAACTCATCCCAGGGTTGACGGAAGGAGTTGGGAAAAAATCAGAATATTGAAAAATTTTGAGGTGCCATTAAGCTGCCAAAGAAAACAACAATTTTAGGGCTTTTGGAGGGCCCATGGCCCAGGTTACATGGGCCTAGCGTCCACTATGTGGGTCTCCATGTGTGCTAGAGTACCCATATTGTCACCAAATGATCACCCAAACCCATTGTTGAAAATCACCTCGAAGAGAGGTTGTTAGATCAAGCGCAGGCGCAGCCCCGCTTTTGGGGGGTCATTCGCGTAGCATACCCCAAGGCATGATATTTGATGTCCAATCCTTTGTAAAATCATTATTTTGCCCAATAAGACAATCCCCCAATGGATTTTTTGATTCTGGGGGGGGGGGGGGGGGTCAAAAGTTTGTGGTCCAAAGGGTCTAAGCAGTGGGGAGTGTTACGTGTCCCAGAACAAACAGCGGTCGAATGGTAATGCAGCCCACTGCAGAATTGTTGGTTGGCGGTTCGAATCCTGGTCGGCTGGTGTTGTGTGTGGCGCCACCGCCACCGTCGGCCAACCGAGATTTGAACCGCCGACCTAAGAGTCTGCAGCCCGCTGCATTACCATTCGGCCGCTACTTGTTCTGACCCTCATTGCCCTCCCCACTGCTTGGAGCCGAGTCTGCCACTAAAAAAAAACCCAAACTGTGTGTTTCTGTCTGCTGGCCTGACTAACTGACTGATTGGCTGACTGTCAGCCTCTCTTCAAGGTGCACTGCCAAAGGCAATAGAATTTTTAGCCAACGCATGCGAGCCCAAAAACGGCTGAGTCCTCACCAGCAAGAGCCCATAGAGGGGCCGGCTGGGGTACCTGGAGTTCAGACCTGAGACCCCCACCAGTGGTTAGAGTGTCCATGCATATGAAAAAAATGATTCAGGACCTGGGTCTGCATCAATGCACAGCGTCGACAATAAGCAAAAAAGTTGCGGTGGAAGAGGTGAGTGGGAGGTACTATTGGGTGCATAAGTGCAAGAAATTGGCTCCATGCCTGGCCCAGCTTTTGGTGGCTTGAAATATGGATGCATGGGGCCTGTCAAAAAAAAATTAGCCACTTCAATCCCTACCGATGTGGGAGATCCATGGACCAATTTACACTCATCTCAGCTGGCATGTTGTGGTCTTTTCCCACCCCCCCCCCTCCTAAAGTGGCACCCAGGTACTAGGGGATTGAGGGGTCAAATCGAAAAATTCAGTGGGGGATCATCTTGTCTCCAAAAATAATGATTTACAAGGGGTTGGACATCTGTTCGCACTGGGGTATGCTGTGCGAATGGCCCCCTAAAGGGCTGCCCTGAAAGCCCCAGAATTGCTTTTGGTAGTGACACCTTAGAATACAACATGGGTACTTGAGCACCCATGGGGACTCAAGTAGTGGCCGCTGGGCCCATGCAGCCCGGGCCATGCCCCCCCCACAAAAGCCCCAAAATCGAGGTACCTTGTGGAGGGCAATAGTTTTCGAATGACCATGATCCCCTTGAAACCAAGCAATGGGGAAACTATTGACTCCATGTGTTGCCGAATGTGCATAAGGGATAAACCACAAACATCATCCATTACACAAGATAGAAATTCAAGGTCTCCATCAAGCTCCGCTCGCCATACAGTTTCGCAAGAAACAGGCTGGCTGCGGTCTGGCAGGTGCCAGACCGCACATGGTTTTTCGTCCAGCAATAGGCCTCCCAGCCACTTGACCACCCCCCATATGTGGAAGTGGATTTGAAGAATGCAAAGGGAAGGCTGGAAATGTGACGTCTTCAGCTTGCCACAGCGACTGTTTTCATATTCTCAGGGCGCAAGGACGCTGTGTCAAAGCCGTTGAACAGAGTTGTACATCCCCTGTCCACGGAGTCGTCGGGTTGGGGACGCCGTGAAGCCATCCAGGCAGCCTCCCTCTTGCTAGTGACTGGACCGACGCAGTCTGCAATTGCTGAGGTGGGGCCATCGCAGCCTGAGATCACAGACCGAGTCTACATGAAGGTGAGCAGGGACAGGGATTGGGGAATATGCACACAATCAGGCCACTGAGGACCACATACCACCTGCCGAGGGGGTCTCTATCAGGATTAGGGTCGGCCATACCACATTAAGGCCCAGGCCAGACGGGGACATCACATGTGGAGAGTAATCGAAGTGGGCAAAAGATGTGCAAAAGTGGTCATTTTGGGTGAAGAGGGGGTTTGCAGAAACCAAAAGATTGATGAGGGAAACATGCGAATGCGAGTTAATGAGGCCATGAGTCCGCACAAAAGGGGCACCGGGGGCATCTTTGTCATTGTCCGTCTGGTCGAAGCTAGTGCATTACATGCAATGCACATTGCATGTACGATTCTTACAAACTCGAAGCATTTTTCATCCCTCTTCTGCAGGTGCGGATCGCTCGGCGCGACGGTACCTCTGATTATGTGGAAGGAGCATTGGAACAGCCGTGGTATGGGACCATTGTGCTGGGGTTGTATGGTAAAGAGGCCCCGCTCAGTGTGGCCAAGTTCCTGAAGTATGTGGACAGTAGACCCAATTTCAAGCGATCGCAGTTCTACAGATTGCTCCCCGGTTCATTGGTTGAAGGAGGCCGCATTGCAGGAATGACAACAGCCAATCTTGCAGGTCCACCTGTTGCCTGCGCCAAAGGCGTTGTGCTATTATTTTTTTTTATTTTGGTTCAGTCCTTGTCCTGTGCTGCTGCTTTGCTCAAGTGGAGTTCGGTGCAGAGAAACCTGTTAAAGAGAGGATTTGGCTTTTGGCCAGTTTGGCGTATTTGCCTCCACAACATCATTTTTTGGGTTTCGTTTCCAGGGGACAGGTTTAAAAGCCACACACCCGGATCCCACGCACACTCTTTTGGGCCTGTGATCAGGCTATTGCTCAGTGGCAAATGGGGGGTAAGGAAGTGGGTGGGTCAGACGCCAACAAAAAAATTGTGTGCCTAAAATCGGCCTCCCATTCCAGGCCTCTTCAGTGATGTGGGTGGCCACAACGATTGCGCAAGTTGCCAAACAAGGTAGCGCAGGAGTTGACTGTTCAACAGAGAAATCCGGCTTCCGTATGTGTCTGCTCGTGGTTATGTTCACATGTGAACGTGTTTTTTAATACATCATGTTGCAGAGGTATGTAATTTTCGCATGTGGGTCTTCGCATCGACTTTGGGGAGAAGACCGATAGTAGCAAAGGTATGTAAAGGGCACCAAGCAATAGAGCCCCAAGCAACACCAAAATACAAGTATGAGGCCAGTGGAAGTACAAGCAGAGCTGCACATGCAGATATCTGAGGCAGAAAGCAGCCAACAGGATTTTGCAGGTACAAATATGCATGTGAATCCTGGCCTCCGGAGCAGATCACACAGGAAACCAGGTTCAGAATGTGGGAGTGTGGGAATGCGGAGGACCGCAGTTGTGCAGCAGCTGGAGCAGCAAGGCACACTGGAAATGCAGACAAACACAAGAGACAGATAGGGGTGAGCAGGTGAGCACCAACCACTGGGCTCCGCAAACGCAGAAACGACATCAGCAAGAGCACCGGCCGCAGCGGCCAACAGAAAGCAGCAACCCGACGCAACATGCGAAGGGAAGAACAGGTGACTGTTCAGGGCCCCGTAAAGAAGCAACAACCCAACGGAATGTCACACAGGGGGTCTGCAAACCCCCAAAATTGCCACGGACGTCAGTTCTTATAGTGGGTTGGGGACAGGTTGGATTGAATGGGTTGAAACAGGCGGGTTTGGCGGGGGGGGGGGGGGGGTCCTTCTTGCATCTCCAACAACGTCCCTGCCCCTCTCCCTCCTCTCTTTTTGACCAAAGTTTGGCATTTCCCTCAGTATCTCTGTTCCGGCGTACGTCCAGTCTGCCCTCAGTGGCATCATTTCGTCCAACAGGTACCACTGCACTGCAATTCCTTGGAGAAGTATTACCCTCCGATATGTCTGCCGTTGCCGTTGATGTCAACAATATCAAGCACAAGCGACGAGGCTTGCTGACCCATCCCAAGTTGGAGCCGACCCCTGAGTTTGGGATCACCCTCGCGCCCCAGGCAGAGCTGGACGGCACAAACGTGGTGTTCGGAGAGTTGATTGATGGGGAGGAATTCCTGCAGCAAGTGGAAGTGCTACCCGTATTGCAGGACGCCACGCCTGGCCCTCTGGGTGTGGACACAACACCCCGCCCTTTCGCCTTGCCCTGGGAAATGAGATATTGCGTGGGCACCGCATGGCCAACCTACTGGACTGCTGGTTGTCCATTGCTGTGGCTGGAGATTGTGTGTATCGCCTGAGATCCAAGCCCCCCCCCCCCCCAGACGAGAACAACCGTACCAGGGCAACGCCCCCCTCCAAAAAAACCCCCATTCCACTTCGAAGTGATGTGCTTTTGAGTGGGTGCAATCCAGCAGCTCTTGGGAGTGGCGGTTTTGAACGGGGAAGTGTACCGCAAGGTCCACCTGCACCTTCGCTTCGCTCACCTTCATTGGGTTGTAATCCCCCCCCAAAAAAGGAAAACCCCCAGAACGGGGCCATGCTTCGCAAGCACGCAAGCGGTAGAAGGAGAAGACAAAAAGAAATATCTCGTTCCGAAGGGACACCCCTGCCCTGCCCTGCTGCTCTCCATGGCCCGCAGCATGCTGCTGCTGGACTCAGGTGATTGGCTGAAGGGCCAGAAAGAGGGTTACCGGGCGCTGGCCAGAGCGGTGGGTGATGACCGAGTGAAGAAGGTGTTCCCCAACAAGATTCTGAGGCGTGTGGAGGTGGACGAGTGTGGCATGCTGAGGTATGACTGCATGCCCCTTTGCAAAGCTCCAATCTGGGGGCCGCGGCAACGGACAATGTCAAAGACGTCATTGAAGCCAACCAGGCAGTTGGATTTGTTTGCTGCTTTCCAAAACAGGTTGTGGAGCACACCAACATCAAGCACGCGTTGCTGTGGTTCAGGGGGCGCCCAATGCTCAACAGGACTGGCCAAAAAACCCACTCAACTTCCACAACAAAGCCCAAGTAGATGCTACGCGCCTGCACAAAGTAAAGGCAAGAGTCGACCTCCTGGATTTCTATGATGCTTTTCAGTAGCAAGTTGACTGCAACCTTTCCCCCTCAAGTTCTTGAAAAATTTCAGAATTGGGTCAAATTTGGTCAGGAAGTTGTGCAGCCAAGTCTGCCACATTGCACAGCAACACCCTATGTCAGTTTGCTCAACATTTGCAGCAACATGGTTGTGCCTGAGGTCAAGTCCCTGGATGTGGTTGCAGCAGTGCTGCATTTTGCATCCTGTCCATCCTGCTGTCCATATGCATGCACCTGATGGGAGCGGAGGATCGGTGTGATGCAGATTACCCACATGAGGCCATGGAAAATGCTTGGGGGGCGGTGAGGCGATGGAGGCGTCAGCACAAGCTGAGGAAAGGACAGGCCCCCAAATACAAAGAAGAGGCCGCGCATACTTCCAAACGATGCTGCGTTTTCAAATACAGTTTACCAATTTTTGCAGGAGAACGCCATAGATTCTGATTCCTCTTTGACATCTGTGGCTCTACCTCCAGGTCTGGGTCTACTTCTAACTCCAGTTTTAGTTCCAGCTCTGGGTCTGGGGAAAAGACCTTTGACTGTCCATGTGTGAAAATGTTTGCATTGCATGAAATGCTTGCTCTTTCGCCGCCGCCCTCATGTGTGTGTTCTCAGTCAGGTTCAGATTGCTTTGTTGGGGTGATTGTCCTCAGCTGCGGGTCCTTGTTGCTCTGTGCTCAATACAGTACCATTACTGGGAACCATTCATCAGAACCATTACTCGGAGGGGGGGGGTTGTGGGGATCCCCCCCACCCCTATTCGCATCCCTGCTGGAGACCTAATGGTGTCGCATGTGGCAGTCATTTTGGCACCTCCATGCCCTTTGTGTGCCCCCACACGGCAATCCCCACAGGGCTGGCGAGGAGGCACCGAAGGCAGTCAGTGTGGCGATGGCCGCATTCACAGGAACAAGGCTGCCCACAAGGTACCCTCCTCAGAGCTGTGCCTTACCTGGACCCGGTTTGTTGAGGAACACCGCATGCAACACGGGCATCCCTACGGGAGGAGGGAAAGCAATGCACATGCCTTTGTGGTATTGCCCCCCCCCCCCCCAGCCCCTCGGGACCCCCCCCCCCCTTTGCTCTCATGCCACGGGTGGTGGGGTGCGGAACTGCACTGAACTCCCCCGCCCCCGTTCCTTGAACCATATCAACAACGATGCACGAGTCGATTTGTCGGCCTTTTTGGCAGCCCTCAACATCGGTTTGTGAGATAGGGACGGCACTTCGTCTTGAAATGGAGCAAAAGGCGGTGAAAGCACAAGGGACGCAAGGCATACAAGGCGCGCTGACTCAAATGTTGCCACATCTGCAAGGGATAAGCCCCTCAAAAATGCGCCTATTCGCACAAGGGGCAAAATCATGGACGGGCATTCTGTTTGGATTTCCCCCTCCGTGTGGGAGTCGTCGTCAGTATATTCTTCTGGTCTTCGTTGCCCCCCCCCCCCCCCCCCACACACACACTCATTGAGGGTACCATTTTCTTTCTGCATTACAGTGAGGGATTGGAATTCAAGGAGGGTGGCTCCTGCGTGTTGGCATGGGCAACGTGAGCATGGCCCAGATCTTTTTCATGGAGTTTTGTTTCAAAACCTGTTGGGTCATTTGTTTTGTTGGGGCCATGATAGATCCGACGTGAAGCGTCTGATTTTCAGTGTTGAAGGCAGTGGCTCCCTTTGAAGGTGCCCCAACTGCGTCGCAACGCGACGTGGTGCACGTTGGGGTCCGTGCGTGGGGCCATGTGGGCTGCCACGTCCCAGAGCCAGCCAACGATATCACTGGGACCTCAGGGCAGATGGGGGGGGGCCAAGGGGTAGGGCGTGTGGTGTGGACTGCCTGCATCAGTACAGCTAAGAGTGGTCCACCATGATACCTGGCAACAGCATAGCTTGAGCAACGACGTAGCGGTGGATGGCGCGCCATCCGGCGTGCGCGCATGCGTCTGACGATCTTCTGTCCTTTGAACACAGACCTTCCGACCCAAGCCGTGCTCTGGCCCCCGATATGCGATGGATCGATCCCGCTTCTTTCTGAAAGTATCCCACAGTATTGCGGTGGGCAGGAGTGGGCCATTCGCATGTCATGGGGCCCGGGCGGGTGTCAGGTGCAAGCGACTGGCATGAACGACCCCACCGGACAAGTGCGACGTTTGCTGCTGAAGTCCGGGCACGGCCGCACCCCATCGGGGACACACCTCGTGCCCCCGGAGGTTGACATTCGTGTCAAGCCCCCCCCCCCCCCAGCTGCTAAGGAGAACAACACACCATGGCGACATGGCAACCCCCCCCCCCCCTGCGTAAGCACTGCCTGGTCTAAGCACGGGGACCCGTCTGGCCGTCGTTTTCCTGACTTTCAGTGTGCCTGCGCAAGCGGGAGGAGATACAAGGAAAACCTTGTGAATATCCCCCGCTATGGCAGGAGGCTGATCCCCCAGTGATCCCCCAGTGATCTGTGCCATTGGCTTTCGAACAGCTCACAACCTTCCCTTCTGCCGGTTTCATCATGCTTGAGCCTCTCGAATGTACATGTTCCCTCGCTTGCATGCCGTCCATGTTGTCCCTCTTACAGTTTGCATGCCAGCTCTGACACTGCTGCCGATGATCTCCAGCCAGGCAGTACTGTGCGGGTCTGCAAACCCGTCATTATGCATCATATTCCAAAGGCAGGTCCCATCAACGTTGAAGGCTGCGCAGGGCAGCTGGTGAAGGAAATCACGACACATGGTGGCTCTGAGATCACCGCCAATTACCCTTTTCAGGTCAAATTGGAGGTTGAGGTACCAGAGAAGGGGCTCAGGAAAATACTCTGCCACTTGGATCGGAGTGAGATTGAGCCTGTGGAGTAGTGTGCCAAGTGACAGTCTGCCGTGTTGTAGAAGAGGGCACTAGACTCGTAGCGTCTCACTTGGATTTGGCCCATTTATAAAGCCCCCTCTTGCTATCGAGGTGTTTGTGGATTTTCTGTGTGGTCAATCTGGAACAGCTATTAATCTTTTGCATCCAAATCAATCCTTTGGTGAATGTGAAAAGCATGTGGTGGAACCTGAACCATCCATCCATCCATCCATCCATCCGTCCATCCCTCCATCCTCGGGCTCTCCTGGAGTGCAATGCGTGCTGCAATGCCATCACAAAAGTGTTTTTTTTTCGTGTCAGTTGGCAGCAGATGGGAGATGACGGCAAGGATTTTGGTTGCATTAGACGGGTCTGGAGGCGTGGGCCACGGGGATGGTGGCCAGCATGTCAATTCTGGTCGTATTTCCCTGAAGGTAATGGAATGCGATGTTGGGTCATGCTGTTGCATTTGATGTGATCCAAACTGGCATTGGATTCCAGAGTAAGCTTTGGGCCCTTCGCAATTCATTTTTCAACTCATTGACAATTATCACGTTCCATTTCTGCGGTTGTCCCGTTTGAGACCTGGTCGCCTGCCTGCACACCGTGTATTCACCTTTACATACCCTTTGATCGCAAACGCAAACAGTCCTGCCCGCACAAAGGGGTGCCAGAAGGCTTCGCCCTCCTGCCTGCCACATTCATGTTGACGGGCGGTCAAATAACGCAAACACCCTGTGGCCTGTGTGTTGACGACTGCGAAGAGCACTCTTTCTCTTGCAGATGGTCATGAGCACAACCAGGGGTCTGGTTGAAGGGGGGAAGGGGTATTAAATGTCTGTTTTCATGCCCGCAGTGGTGGGGGTGGGGCACCCTAGCCCAGTGTCTCAGTGTTTTTGCCTTTGTGGGTAAGGTCCACATGCTGTTGGGGCATCGTTCAAAGGGTCCTCCTTCGTCAAGGCGACAAATAAATTGCAGCAAGAGAGCGGAAGTCGGATTCGGGGAGTGTTTTACTGCGTCCTGGTCCGCCCATCGGTCTAGTCTCACAGCGTGTTGCATTGCTGTTTTGCATGGGCCCACCACATGAGGCAGTACCAGTCCTCCGCCAAGCCGTAGGGTTTTCATTACTCCCCCCCCCCCCCCAGCCTTACCCAACGAAAGAAAGTAAAACCCACGACACGTTGATGGTACTCAGAGGTTCAGCCTCTCGAGCCGGGTTTTCCTACTCTTGTTGCCTTTCTTCTTTGACTGGCCGAGAAGCTCTGAGTTGTTGGGCACCTTCAGCCTCACATCAGACGTTGATTTTACATGCCCTGCGTACCCTCCGTAAACTCAATGCACTTTTCAGGTTTTGCTCAATGTATTTATTTTTTCAGAGATATGGCCGATCCTGGACGGCATGCTCTGTAGTTCAAACAGCTGAAGAGTGGTGCTGCTGCTCGTTGTGAGCCTTGAAGCCTACTTCGATCTGTGCTGTAGGATCTTGGTCAGAGCCAATATGTGACAGGGGCTCGGGGTGTTTTTCTTCACCCTGGACGCCTTTTGCTGGACGACAAAAAAATCACTCAAAGTGTGATCAGTGCTTGAAAGATGCACATACTTTAAGAGAGCCTCAACAATTCGGGCTGGGAGTGACACTGGGTGCTCTTGCAGAGCAGTGCACAGGAACGCCAGATGGGGGTCAGACCCAGTCCCAGTTTGGTTCATGGTAAGAAGGACCGAAGTGTCTCTTGCCACTTCCACCCAGCCCAGATACCGTGCCATGTGCTGTTGGGATCTCGATGATGAATGCTACTATTGGGATGTGCCTTTTTGAGGGTGGTTCAAATGAGGACCGATAGGTCCGAACAAATACCATGCGCAGACCTCAGCTCTGATGGCACAGGATCAGACTTTGGTACCTGAACCCCCCCCCTTTTCTCTGTGGACCCGATCAGTAAGTGAATGGGTTGTGTAAGCTAAGTGGTGTGCCAAAGGCATGGGATAATGTCGTTCTAAGAACATGGGGTTTGTGAGACATGAGCCACAGTCTGGCCAAAACTTCTGCCCCTTAGACTGCCTTAATGGGGTATCAGCTAGTGCCGCCTCACACTTGGACCCAATTTCTCACACCACCAATGCTTTCCATATCATCCGTGACTCCCCCTCCTATTCCGCCCAGGCATGGGTCTCTCACAAGGGGCCGGGCCAAAACTAGTCACTGTTTTGGGCTGGCATGCGTCACAATGCTTCCGAGTTCTCCAGGGCATTGCGGCGCTGAAATTCACAAATGGTGCCAGCTAGTGTTGCGACGAAGTCACCAAGAATTGGGCGGACAATGGGATAGCCCTCCAGCTTGTGTATTGCAAACAGACGCAACCAATACCAGTGAACCAATGTCAATGGGTTTGGGCAGGACACGGGACACAGGGAACACTTTTCATCATAGATTTCACCCACTGTCTGCATGCTTTCCTTCATTTGCCCGCAGATGGGTTTGGAACCAGCAATTGAAAAGAGAAATCTGATCACATATGAAATTGAGGGGCACGGCTTGCTCCAATTTTGTCTGAGTAGCCACAGCCATACTTGCATGCAGGAGAGTCCCAGGTTGGGTTGATTTGAAATTGTTTAACATGCATCATATGTGTTGCCAACAGTGGCATGCATAATCTTTCCCACAGTTTTTACTTGCTGTCTTTGGTTTCAATTTATTTTTTTGGCAGCCTCCAAAATATGTTCATTACCTGCCTCACCCATGATGGGTTGCAAGTACAACCAGCATCACTAATATTGTGCGTCTGTAGGGTGGACGTCTAAGTTCAGAAAGGTAAACAGGTTAAAAAATGACGGATTTGGGAGGAAGAGACAATCATACAAATACGGCGTTCTGAGAAGCAAAGCATAGATGCCTTGATGCAAGGTTGAACATGTAATGGCCCAGACCATGGACCGAGGGTGTAAAAGGCCCAGCATGATGTGTGGTAGTGGTGGGGATGCTGCAATACTGGAGAGGAGTTGGGTACACATGTGAACTGTAAGCCCCCCCCCCCCCAAGACACTACATGGCTGCCAATCCCCCTTTTTTGTCCCCCCCCCTTTTACACTCTTACACCTTTAGAGAATAAAAATGCCTTTGTGCCTGACTGTGGAGTGCATTACCTCTGGTTTGCATTTGTCTGTTTTTTAATTAGGTCACCCCCCCTTTTACAACCCTCTTCTATTCACACCGCTTGGTGTCACAAACAGCAGGCTGGGAGCCCCTATCCTGATGACTCAATAGTAGGTCGCAAGTGGGTGCTTTGAACCATTTCTTCTTGCTGTGTTTTATCTATCTTTTTTTGCGAATGACATCCAAAGATTGTTGTACATTGGTTCACCACAGGTTGCTTGGGATTCTTGTTTGAAATGCATGTGGAGGTTCAGATGATTAAAGTCGCCATTCTGCAATATGTTGGGGGCGCACCGTACACTGTGCTCGCTGTGCAAAAGGGGGACAGGGGGGTGGGGGGGGCACAGGCCTTGTCTCAGGGGGGACAGAGGAGAGGGGGGGGGGGGGGGGGTTGCACAGACCTTGTGTTGCGTGGGGACAGAGGAGAGGGGGGAGGGGTGACCGCAATGACTACTGTGTTACCACAAATAGGACTGCGCAGATTCTTATTTAGTCCAAGAACTCACAAAGCTATGTTTCACATTGAAAATGCTGGATTGCTGTCTAAATCTGTTGTTTTTGCCCTGCAGACATATGCTTCCGTAGTTGTGGGTGGTTTGCAGGGTGGTCACGGGAGACCTAATTTATGGTGCCCGCTGTACACGCTGTGCGCAACCCCCTCTCCCCCTTGTCCAGTCTCCACCTTGCTTCAGGGGCAGGGTCCCATCATTGTGAAGGACAGGTCGCCCGGCTCTGGTGCCTCTCTCAAAATGCTGACTGCCCTCACCCGATTTTTTTTTCAATCCCAATTTTCAGGTCAGTGTTCTCTCATTCTGTGCTAGACCGCGTTGGAGGGTGTTTGTGTTATCAAAAAGGATATAAGCGCAGAATAATAGAACAGGTTTAAAGAAAGATTGCTGTGGCCACAGTGCTGCTGCAGGACTGGATCAGCTTCAGGGGTTGGTCGGGGTACCGGAGGGTTGCATGCTACCCAATATTTCAATATGTTATCACGAATTGTGTCCATGTCATGTTGTCACGTGGTCATGTGCAT
Source organism: Eutreptiella sp. 'Long Island Sound 2002' (assembly GCA_964036045.1). Lineage (NCBI taxonomy): Eukaryota > Euglenozoa > Euglenophyceae > Eutreptiales > Eutreptiaceae > Eutreptiella > Eutreptiella sp. 'Long Island Sound 2002'. Next base: position 3,507,360 of record OZ038389.1, on the reverse strand, counting down.
TCGTGGGGTTTGTTATTTCAGAACAGATTTTGATTTGTGGTTACATTTCACTGTGTCAAACATTGCTGCAAATGGTCATATTGCTGCCTTTTTTGATTGCTGCCAGGCATTTGAGATTTGATATCAGCCAAGTTGACATCCTGATATAGGTGAGGCCACCTGCAGTATGGGGAAGGCAGTGATCTGCAAAAAGCCACAGAGTCCGTCAGAACAAGTGGACACCAGTGGGGGCATTGGATGGCAGACCCTAGGCCTAGGATCACGGTGTTTAGACAGAGATGTGTTCATGTATGCTCATGCACTTTATATGCATGTTGTGAAAGCTATGGGGAGATCTTTTTTTCGGTTTCCAATAAAGTGATGCATAATCTGAAGAGCGGTTGCTTCAAATCCGGGAGTTGGTGCAAAAATTTGTGATATGTGTCTTTTTTGAATGCACCCGAAGGAAAATGATTTTATGGGCCTAACGCAATTGAATTCTTGACCGTTCAGAGATTTTTGCATTGTGCCTGGTACGGGCCTTAAAGTGGACATTGAAAGCAAAAAAGGGATTTTTGCATTGTGCCAATTATTTTATTTCGTGCTAATGATTGCACATAGGGGGGCACACTGTGCCCTGTGCCCTGTGCCTGTGCCAAGCGAAGAGTAGCTATTTTGGACCCTTTTTCCCTGATGGCCAAGGTGACACTGTTACTACTATATTCCCATATTGAAGCGGGATCCAGTCTCCCCATCTTTCTAATGCGCGCACTCCCCCATTTTTCCAATTACTATCCAAGTTCTTGGATTTTATACGGTATTTAGTACAGATGCCCAATTTTTTTTCCATTGTGCGGAAGCAATCAAGAATCCAGCTCATTATTCATTCCTGCCATGAAACTCTGCAAATCTCTTTTCCGGTAGCGAGATGATTGCGTTTTTGTGGCGCTTTGCCAGTGCTTGCTCTTCGCCGTGCGAGTACTTGACTGACCTTTCGGGTCAATGTGAGCCATGGACCCAATGGTGAATATGAACAGAACCCCCCGCTTTGTACTAAAAACCCTCTCACTTTGCACTAAAAAACCCCCATTTTTGTACCAAAAAGCCCCCATTTTTGTACAAAAAAATCCCGTTTTGTACTCCCCCCCCCCCCGCTTTGTACTAAAAAAACCCCCCCACTTAGTACTAAAAAACCCTGCCTTTGTAGCAAAAGCCCCCCCTTTTTCACCACTTAAAAAATTTACGTCCACCAAACAGGAGAAGCCCCTTTTACCATGTCACAAACCCTGCCACCGCCGCACACTCTTACCCACGCTCTTTGGGGGTGAAAATTTCTCCGTTGCAGCTACTTGCTTCCTCTTTCATGGTACGGTGTGCTCCTGCATTGCTGCGATATTGCATATCTACCCCCCCCCCCCCCTGCAGTGTGCCCTCGGTGGATACAAATTCTTGAGTTGCTTCTTTTCTTCGGGCCCCAGCTCAGCCCCCCACAACATACTTTCCCCAAAGAAAACTGCCACATCCCGCAAGCAATATGAATGCAAAACAGCACGTAAGCATGTACTAAAGCTGAAATGCACCACACCACTGACATTCGATTGTACAATTTTTTCGTCTTTTCACATAATGGCCCCACAGAAGTCTAGAAGCACATCCGACACGGAATGCTGATCACTGACTCTGTAAGCATGTAATGTACTAAAATGAAATGACCAAAAGACTGCCCGAAATGCACTAAAAAACCCTGCGAACTGTACAAAAACCCCCCCCTCAATGTACTAAAAGACCTCCCAAAGTGTACGAAAAAACTACCCGAAATGTACGAAAAAACCTCCCGTCCAAAACCCCCCCAGTTACACTAAAACCCCTCCCGGAGGATTTTTTGTATAAGACAGAGGTTTTTTTTTTTGGTGCATTTTACAATAGGAGGTTTTTTAGTACAAAAAGGAGGTTTTTTTAGTAAAAAAAACGGGGGTTTTTTTCAGTATGCAACACACGGACCCAAAGCCTCCCACGGCAACAAGTCAATAGAATATTCACATTGTTGCTTAGTCAACCATACTTACTACTAAAAATGTTAGATTATTGTCTACGTTTGCTGCTTTTGCCATGTATATGTAGCTTAATTAGTGGTGGTTGGTGATTACAGCACACATTTTGTACAATTGGGCTTTGTGCCTGTGCCATGCATGCCTGCTGCAGAACTCTTTTTCAAACATGTCGACAGCAAAGCAAAATTTGTGGTTGAAGTTGGGTAGGTTTTTCGAATTTGTGCATATAAAAGATGAAAGACTCGAGGCATGAAAATTCGCTTTTGTTCGACCAGATTTTGTTTCATTTAAGGTTACATCTAAGATAAGGTTTGGATATAATTTTACCTTTTAATGAGAGCCATTTGCGCCAAACCAATTGAAGAAGGTGTGCAAAAGTGGCTTTCCACTTTTTCACTAATGGAAATGGAAGACATACCAATGGATCATCAACCCTGCATTTTTCATGCATTTCAATAACATGGCTTTACAAGGTTTGCCCGATGTTGCTGATGTCGCGAATGGGTTGTTGGAAGATTCCGCAGAACATGAACGAGATGATTTTGACAATGTGAAAAATTATTTCTTTCATGTTTTGAATTTCATGTGACGAGACCTCCGCAAGGGTTTTGCGGCAGCTACTTTTTGGCATTCATTTTCAAAAGCAACCCCCTAGCTTTTTTTTCTCACAACGCTGCCATGCTTTGTCACAATTTTTGAACATGAAAGTGTGGAAGGCGAACGACACTGTACAGCAAAAGTTCACACGAGACAAAGGTAGCCATAGAAAGTTGTAGGTGATCAATTTGATGGGAAAAAATTTAAGGCCAACAGGGCGATGGGAAGTCGTATCAAGTGCTCTTAGCATGCAATCAAACTTCACGATGGTAAGCTACCCATGGGCTGTGGTGTAGTTACAATGAAAGATGTTTTGTTGATGTAGCGAAGCAGTAAGAAAAAGTCACTGCCATGTCTTTCTTGGGGGACTTGATCCAGGCCAAGCCCCCCCTAAAACCCTTTTGTTGATGCTGAGACAAACTTAATCATTTTTATCATTCGTTTGAAGTTTAAAGTACACTTTCTCAAAGTAACTAGGGTTATAACCCTAGCCCTCCCCCATGAAGTTCACCCCTACCACTCAACTGAGCGGAGGTATCTTCCTTCATGGAGGGAATACCGAATTAAAGTAGGCACTTCATGCCTAAGGCCTTGTAGGTTAAGCCTGGTGATCCCCCACCTCAAGACCTCTATAATCAGCTGATTGTACCACTTATTATGGTTCTACTTTTTAACTGTTTCTGAATTCAGTTGCTTGGCCTTGCTGGCCAAGCCATATCCTGTGTCTGGCCTAACTCCTATGCCTCAGATTCCTAACCAACTCCATCCAAAAGAGTGCACATGAAGTGCTTGGTGCTATCTTGGAGGCCTGAGTCTTGCCAGTTTTCACATAAAATCATCTATTTTGTTTATAAACCATGGGAGCATTGTATTTAGATCTACTTTTGTCTATATGCAGCCCCTCTTTGTTAGACATGTTTTGATTGTGGAAGGACTTAAGTAAGAAAAAGTCACTGCCATGTCTTTCTTGGAGGTCTTGATCCAGGCCAAGCCCCCCCTAAAACCCTCCTGTTGATGCTGAGACTTACTTAAGCATTTTTATCTCTCTTTTGCAGTTTAAAGTACACTTTCTCAAAGTAACTAGGGTTATAACCCTAGCCCCCCATGAAGTTCACCCCTACCACTCAACTGAGCTGAAGTATCTTCGTTCATGGAGGTTATACCGAAATAAAGTAGGCACTTCACGCCTAAGGCCTTGTAGGTTAAGCCTAGTGGTCCCCCACCTCAAGACCCCTATACTCAACTGATTCTACCACTTATTGTGGTTCTACTTTTTAACTGTTTCTGAATTCAGTTGCTTGGCCAAGTCATATGGTGTGTCTGGCCTAACTCCTTTGCCCCACATTCCTAACCAACTCCCTTTCATCCAAAAGAGTGCACATGAAGTGCTTGATGCTAACTTGGAGTCCAGAGTCATGCCAGTTTTCTTATAAAAATCATTTGTTTTATCCAATTGTGATTGAATCTTTGTACTTAAGCCTGCTTTGTCTATCTGCAGCCCTTCTGTGATACACTGGATTTCAGAACTATTCATTGATTCGGTCCACATCCTGTTCTTGCTCTACTTGCTGCTTTGGTTCTGTTTTTCAACACCAAAACCTGCAGTATTTCATCAAAACTATTAGGGCATTAATCAAAGACATCTTTCCGGTAGCAAGGGCAACCCTTGGGAACCTTTCGACTTTGAGAAGTACACAAACCAAACCCAGCAAAAAATATGTCCACACCATCAGTACAACTGTCCGCCAGGACTTGGCCAATTCGGAGTGTACAGGTACAACTGGGCAGTAGTGGGCCCATCTCAATGAGTGAGCCCAAGCTCAGAGTTGCATCTGCGTCTCAAGAAGATCCAGGTCACAGAAGGGTGGAACAAGAAGCGCCCAGAGAAATACCAATACCCTTAACCACTGAGGCCGTAGCGGCCCGTGGTGACAGCCTGCAGCACCTCCGCCGACGAGTTGCTGCTCCATCTCCCGTTCAGCCTGCCCTGCATCTTCGTCTACGGCAGTTGGAGGCTCTGAGGAACAAGACGAACTGAGAAGGACAATGGACGAGTACCTGCTCCACGAAGAGTACTACAAGTCCGTCCGAGGGAAAGATGGAGAAGAACCACTTGAAGCCTTGGGATCCCCGCCACATACGGACATGGGTTCCTTCCTTTACTCCGGCCCGCCTACGGACCTGGCCGACACTGTGTCTCTACCCAGACGACCGAGAGGGCCAGCTTGGCGTCCAGAGCTGCCAACCACTAGCAGGAACCGTGAAGTGTGTCCAGCTTATTTGGAGGATTCCCATCTCCCAGGGCGAACTGATGGGGCCCTGGATCGTACGGCCGACCTACTGGCCAAACTACTGTATGGGTCCGAAGATCCAGATGTGACAGACCTGTCTGAGGCTGTCAAGGCAAAAAAGGGTATCACTGAACCCTTACCCAAGCCAGCGCTGGCCTCATCCTCTCCCGGATGGAGCACGCCTGCTGATGATCTCAAACGATCAAGGGTTTCCAGGTTGCTACCCAAGGTTACATGCCCCAGCCCTTTTCGTCCCCGTGCCAGAACAGTCCGCATCGCTGAGCTACAGGATGTGCCCGTGACAGAGATTGAGAAAAAGGGGCTAACAGCTCTGGCACCTCTCGCTGGCGTACCCCCCCCCCCCTTCAGGCCTAAACCCAGGGGGTGGGAAGAGTGGCAAACCAATTGCCCAGGCGAACATCCAGCCGGAGTTGCCGGAGTTCGACCCGAAAAACCTGCCCGAATGGCCCGAATTAACCTCATTCATGGCACGCAGGTTGACCCCCCCTTTACCACCACCCTTGTTGGCGTTAGTGGGATTTTTATGCCCTTTCCCTTCGCCACGTTCAGGGGTAGGGGTGCCACCTTGACCCAGGTGTCTCTTGAGAGGAATTTCTCCATATGGGAGTCATTCTCCCTCTCAAGGGCCAGCTCGATGAGCAGGTCCACAAGGTCATCGTACGTGTGGGTCCTACTCTTCCTCTGTGCGTACACTGAGGTCTGTTTCATAGACCGGGAAAGTTTTCTCCGGTCTTTGGAGAACCTCGGCCCAGGTAGAACAGGTTTTTACAATCTGCTTCACCTGTTTCTGCAAAAATTTCTTTTTGCATGGGCGTTTCAAAAGAGAACATTTAGTGGCCACATCCACATGAGATTGGCCGGTAAGCAAAAGAAACTCGGCAAATTCCTCTGAATCAAGTACACCCCCACTCTTTTACTGTAAGCCTGTCAATGACAAGGGAGGACCCTGTCATGCACCTGACTGCGACCATCGCAGCATAGCTGTGTATGAATCCTCAGGCACATAGATGGGACCGTCAGGGAGTTGCACTCTTCCCACAGTCATTCGGTCCAGCAGTCGGCGCCAATAAGCGTGTTCACCTGAACAACCCCAGTCAGGGGTGCACATGACAACCCTTCCTCCCTAATAAGCGATTTTGGTTAGAACCTTTGCGAGCAGGGAGAAGGGAGGGTTAGCATACGCTAAGCCCATTGCTTTCCAGAAGAAACGGAAAGCGTTATTCAAATGTTTCGAGCAATACAACTGCATGATGTGCTGTTGTTGGCTCGCGAACAATTTCACCTGGATCTCATCCAGGGACACCTGCAGGGCCGCCAGTCCATTTTCAAGAACGTGAGGGGCCAATTGGTAGTTTTCAGTACGATAGTTAGTCTTTGCTGCGTAGCGCAGCCCAGACTCTTTTCGTCCTGACAGCTCCAAAGGTACGGAGAAGAGCCCACTGCCAAAGTCGCAGTGTAGAGAATAGGGGCGCTGGAGAGACAACATTTTTACCTGGGAGTTTCTTCGTAGGAAGTCGGTGCCAATGACGATGTCAAAGGCGTCAGTGTCCAACACTCTGCAGTGTCAACCCCCTGCACGGACATGAGCTGGCCCACCTCACACAGGCCACAGGCCTCGGGTGTACAAGCGCACCCAGGCATCCTCATCGGTGGAGCCCTGGGCGCCTTTCGATCCGTCGGCGATAGAGCACGGCATCGGCAGTGTCTTGCTCCCTCCAGAGGAAGCCGTGCCGGTGGCCCCGGACCCCCCAGTTTCCAGTGGGACCCAGCCGAAGCACCGCGCGAGCCTCTGGCTACAGGTCCACCGTCGAGTTCTTGCTCACGCGGTGGATGGCCATTCTCTCCAACACCAAGTGCCACGGATGGCCCTGCCGCGCGCAGATGACATTGCTCCAATGGGGCTTCTCCCACTGCCGGTCCCAGCACTGCAGCGTGGGCCACACGCGCCTTTGCCCCGCCCACCAACACTCAAAGCCTTGGGCGCTCAAATCCTGCAGCACTGGCCGCAGAGTGGCCTTGCAGCACCACGTGCCCTCGTACTCGAAGGTGACCACGGCAGTGTGATTCAAGGTCCGGGTGGCCCCCTTGAGCACGTCGGGGTCGAAGCCTTGGGCATCAACGTGCAGGAGGTCAATGCCGGACAGAGAGGTGTTGGTACCCAACACCTAAAGCGATGGAGCAATGCTTGTCGGGAGCAAACTGTGCTCCGTTGCCAGGTTTGCGCGTTGCAGGAAAACGATCTGCAGTAAATCTGCAAGCACTGTTCCAATGTTCGCCTGCACGCCCCCCCGCCCCCCACATGTTTCAGAAGAGGTTGGCCTGACCCCCTGTGTGACCTTCCGTCGGGTTGCCTGTTTCTTTGCGGGGCCATGGACAGTCACCCATTCTTCCCTCCGCGTGTTGCCTCGGGTCGCTGTGTTGGACCGACCCCCTCTCCCCATGTCGTAGTCAGCACTCACAGGCTCCAGATCGGTGCCGTTAACGCTTGAAGGTGAGGTCGGGGGGAAGGGGGGTGGAGATATGGACACGTCGCTGATCGGTGAAGTCACACTCAACATCCATTCAAAAAGAAAAAGCGAAATGAGAAATGCAGAGAATCAGTCGGTCATCCTCAGCACCGGTTTCTGTTCCACTGTCTGTGTACTCTGACAGTTGTGGATGGGAGCTGTTCATTCGTGGCGGCAACAGATGGTAGGGTTACGCCACAGGACATTGCACACGGTGCCTGCAGCCGCAGGCAGAAGGACACAATGGTGACCTGAACCCCACATCAGGGGCGTTTTCGCACAGCACCAATTAGTGGGTTGTTTATCCCGGGAACACCCCTGAAAACCACCCCCCTACAGAAGCGTGCATGATCCATTCAAAACAGCATCGGGGGTGCAGAATTCAGGACCCTGGGACCCGTGGCTGCCGGTGGTGGAAAACAGCCGACTTTTCGCACAGCATGCACACAGCGCGGGCACAGCGCACGGTGCGCAGCCTTAGAAGAGGGGAAGGGGGAGGGGTCAGCCAGGATGGCTTTGGCAGGTGAAGGAACCTTATCATCACGCCGGCACGGGGGCGGGTGGGCATAAAACCGAGGCCCCGGTGCAGCAACGCATACTGCGACGCATTCACCACGACACCAGATGGCCTCACACACATGTCCGCATGTCCTGGGTTGCGTTGGAGTACAATACGGTGGACCCTAATGACTAAGCGACTGACCCACCCCCCAGTGTGCCAGCCAATGCGGACAGCTGGGCGATTGCCGCAAAGGTGGCGTGAAGAGGCTAGGGGGCGGGGGGGGGGGGGGCTCAGCCTCGATTCTAGACTGCACTGATGGGCTTGGGGGTTGCCGTGGGCGTTGTCCGGAGCCGTGCCATAACCGTGCCCACCTGGCAGTGAACGCCACAATTCCATGCCATACAGCTCAGCTGCCTGTCGGAGACAAAGCTTGGCGCCTGCACCAACTGGCAGCGCCCATTTTCCGTACACATGCCGACCAGAAATGTTCCATCAGGGGGCCTCTTTCTAGTTAGTGACTTGCAGCTTGGAAAGATGCAAGCCTTACATGCATCGTGAATGCACCAGCTGGCAGGTGACGCTCCATCATCATCATCACCATCCAATAGCCACATACAAAAGACAAGAAGCGGCAAACAAAGGGTGAAAATGTGAAAATGGGTGGGAACAGGGGAGAGCAGGTGGAAAAAAAAACGGCCATGGCATATCCCCACCACGAAGAACCTCTTAGGGGGAGGACTTGTGCCGCGCGCACGCCGCACTCTACTTTTGCGGCGAGCACAGCCAGGACACCGCGATTTTTAACCCCATCCAAAATGGTGCCTGAGGAGAGCAAAGCTCTTGGCCACAACACTTGTGTAGACACCCCCCCTTCCCACAATCAAGAGGGCAATATGATCAATTACTCTGACTCGGTTGTTCCATCTTGAAAGGGAAGCTTATGTCTCTTTTTCAAGTCCTATCCTATACAAGCACATCTGTTCCTGCATAAGATGCGGTTTGGTGGACACGATGATGTACAAACTCTGCAAACTGCATGGCTGGTGAGGGAACACGTGACACCTCCTCCTTATGTTCACCTTGTCCTACCGGCGGAGTGAACTACAGCTGGTCCGCCTGAGGTAACGGCTGAACCACGGGTGCTTGGTCCAGCCGGGCGGCTAAATCTCCGCGCCGCGCACGCGCCGCGTCGGGTGCTCCCCCTCAAACACCCGGCACCAAACAAACACCAATGCCCCCAACACCACAAAGTATGGTCTTTGGTGCGGCACAGCATTAAACCTGAGCACAGCACATGCAAGGCACAGGTACGGCGTGCACACAGCGCATGTTTTATCTTTGATATGCTGAGATTGGTTCTGTGCTGGCAAAGGAGGTGGTGTGTACCAAAAACCCCCGTTTTGTGAGAGAAGGAAAAAACGCAGGGTTTCATGCAAAGTATTGGGCAGGGGCAGGGGGGGGGGGGCTTTGGCGTCCAAAAGATGTGCAATAATTTCACAAAAAAGACAAAAAAAGAAGCAGAAAAATAATGGAGGTAATAGAGTTGGACCTGTGCCACAATGTCATCAAGGGTCCGCACGGGGACAATGATGCGGGACTTGCAGTGCTTCTTGCTCGGGTTGCGCGCGGCTAGCAAGCCTACCTCACCGGCAGCCCCGCTGTGCCCCTTGCTGCAGTCCCAGAAGGGGGCGGTGCCAGAGCGGCTGGCGGCGGCGTAGGGCAGGAAACCAAATGCGCCAACTGAAACTTCCTGATGGCCTTCTTCAGATTGTCCACGTTGAAAGGGGAGGGCTCCACTAGGACAACCTGAAGAGGGGGAGAAGAGGTGGGTGGATCGTCATGGTCTGGGTTGTCCTGAATGGCCTTCAGAGGGATCAAATTGCTTGTCGTCCGTCTTGGGGAGGAGGTGGCTTTTCCACACACAGGGACGGGGGCACCCCGGGCAGACGGTGCGTGGAGGGCGCCGAAAAAAAATAACACACTCTGGAAACGCATGTACCTACTGCACACACGCACGCAAGCACGCGACGTTGCAGTCCTCGGGGCGTGGCCGCAAGCAGGTCAAAAGGCGCTCCACACATGCACATGCTGCACTCATTTGCTTAAGGTGGGGTCCACCCCACGGGGGAGGGGGGGCATGAGGGCAAAAAGAGTTTGTGTACCTAAAATGGGCCTCTCATTTTTGGCTCTCTATTCCAAATTTCATTTTTCCCCAGAGGAACATTTTTTTCAGTTCTACAGTGGGTGGGTCCAAAGAGAGGCCAGTCCCGCACCTTTGGTCATTGGTGTCTCCTGGGAGTGGGGAGGGAGCCCTGGTGCAGCCCTGCCAAGCCTTGCCAAGCAGAGCGTACTGTGGGGAAGGAGCCTCGAGACCAAAGGGACTGGGTGGGCCTCGCCCCCTTGCCTGACAACAGAGGCTCGCTTGTCGCCGGCTCGGGGTGGGGGGGCCAGGCCTTTGCAGAGCAACGGGACAGGGGGGGGGGTCCAAATGAGAAGGGCATGCACCCACTTTTTGGGTAGAGGCACAGCTCTTGGCCTACCCCCAATGGGGGGGGGGGGGTCAACCTCAGGAGGCACCCACCCACAAGCCACAGAAAGCCGCAGGCAATACTAACGAACGTCCAACAGTACCCAGTAGCCAGTAAGATGCAGAGATAGTTCAGGGTAACCTGGCAACCAACGTTCCTTGAAGGGGGGGGGGGGGGAAGGACCCACCAGTGACCTACCCCTAACCCCCCCCAGGGGGGGGTTTGGCACAAGGCCTTGGTGGTTGGCTCTGTTAGCCTGTGGCGGCGCCTATTGGCCTCTCGCCATTGAACCTTCTGCTATGACAAGCAGGCATTCGCACTACTGCAGGCATCCGCACTGCCGCTGGCATCCCCCTGCCGGGGGAGGATTACAGAATGCCACTTCTGCCCATGGCGTCCTCCCCTGACGGCCTGATCAGTGCCCGGTATGCGGTCATCACGAAGACCCCAGGCTGGGAGGTGCTCACCACAACCAGCAACGTGAATGTCACACAAGGCCATGGGTGCTGGCTCACGGGGGGTGGGGGGTCCCGGCTGAAGGAGGCACCCAACTTTTTCAAAAAGGCACACACCCCCCGACACGGGGGGGCAACTACAACCGGTCCTGATGCGACCCACCCCCCAACTATCTTTCAAAACTTGGGGGGGGGGGGGGGGGGGGGGGGGGGGGGGGTCCAGCCGGGGTTCGGGGGGGGGTCTGGCCGGGGGTCGGGGGGGGGGGTCTGGCCGGGGGTCGGGGGTCGGGGGTCTCTAGAGATACTTGTTGGTGGCCGACCCGGCACCACTATCTTTCAAAACCCGGGGGGGGGGGGGGGGCTGGGGGGGGGTCGCATACAAGGACCGGGCCCGGCCGCCCCCCCGGGCCCCCCGAATGGTGACGTGTGAGCTGTCCCAGGCACACACCCCCCCCCCCCGTGGGGCAGGCCACTAAGCAAAGGCCTGGTGGGGGCCGCACCTCCCCCATCACACCACCACAGCACATCAGGTACCACTGGGCAACCCCTCATCCCCGCGCCCTGTGTTACTTCAAAAGAGGTCGAAGGCACCCTCCGCACTTCAGGGGCTGGGAAGGACCGCATGCGAAGCCTCTGCCGGCGCCTGCAGGGCACCGGGTGCCACTGGGACCGCGTACTGCAATGGTGAGCAGTGGGACTGGCATTCCACTGCGACCCACAAAAACCCGAGGCTCAGGGCCGGAGAAGATCTTGATCGAGGGTAAGGCATGCCTAAGCCGACTCGCAAGGGCACGCCATCCCCCGAAGGAATGCTGGCTAAGTCACGTGTGCACAGGCGGCAGACAAAACAAAGCGCACAAGATGTGGCTCGTCAGTGGCCTACAAGACCATAGGCACCTTTCTGTCAAAATTGAAAGCAAGGATGCCCGTGGGTAGTTCACTGAGCAAACAAAGACAGTGGGCACGCAGCGGAACGCTCTGAGCCGCCGCCATGCAGGGCCCACAGGATCTCTACCTATGTCATATACTGAGTCCATCCCCCCCCCCCTCCGCCTGAGGCGAGGCTGCCTGGGCAGATGAGATCAGAGGCAGGAACGCACCTTTACATCCGCAGCTGGAGCCTGGACCCGCGGCGTGATGGCATCGTTGCAGTCGTTGCAGATGCCGCAGGCGGAGTTCATCTTCTGCTTGCGGAGCTGCTGCACCCATTTCTGAGGGGTCAGCCCCAGCGGCTGCTGCCAGAGCCCCAGCCAGTGCACCAGATTGTACCCTTTGTTCGCGCCAACATTGATAAAGATGCGGGGCTTTTCCGGGTCGGTCTCATGGAATTGGGCGAGCCATGTCTCGTCGGGGCACTCTGAGCGGTCCCAATTCAGGTCCAAGAACGTGCGCCGCACCTGGTCGCAGCTGTCCGCATCGTACGTGGGCCGCGAGTGTTCCGGCCTGGCCCCTCCTGCGGTGTTCGGCAGCCCCCCTGAGTCAGCGGCGCGGCAGAGGCATAGCCAGAGGACGGGGTACTGCAGGCGTACCATAAGAGGGAGAGAGAAGGGCTACATGCCCGTGCATGAGCTGTGCAGAGCAGAGGGGCCACATGCAGTATCCGCAAAAGCCGGGGAATGGGGAACCGCCCTTCCACCTGCACAACCACTTTGCTACCACCAGCTTACGTAGGAACGCACGTCAGGTCATGTTGCGGCAGGCCTTCCTACTCACGCTGATTTGGTTGCCAACAACAAGGGAACCGCTGTGTGATATATGACGACAGTGGCCTGGCTTTTGTTGATCTGGCAGCTGGCCCTGCCAGACGTGCCTCGGCTCTGCAATCCACCAACAACCCTGCAATCAGCCTTGGAAACTGTAGGACCCACAACTCCATGACCATCTCTGCATCCCCCGTCTTGTGAACAGCAGTGTGCAGGAGTAGTGACACATCGGCAGAATAACCCCCACAGTCCTCACTGCATTGGCGCCTTTCCGCATGGGGGCATTCTTCAGTGCCTAGTGTGCAAGCTGTGATGTGATGAAAGGGAAAGGAAACAAGTGATCCATAAACAATTCTCAGAAAACAGCGCATAGGGGGGTCATCGGGGTGATCCGCGATCCCTCACATCACACTGTGCGCTTTGAAAGTCGGTTTTGAAAGGAATTTGTGGGTCGGTTGTTGCCTCCTACATGCATCCTTGGTCCAGGTAGAAAAAAAATCCAAGAGACATTCATGGATCACGTGTTTTCTTCCGCTTAGACATCACACCACATTGGTTGCCTGTGGTTTATGACGGATGTGAGGCAGCTGCAGTGGTATCTAGCAGCCATACTGCTGTCTGCAGAGAAGGTTGTGTTGGCTGATAAGGTTGTGCTGGCGTCGTGGAATTGGTTGGGTGCGATGCGGCTGAACAGGCAGTGCGGGCCAAAACAGCAATAGCCCATTTGGGAATATCAGCAGGCGGGTCTCTGGTGTAATGGAGTTAGCTGAAGCGCTAAAAGTGCCAGCAACTTGATAATTTGTAGTGCTAGAGCGGAGTCAATGACAAACGCGGCGAATTGACAGCTCAGGATGAACAACATGATTGAGGCCGGTCTGGATGAAAAATCTTGCTTCAATCGGCTGTGTTCATTTGATTTTCCTGAAATGGCTTCTCGGTGTCCGAATTTTTGCCGCGACATGATACATTCGTTCCTCCTAGGGCTGGCCTGTAGCCTACTCTCCCATCCCCCACCCCTGTGCATTGCAGCGGGACAGAAGGACTTGGCCCACATGGTCCCGTCAAATCATGGGGGTACACCCATGCCTGGCCTGCGGGCCTGAAGCCTCCTTCTCCGCCCCAAGCCTCCCCCTTGCCTTCCCGGACCCGGAGCGAGAGGAGGGACCAGCCAGGTGTTGTGCCCCCGTGGCCCCTTCGCTAATGGGGCTGGGGCCCCACAACCTGGGAGCTGTCCCTGTTGGGTCGCAGCGCAGGAAAGGGCTTTGTGCGCCATGAGACCAGCCCCAACTACTGCAAGCGTGTCCCCCAGGCCGTGGTATGGCAACACCACATGTGCAGAACGGTAGTCAACGCGTGGGGTCCTGCCAAGTCGCGCCACATGCAGCACCGTGCCTTGGGCTGCATATCCCCGTGACCAGGAGGTTGTGAGCCCTGGCCCAATACTCCCCGGTGGGCTCCACGTCATGCTCCCAAGACTCCCCACTAGGCCCGGAGCACTTGGCACATACAACCACAACAACAACCAAATGTGTATCGAGAAGGTGTGCCACCATGCCCCCACCCCACCCCACCACCTTGCCAATGTCCTCATGCACATGAGCAAGACCCGACGGCACCCTACAACAGGATGGTTCTCCCTTCCTAGAACACAGAGCCACGGCGGTGTCTCCAGCCTACAAGCGCCACTGCCAAGGTCAAGTGGCTGTTAGCAACTAGGCAAGGGTTGTCTCTCCTTGTCGAGTTTTTGCAGGGACTGCAGAGCAGACCATGGGGGGTTGACAACCAAGAGGAGCCTTCATCCAACCCAATGCAACCCAAGCCAACCCAACCTCTGCCCTGCTCCACTGCGACCTTGCCCAAGCCCAAGCCTAGCAGTTTATTTTGTGTAACTTGCTTGGTCCAGGACACTGGAGACATTAGACTTGATAACCGAGGGTCGTAGCTTATCGCATACAGATACTAGTCCAACAAATGATCCTATAGAAGGCACATCTAGGGAATCCATGGGGCACACCGGCGGCTACAATCCCCAAATCATGGTGCACCATTCTGAAGGCTATCTATCAGAAAAATGGGCATTCTGTGCCTATTTTGTGCTACTTGTGTGGTCCAAGAAACCGGGACTAGTGAACTCGATACCCGAGGGTCGCAGCTTACCATACGCAGCCAAGGAAAGACCCTACAAAAGGCCCATCCATGGAATCCATAGGGCGCACTGCCGGCTACAATCCCCGAATCACGGTGTATGGGTATTCAGTGTATGGGTATGGCACTCAATCTGACAAACAATCATCAACCCCACGTACGCATGTTGTGCCCCCTACCGGCATCCCGCATTTTGTTGGCAATATTGGCAGCTGTTCTCTGTCTGTATTCGTTGTCTTGCGTTAAGGTTTGGTGTACACGGTTTTCACCGAGTAGAATCTTGAGGCTTACCGTAGGATATTTATATTGATATCCGAATGGACCGTATTGATGGACGTATAACCCAAGTGGTAACACGTGTGAAATAACGTCCTCATCCCCTGCCGGTGGCACCCATTTATGTATCCCCTTGTTCTCATCTATACTGGACGACTTAATCACCCCTGCCCCGTCGCCATAGACCATTATGGTACGCCACTTGTCTGTCAACATTATGTATGTTGTATGTACGACATGGCTGTTTCCCGATATGCCTCTGCCAGAAACACGCTGACCGCCCTATCACAAGTATGCAAGGTAGTATCTGGTCTGCCATAGTACACGATCCCTAAATCAGTCTCAGTCACACCCGCTGAAACAACATGGTATTCCTTGCTATCATACCTTGGGTTCTCTAAGGCACGTTATATTAGTACAAGGGATATATCAGTGAGCGGGTTTGGTCTGAGGCAAAATGCTACTACATTGTATGGCCTGCTATACTCTGTGTGTTCTTTGCCTGTCTCATCTCTGTTGCAGTAAAGATAATTCCAAGAAGCCACATTGGTTGCACTACTATTCTATATACGAACCAGTACAAGTACAAGTGCCCCATGTACTTGTGGTCGTCACAAAATGCATCTTACTGCATCTCACTGCAGGCATGGTTGTTTGTATTTTGCTTGTGTCTCCTATATATGATTGTTTTGTCCCCTCTGGTTTATACGTTTGTTTCCTTGTTCATTGACCGTTTATTTGATGTGGCATGTGACATAAGTTCAGCATTCCGGGTCGGGGTCGGATCATTTTCTTTGATCTGAAAATCGGCAAGGACTTGAAGGAGCATTCCGCGGACAAGGAGTGTGGTGATTCACGTCACAGTTTCGATGGCCGCGATGTTGCTTCGTGAATGAGCTCTTTAGGGCAGTCATCATAGAACATCACAGAATACCCAGTGACAAAACTGGATGTATATTAGAGTGGTTTTTCCCTGCTCTGAGTTGCAAGGTGATGTATGAGGTGGAGATAACGTTAACCGACTCAACTCAAAATTCCAAGATAGGATGTGTGCAATATTGCGCATGGTGAGCACCTATATCTACACCTCCGTAATTTTTTGGCCCGAAAAATATACACCTCCTCCCCGTGGGCTTCCTACAGGTGGGATTTTTTGAAGTTGAATTGGAATGTATCAATCTGTGGGATATATATTGACAAGAAACAAAAACCGGAAAATGCGAAATTGTCAGAAGCGGAGTAGCATGGCATGTGGCCAGAGCTGCATTGCAAGAACACGAAAATTTGGTCGTAGATACAGGCAACTGAAATGTCACAAAAACCTTTTTCATCTGCGTACACTGAAACCACAGCCACCCAAAAATAGCGACAGTCGATTAAACGTCAGGCCGAACAAGGGGTGGTCAGTGGTATACACATCCCCAGGGTATGTTCTCGGATGTGGTTGGCGGGCCCTTGCCATCTTCCTTTACCACGAGCTTCCAGAAAAGTATAAGCTTATGGGACTTCAATATCCACTGTCCCTTGACCAATATCATCAGACTTTTCCGGTAATGGAGCCAACCACCAAAAATGCCGGCACGCAATTGAAACGGTGTACAGTTGAAATTCGCAGGGCAATGCTGCATCTCATCAACCGACCAGACGAAGTTGACTGCCAGGCAGAGGAGATGCACATGCACTAGATTGCCTGCAAGCTTGGTATACAAATTGCCATATACACAACAAATTTAGATAGCTGGCTGGTGGTGGGAAAGCCTTTGCATGGTGATTGTAGGTATCGTATGGAGAACGTACGCTAGCATCGAATGCCCTATGTGCAAAATCACACAGATGTGATCGACATACAGATTCCCACCTGCTTCCTGTTACACACCGAAGTTCATTACTCCCTTATGATACCCACTCGCGGCCAGGACTTCATGGCCTCCAAATATGGACTAGAGGCCATAAATGGGCACAGGAATCTCCACAGATGCACGGAGAACATTCACAGAAAAAGAGGTGTATCACTCGTGAGGGAATTGAAGGATAGCATTTCTAACAAGAAACAGAGGAAACAGAAAGAACAAGAACCTCTCAACATTGGTGAGGTGCAAAGGCAACTGCATAGCATGGTCGAAAGTCTTTACACCTTCAATTTCGTTAACAAGACCAGCGCTGAGTTCAATCGTATGTACAAGCAACACGACATAAAGTCCACGTACATAGTGTTCCCCGAAAAGCCCAACAACAGCACGCGTAACGCTGTTTTCAAGCATCTGACTCATCGAGTTCCTGTCTTCGTTCAGGGTCATCATGTTTGGGACGCCGTGAACAGTGATGCATATGCCAATCTGAAGCGACAAGATGTTCCATACAGGCATCAGTCGCTTGAGATGCCACCGTTGAAAGGTCACCGGTATGGCGTGTTTGGGCCAGTGCAGGTAATGTATAAGGGGAAAATTCTGCCCGCCAAAAGTTTGTGGATACTGCACATCTGGGGTGTTGACATGGAGGCGAATCGGCCTACCAATCAGGAGATGGTCCATATGAACAACATGAAGAACATATCCGAGCGGTCGGATTATGTTAAGGATGTGATGCTGGCTAATGCAATGATTCTGAAACGCGCGGTGTGTAATGCCTTTCCGGATCAGTGTACATTGCATGTGCATGTCGCCGGGGTTGGTACAGGTGTGTACATGAATATGGTGGACAGAATAATGAGAGGGGACATGAAAGCCATTCTGCGCAAGTACTACTATGATCTGAATATGCAGAAGCTGAAGGAGGCGGTACAGTGTCGCGGCAAGCAGTGTCCGTTGTATGTCAGTGTGCCCCAGTGGGATCTACAAGACAAAAGCGAGACCATTGTATATAGATTGTACTTGGACAGCAAGTACGACCAAGTTGTTGAAAAGATGTTGGGTACCTTTAACAATGCGGACCCACTACCCATGCTTGCGTGCAAGTGGATCCACAAAAGCGAGCAACTGTCGGACCAACGGTTGGTGTCGGTGGGGTTGAATGCATGGGATTCGCGAAGTTATATCGGTAATTTCGTATCGCAGGATGACACATTGGATGGTTGGATGGTGGCCGGGGTGCGCAACTTCAAACGACAGTTCGCAGACATGCCCAACACCTCATACATGCACAACGCAGCTGTGCTGTACCCCACACATATGCCAGTAATTTGACCCATCGGCACCAAACGGGTGACGTGGCGGCGTGGTAGTATTTTTTTCTATTCTTGAGCACCACACAACATTGTCGATTGAAACAAAAACGAGGTGCGGCTTTCGAGGCTGGCTGGTCTCCCGCTAATGCACACTCACCTTGTGTATTGCATTGCTGTTGGGATGAGATTGGGGTGTGTAGGCTGCCCCAATGTGCACCAGAAGAATCGCATGCGCAGACTTCAATTGATTACTTGTGCACATAAAAAATGTCACTGACAAACACATACAAGCTCGTGTAGTGGCACACCTCATCATTGAATTAATCATGGGTAAAGGTGACCATGCTCATCACCCTAATATTTGGTGTTCCGTTTGTACTTGTGGTGTTCATCACGTTGGTCCACACACACGAGAAAGCGGGTGACTGCAAACCTGCACATGGCTTGAATTACAACTCCAGGTGAATGCCCTCAGCATAGACAATGCCTGTCTTCAGCGCCCTTCAATACGCCTTTCAATCATTAAATACTGACCATTGCAAGATTGTGTCGGGGGCTGACCCATGGGTGGAGCCGTAGATGGAGGTCCACACTTGCAGCGCGCCAGGGTAATGTTGGGTAGTATGACCGTGCATGTCTTCAGCGCCTTTGGCAACACGGCAATGGATATATCCCTTACTGAAACATAATTGCAAGCCGTCATTGCCCTTGCCGCAGCCTAAGGCGGGGCTTTAAAATGGAAGCAAGCCCCCCCCCCCCCCTCCGATCGCAATGGCACCTGTTTTCAGCGTACCCTACACCCAAACTGGGTCAACCCACGAGCAGCCAAGAATAATCACCGGCAGTGTTTGCTGCAACGTAAAGTTCTCGGACAAAAACCACTGCAAGGTTAGAAACCATTCAACAAACAGGGTAACCTGGCCTGCCCTGTGAATGACCTGGAAAGACAGGCTGTAAGCCCGAAATTGTGTCCCGCAAATTTGCAGATAACCTGCGCCGCACGCATCAGTTGATATAGGCACATGGTCCCCCATCCGGAGTAAGGGTGAGTGCAATACGAGGCGACCATAGCGATCACCATATGCTCAAATTATTCATAGAGGACCTCATCAAAGACAGTGTGACGTACCGTTGCGGCACAATGGTTATACCCAACGTGTTAATTCGTTGGCCGCGTCTGGCCCCACACGTGAATGAACCTTGAATGATGTTAAATGTTTACCACCAGCACATTGCTTTCATCACCTGTCAGGTTTGTCCCTTTTTAAAGTGCAAACTGTCTATCTTGGTGTCCTCTCTTGCAGGCACTCAACACACTTCTTCTGTGAACAACCCAGTTCGTGTGTGTACATATGAAGTCGGTAAGCAGTGAACATCAAAAAGGGTGCAACAACAAAGATTGCCAAGACCCGTCCAGGCTGCTCTGTGACTACGAAGCTTGACATGTGTGCGTTATGCGCGATTTGTTGGCTTTTCCTTTTTGGTTGCTTTTGTTTTTGTCGTATGAGCTGTGAAACGTGAAACCCTGTCGTTGTTGTCTTGAAAACTGTGAATCCCCTGTCAGTTTTTGATGGAGGCCGATGGCTGGAGTGCTAGGAGCAAACAACTCAGGGTGATGAATTACGGTCCCTCCTCCACCGCCAAGTGTGTCTACCATGTCTACCACCACCAGATAGTAGTCGTTGGTTACCCCTGGCGGGTAATATCCACGGAATGCTCTACTATTGGTGTTCTCTTTGTTCCCAAAATACCGCAGGTGTATCACCATACTGTTGCCATCATTGGTTGATCTGAGTCCAATAATACGATATCTATATTGCATATTGTTATTTTCGGCCGTAATATTCTCCCTTCCTATTGCCGACTGTAGAATGCTGTACATATCGCGCCACATGTTTTGCTGCATGTTTGCTCGTGCCTCAGGTCCCAATCTCTCTAATTTCATCCGGATAGTAAACGGCAACAGATTATTGAACCGTAATCTAATACCGTCATAATGTTCATATAAATATGGCACCCAGTTTCCTTCATGCCAATGGATCTCTCCATCATATCCAAGAGCGATAGGTACCTTAGGTAACCTGGCATCATCGTAGAATGTTGTGTATGCCTCCGCTTTCCAATCCCTCCATTTGTTGTTTGGCATAGCTTGCAGTAGACTGTGTACAATTGCATTCAACGAGTCTTTCACTGATGTGCAAAAGTTGTCAGCACATAGCGTAGAACATGACCACAATAATGGGTACGATAGTGCCGGGGGGTTAGTGTTAGGGTTTTGGAACACGAGTGGCCAGCTGCCCCCATCAACTAGAGGAAGATATTCTCTGACATATCCCTTGATATCGTAATCGTTGTCTTTTTTGTTCATCTTCTTCGAGGGTTAGGTTAGGGTTAGGTAGGTGCACCCTGTTGTACATGGCCGCAACCTGCTCAAGGCTAGAAGAAATCATAAGCAGTTTGACTGGTCCTTAGAAATTTCAAGAGATCTGAAGGGGGGAGAAGAGTTGCCTCATCATCAATCTGCAGACTGGAGACAATGGTGAGTTTTGAGTAGCATGGAACAGCGAATCCCAATTTTGATTTCACTTTGACACATATTCGGTGTCCGCATTTCCCAGGTGTCTTAGAGTGCTGTAGGTGGAGGTGCGAAAAAAAGTCCTGCCCGGCAACGAGCTATATAATCTCAGCAAGGGGGAGTGGTATATCAAGCAAGAGTGGAGTGGTAGGAAACGACGAAGACTTGTTGTGATCGTGATGATTTCGAGAGATTTATTGGGTGACTACTGACTCAAACTACTTGGTCCTAATTCCGCTTTGTTGGTTAGTCTGTTTCTCTTGGATAGTTTCTTGTTATCTCGCTCAAGCGCTTCACATTTTTGTTGAAGATTGGCAACACACTCAGTCAACTGCTCGACCAGGTGATTGTTCTGTGACCGCTTGGTATTTTCATGTTCAAGTACCTCCAATGAAGTGATAAGATCACACAAGACGGACTCGTGATCCGTGTCAGATGGACCAGTGGTGCGGGGTCTCACCAACTCAGCGTATGATACAACACTCGGCTGCATGTAGCACCGTGCGGTTACACTGACATCAGTGTGACCCAGCGCAGCAGCCGCCATCTCCAGACTGCATCCGTTCTCTGTTGCAACAACAACCAAGTGATGCCGCCAGCTATGATGTCGGAAAATTGGAATTTCAGCACGTTTGCATATACCGCGTATGATTGCCTTCAATATATCAGGGCCTGGTTGTTTCAGTTTGTGATGTTTGTTGTAAAACAGATATGGACTGCAGAAGCGATGTTCGCGCTCCAGGTACTCAGGGATGAGTTGTTTGGCTTTATCAGAGACAACCACTGTGTGCAACAGGGAGTTCTTTTCCAATACCGTGATTTCCGATTTACATTTGCCCCCTGATGCCTCCCACACATCATCAACCAGGAGTCCAGAGAATGCAGATGCGCGTAGAGCCGTTGTTTTGGCCATTTCAACATATAGCTTCTCCCGTAATGTTTTGACATGCTGCTCACAGACGCGAACCATCTCTGGTGTCAGATCATTGCTGCATCGAGATACTCTGCCGCCGTTTGGTTGCTCGGGGATCATCAAGGCAGGCTGTTCCGCTTGTTGTGCGCGCACGCGAGCATCCAATTCGTGATGGGATACCCTGCCCACACCCATCGGAATAACTGGCTCGAAAACACCACTTGACATCCAGGCACAAAGAATGGATGCAACCATCTCTGGTGCACTTTTGTAGCCACGCCGTCGGGGCTTTTGTGCACCATGCCTAGAACGCAATAAGCACCGCGCAATGAAATCAAGGACACCCGCTCTGTCGATATGACGGGGGAGTACTGAGCGAATTGTCGGTTGTTTTTGCAAAATTGCCAATGCACGGGCCTCTCGTAGAACCAGCGTGACCTGTTCAGACACACAGGCCCATCTGCGCGACGGACATCGTTTGTTGTATTGCGAACTTCGTGAGTAATACACACGCTCCATGAGTGTGACAAAGTGTGCGCGATCCTCGTGATCCTGTACCACATGATACAGTGACCGGATCAACTGTGTGCTGGAGTTTCTCATGGAGGGAAAGCATTGAAAAAACTGTGGACTGGCGTGCAGTAGATACCTTGCATACTCTTTGTCTTCGTCCACATACTAACACATCCGAATACAGTTGATACGTGCATTGACAATGTGTATGTAGGCACACGGTACACCCACACGACGCACGGCTGCAATCATGAGTCGCTTCGGCGCATCCCGATCAACTACTCGAAAATGTTGCACCGTCTCAATGCAGCCCACAAGCAGCATTGCACACACCACTTCCTCTGCGATACGGGCACCCTTTGTCCTATTTTCGATCGATGGGAAATTTCGATATAGATCCATCTGCCTCCTGTTCAACAATTCAAACATACAATTATCAACAGCAGAGAAGTGTGCGTATGTGGTAGTGGTAGTACGAAGATGGGCAATGCCCAGATGTGTTGCAAGCTTTGACAGAAACGCAACGTGGGGGACAAAGTCGAAACCACAAGAGTGCTTCCATGTCAGTCTAAGCTCCTGAAACCGGTGTAAGGATACATTTTGTAGCTTTTGGACGCTGTCAAATCCACACCATATGATAAAGTCTACAGCCTCCAACAGAAAGTGATCCGCGAGATTATGTCGGTGAGAGTGTCCTTTGCAGACTACAAGATCTTTTTTCTATCAGAATCCAATGGAGCAGACGAAGCTGGTCGGGCGTTAGGTTGTCGCGTTGAGTGCATTCTGTGTACAGTTGCATTTTTCCTTCCGCTTATTTACTACTGACATACGGGTTGGTGATATTAATGGATCCGAACTACAAATGCAAGTAAAATACACAGGAAGACCACGCATCACGATTACGTATGTATACGATACGTACAGTCCTATAATACGTACAGTATGTACAGGATACTGTACGATACGACAGCCTTTGACGCTCGTTACACGCTCTTTGGCAGAGATGTTCTTAAGACCGCGATCTGGATTGCCCCCGCTGGCGGGAATGCGTATGCCAACAAAGGACGGTGGCGAAGATGATACAATGAACGACGACGAGTTCTCTCGGTACGCACTTTCCACCATGAGAAGCATCATGGGCGACACTGACATCACACAGTGGGAATGGCTAATAGAATTTAAAGAGTCATTCCCGTACACCAATCTGCACCTGGGATTTGATATGCGCAAGCATATCCCCTCCCCTTCTTCTTCTTCCGCACCAACAAACAGTAGCACCGCCCTATGTGGGGAGCTGTTGCAGTGTTGTATCCCCCATATAGAAGGTGAGATCTGGCTATGTGACAAATGCATTACTCATGGAGAAAGATCTCGTGAATGAATACCGATCTTCCTTTACCACGAGCTTCCAGAAAAGTATAAGCTTATGGGACTTCAATATCCACTGTCCCTTGACCAATATCATCAGACTTTTCCGGTAATGGAGCCAACCACCAAAAATGCCGGCACGCAATTGAAACGGTGTACAGTTGAAATTCGCAGGGCAATGCTGCATCTCATCAACCGACCAGACGAAGTTGACGGCCAGGCAGAGGAGATGCACATGCACTAGATTGCCTGCAAGCTTGGTATACAAATTGCCATATACACAACAAATTTAGATAGCTGGCTGGTGGTGGGAAAGCCTTTGCATGGTGATTGTAGGTATCGTATGGAGAACGTACGCCAGCATCAAATGCCCTATGTGCAAAATCACACAGATGTGATCGACATACAGATACCCACCTGCTTCCTGTTACACACCGAAGTTCATTACTCCCTTATGATACCCACTCGCGGCCAGGACTTCATGGCCTCCAAATATGGACTAGAGGCCATAAATGGGCACAGGAATCTCCACAGATGCACGGAGAACATTCACAGAAAAAGAGGTGTATCACTCGTGAGGGAATCGAAGGATAGCATTTCTAACAAGAAACAGAGGAAACCTGCTCGCTCCCCGAGAAAACTTTTTGGATCCTCTAAGTGCACATGGCTCTGCAACGCGTGCCTTGTGGCCTGAGCCTGGTGCAAGCGGCAATTCCTCACGCCCTTGTGGGTGATGAACGCCCGGCACGCCAGGGCACTCTTCACATACCTTCAGCATGGGGTGCTGCTTACGCACCCCACTACCATTCCTACCCCCTGGGGTGGGGAGGTGCCACACAGTGGCGTGCCCGGCCCTTGCAAAGAATCTGCTCCAAGGTCAACTAGCCTTTCAGTCCGGTAGCCCTCGTGTCCACCCCGTCGTTGGACCTCCTCCTCCTTCAAGCCCCCAACAGCGCAGATACCATGCAGTATGTGCTACATGGCTTCCATCTCCCTCTAGCTACACGACTCGCATCCGTGCAAGGGGTCCGTGCAACAGCAAGTAGACCTCAAAACATAAAAAAACAACCCAGGTATGCACTGCTGCATGACCGCAGCCTCCCAATGGACCATCACATTTGGCCGCAAGCACTCCAGCATGATACCTGCATCTGCTTGCCCCCCCCCCCCTCAACACACACAATATGCGTGGAATGCTCATTATGAGCCAGTTTTTCAAACCTATTCAGTCACGTGGACATCCCCACTACACATCCCTGGCCCAAACGGGTGAAGGGCCGCAAGCACAGTCATGTTCGAGGAAAAGCAGGCAGTTGGGTGTTTCCATGCCAAACAGGTGGCCTGGGGCTGGTCAGGGACCGAAACAACAAAACAAATGCAAATGGCGTTTCTGGAATCAGCACGTCGAAGGGGGCGGTACAAGTCATCTCTTGCCCACCTTTGGATGAAAATTCCTTTTTAATGTTTTCCCTAAAGCCGGCAAAAATCTGGGGCCCTCACAGAAGAGCGTGCCTTTCAAAATTCAAGACACATCCCTTCCCGGAGTCCATGGGGCTTGAGCGACCCCCCCCCCCCACCACCACCAACTCCTCCAACCGCCCTGCAGACACAGCGACACACAGCAAGACCCACCCAACCACTACCGAAAGCACGAAGACCGCAAAGATAGGTCTCCTCGACAGCCATCCACGGACAGCTCAAAATAAAATTCCATTGCAGAGGCCGCGAAAGCTACAACGCAAAGCAGTGGCCCGCGGCAGCCTCACAGAATACTCAGAATAATCATCACGGACAAGGGCCCTAGTGGCCCGTCGACGACAATACGTATAATATTATGTCCTGCGCATCCATCATATATCACACATGATGTATGCGTCAATCAAAACCCATCACCGCAAAGTGTGTGGGCACTTGACAGGGCGTTGGCACAGCGGCAGCGATCAGTCCCCGGCGCAGTCCGGGGCGGGATGGATTTGGACAAGAACTGCACCAGAATTGCCCCATCTCCAGACTTGCAGCGGCCTGCAAGCCCCCAGACGGACCCACAGTCTCAAGGGTCAACGCCGCAACGGTCAACAGAGGGCTGTTGGACCACCAACAGAACCTACCAATCACATCGGCGGACCGCCGATTGCCACCGGCGGAACGCTGGCCCCCAAAAGGTGGGGGGCGCCGCACCGCGCGCATCGCGGAGCGCCGGTGCACGCGGTCTCTGGGCTGGCCGGCACCTGTCGCTGACCAACTGCCCACCGCCGGGATTCGCATGAAACCATTGGCAAAAGTGGTACCAATGCTGAATAGAATATTGGCCGGACTCACTCCATCGGGAGAGATGGGGTGGGTGCGCGTAGAGTCCGTGGGTCGTGACAGGAAAGGGTCCTGCCACTGCGGGTGCCACAGCAGAGCTTCTGTGAGCGCACACATGCAGCAACCCGCTCGGGCACGTTCGATTCGACCGCGAATGAATCGCGCAACCCTCTGCTGACAACGGAAAGCAATGGCTACGGGGAGCCTTGCGGCTGTGCGATGGACCCGCCCAATGCCGGTCGGGCAGCCGGGCTCCCATCCCCCGCGCCCTTCGTCAGACCAAGAAGCTTCGGAGAACGTCGACGTCGTGTGGCATGCACCGTCCCGTGCGTGAGGCACCGCGGCACGCCTCGCCTTCTGGGGAGGAAGGCCGGCCACGGCAATGCTCCGACGGGACCCTCAACACCTGGGTCGTGTTGCGGATCACCGGAGAGCGGCCTCGTTGCCCGGGATGGTCCGCCAGCTGCCCGGCAGAGTCTGCCACGCATGGGCCGTGCTGAGGACCCGTGGACGCGGCTCGAAAGATGCGTCTGCGGGGCCATCTGGGAGCCTGGACGGCATGAGTCAGTGGGGGTGGCCATGGCCGGGCATTCGGGCAGATGGGGCCCGGGAGGAGGCTGTGTGAGGGAGTCCACGCACCACGCGCGTGCCCCGCGTCAGGTATTAGAACAACTTGGCAGGAAGAAAATTGCTTTGCGGGGGGGGGGGATGGCACGGAATCCCATTTGCCCAACCCCCCCCTCCCCCTCCTTAGTCGCCGTGCCGGGAGGGGGGTTTGGGCTGGGGCTGCCCTTCCTGCCATGCGGGGGGGGGGGGGGGTCCGACCCCAACATACATGGCTCAAAATGATCCCCACGTCGCGCTGATCATTTTGACTACACATATGTGGGGGAAAATTCTTGGATGAAAAATATTTTCCGGGCCAAAATTTGTGTTCCGGCGCCTTTGGTGGCAACAACCATCCTTACACAAAACAAAGGGCCCGGCACGGAAGCCCATTTCTGGACCCCCCCCCCCCCCTCTCCTTCGCTGGGCGCCGATGCCACCCCCCCCGCAAAGCAATTTTCAGGCCGCCCTTTTCCAGCAAATGGTCTCCCTTTGAAGCCCTTGTAAATATTGTCCGTTGATGGAGGTTGCTGGGGGAACAAGTATGGCGAGTGTGAGGGCCCCCTTGGGCGAGCTCACATGCCGCCGGCGCAGCAGCCGGCTGGAAGATGACAATATTGCGCACCAATCCCAATTTTGCATGCCGCCACACTGCCCAAGTTCCTCTTGCAGTGTCAGGTACAGTTTTGGGGAAAAGCATTGGCGCCAGCAGCGCGTCGCCTCTAAATTGGTCCGCGCCAGGCCTTTGCTTAATCACTGGTTGATACTATACCCGGGCCGGAGGGGGGGTGGGGGAGTCAGAGGCCAAAAAAAAGTTTGTCTACCAAAAATCGACCTCCAAGTTCGAGCCCCTTTGATGAATTTCATTTTCTTCCTGAACATTTTTCTGATGTGGGTGGGTGGATGGGTCTGCCAAAATCCCTCGGGGGCGGAATTAACCCCAGTAACCCCCACAGTATCACCAAGCAAAGCCCTGGTCCGCGCAACAACTCCAGTATACGCACCGCGAGCGCACCACGTCCGAGACTCCCCCCGCGGGGGCGGTAGGAGCCGCCCTCAAGTGGTTGGGGGTCGGGGGTCGGGAAAGCAGCTTGTCCCCAGCGCACGGCACGGGGCGCGGCTGCGCGCCATCATGAGAGGTGCCGATTTACTGGGGCTCGGCGGCCACCAGGTCCTTGACGCGCTGCATCATGGCCTGGGAGTAGGCCTGGACCACCTTGTACTCCTTCGCGAGGCGCGCGCGCACGGCGCCCTCGTCCACATCGACGGTGGCGACGACGATGGCGATGACGATGGCCACGATCATGGCGAAGATCACCATCCCGGAGAAGGCCCCCAATGCGCTGTCCTGTGGGGATGCCTTCTGCGCTGCGGCGGCGGATGGAGTCTCTTGTTCGGGGGACTCTGCCGCGTCGGCCGGAGCTTCTTTTTCGGGGGACAGCTCAGATGACTGTGTGGTGCCGGGGCTCCAGCCTTCGCTCTCATCCGCGTCTTCATTCTTCGCCTCGGGAGGGGGCGTTGTTAGGCCCTCACGGGCGGCTGCCTCGTACTTTGGGGCAGCTGGGCTGGGCGCCGTGCATTCATCGCAAATCCAACACTCGGGGTCCAATGTGAAGCACTCGCGCTTGACCTTGGTCTCCTTGCACTCCACACATCGGCGGTACCTTGGTGACTCCATCTTGTGAGGATTAAAAAAAAAGTCGACGCTTAAAGGGGGAGGAAAAGGGATGGGGTGAAGAAGTGGAGGACAGACAGAGACAGAGAGAGCGAGAGAGAGAGAGAGAGAGAGAGAGAGAGAGAGAGAGAGAGAGAGAGAGAGAGAGAGAGAGAGAGAGAGAGAGAGAGAGAGAGAGAGAGAGAGAGAGAGAGTGAGTGAGTGAGAGAGTCGGACGCCACAATAAAGCAGCAAAGCACAAGCATATAGAAAATCCTCAAGGAGACATCCAAAAACAGCCAAGAGACAAGCTGCCGCATTATTTACCAAAAAGTGGCCCTGACACCAGAAAAACTTGATCGCCAATGCAGTATCCACAGGCAGCACACTATTCAGATTCTTTTCTTTCCTTGAGATGCAAAAGAGGCCCATTGTGGCAAAAAGGAACAAAATGGCCTACAACAACAGAATACACACACAGTGTACAAATACCAGCAGTCACAATAAATTTGCAGTGCAAGTAGACACAGTCACAGTAAATTTGCAGTACAGGCAGGCACAAGAGACATTCTACCAGACACACCTTATTTGGTCATAATATTTTTGGGGTTTGCACTTTCCCACTATGGCCCTTTAGTTTTTTGTGACCAGTCACAAAAAAAGCCCCCCCCCCCCCACCCAGACCCCCCAAGTGGCACCAAAATTATATCCATCACTAGATCCAAACCATTACCTGCCAGGGCTAGAGGGTAGATGCATAGCCTCGTAGTGTTCCAGTCCTTGATGTGGAGTATGGTCACAGAAATGCAATAACCCTCATCCTTTGTCTGCATTCTGACTGCCCAAAACAGCCTTTCTGCCCTTGGATCCCCTTTTCCCAATCCCCATCCCTTTTGTTGTGGGGGTTCCAAGGGCCCCCCTCCCCATACTTCCAATGTTTCACCAGCCCTACACACCCAACATACCACTTCATGCACAACCTTCATGACAACCAACAACCTGGCCCACCCCAAGGGGCACAGTGGGACACTGCTCAAACACAGGCTGCCCCTTTCAAAAAACCTATCAACAGTGTCACACACGTGCGGACACGGGGGCTGCTGCGTGGTGGGATGTGACCCTGAGGGGTGTTGAACCATTTCAAGGGTTGTAGAGGGGGGAGGGGTCCCACATCCATCTCCCCCTTCGTTAACCCAACTCCAGCAGGTAGGTGGGTCGACCTGTCAGCTGGCGGGTCCCCCCAAGGGGGGGGGAAGGGGTCGGTGGGTACCCCAACATACAGGCCTCAAAATGATCCCCATGACGCGCTGATCTTCTTGAACATAAGTGAGAAAAAATTTTGCCCATCAGCCCCGGCTCCCATCAGCCAAGGTCCGACCTGGAGGTCGGGTCGTTGGTCATAAATTTTTTTGTGTTTTTCCCCCATTTTTGAATTCTGCACAAAATTCTCAGCATTTTGAGTATAACCACATGTGGTGAAAACAAAAGTTGACCCCCTGCCGTATGCCCAAAACAAAATTTCCTGCGCGTCCAGCGCCCACAAAATCCATTGACCCACGCAACCATTTTGGGGCCCGTGGAGCCCCCCCCCCCCCCCCTCTCCCTTGGGGGTGGGTCCTGGCCGGCAGCGGCCCCGTGACGTGCACCTTTTGCCTCTAAAAGATGTCTCCCACGTCACCGCTGAGCACTGAATCATGCATATCATCCATTCCGCATATGCATCCGCTGCACATCACAGCTTGCCAACCGCTGTCTGCAGCCCCACGTTTGCAGGTGGGCCAAAACAAGAAAAGTGCAGTTAGACGAAGTGCCTGGCCCTGTGCATGTACACAGCACTCACATGGCACGCGCACGCACAGACACGCACACACAACAAACGCACAAGCTTTGGCACACCTCAGGCACAGTCCCTGTGTGACATCCTTGTACGTTCCGAAATTCACCCGGGGGTTGAGACGTAATTGGCGTGAAATTTGGTCCTACCTTTTTTTGTCCATATGCCAGTCCTGAGTGGAATCGTGGCCACGCCACGATCCGTAATGGTTCAACATGCTGCTCTGTCTGAAGTGTTTCACAACCCATTCCCCGGATTCCCAGTAGAGGCACAATCAACCAACGGGGTATGCCTCTCGGCCACGCGTCTGCAGACAGACACCACTATCTAACTTGGCTTCGTGTGTTTCTACTCAGCTCAGTCTATCTTTCAAGCCTAGTGCGTCTCTCACTCAGTCGCGTCGCCCTCTATTCTAACCTGCGTGCAGTCTGTCGAACATCTCCTTCACTTTGCGCTCTCATGCGTTCTCTGTACTCTCGCCTTATCCTGTGCTCCCTATTCGCGCCACCTCTTTCAGTGGATGAACAACCAATTTTCCTGCTGTCCTTCTTCCTTGGTGCTGCCAGAGAAGAGACGGGAAACGTTTTTGATTCAACTGGCTCTTAACTGGACCCTTAACAGTCACAGGTGTATCTCCAAA
Source organism: Eutreptiella sp. 'Long Island Sound 2002' (assembly GCA_964036045.1). NCBI lineage: Eukaryota > Euglenozoa > Euglenophyceae > Eutreptiales > Eutreptiaceae > Eutreptiella > Eutreptiella sp. 'Long Island Sound 2002'. Next base: position 3,476,732 of record OZ038389.1, on the reverse strand, counting down.
TACAGCAGGCGGGGGAAATTTTGCACAGGGAATTTTTCTGCATGGGAAAATTTTGCACGAGGAATGATTTGCACCTAACCCAAAAAATCAAGGGGAAAATTCCGCACCTCCTACATCTCGAGTGCATTGGAAGGGAAGGGATCCTTGGGATTGCGATCCCCAAAAGACACACAATACAAAGCAGCAAGCAATAATTCTTCAGACATCAGATTTGCCAAAGAATTGAACTTCACCATATGCTTTGGTTCTTCTCCCATGCACACAAGCATGCGTTCAACACAGCATGCTGTCAATTCACCGTCAGTCTGACAACGTGGTCTAAGTACAGGGATCCAAAACTTATGTGTATGAGTGCATAACATGGATTTTTGCTTGGCCCATCTCTCTCATGCCCCCTTATATGTTTGCCCTTCCTGCCACATTTTCTTTTGTTCGCAGCAGACGTCCTTCTAGGCTCCATCCGGATCCGTCCCTTGCCCTAAATCTTCCACACATACAAAAGTGGACTGCCCATCCCATCGGCTGCCTGAATGATTCCCAAGGCGCGCTGCAAGGAATAGACCCCAACTCCATTCAAGTGGTGTTGCAGGCCACTGAGGACGATTCAAGTGATTTTCTGTGCCATTCCAGCCTATCAAAGAGATCCACGACGATGGACTTGAATGGTGGATATTATTGTGGGCGCTTGTCGCGACCCTGGCATGCAATCCTTCCCTGGTGAGCAAGCAAAGCTTCCTGTCTGTATGGGCGACTGTGTTGAGAAGGATACCTGGACTGCTGCATGTGCTGTATCGTCACATGTGCTGGGTCATCTTTCTTCAAAAGCAGAAGAGCCCTCAAATCGCGATGTTGACCTGTAACAGAACATACTGTACAGCCTGTTTGAGCCGCGGGAGAAACACAGATAGGGCAAACCATCCAAGCATGCAAGCAAATCGAAGTGGGTTGCAGCCTCCGGCGGATGTTGCTACCAACAGAAACAATTCTTGACACACATGAGCCAGCCCATCTTTGCCACAACAACCTATATATATGTAGCAGCCCACGTTCTTGCTCACAACGGTTGTGGGTGGAAACACAACGGCAAGGCGGGGCTGAGGTAGGGCCAGAAGCAGCATTCCATCACCGCAATATGCCTCAAAAAATACTACGTCTACAGACGCATGACTCTCCCTCAAGGGGAGTCTAATCAAGGGAGAACGAGAGCAGGGGTAAATCCGATAGCTATGGGGATGTCTATCCCCAAAAATCTGTTACGGGAACCCTCAGTGATGGCCATTTCCACCATTTGGACTGTGAATGCAGTCACGGTGTGTGCGTGTGAGCACTACATGTGGGCACGGCACAATATTCGGTGTGTGAAATGTATGTCACACGTGGTACAGAGGGGCGGAGGGAAATTTGGTGGAGGGGGCTGGGCCTTTGGGCAGAGGGATATGTTTGACAGCACCACTTGGCCCTTGGGCAATAACTAATGGTCACGGTAATCATCGCAGCATACTAATGCTCATTTATAACACGCCCTGAGGCATGCGCTCAAACTGGGGTGTGCGGAGAAAAGGGGGGGGGGGGGGCTGACGCACTTGGGAGAGAGGGGGGCGTCTTATAAGGAAGACGTCTCCCAGTCCTCGTCATGTCCTTGCATGCCCCCGGGCTCAAAAGCCCAAGGACCGCAGATGACCTGATACGTGCGGCTCGATCCCACCCACCTGAACCTGCCCGCTCCTCCTCATCTCCATGACCCTGCTTCACTCTTTGCCACCAGCGCTTGTACTGTTGGTACACCGCTGGTTTTCATGTGCGCATGGCACGTCCCACACCACGACGGCAAGTCACCGGGGAGGTAATCAAACGTGGGATGGGCGAATCACCACCCACTTCATCCAAAACAAAGCATCATAAATTCGCGAAGTGTCATGAGTATGGTGGAAATTTGCCGGAAAATCTATATCTTCGGTAAGGTGCGTCGAAGATGCCCCCCAAGCCGAGACCACATCGCGGTGACGGGTTTCGTCCGGTTCAAGGGGATGGGGCACGCCAAAAATTGAAGACATTTTGAGGGGGAATTTTGAACTAGGAAGTAACGATTTTACAAACAAAACTGCGTGAGTACCACCCCCCCCAAAGCAGGGGGTGTATACATTGGTATACAACTGCTCTCGTCCCCAGCGGCTGCACACAGGGCGCTCATAAGTGCACAGAGGCTAGCACAAGCCTGCGTGCAGCCGCAGGGCAACAGCAAATGGAACCCGAGTTGGAGGCCCAGCACGGGCGCACACCGACAGCAGCAGGCCACGACTGCCGGCAGGCGAGTGGGCCGCCTGTGGCCTTGGGCCTCGGCCTATTCGGCGGCTTTGCCGACCGACTTCTTGTTGCCTGCAGTGATCTTGATGCCGTGGGCCTTCTCATACTTTAGGAGCTTGTCAAGGACCTCGTCTCCATCCACAAAAGACTCCCGAGGCTCCCATGAGGTCTCGTTGTAGTCCTGCCACTTCACAAAGTACTGCATCCCATGGTTCGTCTTCCGGTGTTCGAGGACCTTTTCCACAACGAACTGCTCGTCGGCCTTGTCGTCGTCCTCCTCCCCCACTTTCATCCGCTTCGGGGCGCGCTCGATGGGACCCGTGTCGTCCGCCAACTTCTTGCGCTCTTCCTCCGAGATCGCTCTGAAGATTGTGACCTTGATGGCCTCTCTAGGCTCGGTCCGATGGAAGCCTTTGATGTGCGGAGACTCCCCGTCGGCAAGTGCAGCCTTGCCCGGCAGCTTCTCAAACACCACCGCATCGCCCACCGCCAACTCATTCGTGATGGCGAAGCCGCGCCAACCGCCGGACAGGCCTCCGCCACTGCCGCCCCGCCGCAGCCACACCACATCCCCCCTCACCCCATCTTCGCCCTGGATCCACACCCTGTGCGGGCCTTTGGGCTGCGGCAACGCGCGGGCGAACTCTGCGGGCAGCTGCAGCAAGAAGCCCCCGTCGACGTGCGAGGGCAGCATGACCTTGATCCCGGTGGCGTTCCCGGTGCCTTTGCACGCCTGCTCTGCCCTTTTCACGGCCGCGTCCACGGTCTCGGTCTCCGGCCACACGGTGTTGTTCCACCCAAGGGCCTAATACTCCCGGGTAGACCTGCTGCCCTCACCAGGGGCCGTGACGCACCGCCGCGTCAGCGCACAACGGACCGTCTCCGTGGTGTAGAGGTCATCGTACGTGTACTTGACGACCTTTCCCACGTTGCGGCCGCTGACGCGTTTCTCCTTGGGGTCCTTGTCGCGCAGGCGTTTCCAAACGGTGTACTAGATGCTCTTGGGCTTGGGTGCGCACGCGGTGCGCAGCTCCTCCCGCTGGGCCTCAATGCCCGTTGACTCGAGCATTTTGGCGTGAGCGGCCATCTGCTTCCGACGCTCACGTTCATACGCGGTGAGTTCCGACGACATCCCTTGGCAATGGCGAAAAATACTGAACATAATTAGCATGAAATTTGGTGCGATGTATAAGATGTGCTCAACACGACCGTGTACAATTGTATCCAGACACGAGGTACCCCCCGCCCCCCTTGTAATCCCCCCCCAATGCCAGGCCGCCCCCCCTCGCGGGGGGGGGTTGGCACAAGGCCTCAGTATTAGATGGTGACCGTTCCCCCCCTATGGGGGGGGGGGGCGGTCACCAAGTGACGGTGCCCCCCAATCCCCAGTTCCAGTGTGACCTAAAGAAAATTTCACTTTGGAGCCTTCGGCGCCTAGTGTTATGCTTTTTGGGCCAAGTGACGGTCTCCCCGTGGGGGGGGGGGGGTTGCAAGAAGGGCGGGGGGGAAGGTACACAAGGAGAACAACCGGATTGAAACAAGCAAATCCCCATCTCGGGTACGACATGGAGGGGCATTGCAACAACCAAAAACTAATAAAGCAGGCACACAAACCAGATTCGTCGGTAGCGTCCACAATGAGAGAGTATCAATTCATGGCAGTCCATTTTCATAGAGACATACTATTCAATGTGAACAACTGACTCACACCCTTTACATGACCCTGAGGAACACACTGTACATTGGCGCCGAAGAAACATTTTTCGGGAAACTTGAAGGGGAGGGAGCGGGGGTTTGGACCCAGCAGGGTGGACCTCCTCCTTACATCTTTTTGTTCTAATGTGTCCCCACCCCAGGGCGGTCCGTAAGATGGGGGGGGGGGTGTTCTTGAACGCAGTTTTGCAAAAAGCCAATAGGGGGCCTATTAGGCGGTCCATTAGGGGGGCTATTAGGCGATCCATTAGGGGGCTTATTAGGCGGTCCATTAGGGGGCCTATTAGGGGGTCCATTAGTGGGGCTATTAGGCAGTCCATTAGGGGGCCTATTAGGGCGCCTATTAGGGGGCCTATTAGTGGGGCTATTAAGGGGCATATTAGGGGTCCTATTAAGGGGCCTATTAGGCGTTGGGCGGTCCATTAGGGGGCCTATGAGGCGGTCCATTAGGGGGCCTATTAGGGGTCCTATTGAGGGGCCTATTGGGCGATCCATTAGGGGGCATATTAGTGGTCCTATTAGGCGGTCCATTAGGGGGCCTATTAGGTAGTCCATTAGGGGGGCTATTAGGGACCCTGGTAGGCAGTCCATTAGGGGGCCTATTAGGGGGCTTACTAGGCGGTCCGTTAGGGGGCCTATTAGTGGGTCCATTAGGGGGCCTATTAGGCGGTCCATTCGGGGGCTTCTTAGGGGGCCTATTAGGCAGCCTATTAGGCGGTCCGTAGGGGGGCCTTTTAGGCGGTCCATTAGGGGGCCTATTAGGCGGTCCATTAGGGGGCCTATTAGGGGGTCCATTAGGGGGCCTATTAGGGGGTCCATTAGGGGGCCTATTAGGCTGTCCCTTCGGGGGGCCTATTAGGCGCTCCATTAGGGGGCCTATTAGGCGGTCCATTAGGGGGCTTCTTAGGGGGCCTATTAGGCGGTCTATTAGGCGGTCTGTAGGGGGGCCTTTTAGGCGGTCCATTAGGGGGCCTATTAGGCGGTCCATTAGGGGGCCTATTAGGCGGTCCATTAAGGGGCCTATTAGGCGGTCCATTAAGGGGCCTATTAGGCGGTCCGTTAGGGGGCCTATTAGGCGGTCCATTAGGGGCTTATTAGGGGGCCTATTAGGCGGTCTATTAGGGCACCTATTAGGCGGTCCATTAGGGGGATTATTAGGGGGTTTATTAGGCAGCCTATTAGGTGGCCCGTTGGGGGGCCTATTAGGCGGTCCGTTAGGGGAGGCCCCCTAACGATCCGCCCAATGGGCCCCCTAATGAACCGCCGAATCGGCCCCTAATAGGCCCCCTAATGAGCCGCCTAATAGGCCCCCTAATGGACCGCCTAACACGCCACCTAATGGGCCCCCTATGAGGCCCCGGAAGAGGCCCCCTACTAGACCCCCTAAGGGGTCCCCTAATACCGCATGTACCTCATATGTTCAACCATGGTTGGTGGCGATTGGCGGTTGGCAGTTGGTGGCGATTGGCGGTTGGCGGTTGGCGACTGGCGGTTGGTGGCAGTTGGTGGCGGTTGGCGGCGGTTGGTGGTTGGTGATTGGTGGTTGATTGCGGTTGGCAGTGGCTGACCGCTGGCAGTTGGCCGGTTGGCAGCAGTTGGTGGTTGGTGGTTGGTGGCGGTTGGCTGTTAGTGGCGGTTTGTGGTTGGTGGTGGTTGGCTGTTAGTGGCGGTTGGTGGTTGGCGGTTGGTGGTCCCTTGGGGCGGTCCCTAAGGGCGGTCCTTAACAAAAAAAAAATCTAGTCCCTTAAGGACCCCCCTGCCCCAGCCGCACCCCCATGGTGGACGGTCACCAAGTAACACCACACCCACCCACTCACAAACCCCACCCCAAATCGGCGAAGAAATCCCAACAAATCAGCAGAACAAATCGGCGGACCGATTTGTCGGCAAATCCCAGTGCCCTGGATCTCAGTCCCAGGCCCCCAACACACCTTCCTTCTGGTTGCTCTGCAGTTGGAGTCATGCGGAAACCCAAAATGTCTCTCAATTTTCCAAAAGAAATTTTCATACCTCGGTCTGCACATGGTCCTCTTGAGCAATAGTCGCAGTTGCAGTTTACTCTCGTGGTATATGCCCGGTGTGATTACCCAAATGACTGTAGTTCACATCCTTCCAAGGCACTTTTTGTCACCTGTCCTGCAGGAGTCAATCTGATGGGAAACTTGTTTTTCCATGCACCAACAAACCCTGTCGCAAGAAGGCAAATGCATACAGGAATCCCATTGAAACATTGCTGGCCTTCAATATTCTGATCTGCGACCAAAGACATGTGTCAGGAGAACAATGTACTCAACATGTTTGGCGCAAGCAACATCATGAATGCCTGAGGTAACATGCTTCATCGGTGCGTCCTCCTGTACCTCATCCATCATTTTTCCACATGGCTTGCAGTACAGCCTACCATTGTTGGGCCTTGGGCGCAGGGGAGAAGCAAAGGAGGGGGGGAGGGGGGCAGACGAGGTCATGGTGCGCACGGACACTGCTGGCACCACTGGTTGGTCCACTACAACACGGTGCAGTGAAGGGCAGATACATGCAAGAATTCGTGACCTCTGGACACATGGAATTTATTGAATCAGACTAGACAATACAATTCAATCCGTAAATTACGAATCCGTGATGCACCGGCTCACAGCTGGAAACACGCAGCATTTGTCCGGTCATCGGATGAAGGCAGGGCGGTTTGCGCCGCGCCCTGCACAGCACTAACAATAGGCCAATTTGTTACCACGTAGTACAATCAGCGGCAGAACAAAAAATAAAGGCTGAATATGTTTGCGCGCACAACATCACGAATGCCTGAGGTAACGTGCTTCGTCAGTGAGTCTTCCCGTGTCTCATCCATCTTTTTTCCATATAGCTTGCAGTACAGCCTACTGTTGTTGTCATACAGACCATACTTTTCAACCCTCTGTGCAATTATAACTTTTTTCAGCAAACGGGGCTGTTTGGCCTTCTTCAAAGTGTCTGGACGCGAAGGTTTTGCACGCACCTTCTGACCATCTGATTGTGATGTGCTGGGTGGGTGTGCAGCAGACCCTGTGGCAGACCCTGTGGCAGCAGCAGAAGACTCTGCAACAGACGCTGAAGGCTCCACAACCCCAGATTCCACTGACTCTGTGGCCAACGACGTGGCTGCACCAGACACAACTAGAGGAGCCGAAGGCACCTGCAGCCCAGAATCCACTGATTGGGGGGCTGATGATGAGGTGCTTGAAGAACGGCGGCTGAAGAACGCGTGCAGAGCGAACACACGTTGCAAACTGCCCCCTAACTAGCATCAGGGTACGTGTCCCGCAGAAATTTTTGATCAGTAGGGGACAATGAATCCCAGGGGACCAGAGACGCGTGTTTCTGTGGGCAGTGAAAATACTTCATGGAGCCACTGTGAAGAACCAATATAGAAAGAAAAGGTATTATCCAGTGTCCCAAAGTAAATGATGCACATCTTAGAGTGACACCTCCAAATCAGGTGTCCTAGAATCCTAGAAGCCCCAACAAGTCGGCAGAACCAATCGGCGAAATTCAGAAACCCAACATATCAGCAGAACAAATCGGTGAGGTCGGCCGAATTCAGCCGTCGATTTTGGGGGGGGGGTTGCACTCACCTAAGCTGGCTGGACATCATATTACTGCAGCGTACTGTCCCTGTGGCTGTATGCAAAAAGTCACACACCAAGACAAACGCACAATGTGAGGCATATGCTGCAAACCTGAAGCAACAACCAACAATTTGGCTGTGCTGAGCGTTCGACAGGCACAATGCCAAACTTCTATTGTTGTTGTTACCAAGGCACAACCACGAGGTGCACCGTTCATGGTGCACCTCGTGGTGCACCACGATGATGATACATACATACATACACCACACCATACACCACACCACACCATACAAACATACACCACCGACAGGACTGACCAATATACACTATTGACATGACTGACTAATATACACTGTTGACATGACTGTGTACAACCAGGCACCAGCGTATGACCTGTCACTCATGCAGGACAAACGTCCCCACAAACGAACATAGATGCCACCAAGTATGGAAAACGCATGATGGAAATTACGGCCCCCAGATGGGTCTACGCACCGCAATTCTGGCGTACCTGAACACGTAGTGGGCAGTCCAACTGAAAATCAGTGCCTGGAATGCAGAGGCACATGTCGCCAGCGAAAGGCAACTGCAAAATAAGCCGATTGCAGGACATGGCACGAGTCAGAGGTCCTGCCTTCCCTTAGTGGGTTGCAGGCCCTTGCCGTCTCACCCCAAGGGATTTCTGACTCCTACCTCCCTAAAGTGGTGTGGCAGCCACCCTCCCCACCCACCCACCAAGGGTTTTTTTTTTGGTTAAGACCTTTGCAAGCTGGCAAAGCCCTCTGACCAGACAGTACTCGAGAGAGGTCGAATTCTCTGGCAGACTGGTTCCCGCTCAAAGCTTCCGCATCTCTGCGAGCATGAAGGGGTAGCCTAGGAGCCAAATCACAATAGCAGCGATGTGCAGCCCGACTGCCCAAGGCTTGCTGTGGGCAAAATGCTCTGCTGAGCCCGGAAACAGGTACTGCGTTGTGCACTTCTTGAAGATGTCGGCAGAACCCGGTGCAATGCTGCTGACCATTTGCGTGCAGGCCTCCCTCAGGGCCTGGCTGACGGAGGAGACCTCATCATCCAACTCAGGCTGAAAGACGGGGTGGTGGCGGTAGGCACACGTGACCTCACAGATGACGCTCTTGTAGGGGTCAGCTGGAGGAACCACAGATTCCGGGGCTCTACTGGAGCTGATCGGCTTCACGACGGCGAATTGAAAGCATGACTCTTTAGAGCCGGTGCAGCCCTGGGCAAATACAGGGGAAACGAACACCAGCCGTGTCTTGCAGTCATTCTCATACTCGCAAACCCCATGCTTCCCGTAGAAACTTTGGTTGAAGTTGACAACAGCATCCCTGATGATGAAGGCAGGGCTGTCAGGAAACGAAGGGATCTGGGACACGTTGGCAGCGACTGTGTTCTCCTTCCAGTCGCTGGTGGTGTTGGAAATGACGTGAAAGCTCGCCGCCAGCAAACCAAGGAGCAGAGTCAAGAGGGACGCGCAGGGATGATTCAGACAACAAAGCAACAACCCGGAGATGCTCAGCACCCCAATGCACTCCATCGATTGCCAGAGGGCCGGCACCCAGTACACGCCGCTGAGCCATAGGCTTGCGTAGAGCAGTGAGACACAGAGGGCAAAGCCGGCGAAGGACCCGCTGCTCTGATGCAAGCTCCGACTTTCTTGATGCAAGCTCCGACTTTCTTGTACGCAGGAACTGACGGCGTCTCTCTCGGGTCCTGCAGCTCAATCTCAATGTCATTCTTGCCAACCCCACTTTCCGGTTTGTCTGTCAATTGTATGGTGCTGAACGTCATCTCAACCGGCACTGCCTCGGCGTCCACATCACCGTCTCCTGCATTGGTACTGGCATTGACATCGCGGGGTGACATTTGTGTTGGTCTGGCAAATCATGAGAGGAGCCCAAATGACCACACCACTGACCATCACTATTGACCCCACAAAAGGAAGGATGACACCGGTGGCATGGTTTCCGTCCCACTGAAATGCACAGATGAAAAGCCCTTTCATTGCCCATTCCTAACGGAAGTTATGCCCCAGATCCTGTTTTGTTTGTCTGGTCTGCTGCGGCCTTGCAGAATCTCGACAGAAAGTCGGAAATCAAACTCAGGGTATGTGCTCACAGGGTGGTCACCGACGCCAGCGGATTGACAAGGTCGCACCATATGCCCCAGGTCAGGGTTCTTATACCTCCGAGGGATGTCCACAAATGGCGTTGCCCCTGGTCTCTACATGCAGGCCCTTCCAGAATGCATTTGCTGCCCTGAATGTGACCGCGTCAGCGCCTACGAATTGCTATTCCGGGCAGTAAACGACACGGGTCATTGGACAACACGCATGCAGCACCTTCATGCTCTGCAACGCTTTCTTGCGCTGCGGCAGAGTGATTGGTGTGATGCGGGCAAAGGCCCATACCCAAGCGGCCCAAGTAATAGTTTGAGCTGAACCTGAGCTGGACCACCTCAGAGCTGTGATTGCCCGCCCTATGAAGCTGTTTTTCAGGAGTTCTTGGGGTACATTTTATCTCCGAGGACAACTTCAGAAAACTTGCAATCCCACAAAGGGTGCCAATGGGTAGTGCTGTTCCGCTGAACAACTCCGTGTTAGACATTTTCAGGGCGGGAAGAAAATTGCTTTGCGGGGGGGGGGATGGCACGGAAGCCCATTTGCCCAACCCCCCCCTCCCCCTCCTTGGTCGCCGTGCCGGGAGGGGGGTTTGGGCTGAGGCTGCCCCACCTGCCGTGCCGGGGGGGGGGGGGGGTCCGACCCCAACATACATGGCTCAAAATGATCCCCGCGTCGCGCTGATCATTTTGACTACACATATGTGGGGGAAAATTTTTTCGTGAAAAAAAATTTCCGGGCCACAATTTGTGTTCCGCGCCTTTGGTGGCAATATCCGTCCTTACACAAAACAAAGGGCCCGGCACGGAAGCCCATTTCTGGAACCCTCCCCCCCCCCTCCTTCGCCGGGCGACCATGCCATCCCCCCCCCGCAAAGCAATTTTCGGGCCGCCCAGATCTCAAATGTGCCCTTTAAACCGGTTTGATGCGGCACAAACAAAAAGTACCCCTGCTTGTTTGGGGTGGTCCACTACTGTCTGTACATCTGTTCGGCCAAATGGGGCGAGGTCGGAGGTATCTTGCAAACGCACAGCCTCGGCAACACGCGCCTCCAGACCTGCAAAGAGCTGAAATGCAAATCAAAGGACACTTTGCAAAGGACTGACAAAGTGTAGATGGCACGGCATCGGCACTCCAAACAGGACCTGCACCTTGAGGCATGTTAAGTGGTTAGGGTACAGAGACACCCCAGTGGTTGTCTTTGTATGGCACGGAAACATATTTGGATGCCTTCCTGGATGTCGCCCTCAAAAGCGGTGACAGGGGGTGGGGGAAAATCGGCTTGCATGGAACGGGGGGGGGGGGTGTCGTTCGGGCCCCTTTTCCAGACCCCCCCCCCACCTTCAGGGCTCCGTGACGTGGATCCCTGAGGGGCTGACCAGGGAGGTTGGGGCAGCACCTGATCTTGACCCCCCCCTCCGCACTCTCCGCCCTCTCTGGGGGTTATACCTCTAATTCCACCGACGGCGCCCTGGGCTGAACCCCAACAAGCATGACTCCTCCCGTCGGTAGTTCGCTTAATCCCTGAAGTTGTTTTGGGGGGTCACCCGATCACTGCACCTGCCCCACCTTGTTTTCCACCAACTTTGGCGCCACAGGTAGCGTTGGTGCTCCGGGCACCGGCGCGCCCGAGGGCTACTTCCACCAACGGTTTGCCTGGCTGAAACCGTTGACAGGAAATCCACATGCACCTATCATGAACAACAGGCAATGTTTAGGGGCCTTGGGCCTGGCACGATCTCTGGGACCCAACATATCGCCTCATGTTCCGAGCCTGAAATGCAACGCATGGGGTCACTAGTACCTCCCTACAGAAAAATGTTCGCTGCCGACCCAGGGAGCAAGAAATGGTACGGATGGCGCAACTCTGGCGGGGGGGGGGGTGGATTTCGGCACCAATCTGAAAAGCGAAATTTTACCCCCGAAATTTTGCGCTGCGCAGATCCTGTTCGCCACGGCCCGCCACTTTGCTCAAGCCGTGCCTGCCTTCACACGGCCTTCACTGCAATCGCCATTCACAACAGTGCGCATGGGTCCCGGCCACGTTGAGTTGTGTGGCCCCTGGACCCCCCGTGGCTGGGGTCAGGGCATTGCCTTGTCGGATGATCTTGCCGTCATACTCTCTGTCGTCCTTCTGGCCGGACCAACGCACTCGGTGTGCAGCGGCGCATGGGTCCATGGAATCCGCTCCCGGACCGAGCAACGTTCCCTAGGCACACGCGAGTACAGGAGTGCACGCAACGGAAGGTACCGGTAGCACACAAGGGAGACTGATGGCGGCAGCGGGAACGGGCCCACGACGAGGACACGCGACCACCACAAGCGGCTTCCACTGCCCCCTCTGCGCGGCACTGATGCCCCTCCGCCCCTCCGTCGGCGTCTGACCGACTGTTGGTTCGATGGCTGTTCCCGCCGCCCTGCTCCACCCGCCTCCCCCTGTCGTCGCATCGGACTGGCCACAAAGCGCCGCCCCTCAACCCCCACTGCCTTCATGAGGCAGTCACGGAGAAGGGGAGGAGGATGGGGAGCCGTGGGCCTCGCACCCAACCGGACTCGAGGCGCAGGCAATCTGGTCCTCAGTCACTTCTCTCGTCTCCCCCTCCGGCGGGCATGTTCCAGGGCGCAGGGTACAAGAGCGTTGCGAATGCAGATACCCCACCTGACTTCTCATGAGTCCGACGCACCCCCCTCGGTCCCTGCGTGTTCGGTGGTTGGTGGTGGTAGTTCGGTGGTTGGCGGTGGTGGTGGTTATTTGGTGGTTGGTGGTGGTTGTTCGATGGTCGCCGGTTGTTGTTCGGTGGTTGGCGGTGGTTATTCGGTGGTTGGCGGTGGGTGTTCGGTGGTTGGCGGTGGTTGTTCGGTGGTTGGCAGTGGTTGTTCGGTGGTTGGTGGTGGTTGTTCGGTGGTTGGTGGTGGTTGTTCGGTGGTTTGCGGCGGTTGTTCGTTGGTTGGCGGTGGTTGTTCGGTGGTTGGCAGTGGTTGTTCGGTGGTTGGTGGTTGTTCGGTCCGTCCTCCTGCGCGTGTGTGGGGTGGTGTTCCCGGTGGGGCCCTTAGACCTCCACCTACACGTCCTTCGAGGTGCACCCGGCCTTTGCCCGGGGGTGCGGAAGGGGGGCGGGGGGGGGGGGGGGAGCACTGGGGGCGGCCGCGGTCACTCCTTGAGCTCCTCCTTCAGAAACTCTACCATTTTAGGGCACACGTCGGGGAAGCCGCTGAGGTACAGGTCGAAGTGGCCGGCGTCGCTCTGGACGATGCGCGTCCGGGGGCTGCGGGACGCCTGCGCCGCGACGGGGATGAGGTGGTTGGGCACCACGGAGTCCCACGAGGGCTGCACGTACAGGATGGGGCACTCAATGTGCGGCACCGCCGTGATGGGCCGGAACTTGGAGAAGGTCAGGATGAAGCGCGCCGGCACACGATTCTCCCACCCTGAACAGCGCGCACGGATTCAAAGGCCGCATCCCATGAGCAGGGCGGTCACTGACAGCAAAAAACAAAAAAAACGGTTGGCATCCCTGAGACCCAGCTTGACGGTTGGAGGACAACCGACAGCGGTTGGAGCAGGGCAAAAGAGACCGGACTTCGGTCGCAGGACATCCGACGGCGGCTGGAGGTCAACCGACGGCGGTTGGTGGACAACCCACGGCAGCTGCAGGACACCGGACAACGGTTCAACCTGCCCCCCGAATCGGCGAAGAAATCCCAACAAATCGGCGGACCGCCTTTTCGGCCAAACAGCTTCCCAGTGGCCTGGATCTCGGTCCCAGGCCCCAAACACACCTTCCTTTTGGTTGCCATGTAGTTAGAAGCATGTGGAAACCCTAAATGTCTCTCAATTTTCGAAAAAAAATTTCATCCCTCGGTCTGTACATGGTCCTTGAGCATTAGCATGCCACCTGCAGTGATTACTCTAGTTGCAAATGCACTGCATTAGCATGCTCAGAAGGATGGCTCAATTCCTGCTGTCACAATTGTTGTCACATATCCTGCAGTAGTCAATCTGATGAGAAAATCGTGGTTTTTTCAGGCACAAACAAAGCCTGCCTGAAGAAGACGAATGCACCCAGGCTTCCCATTACAACATCGCTGGCCTGTCAGCCTTGGATCTTTTGACGGGAAAATTGCCGGTTGCAGGACAACCAACGGCGGTTGGAGGACAACCAACGGCGGTTGCAGGACAACCAACGGCGGTTGGAGGACAACCGACAGCGGTCACAGGACATCCGACGGCGATTGGAGGACAACCCACGCCGGTTGCAGGACAGCTGACAGCATTGGCAGGACAACCGACAGCGGTTGGGGGACAACCGATAGCACTTGGAGGCAACCCACAGCAGCTGGAGGACAACGAACAGCGGTTGCAGGACAACCGACGGCCGTTGGAGGACAACTGACAGCGGTTGGAGGACACTGGACAGCGGACGGTTGGAGGATAACCGACGGAATCGACAGCGGTTGCAGGACAACCGACAGTGGTTGGAGGACAACCCAAAGCGGTTGCAAAGCGGTTGGAGGACAATCGACAGCGGTTGGAGGACCACCGACGGCGCTTGGCACCCTGGTCAGCATGAAGCCCTCGTACTGCGAGTCAAGGGGCCCAGGGAGGTGGGCAGGGAGGGAGGGAGGGCGAGGGGGGGAGGGAGGGAGGGAGGGAGGGTGGGAGGGGAGGGAGCAGGTGTACTGACAGGCGCACACAAACAAGATCAGGGGTGGGGCAAACCTCCCAGGTACGGGGCAGGGGGGCGCGAATTGATGGGATGCTTCGCAAAGTACGACTGTTGCTCGGCCTCTGACAGAATGAGAACGGCGAAGTTTGGCGCCACATCAACGGCCGGGATGTACGCGGCAGACAGGCCCAAAAGGCCACGCATGGCGTCCGTTACCGCGGCGATGACGGACCGCAGTATCAAAAATGGTCCTGGATGCGAAGGGGGCTGGATGGCAGGGGGTTGTGGGAGACACTTCCGGTGAAGTGGAGAAACAGAGTCCCGGGGGTGCCAACGTGGGACGAGTCCAGGGAGAGGGCCTTTGTGCAGTGTACGCCCCCCCCCCCCCTGTGTCCAGCGAACAACAGAACAATCCAGTCCTCAAGAAATACGGTCCGAACAGGAGTGTTCGTTGGGCGCGCCCTTCGGTACTCACTTAGTTCAGGACCTAAACCCGTACCTAATTAATGAGGACCCAAGAAATTACGGTCCGAACGGAAGTGTTCGTTGGCCAAGGCATTCGTTGGACACGGGGCGGGGGGGGGCTACAGGGTCGGATGGGAGGGGAATCTGGGCCCTCTCTGTCATACATCGAATTTGTGTGCAACCGTTTGAGTGCCCCCCCCCCATCTCCGAGCTGTGCGCAGGCGTATGATGTCTGCAGAGGCTGTGCACAGCAAAGGTTGAGCCCGCCTTCCATTGGTGGCTTGGCATGGCCCAGAGATGATACTGGGGGGCGTACATAACCGGAGGCATATGCACACCGGGAGGGTACACGTAATCGGTGGTGGCATAAAGGTGGCTTCGGGCTGCCTCAGGCCACGGAACGCCACGCGAGGGCCCGCCACTTTGCTCAAGCCGTGCCTGCCTTCACACGGCCTTCACTGCAATCGCCATTCACAACAGTGCGCATGGGTCCCGGCCACGTTGAGTTGTATGGCCCTGGACCCCCCTGCCTGGGGTCAGGGCATTGCCTTGTCGGATGATCTTGCCGTCATACTCTCTGTCGTCCTTCTGGCCGGACCAACGCACTCGGTGTGCAGCGGCGCATGGGTCCATGGAATCCGCTCCCGGACCGAGCAACGCATGGCGCATCGCGCCAGCCCAGGGACAGTGGTGCACCGGGCATTGAGGGGAGCTTCAGGTGGGGGGAGGGGGGGGAGGTGGGCAGAAAGGTGGTGGAGGTTTGCGATCAGGACGTCGCCGCTTTGCGCGCCGCGTCTCTGTCGCCCTCAACGCGGCGGGCGTGAGGTCCTCACGGGCCGCGTTCGGCTTGGCTTGCGAGACCCGCCGCCCGCCGCATGCCCCTCACACAGGGAGCGCCGCTCGAGCGGGGGTGCCGGTGGGCACTCCCGGACACATTTGGTTGTGTTGTGTGGGGGCGGGCGGCTTGCGCTCCTGGAACATGAAGCCAGGCCGTGGGGGGGACACAGAGGGTATCCCCTGTCATCTTCGTGCGGTCACGTATGATAGGCCATAGGGCCACCACAGTCACACCAAAAACCGTGCAGACAATACAGAGAGCGCCACACACACTCTCTCTCCGTGCGGGAGACCAGATCATCATTCGCTGCCCTTCCCTTCCCTTTCCTTCAGTGAAGGTCCACCAAGCCGCTGTTTTGGTCCGCCGTTTCCGTTTCTCCATCGGTGGCGGGTTGCGTCGACCAAAACATTAAGGATTAAGGGGGGGGGGGAGGGAATGAACGCGGTCTGAAGGGACCGTGCTCCTCACCCCCCCCCTGGCCCCCGCTATGGGAAACAGACGCGTGTGCACGCCTCTGCGCTGGCGAGCAAAGAACGGTGTTACACGACAAACCGCCCCCCTACCCCCCCCCCCAAAGCGCCCCTCCTGCACACCCACGTATACACCAGCACCGCCAAGCCAAGCTGACCTTTTGTCTCGAAGTTGTACTTCAGGTTCTCTTTCCCGTCCAGGGACGGTGAAGCAGGTCACAACCCTACCCTGGCATATTACCCCTAAGGGAACATTATATGGCCCTATATATGGGATATATATGGGATAGGGTATATCATATTCCATTTCCTTGTTAGGAACATAGGATGTGGGATAGATAAGGCAATCTTGGATGTTTAGTTATTATATCATTAGTGGATGATAGGGTGGATTTCTCATATGTGCATATCAGGTATTTCATTGGCTATGTGTACCATATCTGTTTGCAAGATACTATTCAGTCAACACTATCGTTATGTCTTCTGTGCCAAGCAATGTTGCTGCCCATGCCACTGCGACCTCTGCTCCTGACCACTCGGTCGGGTTTCATGGTAGCAGAGGCGAAAATTTTTCGTCTCTGTTGGGCGCTTGGCATCGCGGAAAGCGATCGGTCCAGGACACCGTGGACCAAATTCAAGTTAAAATCTCCTCCCCGGGAGGGATAGCTGAGGGTGTCCAGGTGCCCACTCTGAGGACCTCCTCGGCCCTGACCCCATCGACCGGGCAGGGGCCGCAAAAACAGGCCAAGCCCCAAGTGGCTACAAATCCTAAGTTTCCGAAATCCCCGAAAGTTCCCATCGGGGCCCCCCATCCTCGAGATCCAGCTGGTGTACCTGGGATGGTTGGGGGGGAAATAGACGGCCACCCTCAGAGAGCGATAAGAGGACCACAATTGCCTATTACGGGCTCGGGAACCGTTATTAGCGCCGAGAATCGGGCAATAACCGACTCATCTACTGGGGTGATCGAGCGTACGAACGCTGCACCTTCACGCACTGCCGACTGGGGTACGATGGCTTCGCCAATGGGGCCCATCGTGGTCGACTCTGGCACTCCTCCGTCGCTAGGGGGGTTGCCAGAGCCTCAGGTCAGAAAAAACCTGTTTGCGGCAGGGCCCATCAGCCCTATTGTTGACCAACTCGACGCTGAAAACCGTCGAGTCATCGCGCTCACACCTGATCCCCATGGCCATCTGGGTCCGGCTCGAGAGGCCGTGGCCCTGATCCAGCAAGCCCGGTCGGGGACTAGGCAGAACCCCACTATGGTGGAATCGTCGCCCACTCCAATGAGTGGATCGCGGCGGTTTCCCTCCCTGGTGGAGGAATCTCCTGCCTTGGGAGCGTATCCCAATCCCCCAAGCGGATCCAGGCTAAATCCTACGATCATCGAGGAATCCCCCACGCAAATCGAGGAGGATGAGTGTGACCAGTGGTTCCCCCTGGCGTTGGAACAGGGGAACGACGATGAGGAGGAGGAGATTGGAGTGCTGGAACATCGGCCCCTCCATCATTCCCCTATTTCCGTTGCCTCGTCGCCTGCACCGCTTGAACCTATGTCAGGGACCAGGGATCGCCCCATGCTTGTGGAAGAATCCCCGGCTCCCCACTACATCATGGTGGAGGACTCTCCGGCCCCTCAGTGCATTGTTGTGGATGAATCCCCGGTGCCTATGAGCGGCGTCAAAGACCGCCCGTGTCTTGTCGTGGAATCTCCGGAGCCTACGGAGGACCGGGCCGGTACTACATCTCCAGTGCCTATGAGTGGCACGAAAGATCGTCCATCCCTAGTGGATGATTCTCCGGCGATGCCGAAGGTTAACAATCTGTGCTGGGGGGGAGGGAATCCGGTCGAGGGAGGTTCAGCAACCCTCCCAATAAACTTGGTCTCTCCCCCCACAACTACATCTCCTACAGAGGACCCCCAGCTGCGGGTACTGCCCAATTGGGGGGGGGGATCCAGAGGTTGCAACGGGCTCGGAGCCTGTTTTTGCTTCCCATCCGAGAACCCAATCACCTATGGTGGTTCATGAGTCACCACAATATATTGTGGTGGACGAGTCCCCACCGCCACCGCCGCAGCCTACTACTGTTGGTCCTGTTCCCCCTCCGCCGTCACCCCGCCAGCCGGCTTACGTCGAGCACGTGAATGGCATTCCGTACCTGATTCGGCCATCTCGTGGTGGGGGTTCGGGGGGGGGACATTCCTCTAGTGGGGGGGCGCCTACACCGGTTGATGCGCGCCCCAAAGCCTCGTCTCGCCCTGCGGGGGGGCCCTCTGGTCCCTCCGTGGTAGGGGGGGCTGCTGGGGGAGGCGGTGGTGGGTCATCTCCTCCTCGTGGTGGGGGGGTCCACCGTTTCGACATCCTCGGGGCCCCGCTCAAACACGGGGGGGGGACGACGTACAGCACACCTCTGGCTGTCCCCGGTGTGTGGTGCACCATGAAACGTGCATCCAATCTCTGATGGCACAGGTGAAGGACCTGCGAACTCAGAATCTAGAGTTGCAGCGATCCCACCAGGAACTTTCTCAGGCAGTAGCCTCTACCGCTGGCATCAGTCAGTCCTACGGGGACCGGATGACCCAAATTTTGTCTACATTGGCTAAGTTTGATGCGGCGGTTCAGGGCTACCAACGGGATTCTAAGGTGGTGGAGGCTAGCGTGGCGGATCATCTTAAAATATCCAACAGCAACACGGCTAAGTGCATTAGGGCAGTGGAGTCGCTCGCTACGCGTTACGCCGCCGTTGCATCTAGGATCGATGCGTGGGACCACTGGTACTCCACGCCTACAGAGCCCGTTACGGTGGTCCTGCCCCCGCCATCGGCGCCGCCACCCGTTTCTGATCCTGAGCCGGCGGCGCCTATGGCGCCCATGGGCGCGCCATCCGGTCCATCCAGTGGTGGGTCTGTCCTTCCTTTCTCCGTCCACCCATCCCACGATTGCATCTACCATCCGAACGCTTGTCCGGATTCAGGGTGGCCGAGGGGGGGGTAGGAACACCACGAACACCCCCACCACCAGGAACCTACTTCGTGGAGGGGAACCACCGAAAAGCAGAAAGAACCTGCTATCCCCGAGTGGAGGGCGGCACCTAAGGGCGAAGAACACCCCACGGAGCCTACGGCCCCGTGGGCCAATGCGGAGGAGAACACCTCTTCGTTGGGGAACATCAATCCCCTCACGAAAAATGTTTTCACTTCCCCCGGGAAACCTTCGTACACGCCCTCTCATCCTACGGACACGTGTACAGTCTCTCCAGTGAAGGTTGCACCAAGTGCAAGTGGAGGTGCACCCCCAACCATGGCTCCCCCCGCTTACCACCCGTACTAAATGCCTATGGTGCAAAATAGTTACACCAAAGCGGTAGAGGATAGTGACATGCCTAAACCGCAATTTAATGGGCATTTAGAGAGCTACGACGAGTGGGTGGAGAAGCTTCAACAATGGTTGGGGGGCTGTGATCCCATATACCGAAAGGCCAACGAGGCAAAAATGATTTTGAGTACCTTGCCCCCATGGCTAAAAGCGATCATCAACGCACGGGTTGCCGAGGCCACGCACCACACACGAACGGCCCCCACCCTCAAAGAGTTGTGGGACTTTTTGGAACAACGTTTCCACGAGTATGACCCCTCAAGGGCCGATGAAAGGTGGCGAGCCCTCACCCCCAGGGTGGTTAAAGGGCAAGTGACCCTCATCGACCTTGAAGATTTCTATGCTCGTTGGCAACGTTTGTTGCCTTTGAGCAATGAGACTCGTCCCCACGTGATCCGGGAGCAGCTCCTAAGCAAGCTCCTGTGGATCAAGGAGAAGGTCGTCAAGCAAGAGGCAAAGAATGGCCCAGACACCTATGTGGTGGAATTTAGTGGCCTTGACCCTTCGCCGGGTCGCGCCCCATTCGAAAAAGAACTCAGGAAATATAGCGCTCAACGTTGCACTACGGTTCCTGAGATTGTTTCCTATTCTGGGCCGGGGGTGATAGTTGATTGCAAAGACCCGTCTCTACAGGAGTGGATCTTGCAACTCAACAATACACCTCACACACGCGGCTACACTATGAAAGTGGAGCAACGTAGGCCTCGTTTGAAGCCTGCGGAAATCTACGCCCTTGCCCATAAAAGCGTATCGGAGAGGGAAGCTCTCGAACGCCTCAATGAGGGAGACAAGACGACGGTGATGTACACTCATCGCCCTTCTCACAATAGAACCGCGGTGAATGCGGTTAATGCGGATGCTACGGCGGACCCTAACCCCTCCGAACCCGCTGACACCTCCGTCAACGCCGTGGGTCACCATAAACCTCCGGCGAAGAAAACCGTCGACCCCGGGCCTAAACCGTCACCTACCTTTTGGGTTCCGTGTTCCAAACATTGGAAAACACGTAAACAAACGGAGATGGACATGTCTTGGATTGATTGGGGTGCCACCAATAGCACCCTTTGGACGTGTAAGCCTAACTCTCCATGCAATGACACTCATTGGAGCGTTGCGGGTAAGTCTAAGGGTGGTAAGCCTAAGGGTGGCGATAAGGGTGGCGGTGGTGATAAGGGTGGCGGTGGTTATAAGGGTGGCGGCGGCAAGGGCGATAAAGGAGGAAAAGGAGCGCCGTACGGGCGCGGACGTTGGTAGGAGTGCCCAGAGGCGCCCCCTTCGAAAGAAGAAACCCTCGGGCACCCCTGTAACCCTACCGTGGCTCTCGTTCCATCGAGACTCATGAAGGGGCATATAGTGACTAGTGAGATTCAAACCGAACTTTCCGGTCAGGTTGTTTTGCCCAATGGAGAATTCAAAGCCCTCCGTGTTTTGGTGGATTTTGGGTGCCAAGCGGTCGCTTTGGCCAACCCCAATGTTTTTGCAGACCAATTCTCCCAAAAATATGAATCCCCCCAACGGAGGCGCCTACTCCAAGCCGATAATGAGACGCCTTTGCCGGGGGGGGGACGAGCAAATAGACGTCAAAATTCAATTTACGGGGGTTGTGGATGGTAGTGTTTCACCTCGTGTTGCCCAATATGGCGTGTCCCCGTACCTTGTCCCGAATTTACCTTGGGATATGGTTTTGGGGCACCCATGGGGTTACGAACATTGTGTGAGCCATTTTGCCCGTTTCAATTGTTTGTACTCTCACCATCCAGTGCACCCCCGTTTTTGGATTGAGGACTTCCGTGAAGCTCCACGAACCGGCAAGCCATTTTTGGTTAAACCCATTCATGGTAAGGTGTCACGTCAGTCCGTGTGGGGCATAACCGTTCCAATCGTTGGGGCGGTCACTCCTATGCACCCGGCCCCGGCAATTGTGGTTACGCCCGCTGGTGGCGAACCGCCTAACCGTGTTGAGGCCGAGAAACACATATCCTATGCCTTGACCGCTTCCTCCGTGGCCCCCGTACAGGATCGGGCTTGTGCTTTGGGGGCGCTTTCGCACAGCGCGCGCACAGCGCGGGCACAGCGCGCGCACAGTGCGCGCACAGCGCCAATTATTACGGTGATTATCCGGGTAACAGCCCCGAAAACCACCCACCTGCGGAATCATGCACAACCAATTCAAATCTCAAAAATTCAAACATCTGATGCTTGCCATGGGTCCCAGGGACCTAAATTCTGCCCCCTATCGCCCCGTCCACTGCAGCAGCCATTCAATGACGTCCTTTCAATCTTCTGAACTTACCGAACTCCCGGTGGTGGAGAACAGCCAACTTTTCGCACAGCGCGCGCACAGCGCACGGTACGCCCCCTTTGGAGCTCGCTGAATTTGCTCCCGAAACCCTTGCCCGTGATGTTCTACCCACACGGCGTGATGGGTCCATGTGGACTCAGTCTGACTATGGCCTCACGCCATATTGGGCCGCACGTGTCAAAAAACAATTTGGCAAAAACCCTGACGTGGACGCCTTCAATAAGGTCCCGGGTATGGCCCAGGCTACCCGTTGGGTTTCGCCGCTTGAGGATTTCTTTTCCACTCCCGCGGACCCCTCCGAATTGTATTGGATGTGCCCTCCCTATCATCGGTTTTCCGATTGTGTTCGGAAAATTCAGCAAGACAAACTACGAGCCATCGTCGTAGGGCCGAAGTGGACACATAGGGAGTGGTGGAAACCCCTTATGGAAATTACTTTGCAAGGGTACCACCTTCCTGGGCCGGAGACTAAAGCCCGTCTCTATCAAAATGACCACCTCACACCCCTTCCTCAACGGGGTTGGTCCACGGTGGCGCTATACGTGGACGGTGGTATTGCGGAGGAAAATTTGGCGGCCACTAAATGTCATGTGGCCTCCGTTTTGGCGCCGGCCGTCCCTAACCCCAACACGGATGACGAGCCGGGCATGACCTCGGAGGAAGAGTCGGAGGATGAAAGGGTGCCTAACCATTTGGCTTCGGTGCGCACCCTCACATATCAGGCGACCCATAAAAAACTCCTCGCTCCCGTTACTCTTGACCCTACCCCCGAAGATTTGGAGGCACAAGAATGCGTGCGTTCACACATTGCGAAAATTGAAAAAGAGTTATTGGGTGGGAGGGCCACTACCGTTAAGCGCTACCGAAAAACTAAAATCGCCACACGATTGTTGGCGGCTTCTCGTGTCGGTGGCGTTGTCACCACCCAAGAACCTATTGTGTCTCCGGAGGTGGAGCTCATGAGGAAACGCATCCTCGCGGACTATGAGCGGGATGTTTTTAGCGGGGAGGTTCGTCTCCGTCCGGGCCAGGAACACCCTAAGGTCCGTGGTACGGAGCGGTTGGGGTTTGCTAAGCTTGACCTATACCCGAACGCTAAACCCAAGTCGGTGAAGCCTATACGGTTGGTGGGGGAGCGTGCCGCGGCGGAGCAAGAAATTGTGGAAGACTTTTTGGCCCGTGGCTGGATTGAGCCGTGCCCTGCCTCCGAGTGGGCGTCCAACGGTTTCGTTGTGCCCAAGAAAGAGAAGGGAAAATGGCGCCTCGTTGTGGACTATCGCCAACTTAATGAGGCTACCTTGCCCGACGCGCACCCCCTCCCCCTCATTGAAAACATGTTGGAAAATCAATCCAAACACAAGATTTTCACTATTGTGGACTTGAGTAAAGGGTTTCAGCGCCAGGGAAAATGTTGGCGCTTGAACGTTGGGAAAAGCCGGATAATGTTCGGGAGCTGAGGGGGTTCTTGGGGCTCGCCAACTATTATTCGGGCTATGTCCAAAACTACGCCTCCATAGCTACTCCTTTGATTGAGATGTTGAAGAATTTGCCTAAGCATAAGAATGGGAAAAAGATAGGCCTAACATGGAATGCTTCGGCTAACGAGGCCTTTTTGAAGCTTAAGCGTGCTATTACGGATATTGTTCCCCTCCAACTAGCCGATTGGGATAAGGACTTTGTCCTCACCCCGGACGCTAGTAATTGGGCGGTGGGGGCGGCCCTATAACAGGAAGGTCCCGATGGTGCTCTACGCCCCCTTGCCTTTTTCTCCCGTAAATTGTCAGGCAGCCAATTGAATTGGAGCCCTCGGGACAAAGAATGCTACGCCATAGTGGCGGCGCTTCTAAAATGGCATGGTTGGGTGGGGAACAAGCGAGTGGAGGTCCGTACGGACCACCGTAGCCTTGAAAATTGGGCTACGGGGGACCTTAAAACCGTGGGGGGTCCCTCTCCACGCCAAGCACGTTGGCATGAGTTCTTCTCTAAATTCGACCTCCATGTGGTTTACACCCCGCGGCCCGTGAACGCTGTGGGTGATTTCTTGTCCCGTTGGGCTTACCCTGCTAACCCGGCGTGGGGTGATGTGTCCATACATGGGACGGGCCAAGCGGCCGGGGATGTGCGGGACATGATGGCGGCCGAGAAGGAGGAACTTCTGGCCCGCCCCCTTGTATTTAGGGCAGTTGTGGCGCCCGTTGTTACTAGGTCTAAAGCGGCGCCTCGGGCTCAAGGGGCGCCCGCGTGTGATCCACCCCCCCTGGCTTCGGCTCCAGTGGGGGGGGGGGACGAAGCAAAAGAGAAAGCTTCGGAGACTGGAGCGAATTGCCAAGATAAAAGAATCTTGGAAGTCCCACAAGAAAGCAACTCCTATACATGGGGAGGTCGTCCGTAGTGGACGGTGGTGTGTTCCTACGTCGCTAGTGCATCGTTTGGTGGCCGAATACCACGATGCACTTCACTTAACTACCTGTAGTGTGGAAAAACACTGGAAGGAAATTAACCACGGCGTGGAAGGTGAGGGGTTGTACAAAGCAGTGGAACTTCAATGTCAAACGTGTCCCTCATGTGCCATCCACACGCATGACAGCAAGCGCAAGCAAGGGTACACGACCCCTATGCCTATACCTATGGAGCCCATGGACTCCATAGCGCTTGATGTGTTTCACTACCCTTCCACCTCCCATGATGGAGAGGTGTATGACCGAATGCTCCTATGTGTTTGCCGGCTTTCCGGCTACCTCATCGCGATCCCTATTCCTAAACCCCGTCATGAAGACAAGGATGAAGGGCTAACGGGGAAAAGAGCGCCCCATTTGGTAATGGAGCGCTGGGTTGATAGGTTCGGAGCCCCTCGTGAAATATGCTCCGACCGCGGGCCACAATTTGTGAGCCAATATTTCCAAACCCTTTGTTCTAAGATTGGTGCCCGCTCGACTATGTGTCTCGCGGGTAGGCACCAAGGTAATGGCAAAGCCGAAAATACTGGCAAGCAGCTAAGGCGTGCCGTTGCTAAAGCCCTTACCTTGAAGAAGGGCACTAATTGGGTAGAGGTTTTGCCCGCCGTTGTACGAGCGTGGCATGAGACTACAGGTCCTTCAGGTTATACGCCTAACGAGATTGTGTTTGGTAAACACAACCGTACTAAGGGGCCCCCTCTTGCTGAGCCTAAGGGGGTTGCCCAAGACGCCGCTCACTACTTCCAGCGGCGTGAGGAGCTTATTGCTCTTGCACGTAGGGCTATGATTCAAGCGCAAGAGACAATGGCTCATAAGTATAATAAGAGGAGGAGGATGTCCCCCAATTTCTCAAAAGGGGACCGCGTATGGGTCCGTCGCCAACGCAAAAATCTTGGCGATAAGACTTGCCCCTATTGGGACGGGCCCTATGAGGTTGTGGCCACGAAGGCTCACGACCTCTATGTTATTCAAGTGGACCAACGGAGGTTAGTTGACGTCCACGTTGATTGTCTAATGAAGACGGTCAACTCCCCTCGCTCCCCCGTGCCTCTAAATTACAAGCAGGAGGTTGCTAGAGTGCCCTCCCAGTTTGAGGAGGACACCTATAATGTCAAGATATAATTGGGTCACCGTACTCACCGCAAGAGACTTCTCTTCAAGGTGCGTTGGGAGGGTTATACCAAGGATTGGGATACCGAGGAACGCGTTAAAACCTTCTTACCGTGCTACAACAAGGTTTGGAGAGATTACTTGCAGAAACAGAATCTCACCCAAACCATTGACCTCCTCGCCCACCTTGGTGGACCGCTCTCATGAGCGTGCCACGAAAAGAAAACCCTAACCAATATGGGGATATATTATTGTTTGGGGAAAGGAGGAGAGAGCGAGAAGCGGTGGGAGACAGGAAAGAACATGAAGATAACGTGCATGCACGGCGCGCTCCTCGGTTACAAAAATCCCCACCGGAGCAGGGCGGTGGGTACCGCATGTTTACCCCACCGTCTACCTCTCTCACCGCTAAAGGCTTGAGAGTCCTTGGGGTGGGGTGGCGTGGCATATAGCCTGGGGCGGAAGTGGGACGTGTTCTTTCGGGGGTCTTAATACCATTCAAACCCCTATCCTTGGGTCTTACTGGAGCACTCCTACCACCACCAGGACAAAGTCCTGCCCACGATGACGCCCCCCGTCAAGGGTGCTAACAACGTGGCAAGCACTTCCCGGAGACTCTACCGGGTTGTGCGCATGGTGGTTCTTGCAAGGTTTCGGAGTGCCGCCCCGTACCGAAACCACGACCCCACGACCGTCCCTGACCCGTGACCCAAGCCAACGAGCTAAAACATTTGCTCAAAATTGGCGAAGGCTTGAAAACTTCGTTGGGTTGGCGGGTACAACCCATTTTCCCTTTTTGGGGTGGGCGTGATGGTTTTCCACCGATTTGCCCTTGTCCACACGAGGGTAAAGTATACAAGGTACGAAGTACTCGTGTGGCTCACATTACATGGAAAAAAATTTCGTGGCGTGCAAAATTGCCACTACATACGGCGAGGACTTAAGCCTAGAGGGAGGGGTCGTCCTCTACGTACAAGTGTTAATTCTAATATAAATTGCAATGGGTGCCTTTGCCCCGTCACTCCGAGAGTGGGTGGGGTCTTCAAAGGCAATGGCGTTGCGGATTTGGGCCATCTCCGGCGCCTGGGTATTTATCCCCGGTCGCTATGCGTGCCCGGGTGGGGAGTGGGTACCCTCCATTGCCATTGCATGGGGCCGCATGCTGGCTGGGTGATTTCTTCATGTCTTTGGTCAATTTCACGGGGGATATTCCTGCCTGCAATGAGAGGGCAACAAACAACATGACGAAAAGGACGAGTGTGCACATGCATATATTTATGGGAGAATATATATGTTGATATTTTCTCTAGAGTTCCCCGCGAGTGGGCTTGGATTTCCACAACACCCGAGGGGTCCTCTATCCCAACGCCCAACCAAACGGGTTGGGATTTGGGCGTGGCATGTTTTTTGTGGAGGCCCGTGCGTGGACTTGGGTTTCCACAACACACACGGACCTCCCTCTCCGTGACACACCAAGACCGGGTGTGCCCCGTGTCCGTTTGATCGCGTGCGTGTGTGTGCATGCGCTTATTTTAATTACGGGAATATATGGTTGCCTATTACGTGGGTTATCACCCGCCCCCCGATCAAGCAAGACCTAGGTTGACCTACCTTGGGGTTTTGGAAGCGTGTACACCGTAGCAAGTTTACACACGGAGGTGTAAACATGCACCGTCATACACGGTGTATGGGGGTAGGGGGAGTAAAGGCTCCTTCGGGGCGTGTCATCGTGCCCCTGGGGAGCTGGGTGGGCTGATATACCAGCGGGACAGTATGGGCTACCTCCACAGGTTGGCGCACGGAGGTGACCCCCTGCCTTACTGCCCGCCGGTAAGACACCCACCGACAAAGGTAACACTCAAGCGAACCTAAGTGTCTATACGCACGCCCCCAAGACACACACGAACACCAAGCAACAAGGTGGCATATCTATACACGTGTTCTATTGTGAGTATGTTTACCGTTTGTTGTGTGTACGTGAGTGGTTTGTGGGAGATTTTGTTTGTGTAAGCGTGTGGCACCATGTGCTCCAAGGCCGCCACCGCGAGACCCACACCCTGTGATGCCCTCCGGGCGAGTGTGTGCCTCCGGGCCCTGCCAATGGATGTGCGCGCACAAGTATGTCTTGTGTTTGTCAGCGTGCATCGCTCTACTATGTGTATATATGATATATATGCGTAGTATGGCTCCTAGGTGGTGGGTTAGTAGTGAGGTCAAGTTATTATTATATGGTTAAGAGGTTTGTCTATTTAAGTGTGTCTACTCACACCCTCATCCCATCTCCGTACCTCCACCTTTGCCCTCTACGTGGTGCATCACGTGTGACACACATGCTAGATTAAGCATCCACACGGACACGGCCCTTGGCTGAGCCGTGCCCGTAGCCTTTAGCCACAACCGTGGCTGGCTTTTGACACCCCACGAGGCTCCACTGACACTACACGAGATTCATCTTGTTGTGTGTCGGGTCAGTTTACAAGTGGGCCTTTGGCTAGGCCTTGTCTGAACATTTGCAAGCAAGTGAGCAAGCAAGTTTACATATTACAAGCAAGAGCTCACTCGATATTGCAAGCGTTAAACAAGCACATCAAGAAACATCAAGCACACCAAGCTCTCATAAACTGTCTGAAGCACGAAGGTGGAAGGTGTGGGCATCGTACCCGTGTTTTTCTTTGTGCCTAGTGTTGGCGGTACTTACCCTGAGGCCATCGTGGCCTCTTTCCTCTAATTAGTGAGCTACCGCGCGCACGGTGGGCCATCGTGGCCATGTTTGTTAGTGGCCTAAGCATGCACAAGGCAGCGGCGAGCACAAGGCAGTAATGCATCCCTGACCTCTATCTTTGTTTCCCCACGTGCTCCCTTCACCAGGCACTGTCCTAAGCTGCCGTCAGACCCTCCCGGCGCTGTTGCTGGCTTTTCCTTCCCAAAAGTAAAATTTTGGCACTGTCGCGTCGCGCCGTTTTGCATGTACCATTACCTTCAGATTTGTTTAAAAGTGTGATTTAACTTTGCCTTTAGTTTTTATTCTGAATAAAAATACCAGTTTTACCTGCTGGACCCCACAATGCCTTATGCGACACGCGGGGACCACACTCTGCGCGCAACAGCTCGCGATTTCGCCTACTACTTATTGCGGGATCTGCGGGATCCCGTTGGTTAATCTCCGGGTTTTGGCGGTGCTTCGATTCTCACCGATCGGAGCTACTTCAGCGGCCGTGCGGTCGGCTCCGAGATTGCCTGCGTAGGTTCGATTCCCTGTGGGAGGAAATCCTGCTAACCGCCATTTGCTGCTGTTTGTGACTGCTACGTTCCTCTTGGGCAGCTACTTCCTGCCCGTGGTAGTGTTGAAAATGAAAATGCTTCGAGTTGTTTTGACCCGACTCGTGCTTCTATGCCCTCAGTGTCACACAGCGAAGCAAAACAGCCTCAAGCTTGAATCAACACTGGCAATGTGTCACTCTGAGCGTCTACTCCATAAGAGTATGCATTTCGCCGCCAAACAACAGCGGCCTCATCAGCTCACGCTAAAAACTAAAAGGCAAATGCACAGCATGGCCCACGATGTGAAAATCAGAACAATTGAAGTGACAGACCAACAAATTCGCAGCGAAACAAAAAATAGCAAAAGCGAAAAAGCCAAAAGCGCCAGCGACACTTTGGAATGGCCAGGGCTAAGCGCCCGCACGCCCATCAACCAAAAGCAAATCATGAACCGTCAATTCCGGGGTAAAAGAAATTTTTTCTTTTCCTTCCCACCCACCCTCCCCGGAAGCACGAAGTGTGCGCATGGCAAGGCGATGCCACACGGCTCGGAGGTTAGGCGAGGGCCTGTGCGTCACAAAGAGGCGCACACCGGGCACATGTCGGGCCACCTTGCGCTCAATCCACCGCAAGAGGCGGCTCAAGGAAAAATACAAGGAGGAATGGTAGGGAACACGCATCACATGAATTGAATGGTGTGCGGAGGCGTGTGGTCGTCGCGCCGTGTAGCGTGATTTCATGGACCAAGAGAGAGGCAACACGTCATAAGCACACCGCGGGTAGTGCAATCGAATCAAGCATGATCTCAAGCTTTCAGAAACAATGTCGAAATAGGCTTCATGGGAATTTGTTCTCAAATACCAAGCACGTTCACCCTTAATCCAACCTAGTCTATGAGCCCGTGGGTTGTTGCTACGCCAAGGCATGTAAACACCGAAGTTTGTTTGCTTGAAATTCGTACAATAGCGCAGCTCACCACACATTGAGATAATGAAGACATCAAGAAAATCAACGCCTCCCTGCTTGTTGAAGTGTTGCACTTCAAAGGGCAAATGAGGGGGATAGCATCGGCGAAAATGCTCACAAACCCTCGGAGCCCACGAACGCGGGTGAATCAAACACAAGTCGTCTATAAACCTACCGTGCATAAAGCCAAGCAAAGATGGGAGAGGACACAATAATTCATAGTAGCGGTCAATCAGATTCGCAAAGGGAGGCGCCGCATTGGTCCCCATAGGAAAACATGCTCGTTGCCAATGCAATCCTTTGCCCGGCACCACAAATAACGTTTGTGTGAAGACACAAGCTAAAACAAACTCACAATAAGGGATATGGAGAAACAAAAATACCTCAGTACATTGATCAAAAAGGTCCCGCAGCAAAGGCGTAAAAACCCATTGAGCAAAAGCTTGTTCGTGCGCGGAAAAAGCGCACGCCCCATGATGTCGCCGAAAGAACGACATCCAAAATCGCCATGCATCACGAACATCTTCCCAAAGGAAGTTGGAATACATGTTGGAAAAGTCCACCACTGTAATAGCATAGTCACCGGACGCAAAACCGAAATTGGTGTCAAAAGTGTGCAACCGGTTTACGAAGTCTAAAGTGTCCGCAAGGGGTGCAAATTGGGGGTGGAGGGTGCGGTCCAACGAAAGAAACATGGTGCCAATTACCGACAAAATTATGGACGACGATGTAGTCGCCCATTTCACCATTCCAACAATGGGGCGACTAGGCCAATGGCCCATACGATATGTCAAGCCCTTGTGGGACTTGCACAAAAGATAGAAAGAAGGAAAGGAAGGAGGTGGTTGCATGCGTAGGAAAACGTCAATGAAATCCACCAACTCGTGAGGCAAAAACTACACCATGACATCATGCAACATGGACATCCATTGCTTTGCACGATCGGGCCACCAATCTAAATCAGAGGCGTGGGAGCCTAATTTTACATAGCGAAAAAGCCCATCGGGAGTCATACCACGGAGATGAACGTCAACCTCGGATTGATAAGCGGAAATTGTCATGATTGTATGAGAACAATCTTTATGCCCGCTCACAATAACATAGTCCTTAGTGAAATCATGGACCATAGGCCAACACAAACCAACACCACGACGTGGCAACTCCGTGAGCTTGGTTGAAGAGAATGCACAAACCATTGTATCATGAGCATGCGCAACGCATGAAGGAATAGCAAAGCCGGCACTCCCACACTCATCTAACAATTTATTCGGAAACAACGTACCTTTGGAAATGTGTAAGCGCTTGTAGGGCATAGTCTCATAAAAATTGGGTTTGTCATTATCCTTTTTTGTGAGAAAATATGCATTCCACAAGAGCACACGTTCTAAAAACGGGTTAATAGCCCGTTTTATTTGGCTGAAAAACAGGTTAACCTGTCCACAGTTTTGGCAGGGGTTAACCCGTTTTCCTCAATGAAAACGGGCTATTAACCCGTTTCACGTACTCGTCTCCCCCAGGAGTAGTCTCTACGGCGTCCCGAGGTCGTAGTTGATTTTTCAGGACATCCAGGGTGAAGCCGCTGCTCTCACGTTGAATTTCCTGGACCATAGCAGGGTACAGATCTTCCCACGGCACTGGAGCTAGACTCCCGTCCACCACGCTTGGCATGCTCCCCCATCTAGGTTTCCCGATGGGCGTCTTGCGGCCCAGAGGCACGTAGATGGCGTCATCCGGCAGCTGGATGGAGGCGAGCGTCAGCTTGTCCAATAGAGTACGCCAGTCCTCATTTCCCCCATGGGCTCCCCGATCGGGGGAGCACAGGACCATACACGAACGTTCCAGGGCCACCTTGGTCAGGACCTTCCCCAGTTCACTGAATCTTGGGTTCCCGTAGGCCATCCCGAAAGAGGGCCGGTAAAATTTATAGCAGCAATTTTTCCCCTTGCGGCAGTAGAGGTCCACGACATGTTGCTTGTCGCTGGCGAATAGCTCAACGTTCAGGTCTTCCCGGGAGTATCCCAACTCCTTCAGACCTTGGTCCAAGACATCCCCCAGGAGCTGATAGTCCTCAGTTTTGGAGGCGACCATCATGGTTGAGGGCTCCCTCTTGCATACCCTCAGGTAGCTAGACGTGTGCTCAGACTGCTCCAGAGGTACAGATTTCCAGCCGACACCATGGTCCACTTGGAGGACGTAGGGTGCTTGCAGGGTGAGGGATAGAATCCGGGAGTGCTCGACGAAGAAGTCGGTCCCCGGTACAAAGTCGAAAGCTTCGGTGTCCATCACGTAGAACCGATGGGCAATGCTTCTAGAACCCATAGGCACTTTGACCTCACAGTCCCCACAACTGTGCACCACTTGCCCATCTCCCATGCGGATGGCTGCGGTAGGCAAGATGTTCTTCAGGTCCCCACAAGGTAACATTTTCTTGGCCACAAAAGATACAGTGGCCCCAGTATCCAGTACCCCCAGGTATTCACGTCCCCCAAGACGGATACGTACCCAGAACACCAGGTCTGTAGGTCCCCCGGAGCGTCCCTGTCAGAGCTCCGCGGGGCAGGTCACTTCAAATCCCTTCTTCTGAAGTTTCCGCGCCATGCACATGAAATGGGAGCGTTTGCGGGCGTTAGACTGGTCCCCATCTTCGTTGGCACGCTTAGTCCCTTGTTCTTGTTGGGCTTGCGTCTGGGAACGGGTCGTAGGGCCCGTGTTTGGTTGCCCACCAGAGGGCTCAGAGTTCCCCCCTGGCGTAGTATTGGGGTTCCCACCGGACGGGTTCGCGTTCTTGTCCTTGTCCGGCTTGCGGTCAGAGCCTCCTCGTCCACCTTTGCCTTTGCCACCTTGGCCTTTGCCATTGCCCTTGGACTTGCCTTGGCCACTGTCCTTGTTGGCGTTGCCCTTGCCGCTGCCCTTGCCACTGGCGTTCTCGGTCTTAAGCTTCGCCGATAGGCGTTGCTTGTGGTAGCACTCGTCCTCGTAGTGCTTCCTGTTCCCACAGAACGCACAGGTGATTGTACACCTGTAGTGGTCCGGCAGCTTCGCCTTGCCGCCGGTGTTGGTCTCCTGCTTCTTCCCCTGGACCACGAAGCAGTCCCGCTGGTCGCAGTCAGGGGCGTGAAGCTGGGAGCCCTGCTCATCTCTGGCATCACACCAGAAGAGGTCTTGGACATTGCTCATGATACGAGCATTTTTGGGGGTAGTCCCCTGTCCTGGTCGGTGTCCTTGGTACCCACGGCCTTGGCTCCCAGAGCCGCCTCCTCCAGGACGGTAGGCGTTCAGGTGCTGGTCGCTTTCTTTCTCTAGCGCCAGCTCCAAAAGTAGCACAGACAGGTCCTCGTAGTTGAGGGCTCTTGCCTTGCGCTCTGCCGTTGCCCGGCATTCATCCCACAGTTCTCATGGGAGCTTCGCCACCAACCAGAATAGCAGCTCGTCGCTGCCGTAGGAACCGGGCGTCAGTCGCCCTACCCAGTGGTCCAAGTCGGCAAGCAGCTCGGAGATTTCTGGCTGGCTTGGGGTTGTTGGGCAGCACAGCCAGGTTCTGGATCTCGGCCCTGATGGAGAGGTCCGTCTCGTAGGTCGGATACTGCCGCTCCAAGGCAACCAACACGTCGGCGAAGGTGGCGGACTTCGTCACGATCTGCTTGACCTACTTCTCCAGGTACTTGGTATTGAAGCACTGCACGAGCAGATCGCACTTCACTCGCCCACTAGCACGGGTTTGGCCGGTCATCCTCAGGAACCTGCCAAAGTTCTCAGCGAACTCGCTGAGGTCCTTCCCCGTGAACTCCGGCAAGTTCACCACGATCTCGGAGGTGGCTATTGCCTTAGCCTCCTGGGACCTGCGTCCATCATGGCGCTTGGTCTTCCTCTTCCTCTTCTTCTTCTTCCCGCTCGGGTTCTCGGGGTCCTCAGGGTCATCGTCCTCAGAGGGCGAAGCAGAAGTCATAGATGGCGGCGCATCGTCAGAAGGATCTCCACCCAGGTCACTAGAGCCGTAGGGCTCAACATCCACCATACCCCTTAGGGCTGTCAACCCTAACCGGTCCAGCTCGGCTCGCGTGGAGTTCTCCACGTGGCTGTAGAGGGGCTAGGCCGTTCTTGGTATGAAAGGGCTTCTTGGTATCATAGCTGGGGTCGGCATAGGTCGGCTCCTCAAGCTTCGCAGGGTGTTCGTCAGCCCCGCCACCAAATGATTGGCTTGTACACGATGAGGTGAAACTCCCACGGTGGTAGGCGACGCTTGCAGAGGAATCAGGGGCTCCAGTTTAGCCCGAATTTCTTGAGTTAGATCACCAACTATTTCAGAAGTGGCTCCTCGAAGAGCCTCTCGTATCTCCAACCGCGTCAGGGATCTGTTTGAGGATCTTCCTGATCCTCTGCTCCTTCCACCACAAGACTCAGGGCCACGTAGGCCACTCAGAGCAGTGAAACCAGGTGCTGGCATAGTATAGCCAGGCTCGGGTGCCGCATAGCCAGGTATCCCAGTCATGTACACGCCTGCCGCGGGTCTGTGATAGCCATCTTCATAGCGGCGCGGCATAGGCTCAGGAACACCGGTGTAGGTGGAGCTGGATGCCACTGGTTCGCTGACTGCAGTTGCCATAGGTGGCACAGTCGCGGCTGGAGTCACACCATAGGTGGGGTAAGGCATACCAGTACAGCCTAGACCCTCAGCCATAGGTGGAGTGGTTGTGGGTAAGGATGTAGCTGGATGTGTGGCTGGGAGTGTAGTGGTTGTTGGAGAGGGTACTGCAGGGTGATCTGAGGCGCTCGGCGCGCTCTCAACAGGTTTGTCCTCGAAGGGCACCTCGTCGGATGATCCGTGTCCATCTCCAGGGTCTACTTCTTCGGCTCCCATGTCCACTGCTTGCTTCTCCTTCTTCTTCTCTTTGCCTTCAAGTCCCCCAACGGAGAGTACACTGAAGGCAGCTCTCAAGCCCTCCAAGGAATCATCCCCCAGCCCACTTAAGGGCACTGAAGGTACAGGCTCCTCAGGTTGAGGTTCACCAGCAGGTTTGGGCGCTGGCGCTGGCTTGGCTAGTGCCACTGAGGGCGCTGTCGTCTCGGCAGTGTCCTTGGTGTCCATATTATATTTCTTCGCCCTTCAGTGGAGTCAGTCTCGACGTACTGGTTGTACTTCACGGGGTTGCAGGTACGCAAAGACTGAAAATCTCTGCTACCAGAAAGTTAGAACAGGCTTTCACTGTTGATTGCTTTGATGATATTGTTTTGTTGATGCCCCTGCTTGCTCCTGCTGCTTCTTGATGTAGTTCAGGTTTTCTGAACAAATACGTTCTGATGAAATCAACCCAAATAAGTACCCACAGTTGCAAGGCAAAGGACCACAGGGTCAAATCCACAACATGAAGGGCTGCAGTCAAAGGAGATAATGTAGCAACAAAGAAAACTCACAATAACTACAGATTTATGAAAAGATAGTTGGAAAATATCCTACAATCATGGGAAAAGTGCCCACATGGGCATCCTCTCTTTTATAGTGCCATCTAGAGATGTGCACTCGTTATTTTGGGTCCCATAGGTGCTGAGGTGGCATGGCTTGTGGCGCTGAGGTCACTGCCATGTCACATGGGATCTTCCTACCTAGCTAGGCTGACTAGGAATTGAACCCAGGACCTCTCAAAAAGAGGTGCCACAGCCCCCTAGGGTGCAAACCACTAGGATAGCCAAGCATTCATGAGAAAATATAGAAAAATGTATAGGCTCTAGATCAATGTCAGCGCCTTAGTCAGTCCAGGAAAAGGTGCATAAATCCAATCAATTGGGGGTTTAGGGGTCCTCACAACATCCATAGTTCAATGCTTGCTTCTATAGGTCAAAATGTCTTATCACCCCTTTTTGGTTAGGCCAATACTAAGATAAAAATGTGTTATGCCTTTAGGCCTCTTTATAACAACTAAAGCTAACCTTTTGGCAGGGAAATACACTTTTTCTTACTCCCCCCATCTGAGCTTTTTTTTCTCATAATGCTGCCATGCTTTGTGACATTTTTTTGAACATCAAAGTGTGGAAGGCGAACGACACTGTACAGCAAAAGGTCACGCAAGACAAAGGTAGCCATAGAAAGTTGTAGGGAATCAATTTGATGAGAAAAAATTTAAAGCCAACAGGGCGATGGGAAGTCGCATCAAGTGCACTTAGCATGCAATCAAACTTCGCGATGGTAAGCTACCCATGGGCTGTGGTGTAGTTGCAATGAAAGATGTCTTGTTGATGTAGTGGACCAAATTGCTGCTAGGGAGTTAGAAAACATCAAAAGCATAAGGCAAAGGAGCCCCTAATTGTACCAGAAGCCTTCTAATGTACTATTGTTAGTGAACCAAATGTTTTCCATAAAAACAAGCCATTTCGAGAGAAGAAGTAACATGACCTTGAAGAGGGGTTGTTGCATCAAGCGCCGATGAACATGTCATATCTCTCGGGGCCACCCACTCGTTATGCGCCAACACGGTAGGTTTTGGCACTTTACTTGACTAGGTTGATATTTTGGTCTGATGCGCTAAAATCACGTTGTAGAGAGCTAATTGGATCACGTGTAGGCGTGAAGAACGTTCTTGTACCATGCTCTAATGCATGATAATGGACATCCAATGTTTTACAAAATCATGGTTTTTCCCAAAAACACGATGCTCCAATGGATTTTTGATTTTGCAGCCTCTATTACCTTGAAACTCGATATTCCATTTTGGAGAGTAGGGTCAAAAGTATCTGCTTTGAAGGATTTCAACCACGGAAGGAAAAAAACGGAGTCGTTACGGACAAGGATTTGAACCGGTGGCGAGCTGGTGGTCGAGCGTTCTACCACTTGAGCATTAGTTTCAGTACTATTGTTCTTGTACATTCCTGCTCCCAATTGTTCGTAGCTGTAGTCTGTTGCCGAAAAAAGCAAAACTTTTTTTTCTACCTGTCTTTCTGCCTGCCCGCTTGGTCGATTGAATGCGTGATTGACTGCTTGCCCAATAAACTGAATGATTGGATGACTGTCAACCTTTCTTCGAGGTGGCTTGCCGAAGGTAATGGAACTTTTGTTGTGGACAGTGTGTGTACACTTATTGAAATGTGTGAAAAAAGGCCGTGTCAACAATCTATGGACTAAAACAGGTTGGTGGTTGCAGCTTTGATCACGGAGCTGCAAATTGGACGATGCACAAGACGAAGCAAGGGGACAACTTATTGTTTTGAATCGGGATTATCCACATTCTTGCCTTCTTCCACAAAGCCAGGGACCCGATTGGGGCTCACATCTCCTTGCATGTGAGTTGGGTTCTATTTCTTAATGTTTTCTAATCTTGTAGTGTGGGTCCCTTGACTGGCACCCACATTGTACCTTTGGTGGTCAAAATCGAATGTTCCTTGTAGCTACACACTATTGGCCATCGACGAAAAATAGGAGACTTCTTTGCTCAACACGACTCATCTGCACCCGTTTTACACCCGTAGAGCATGATCTTTTGTGCACCAAAGGCTTTGGTGGAGCATCAACGAAAGCAAGCAACACATTGCGTGATTGGGTATGCAAACATGATAGCGGCTTGTGGACAAAAAGGGCAGTAACCAACACCAGTGATGTCGAGAAAGCACAAAAAACTGAAACACGTCGTCCGTGCAACATGCATACTTGGGTTTTCGGAACGTGCACTACATATTTGCACAATACCCCCCCCCCCTTTCCTCTGTGTGACACATAGTAGGCACCAATAAGGCAACAAGGATTACCACTGAAAATCTACCGAGTTGGCATAATCATTACTTCCTTCAAAATATACACCCTTTTATTTTGTGGTCATGTGCGAGGAGCATGGAACAACATATGGTATGATATGACTAATCCTTCATGAAATCAGTGTTTTTTTGCAAAAGAGAATTCCAACTGTCTTGGCGGTGTTCCGCCGAGTTTTCATTCGATACGCATATTCGTTTGGTTGCAGAGCTTTCTATGCATTTTTTTCATTCATACATAGTTGAGATTTATGTCGTTGCCTCAAGTCAACCAATGGGTCTTGACACAATGCTTGCAGCACCCTACCACGCGCCAAATACTTTGTATGTTTGGTTGTCCATGAATCTTAAGTGCCGCACTTGGTGGTGTTAACGAGGTTTGTAGAGATGAGTTCTTTTTGTTGTCAAATTCACATGCAAACAGAAGCAAGTTTGTGTACACAGCGGTATAGTTGCATAGCGGTGGGTTAGGAAAATCAGAATTATCACTACAGCATTAGAAACTTTTGCTAGTTCGTTTTCGGGATGATTTATGTACATTCATTTTTTTTGTATAGTATTGTTTCTTTTGGATATTTTGGTTTCCGGCCGGCTACTTGTTGCCCCTCCCTCGCATTCGTCATGCGGTTTCTGCTCCTTGCATGAGTTGATGGAGAACAAACACTAACGCCGATTGATATTGCCCTATCTAGGACCCTCTATTACCAAGACGAACACCTCGTCAGCAAATGGTTTGCTTTGCTTTCTGCTTTATGGGTGCACCCAAAACCACTTTTCATGAAAGTCTAACCACAGAGAATAAGCAAATATCATATGGACAGCATGTTTCTCAACGCCAAGGCAAGGGACGAGGAAGGGGTGAGTTGGAGCGGCCAGGGGTGTCTGATGCCGTGTCTGAATGACATACCCTTGCATTTCTCGTAACCATGACATGGTCAAGCAACAGCTTGACAAGGAACTTAGGCGGAAGGTAGCACCTTCACGGATTGCCTTTGCCTTGTCCCCAGACTGTGCCCTTCCATTTGGTTTCGCAAAGTAGACACCATATGCCCTTGTGGGTCATGGAGCAACAACATGCATTGTCCAAAACAACGCAAAACATCCAGAATTGCTAATTTCTGGTCCCTGTTACAGTCTCACGGGATGTGATAAGAAAGCCAATAGTGTGAAATGTGTCTGAGCTTTGAAACCTAACGCAGCATGAAATGTGGTAACAACGACCATTACAGAAACATTTTATGAAACACATTTTGACGGTAATCAATGGGACACACCAAAAAAAATTTGCTTTGTTTTGGGCAACCAATTGCCAACGTACCTCGGCTACATCAAAAGAAACCACCACAACCATTATGGGAACCCAAACACTACAAAAACCATCAAATATTCATCAATTGTTCAAATTATGCATCATAAAATGCAGTTTCAAAATGCAATGCAAACAGACTCAACCCTGCCAACACCTCACTCGGCACCATACATGGAAATGAAAGTAGGAAAAACAAATGATTCAGTGACTGTGTGTTCGGGCACGTGCTCATACACACCCTGGTCTCTGCTGTGAAACAACTCTCTGGATATATTTGATTTGCCTGCGGAAAACAATGCATACAGGTGCAATTCAAAATGAAAACCAGTTTGAAAAACCAACTTGCATCACAGGGGCAACAAATAACCCCATAAAATTTGCTCCACAACGTGTCTGGCGCATTTTTACCTATTGGCAAAGAGAAAGGCCCATGCAATAATTTGTTGGCCTTCTTGACTTCACTCTAGCAGGTTTGTAGGGTCTCAAACAGGCATGGCTATGGGCGTGTCCTGGGGTTATTTTTTCTTGATGCAGTGCAATTTCCAGATGAGTTTTTGTTGTGGCCAAATGCAGTTCTACGTACCTGTTGGTCATCTTCTCCCCAATCTCAAACCAATATCCAGAACGATGCGCTTGCATTTACAAAAGTGCAATGCCGCAGTTTACATCCGCAACCCTGCTGTGGCACTCAAACAACGGCAGTGGGGCATGCGATACTGAGGAGGCAGTTGCAACAGCACCACACAATTACAGAATCCAAAATACTCATGGTGTTAGTATCGTTCCATGAAAAGAGCATGACACATATGCCCAGTCAGTCCGTACAGCATGCATGGGCTCCCCAGTGACCCCAAATGAACAAATTGGTGATGATTTTTTGAATGGGAATTAGTCGAGACCTGATTGTGTGGAGGCTGGAAATTTCTACTGTATATGCCCAAATGGCCAAACATGCACGGACACCTGATTGGATGTGCCAAACCATGCAGAATCATGCAGAATCATGAGCCTAATAGTCAACCTTGGCTGAAACCAGTGCATGCACATAGCCAGCTTCTTCTTCAGCTCTTTGGGCTGCCTGTGATAACACGTGAAATTTTGGGGGAGGGCAGTTGCACGCGATGCCGCCACTCTCTGCGTGTGCATGTGGATGCAGATCCGTGGGTGATGGGTGCGGCCCACGCCTGTTGCGCGAGCCCCAGGCCCCTAAGCACAGCCCACCCCTGCCACACACACACACACACACACACACACACACACACACACACACACACACACACACACACACACACACACACACACACACACACACACACACACACACACAATTTACAAGACACAGCACAAAGCGTTTTTGGCTGAGTGTAAATAATCAGGACCCCTTTCCCAAAGGGACCCGCCATCTTTATGAAGACCTCACTGTGGTATTCAGACATTATGTGATCCCTCAATGGTCAGCGGATTCACGTGCAAGATTGAGGATCTATCAGGGCCAGGTCTTATTGATGCATGCAGCCATATTTTCTGGAAAACGGGGAAAAGCTTCTGTGGCACCACAACTCGAAACTCATGGAGGGAGTGTTCTGTCTAACAGCAAACGGATTTTAAATAAGGGTAAATGACCAGGTTAACACACGGATGCGCTGCATGGACTGGTACACAAAAAGTGGGTAAATGGTATCTCTGCATATTGTTGATGAGACAATTTCTTATTCAAAAGAATCATAATTTCAACAAGCCATTGGTGGTCAGGCGCCCCCCCTTCCAACATAACCCTGCCTTCAACTTGTGCCTTATTGGCCATCCGCCCTCCTCACACACACACACACACACACACACACACACACACACACACACACACACACACACACACACACACACACACACACACACACACACACACACACACACACACACACACACACACTTCGGCGACAAACAGAGCACAGAAAAGACTGGTCTGGATGTACTAGATCTCGTCAGGTGCAAAGCAGAACAAAAGGAGGAGGAGGAGGAGATGCGGTCCCCCGGTAGGGCGCCCCCGCGGCACATCCCCATGGTGCCCGCCGGCCCTCCACGGTCTGGCACGCGACCGGGAGGGGGGTTTTATCCCAACCCGTCCGGCTAAGCATCATGGCGGCGGCTCTCCTTTTCGTCTCCTCCCCTTGTCCCCTGGTCCGCACTACGTGCATGCACCCCCGCCCTACACGTAGCCGGTTCCCCTCCCAGGGGCACGGAATGGGGGGCGAGGCGGAGCGCCGGCTCCACTTCCGGCACGGTCCACCACCCCCCCAAGGGAAGGGGGACGCAGTCTCACGGGTGTGGGCCCTTAGCCGCCAGGTACTACCGACTGGGCGGCGTTTGGCCGGCGGATCACGGGGGCTTGGTCCGTGGCCCGATCCCCCCTCCCTCCCCCGGCGCACGGCACTTCTGCCGAAGGTGTCCGTGCGCGGAGCCTTCACATGGCAGCGGCTGTGCCTTCACAATGTGGCAGCACTGCCGTCAAACAGTGGTGCCACTGCCTCTGCAATGTTGCATGCCTTTGGAATGCTGCAGCACTGCATCCCAACACTGCAGCGCTGCCAGTGGACTGCAGCAACAGCGCCTGTGGACGGCAGCAACGCTGTCGTTGGACAGTGACACTGCCTTCCCAATGAGGCAGCCCCGCCTTCAGTTGGTGGCAGCAATGCCTTCACATGGCAGCGGCAGTGCCTTCACAGTGTGGCAGCACTGCCTTCAAACAGTGGTGCCACTGCTCCTGCAATGCTGCATGCCCTTGGAATGCTGCAACACTGCATCCCAACACTGCAGCGCTGCCAGTGGACTGCAGCAACAGTGCCTGTGGACGGCAGCAGCCCTGTTGTTGGACAGTGACACCGCCTTCCCGATGAGGCAGCACGGCCTACAGTTGGTGGCAGCACTGCCTTCACATGGCAGCGGTAGTGCCTTCACAGCGTGGCAGCACTGCCTTCAGTCGGTGGCATACCTTCACAGGGCAGCGGCAGTGCCTTCACAATGTGGCAGCACTGCCTTCAATCAGTGGTGCCACTGCCTCTGCAATGCTGCATGCCTTTGGAATGCTGCAGCACTGCATCCCAACACTGCAACGCTGCCAGTGGACTGCAGCAACACTGCCTGTGGACGGCCGCAGCTCTGTTGTTGGACAGTGACACTGCCTGTCCAATGAGGCAGCACTGCCTTCACATGGCAGCGGCCGTGCCTTCACAATGCGGCAGCAGCACTGTTGTTGAACAGTGACACTGCCTTCCCAATGAGGCAGCACTGCCTGCAGTTGGAGGCAGCAATGCCTGCACATGGCAGCGGCAGCGCCTTCACAATGTGGCAGCACTGCCTGCAATCAGTGGTGCCACTGCGTCTGCAATGTTGCATGCCTTTGGAATGCTGCAGCACTGCATCCCAACACTGCAGCACTGCCAGTGGACTGCAGCAACACTGCCTGTGGACGGCCGCAGCTCTGTTGTTGGACAGTGACACTGCCTGTCCAATGAGGCAGCACTGCCTTCACATGGCAGCGGCCGTGCCTTCACAATGCGGCAGCAGCACTGTTGTTGAACAGTGACACTGCCTTCCCAATGAGGCAGCACTGCCTGCAGTTGGTGGCAGCAGTGCCTGCACATGGCAGCGGCAGCGCCTTCACAATGTGGCAACACTGCCTGCAATCAGTGGTGCCACTGCCCCTGCAATGTTGCATGCCTTTGGAATGCTGCAGCACTGCATCCCAACACTGCAGCACTGCCAGTGGCCTGCAGCAACACTGCCTGTGGACGGCAGCAGCACTGTTGTTGGACAGTGACACTGCCTTTCTGTTGAGGCAGCACTGCCTGCAGTTGTGGGCAGCGCTGCCTTCACATGCCAGCGGCAGTGCCTTCACTAAGTGGCAGCACTGCCTGCAATCAGTGGTGCCACTGCGTCTGCAATGTTGCATGCCTTTGGAATGCTGCAGCACTGCATCCCAACACTGCAGCGCTGCCAGTGGACTGCAGCAACACTGCCTGTGGACGGCAGCAGCACTGTTGTTGGACCGTGACACTGCCTATCCAATGAGGCAGCACCGCCTTCAGTTGGTGGCAGCAATGCCTGCACATGGCAGCGGTAGTGCCTTCACAATGTGGCAACACTGCCTTCAAACAGTGGTGCCACTGCCCCTGCAATGCTGCATGCCTTTGGAATGCTGCAGCACTGCATCCCAACACTGCAACGCTGCCAGTGGACTGCAGCAACAGTGCCTGTGGACGGCAGCAGCACTGTTGTTGGACAGTGACACTGCCTTTCCAATGAGGCAGCACTGCCTCCAGTTGGTGGCAGCCACGCCTGCACATGGCAGCGGCAGTGCCTTCACAATGTGGCAACACTGCCTTCAAACAGTGGTGCCACTGCCTCTGCAATGCTGCATGCCTTTGGAAAGCTGCAGCACTGCATCCCAACACTGCAACGCTGCCAGTGGACTGCAGCAACAGTGCCTGTGGACGGCAGCAGCACTGTTGTTGGACAGTGACACTGCCTTCCCAATGAGACAGCACTGCCTGCAGTTGGTGGCAGCGCTGCCTTCACATGGCAGCGGCAGTGCCTTCACAATGCGGCAGCAGCACTGCTGTTGGACAGTGACAATGCCTTCCCAATGAGGCAGCACTGCCTGCAGGTGATGGCAGCAATGCCGTTACATGGCAGCGGCAGCGCCTTCACAATGTGGCAGCACTGCCTTCAAACAGTGGTGCCACCGCCTCTGCAATGCTGCATGCCTTTGGAATGCAACACTGCCTGTGGACGGCAGCAGCGCTGTCGTCGGACAGTGACACTGCCTTTCTGTTGAGGCAGCACTGCCTGCAGTTGGTGGCAGCACTGCCTTCACATGACAGCGGCATTGCCTTCACTATGTGGCAGCACTGCCTTCAAACAGTGGTGCCACCGCCTCTGCAATGGTGCATGCCTTTGGAATGCTGCAGCACTGCATCCCAGCACTGCAGCACTACCCGTAGACTGCAGCCTCACTGCCTTCAGCATGTGGCAGCACTGCCTGTGGATGGCAGCAGCACTGTTGTTGGACAGTGACACTGCCTTTCCAATGAGACAGCACTGCCTGCAGTTGGTTGCAGCGCTGCCTTCACGTGGCAGCGGCAGTGCCTTCACAATGCGGCAGCAGCATTGTTGTTTGATAGTGACACTGCCTTCCCAATGAGACAGCACTGCCTGCAGTTGGTGGCAGCAGTGCCTTCACATGGCAGCGGCAGCGCCTCCACAATGTGGCAACACTGCCTTCAAACAGTGGTGCCACCGCCTCTGCAATGCTGCATGCCTTTGGAATGCTGCAGCACTGCATCCCAACACTGCAGCGCTGCCAGCGGACTGCAGCGACACTGCCGGTGGACGGCAGAAGCACTGTTGTTGGACAGTGACACTGCCTTCCCAATGAGACAGCCCACTATAAAACTATCGCCCACTCCCAACTTTCCCTTCCTCGGCCGGGATTTGAAAAATCCCGGGCCTGGTCTCCGCCCATCCCGCCGATGCCACTTATTCCGGTTTGAATCTGCTCCTTTGCGCTTTTCTACGCCCTTCTCTCCATTTTTCCTCCCATCGCCGGGCTACCAGTTCCCACTTGAATCGCCCACTCCCAACTTTTTGATTCTTGGGCCGTGATTTGATATGGGAAAAGACCAGAACGCCAAAGGCGGGCTGGT
Source organism: Eutreptiella sp. 'Long Island Sound 2002' (assembly GCA_964036045.1). NCBI lineage: Eukaryota > Euglenozoa > Euglenophyceae > Eutreptiales > Eutreptiaceae > Eutreptiella > Eutreptiella sp. 'Long Island Sound 2002'. The sequence goes on along the minus strand of OZ038389.1, from coordinate 3,432,319 downwards.
CTGCGCCCATCCGCCTTTAGCGTTATCTCGGCCCTTGTGTTTCGATTCTTTCGCTTTTTCTCACATGGGAGAAGAACCAGACCGCATTTGGCGGGCTGGTCTGCGCCCATCCGCCGAAGGCGGTATCCCACCCCCGGAGGGCGGCTCGGGTCGACCCCTCCCACCGAACCCCAACCTTACCCTGGTCTTCTTTCTCCTCTCTCTTTCCTTTTTTGCGCCTATGTTAAAATAGGGCAGGGGTACCCCTGAATTAGATGGTAGAAGGGGATATGTACCCTATCTAAGTTTATTTAGTATAAAAAGAGACCCACCCCCCCCCTCTGCGAATTTTTGAAAAAATTTTGAACATATTTATTTGCACCTGCTTTCTCTTGTTTTTCCCCTGTTTTCTTTACTCTAGCTTTGTCAAACCGGGACCATACTTTTTATTTCTTTCTCCTACTTTGGTCTCTACGCCTCTCTCTCTATAATTCCTCCTACCCCGGGCCCAGTTTACACTTTCATCGCCCACTTTCAACTTTCCCTTCCTCGGCCGGGATTTTTCCAATGGCGAAAGACCAGATCGCCATCGGCGGGCTGGTCTACGCCCATCCGCCGAAGGCGATAATCCCGACCTGATTTTTCCGCCTAGTTTATTTGGCTTTGCTTTCGCTTCGGGGTCGCGCACGCTTCGAGAGCTCTCACCTGGCACTCCAGGCGTCTAAGCATTACGTTACTGCTTCCCAACGGCTCCATACTTCTTGATGCACTCTCTTCTTTTCCCTTTTTCTCCCCTCTTCTTTTTCTACCTCTTTCTTTGGTTCTCTGCCCCCTTCGTTTTCTAGGCCATCTTCTACCCCCTTTCTTCCCCAACCTGCCCTAGTTCTCGCTTTCATCCCCATCTTCCAACTTTTCTACCCCTGCTATCACTTCTTCGGGCTTGCCAAACGGCATGCCCGCTTCCTACGGCGGTTTTCCACAAATCCCGCCCTGATTTTTCTGCCATCTTTTGTGGCTTTGCTTTCGCTTCGGGGTCGCGCCCGCTTCGAGAGCTCTCACCTGGCACTCCAGGCGTCTAAGCATTACGTTACTGCTTCCCAACGGCTCCATACTTCTTGATGCACTCTCTTCTTTTTCTGTTTTTCGGGCGAGCCATTTGGCGAGCCCGCCCCTTATTTACGGCTCTCTACGCCATCCTCTCACTTTTCCCTCCTATCGGTACGGGCCACTGGCCGCTGTTGAAGGCCCGCTACCCAGTTTCTCTTCCTGGGCTGGGATTTTCCAATTCCCGCCCTGCTTTTCCTATCTAGTCTTCCTGTTACATATCCCTCTTCTGTCCTCCTTTCCTTTCTACGCCTTTTTCCCCTTTTCTTGCTCCCATGGCCTCGCCCCCACTTTCTACTGTTATCGCCCTCTTCCAAATTACTCACTCTTCTCTTCCTCTTCTCAATATTTGCTCCTTTCGCCGCTTTCTACGCCCTTCTCCCCAATTCTTGCTACTATAGCCCAACCCGCACCGACCAGTTTTCTCGCCCTCTTCTAGACTACATCTTCCCCCTACTGAAAATTCCTAGGGATGGGATACCGCCTTCGGCGGATGGGCGCAGACCAGCCCGCCGAATGCGGTCTGGTTCTTCTCCCATAGGACATCCCATCTTTTTCCTGTCACTTTTCGGTTACCCCACCTTTTTCATGTGAGTTTGCCCTCTACGCCTCTCTCTCACCAATTGCTCCCTTCGCCGCGCCTCACTGACCACTGTTATGGGTGAAGACCAGAACGGCTAAGCCGGGCCTGGTCTGCGCCCATGCCGGCTTTTCCGTTATCGCCCACTTTCAGCTTCCTTCGCCCTCTTCCAAATTTTTCCCTCTTGGGCCGGTATTGGTCATACCGACCCTCCTCTTTTTACGAACCTTTGGGCCGATATCTGATTTATCCAGCCCCTAGTTGTCCCTGTTTTCCAAAATTTTACCTTACGGGCCCCCTTCTTGAAAATCACCTCCCCCTTTTTTTTCCCCCATTTTTCCCCCGTTTTTCTTTTTTGCAATTAGATGGTAGATGGGCAAATGTACCCTATTTAAGTTTATTTAGTATAATAAGAACACCCACCCCCCCTTTCACCAATTTTTCATCAAATTATTAGCCCCTTGGTTTCCCTTGTTTTTCCCTTGTTTTTTTCTTTTTCTGTCCTACTTTGTCCTCTGCGCCTTTTTCCCACTTATTGCTCCTATCGCCGCGACTCCAGTTTCCACTTTTATCGCCCACTTTCAACCTATATTTCCCCCCTATAGGATTTTTTACTAACCTTGGTTTAGCAATTTATACCCCCTTCTCCCCAATTCTTGCTACCTTGGCCGGCCTGTCACTTTCCACTGTCATCGCCCACTTCTAGACTCTTGTTTCGGGCCTGCCATACGGCAAGCCCGCCCTTTTGATTTCTACCTAGGGATGGGATACCGCCTTCGGCGGATGGGCGCAGACCAGCCCGCCGAATGCGGTCTGGTTCTTCTCCCATAGGGTCTCCCGTATTTTTGTTATTAGTTTTCGGTAACCGTCACTTTTTTGATAAAAGTTCGAACGTGCTGCTTTGCCTTCTTCTCTCCTATGTTCTCTCACCAGTTTCTTTTTTTCCCTTCTTTTGTCTTCTACGCCCCTCTCTCAAGAATCACTCCCTTCGGCCGGGGCCACTGATCACTGTTATCGCCCACTCCTAAACTTTCCCTTCGGGCTCGCCTAATGGCTAGCCCGCTCCTAGGGATGGGATACCGCCTTCGGCGGATGGGCGCAGACCAGCCCGCCGAATGCGGTCTGGTTCTTCTCCCATAGGGCATCCCATCTTTTTCCTGTTAGTTTTCGGTAACCGTCACTTTTTTGATGAAAGTTCGACTGTGCTGCTTTGCCTTCTACGCCCCCTGCTAATGGGCTTCCTCTTGGGTGTTTTCGCACTATCCGGTATCATCGCCCTGTACCGTGTTCTGATCTCTTTTGCTACTGTGTAATGAAGGACTAGATTGTGGGAACTTTTTGGTAGCGCCCAGCCCGCCAAACGGCAGGCTGGTCTGGAAACTGGGAAGTTTTTGGGAGAGCCTAGCCCGCCATTGGATGGCTGGCTGGTCTTGAATCAGGGGACTTTTTTGCAGAGCCCAGCCCCGCCTACGGCAGGCTGGTCTGCTCGGAATAAAGGCAGAACTCTAGATCACTGTTAAATTTGGGACTATTATATCGGTCCGGGACTGATAGGGAGCCGCAAAGAATAACGTAAGATTAGCAGACATGGGTCTACTACAGGACTGGTATATCAGTCCGACACTGATAGATAAGCACTAAGATAAGCACTGCCTGCAGTTGGTGGCAGCACTGCCTTCACATGACAGCGGCATTGCCTTCACTATGTGGCACCACTGCCTTCAAACAGTGGTGCCACCGCCTCTGCAATGGTGCATGCCTTTGGAATGCTGCAGCACTGCATCCCAGCACTGCAGCACTACCCGTAGACTGCAGCCTCACTGCCTTCAGCATGTGGCAGCACTGCCTGTGGATGGCAGCAGCACTGTTGTTGGACAGTGACACTGCCTTTCTGTTGAGGCAGCACTGCCTGCAGTTGGTTGTAGCGCTGCCTTCACGTGGCAGCGGCAGTGCCTTCACAATGCGGCAGCAGCACTGTTGTTGGATAGTGACACTGCCTTCCCAATGAGGCAGCACTGCCTGCAGTTGGTGGCAGCGCTGCCTTCACATGGCAGCGGCAGCGCCTCCACAATGTGGCAGCACTGCCTTCAAACAGTGGTGCCACCGCCTCTGCAATGCTGCATGCCTTTGGAATGCTGCAGCACTGCATCCCAACACTGCAGCGCTGCCAGCGGACTGCAGCGACACTGCCGGTGGACGGCAGCAGCACTATTGTTGGACAGTGACACTGCCTTCCCAATGAGGCAGCACTGCCTTCAGTTGGTGGCAGCACTGCCTTCACATGGCAGCGGTAGTGCCTTCACTATGCGGCAACACTGCCTTCAAACAGTGGTGCCACTGCCTCTGCAATGCTGCATGCCTTTGGAATGCTGCAGCACTGCATCCCAGCACTGCAGCACTACCCGTGGACTGCGGCAACAGTGCCTGTGGACGGCAGCAGCACTGTTGTTGGACAGTGACACTGCCTTCCCAATGAGACAGCACTGCCTGCAGTTGGTGGCAGCGCTGCCTGCACATGGCAGCGGCAGTGCCTTCACAATGCGGCAGCAGCACTGTTGTTGGACAGTGACACTGCCTTCCCAATGAGGCAGCACTGCCTGCAGGTGATGGCAGCAATGCCTTCACATGGCAGCGGCAGCGCCTTCACAATGTGGCAACACTGCCTTCAAACAGTGGTGCCACCGCCTCTGCAATGCTGCATGCCTCTGAAATGCTGCAGCACTGCATCCCAACACTGCAGCACTGCCAATGGCCTGCAGCAACACTGCCTGTGGACGGCAGCAGCGCTGTTGTTGGACAGTGACACTGCCTTTCTGTTGAGGCAGCACTGCCTGCAGTTGGTGGCAGCACTGCCTTCACATGACAGCGGCATTGCCTTCACTATGTGGCAGCACTGCCTTCAAACAGTGGTGCCACCGCCTCTGCAATGGTGCAATGCCTTTGGAATGCTGCAGCACTGCATCCCAGCACTGCAGCACTACCCGTAGACTGCAGCCTCACTGCCTTCAGAATGTGGCAGCACTGCCTGTGGATGGCAGCAGCACTGTTGTTGGACAGTGACACTGCCTTTTCGTTGAGGCAGCACTGCCTGCTGTTGGTGGCAGCACTGCCTTCACATGGCAGCGGCCGTGCCTTCACAATGCGGCAGCAGCACTGTTGTTGGACAGCGACACTGCCTTCCAAATGAGACAGCACTGCCTGCAGTTGGTTGCAGCGCTGCCTTCACGTGGCAGCGGCAGTGCCTTCACAACGCGGCAGCAGCACTGTTGTTGGACAGTGACACTGCCTTCCCAATGAGGCAGCACTGCCTGCAGTTGGTGGCAGCAGTGCCTTCACATGGCAGCGGCAGCGCCTTCACAATGTGGCAACACTGCCTTCAAACAGTGGTGCCACTGCCTCTGCAATGCTGCATGCCTTTGGAATGCTGCAGCACTGCATCCCAACACTGCAGCGCTGCCAGCGGACTGCAGCGACACTGCCGGTGGACGGCAGCAGCACTGTTGTTGGACAGTGACACTGCCTTTCCAATGAGGCAGCACTGCCTTCAGTTGGTGGCAGCACTGCCTTCACATGGCAGCGGTAGTGCCTTCACTATGTGGCAGCACTGCCTTCAAACAGTGGTGCCACTGCCTCTGCAATGCTGCATGCCTTTGGAATGCTGCAGCACTGCATCCCAGCACTGCAGCACTACCCGTGGACTGCAGCAACAGTGCCTGTGGACGGCAGCAGCACTGTTGTTGGACAGTGACACTGCCTTCCCAATGAGACAGCACTGCCTGCAGTTGGTGGCAGCGCTGCCTTCACATGGCAGTGGCAGTGCCTTCACAATGCGGCAGCAGCACTGCTGTTGGACAGTGACACTGCCTTTCTGTTGAGGCAGCACTGCCTGCAGTTGGTGGCAGCACTGCCTTCACATGGCAACGGCAGCGCCTTCACAATGTGGCAACACTGCCTTCAAACAGTGGTGCCACCGCCTCTGCAATGCTGCGTGCCTTTGGAATGCTGCAGCACTGCATCCCAGCACTGCAGCACTGCCAATGGCCTGCAGCAACACTGCCTGTGGACGGCAGCAGCACTGTTGTTGGACAGTGACACTGCCTTTCTGTTGAGGCAGCACTGCCTGCAGTTGGTGGCAGCACTGCCTTCACATGACAGCGGCATTGCCTTCACTATGTGGCAGCACTGCCTTCAAACAGTGGTGCCACCGCCTCTGCAATGCTGCATGCCTTTGGAATGCTGCAGCACTGCATCCCAGCACTGCAGCACTTCCCGTAGACTGCAGCCTCACTGCCTTCAGCATGTGGCAGCACTGCCTGTGGATGGCAGCAGCACTGTTGTTGGATAGTGACACTGCCTTTCTGTTGAGGCAGCACTGCCTGCTGTCGGTGGCAGCACTGCCTTCACATGGCAGCGGCCGTGCCTTCACAATGCGGCAGCACTGTTGTTGGACATTGACACTGCCTTCCCAATGAGGCAGCACTGCCTGCTGTTGGTGGCAGCAGTGCCTTCACATGGCAGCGGCAGCGCCTCCACAATGTGGCAACACTGCCTTCAAACAGTGGTGCCACTGCCCCTGCAATGCTGCATGCCTTTGGAATGCTGCAGCACTGCATCCCAACACTGCAGGGCTGCCAGCGGACTGCAGCGACACTGCCAGTGGAGTGCAGCGACAGTGCCGGTGGACGGCAGCAGCACTGTTGTTGGACAGGGACACTGCCTTCCCAATGAGGCAGCACTGCCTTCAGTTGGTGGCAGCACTGCCTTCACATGGCAGCGGTAGTGCCTTCACAGTGTGGCAGCACTGCCTTCAAACAGTGGTGCCACTGCCTCTGCAATGCTGCATGCCTTTGGAATGCTGCAGCACTGCATCCCAACACTGCAGCGCTGCCAGTGGATTGCAGCAACAGTGCCTGTGGACGGCAGCACTGTTGTTGAACAGTGACACTGCCTTCCCAATGAGACAGCACTGCCTGCAGTTGGTGGCAGCGCTGCCTTCACGTGGCAGCGGCAGTGCCTTCACAATGCGGCAGCAGCACTGCTGTTGGACAGTGACACTGCCTTTCTGTTGAGGCAGCACTGCCTGCAGGTGGTGGCAGCAATGCCTTCACAGGGCAGCGGCAGCGCCTTCACAATGTGGCAACACTGCCTTCAAACAGTGGTGCCACCGCCTCTGCAATGCTGCATGCCTCTGAAATGCTGCAGCACTGCATCCCAACACTGCAGCACTGCCAATGGCCTGCAGCAACACTGCCTGTGGACGGCAGCAGCACTGTCGTTGGACAGTGACACTGCCTTTCTGTTGAGGCAGCACTGCCTGCAGTTGGTGGCAGCACTGCCTTCACATGACAGCGGCATTGCCTTCACTATGTGGCACCACTGCCTTCAAACAGTGGTGCCACCGCCTCTGCAATGCTGCATGCCTTTGGAATGCTGCAGCACTGCATCCCAGCACTGCAGCACTACCCGTAGACTGCAGCCTCACTGCCTTCAGAATGTGGAAGCACTGCCTGTGGATGGCAGCAGCACTGTTGTTGGACAGTGACACTGCCTTTCTGTTGAGGCAGCACTGCCTGCTGTTGGTGGCAGCACTGCCTTCACATGGCAGCGGCAGTGCCTTCACAATGCGACAGCAGCACTGTTGTTGGACAGTGACACTGCCTTCCCAATGAGGCAGCACCGCCTACAGTTGGTGGCAGCACTGCCTTCACATGGCAGCGGCAGTGCCTTCACAAGGCGGCAGCAGCACTGTTGTTGGACAGTGACACTGCCTTTTCGTTGAGGCAGCACTGCCTGCAGTTGGTGGCAGCACTGCCTTCACGTGGCAGCGGCAGTGCCTTCACAATGCGGCAGCAGCACTGTTGTTGAAAAGTGACACTGCCTTCCCAATGAGGCAGCAATGCCTTTACATGGCAGCGGCAGCGCCTTCACAATGTGGCAGCACTGCCTGCAATCAGTGGTGCCACTGCCTCTGCAACGCTGCATGCCTTTGGAATGCTGCAGCACTGCATCCCAACACTGCAGCACTGCCAGTGGCCTGCAGCAACACTGCCTGTGGACGGCAGCAGCACTGTTGTTGGACAGTGACACTGCCTTTCTGTTGAGGCAGCACTGCCTGCAGTTGGTGGCAGCACTGCCTTCACATGGCAGCGGCAGTGCCTTCACAATGTGGCAGCACTGCCTTCAAACAGTGGTGCCACTGCCTCTGTCATGCTGCATGCCTTTGGAATGCTGCAGCACTGCATCCCAGCACTGCAGCACTACCCGTGGACTGCAGCCTTACTGCCTTCAGAATGTGGCAGCACTGCCTGTGGACGGCAGCAGCACTGTTGTTGGACAGGGACACTGCCTTCCCAATGAGGCAGCGCTGCCTTCAGTTGGTGGCAGCACTGCCTTCACATGGCAGCGGCAGTGCCTTCACAATGTGGCACTACTGGTGCCACTGCCTCTGGAATGCTGCATGCCTGTGGAATGCTGCAGCACTGCATCCCAACACTGCAGCACTGCCAGTGGACTGCAGCGACAGTGCCTGTGGACGGCAGCAGCACTGTTGTTGGACAGTGACACTGCCTTCCAAATGAGACAGCACTGCCTCCGGTTGGTGGCAGCACTGCCTTCACATGGCAGCGGCCGTGCCTTCACAATGCGGCAGCAGCACTGTTGCTGGACAGTGACACTGCCTTCCCAATGAGGCAGCACTGCCTGCAGTTGGTGGCAGCAGTGCCTTCACATGGCAGCGGTAGTGCCTTCACAATGTGGCAGCACTGCCTTCATACAGTGTCCCCCCTAAACCCCCACCGGGCGCCCCTATCCCTCCCCGGCCCAGGCAGGACCGGAGGGACTCGGGTGTATCCGCCGCTGTGTGGGGGTGGGTGGTGTGGTGTCCCCTCAAAAACCCCCACGGGGCGTCCCTATCCCTCCCCGGCCCAGGCAGGACCGGAGGGACTCGGGTGTATCCGCCGCTGTGTGGGGGTGGGTGGTGTGCTGACCCCTCAAAAACCCCCACGGGGCGTCCCTATCCCTCCCCGGCCCAGGCAGGACCGGAGGGACTCGGGTGTATCCGCCGCTGTGTGGGGGTGGGTGGTGTGCAGACCCCTCATAACCCCACGGGGCGTCCCTATCCCTCCCCGGCCCAGGCAGGACCGGAGGGACTCGGGTGTATCCGCCGCTGTGTGGGGGCGTACCTCCGCGGCACAGGTTTCTGGGTGCAGATGCTGTAAACTGGCCCATACATTGACATGCACACTGTGGCCAGTCGCATGTCTAGAATCCATGGCCGTACATGCGGTTCACAGTGGTGCAGGAAACCTGAAATTCCGAAACACGAAGCCTTCTGCGAAATACATAGAGAAATGTATTGCCTTGGGTGCAACAGACACAGTTGCACAGCCAGGCCAGGTGCAAATGGACAATCAGTTGTGCCACACAGCACATTGCCGAACAGCATAAAAGTGCATACCCAATTCTGGACCGCATGCCACCACCGGCTCACAATTCACAGCATTTCACGCCCAAATGGGCTGTGGTTTTTGGGTGCAGATGCTGTAAACTGGCCCATATATTGACCTGCACACTGTGGCCAGTCGCATGTCAAGGAGCCATGGCCGTACATGCGGTTCACAGTGGTACAGGAACAACCTGAAATTCCGAAACACGAAACATTCTGTGAAATACATAGAGAAATGTATTGCCTTGGATGCAACAGACACAGTTGCGCAGCCAGGCCAGGTGCAAATCGCCCCATGACCTGTGACCGGGGGGCCTCCCCTTATTTCAAAGCAATTCATGGGGAGACTGACTGCCGGAGCTGCCGGCAGGTGCCACTGCCCCGGCGTAGTGAGCACCGTAGCGGCAGGCACTGGCCCTTACCTCCGCCCCGATGCTGTCTCCCCTTTATTCCACCACCTCCCAGCTCCGGTCCAGGCATCCCGCCGGGTGCAGCAGGGCGCGTGGCTGTGAGGCCTGATGTCACGGCTGCCCCGCATTGCATCGCAGGGCAGGACCGGTAGCCCCCCGTGACATCAGGCCCCTGGCCGAAGGCCATAGTGGTTGTGCCCCTGGCCCGGACGGGCGTCGGATAGGACGATATCCCCACCCCACGATGTACCTGTGCAGAACACAAGGTGCAGTGGGTTGGGGCAGGGGAGCACACACGAGCCCTGGAGAGGGCTGGGTCACAGGGGGACCCGGGTTACTCCCGCATACCGCCACCCCCCGGTGGAGCCCGCCCTGTGCCATCGTGGCTTTCCCACGGTGGCCGGCGAGGGGTGGGGCGCGCGATCCCGTGCCCTGGCCGCCGCGGCTGGACCAGGGCACCCCCCAGATTGCGTGTTAGCCCGGGGGGGACCCCCCCCGGTTTCACCCCCACACCACGGTGAGGTCACGCGCCCCTGGGCAGCTGTGGGGGTCAAGAACAAAAACAGTAGCATGTCCCGCCTGCACTAGGCGCCTTTCTGTGTGAAGAGAAGCACACACACACACACACACACACACACACACACACACACACACACACACACACACACACACACACACACACACACACACACACCACCCACCCACACACACACACACACTTGCATGGGAAACTGGTGGCCCAGCGCCACTGGATCAGCAATTTCCCTGTCTCCTCGCTGGACAGGAGGTGGCTTGTGGCCCCGCCCAGGAGTGCCTCCGCGACAGGCCGCACGAGGCTGCAGCTATGCCATACCATACCATACCATACCATACCTTGCAATACCATGCCGTCCATATTGTAGAAACACTGGGTACATTGGCCACGTTCCAGACAACGCGGCAAACATGGCTTGCCACGCACTGACATTCCCAAAAGCCAACATGAAAATAATCCTTTTCCATGCAACAGCTGTTGTTGTAACCATGATTACCTACAGATTTCATGGTGCCGAAGGGAATAAGGCCTCGTCCGCGCCACGCTCTGGCTCCAAGTGCGGCATAAAGGCTGCTGGTTCCGCACGGACGCTTCTCGGGCTTGGTGCTGTTCCAAATTCATGTAATCATGGGTTGTAGTGGTGTTGTGGTGCTTGTACGTGAGCAGATGTTATGCGATGAGTCTTGTGGTTGCGGTAGTCCAGAGAGGTGGGGAGCCCGCTCAGATGTCACCTGGACAATGCCCCACCCGCTAACATCACGACTTTGGGGGTTGTGCATTGGCCAGTTTTGCCTTACCCCGCGGGCACATGTCTCAGGTGGAATCGCCTTTCCGTGAGGGCACAAACCATGACATGTGCTCACACACACACACACATGCACACATACACGCACACACACACACACACAGTCAACGTGACAAACAGGTAGCAATAAAGGCCTGAGTGTGAAAAGCATCGCTGTTGGCCTGCCCTGCCCTTTCCATCTGTTTATGCGCCCTGTGCACACACTAGACTAAATTACTGCTACGCCACCGATTCTTCCTGTACAACCACGCTGAGCCTGTCCTCATTTGTTCTGTGATCCACTGCGGCTTAATCCTGTCAAACTGTTCTTTGCAGTCCAGGCCTGTCAGCACAGTGAGGCTCAGGCTGTCAAGCCAGCTGTACCAATGCACTACCTCCTGCACCTGCGGCACCTGAAACACACGCGCGCGTGCATACACACACAGAGACAGACAGACAGACAGACACACACACACACACGCATGTTGGAGAACCACGAAACAAGAACGGAGCAAGAAAAGTGGTTAAGAAACATGTGTTAAGAAACACACACACACACACACACACACACAATGAGAAGTGCAACAATAACTAGGCAGCAACAGCCAGGGTTTCGCGTACTCTACCCCTGGGGTCAAGGTGCTGGGGGGGGGTGTCGTTCTTTTCGTGTTTTCCTTTTGTTTGCACACCTGTTTGCTTGTTGGTTCTGTAAGCTCCGACTCCACTCTCACCTGCGCAGCGTAGCGTGCAACGCATGCACACACAGACAGACAGACAGACAGACAGACACACACACACACACACACACACACACACACACACACACACACACACACACACACACACACACACACACACACACACACGCACACACGTTGGGAACTGCGAAACAAGAAGAAAGCAAGAAGCAGTTCCTCAGGAACTGCCGAGCAGTCGTAGATGTCTTTCGGTCTGCCAAAGAGTGTAGGAGTAACGTGCACCGTCACTCTCCCCCGACTGCAATAGATTCATGGAGGAGCTCGTGTCGTGTCAACCAAATGCCATGCAGTTCGAACCGTGTTGGGTGCTCCCACCCAACTGCACACACACAGGTCTGGGTTCAACATGCAAGGTTCAAGGCAGTGTAGCAGCCCCACATTGTGGCACCAGACTGGGGTACATCCTTCCGGCTGAAACTCACCCCAGATGGCGGCGTTGGTATACAGATCCCCCTCCCAAACAGCATTTGCCTTCAGCCAATGAAAAAGTTTTTGGCACGCGTGTTCCCATGCGCAGGGCAGGTGGTGGCCAACCGCATATGCTGCACGCAGAGCGTGCTCGGTGTACCAGGGGGACATGGCGCACACAGAGCGCACCGCCTTGTGAAGTGCTTGCATAACAACCATGCGGCAATAGTCGGAAAGCATGCCCACCTGGGCCCAAGCTAATGCAGACAGGATTTGACTGGACCACGACTGCTGCCGCATCATGGTTCCAACCAAGCTGCTTGTAAAGATTCCTATCAAATACTCCCGTGGCGCTTTCCTTGGTGTGATGAGGGGGTTTCCGTGACGCAGAGCCCAGTTGCGTTGCAGCGCGGACAGGTTGTGGCACGCCAGCCCACACCCTGTCCCAACGGCGATGTTAACCTCCAGAGCCCTGATGGAAGCAGAGAGGCAGGCCAGCACACTGCGGCAGGCCACCGTCCACACAAGGGCACAGCCCCCCCCCCCCCCCTGCTCACACACACACACACACTTCGGCGACAAACAGAGCACAGAAAAGACTGGTCTGGATGTACTAGATCTCGTCAGGTGCAAAGCAGAACAAAAATACACACACACACACACACACGCATGCACGCAAGCACGCATGCACCCACACACACACGTACGCCCCCCCGCCCCGCCCCACACACACTCCCACGCACATATAAGCCCACAGGAAGAGGGAAACACCAACTCATGGAGTGCAGAGGCAAACACACACCAGACGGGGCGTTGTAGACAAGTGGGACGATACGAAGTACCGGTTCAGTGATGATGCGAACGAGCGAGGGCATGAGAGTGAGACAGTGTGTCAGGGGGCAGCAGTCGTCATTGTGGTCAAACAGGTGATGGCCCACGAGGAGGAGGGTCACAGTGCAGTCCAAACACTCCCAGGGAGATTGTCTCGTGTGTGCCGCCTCTCAGCTCCCCTTTAGCCCAGCCCTCCCGGGCAGAGGCAGCACACTTCTAGGGGGACTAACTTAAGGGTCAGAAGGGGGGATGAAGCGCAGGGGAAGGCCAGACTAGCCAAAGGTCAACCCGCCATCAGCTGCAGGGCAGTCCTAATCCAATGCCAACTTCCCCATTGACCAGAGCTTTGGGGACCCATCCACTTGGGAAGCAAGGGTGTGCCCGTCCAGGTCATAGAGCAAACGTCAACAGGCTCCTGCGACTGGGAGCTGCTTCGGGTGCACAGCCCACTCAGCCCACATTTTCTTGCGTACAAGCCCCCCAAACCGCCGCCATATCAACCATGGACCCACATTCAACATTGCTGCCGGTTCTCTACATCTGCAGCCCCGCCACCTGAGCTTTCTGACTCTCCAGAGCCGGGTCCACAGGTCGAATATGGTGCTTGGAGTATGCCAGGTGCAATGTGCATGCCTTCCCAGACTCCAGCTGAACGGTGTAGTTGTTGAGGGCGATGAATGCAGTGGTGGCACTGCTCACAGTGTCCAGCTGGATCTTTGCCATCTTGCGAGTGGTCTTGAAGAATTCGAATGCAACAACTGTTGCATACTGCGCAAACAGCTGCAGCAGGTGGTCCTGTGTGCAGCAATTGGAGGCCTTAAATTGTCCGCAGAGAGAAAGGGGGGGGGGGCAGAGAGACAGAGAGAGACAGAGAGGATTGATCCAGGCTATTCCATATGAACATAAAGTGACTGCAAATTCTAATGCACTTCATGCGGGTAGAGCCAGACAAACAAGACCTCCTCACGTCCGACTATCACAGTGACACCAACCTAACCCATCTATTGGGGCCACAGTCCTCAAGAATGAAGCTGGGATTCTGCTGGCTGCTGCAGACCAAGCACGTGCCCTCCCCCCCCCCCAGCCCGACAAAAAAAAACAACGGCCCAAAATCTGCACATTTTGACGAGAACCGTCCCAAGCAAAGAGCGCACATTTTGGGCAACAGGGCTTCATACCAAATTCTCAGGGCATGAAATCCAAGATGCCCCCCACCCCCAAAAAAAAATCCACCTGGGAAACTGAAACAATTGTTGTTGGGCGCTTTTGCTGTTTTTGCCCACCAAAGTCTCAAGAATGTAAAAGAGGGCAATTTGGGACTCAAAATGAGTCTAAACCTTCTCAAAGATGATCCTGGTTTCTTCGGAAACTCTCATCATTGCAGCCATTCTAAGCCTCTTTTGACTCATGAAATGCTACACAACAACCGACTATCTTTCCACAGTCATTTGAAGCCGAGCCATCGAGTAGCCACCTTGGAGCCACATTTATGGAAATCACACGCAAATGCAAATCAAGTAATCACCATCTGTCAGTGCCTTGCTCCGTGATCCATGTGCTCTCTGTGAGCCATGTGGTGTTGGGGAGAGGAGAAGAAGAGAGAAGAGAAGACATACATCACTACACCCGTTTCCCCTTGCATGTGGCTGACAATCAACAAGAAGCAAGCAACTGGCAAGCAAGAAAGCAACAACCCTGAGCTAGTTTGCAAATAATTGCATCCCAACACAATTGGCATTGCTCTACTCTCGCCGTCTTGTGTGATGACACACATCCTTCTGGTAATCAACCCTTTGAGTCGACACATCAACAATGGCAATGCAGGCCCGTGCAGATCTTGCCTAGTTTGGGCCATTATTGGCCCTGGCCAACTTCTGCCGAAAAGTGTTCTAGTAACAAAACAAAACAAATGAAACAATTGCGAGTCTAAATCCATTGGGCCGGCTTTGCTTGTATCAACAGAGCTTGTTTGTTTGGACCACTTCGAACAACGGCCACTCATTCTGAGCCTATTTTGAGCCAATTTGGCCAGATGACAATCCCAAAAAGCGATGCAATGGACCATTTTGACCAAAAGGTGAGGGCTGGGCCAGAGTTCCATCTAACAGGGTTGCGTGGTAGGTGAGCAAGTCGAGGAGGGGTAGGTGGGTGCCCGCCCTATTGATCTGAAGTTTCAAAGGGGACTAGTTTGGTCAACACCACAAATTAGCAATCAACAGCTGATGCACACAAGGGGGTTTCCGCATCCATGGATGCAATTGCTGCAACCACCGGCCAATAGAAATTGAATTCACAGCTGCAAGACATAGCCCAATCAAAAGGACAACATCCCATCCAATGCACCGAAAATGGACTATGTAGGTGACACAAAAAAAACTTTGTCTTGAGAACGCACAAAATTGTCCAAGCAGGGGGCACTCAAGCTATCAAGCGCAGAAATACTTGGAAACAACATGCATGATGTTCAATTTGCATGTTTGGCCTGCGTTTAGCAATTCAAGCAAAACCAAAATTGTGCACTTGCAACTGGCACAGAGCCGAAAATGGTGAATAACATCTCAACGTGAGACAACAACGATCGTTTGGGCATCCCAAGGAGTCAGGACACTTTTGGGACTAATGATCCCTTCTAATTGCAGCGCCCGGCATAGTTGCCCCGCGGCCGACTGGACATTGTCAACCCATATCCCACAACCAGAACATCATCAAGGTAGTGGAGGACCAAAATAGCTCCAAAAGGTGTTCTTTACGCACGCCAGCAAGTGTGCCCCCGGAGGAGCTGCAAGACGCAGGCTATCCAGAGCCCGCAAAAAAGGATCCTCAAAAAACCCCAAAAGTTCAAGCAATAGGGACAGGCAACCACAGCCCGCACTCATGCATGCGGTGTACCGACACCAAAAATGCTAGGTTCTCCACTATCGGGATAGTGAAAGAGGCCAACTTCATGCGGTGCACAATCATTGAGGCTTGTTCTTTATTTTTTTTGGTACCGGCACCCAGCCATTCGGAGGGAGAGGGGTTGCACGCCTTTAAGACACCATCACGGACCAAGGCCTTGGCCATGACGAGGCCGTTCCCTGAAACCGGGCGAATATTGGGGAGGCAGCGAAAAGAAATATCAGAAAATTCACCTAGGACCACATCATCTCACACGAATTGGGGAATGGCAATAGCCCCCACCTCCCCAACACCCCTCTCTAAGGGGAAGTATCTGCGCCATGCGCTACTTTTCCAACGTGTTTACCCGTAAGGGGCTAGCTCTGACACACCTGCCAAAACACCCCCTCAGGAGAGATAACCCTTGGGTACCACACGCCGGGGGTGAGCTTCGAGGGCGGGGTCTTCAAAGAGCGACAAACGACATTTGTATAGTGCCTCGTCTTGCACGATTTGGTGCTCAAAGCATGGACGGTTTGATTGAACAACTTAGTGCCGTTTTTCAATTCAAGAGTATCACAGACTAGGCTCAAACCCCCGAGACAAGGGGCCCCCGGGGCAGAAGCTGGAGCCTCTTGGTCAGGCTGCTAAATCTCCGCGCCGTGCGCGCGCCGCGTCCATGCTCCCCCTAAGACCTTTGAGACTACAACCTAAACTCCAGGCTCCAAGTGATCGAGGGCGACCAAGAGGGCGTCACCGAAATCCTGCACCCCCAAATCCTCCGCGATCTCCTAACACATCGCAGTAGAGGTACGCCGTGTGATGGGAGTTGTAAGCCTTTAGAAGCGTGATCCCGCCATAGCTTGCCTCTGGGGGAGTCCGGCAGCACCTCCACGGCCTATTCTTGTTCGTCCTTGTAATACACATGCCGACAGGCGGATGGTTTTGCCAACTGCTCTTTTGGGGCATGGTTGGGCGCCCGTGGCTATTCCCCTATCGACCTAAGAACTCAGAGGTTGCGGAAGCTGCAGGCTTGCTGGGGACGGCTGCGGCGGTAGCATTGCTGAGCTTTGGCCCCGTCTTGTGATCCAATTGTCTCCCAGTTGACGGAGACGAGGATGATGGACGCTTCGGGGCCTTTTGGGCCTTGCTTGGTGCTTGATCCATCCGGTGGCCGCCCGAGGACTTGGAGGGACGTGCTTTCATATTGGAAGGCGGTGGTCAAGCGTCCCCATCGGAGTCGTTTGTCACCCCTTCATCCGGTTGTCGTGAACGCGTGCCCCCGGCACATGCGGGCCTTTCGGGGCTATGATCCTGGGCACACAGCTCAATGAGGGATTGTGGCAAGAAGTCTTGGACTTCGACGGGCACCCAGCGGACTCCGTAGATGTTGGCCGTGGGAGCCGCAATATCTTGTGAAAATCAGCCCCACCATCAACGATACTGCCATGGTAGGCCTTTCCAACGGAGGAACGCCGCCCCAGCTCTGCGCCAGCTGTGCCAGCAGTAGACGGCATAGGGGGAGCCCCGGAGGAGGCAAGCCATGCCCTCTTCCAAATGGGACGAGCCTCCAACGAGGGCCTCGCGCTGTGGGTGCATTATTTTGAGCCACAGGACACATTCACCGACTTACCTTTTCATGTCCTTGGATACCCACTGCTTGTCACGCTTGATCCCCCAATAAGACACGGAGCTTGAGCGGCTTGCTCGACGGACAGAGGCAGTTTCGCCCACCTTTGTGAGACACGCAAAGGAGATGGCGGCTGCGGTGAAGATGGACCAGTTTTGGGGTGATGTGCATGCTTCCGCCATCGTCTACATGATGTGGAGGCTGGTGTAAGCTCTCTCTCCCGTGGTAGCCACCGGTGCTTTTGCCAGGCGCTAGAGCGTGGACCATGCCAGATCAGGCATCTAGCCTAGTGTGTGCGTGGCTTTGAGAGCCGAGATAGCTCCGCGGAGAGTTGCTAGGCAGTACTCAGATTTGAATAACAAAACTAGGACTTCTTCAGCCACTTTTTGGGTTGCATTCGTTGGTGTGGTTCTATGGAAAGAACCTGGTGCGTCGCAAGTGGGACCCGTAATTCCAATGCGTTCCTTGCTTCCGCCAACTGACCCCCAATATGTCTCGTCATTCTAGATGGGGGCACTTCTAGACCCAATGCTGCATGCCACACCCTTCCCACGACATGTCTTCCATGGTCCGACCGGATCCTCGGACGTCGTAATCCATTCGCCTTTATGTATTTCGAATACTCGTGGCCATCCACATACTTAAAGCTGTTCCTCGTCACTCGTTTAAGGCGTTTCCCAACTTCAGGTAGGCCCTCCTCATCCCGGATTTGTGCCTCGTGGTGGCTTTTTGAAGAGGACAACAAATCTGCAGAAGGCTCATACCTCTCTTTGTAGTTGGTGGTGGTGGCGGTGGTGACCAGAGCCCACATGGCTTGCACAAAACCCACGAATCTCCCTGGGATCAGTCCAGAGTCTTGCATGGCCGTGTCATCGCCAGCATCCACAGCATGTATGTCCATCTACACTACAAAAATTTGTTTTTCTTCAGGTCCAAAAGAATTCCTTTGATGTCTTTGTCTGGCATCTTTGGCACCATACACATAGGATCAACGGAAGGGGTCCATCCCTCAAGAAGGTGGCAAAAAATGAAAAGGGCCCTGGAAACCCAGTGGGGGTTATTGGTATGGAGCCCTGCCTTTGCTATGGACTTCATTGACAGGACTGGGATGGGGTCTCTCCCTTTCTCTAGAGCCTCGGTTAATTCCTTCAATGTTTCCCTAGTGCTCCAAGAGCTTCAAAATTGCCGGGTTCGCGGATGAGGGAGAGGGCGCCGGTTGGGAGTTTTTGTGGAAAGCCCTAGTGCCACGGTTGAGGGAGACATGTTCCATGAATGAGTACGCGACAATCCGCTCCACGAACTCCTCCGAACCAGAGAACGAGACCGACGGGGCAAAATTTCGAAGCCACAACTGACGGTGATCACCCAACTCCCATAGGGCCATTTCCGCGGCAGCCTTCTTTCGAGCCCACTGGCGGTGATCCACGTCCTTCTGGAAGACGCCGTGAATGCATCCCAGAAAATAATCCCCAAAAGTGATCCCCTCCGCTTCAAAGCGGGGGACAAAATGAGAGATGGTCCTCAAATGGGCAAGGATGCTACATAACCCCTGCCGCCTAGAAGATCCCCTCCGATGTAGAGCGGGGGACAGAATCAGAAGTGGCCCACAAGTGGGCAAGGTGGCTACATAACCCGTGCCGCCTAGGGGATCCCCTCCGCTTCAAAGCGGGGGACAAAATCAGAGGTGGTCCTCAAATGGGCAAGGATCCTACATAATCCCTGCCGCCTAGGGGATCCTCTCCGCTTCAAAGCGGGGGCCAAAATCAGAGGTGGCCCACAAGTGGGCAAGGTGGCTACATAACCCCTGCCGCCTGAGGGATCCCCTCCGCTTCAAAGCGGGGGACAAAATCAGAAGTGGGCCACAAATGGGCAAGGTGGCTACATAACCCCTGCCTCACAGAATCCTCATCATCCTACTGTCCAAGCAGCCGAAGTGCTTGAGTGCAAGAAGCACTAGCCTTCAAGATGCTCACAGGGGTACTGGCTATCACGGCTTGAGTGGACAGACACCAGAACCTTCGCCTAAAGGCCCTGGGATTTTATAATGGAATTCTCACAACACATAGCAATCACAAAGCAAAGCATTCTTGTTTGCAACTGATATTAGCCCGGGGGCAAACAGTGGTATTGTTGTTCGATTAGTTGCCTACAAACTTTAGTTTGAACCACGCAACCTGGTTGAAACAGCCATATCTTGTCCCAAAATGTCCGTCTCATGGGAATAATTGGGGTGGTGAAGGGGGGTGGGGGCAAAAATTGGTCAAAACATGCTCAAAATGATTCACCAACAATCGTTCGGGCATACCATGGAGTCTTGGGTAATTTTTGATAAAATGTGGTGCTCCTCTCCGTGTTTTGGACCCACACCCCGCTTTCTATGCCCCCCACCTAAATTGGCTGTGTCGGGTCAAAAAAAATTCAAAAGGGTCAAAACCTAAATTTTCCAAAAAGGGTACTCAACCTCTTGGGATGGTGCGACAAATGTACACTCATTGTGAGCATATTTTGACCCCTTTTGAACCACAAGAATTTGGTTCAATGTCGGGTTAGTGGCAAAATGGATCAAACATGGTTTGAAACATGTATTCTGTCAAAGGCAATTTGGGGTTCGGTATGCAGCTTGGCTTTTGGGCTTGGAAATGGCACTGGGACAATGATTGGGATAGTTGCATGTTGCACACCATCTGAGCAAGTCTTCCCTGGGGCATGGGTGGAATATCATAGGAATACCCTACACAATGGCACATGCTACACATGTAGCTGGATAGCTCAAAAAGGCAATTTTGCTACCATGCCGCGAGCAACATCGGTACACAAGCTTTGAAATTTGCCGTGTTTATGCAAACTAATATTGGAGGAAGTGCAACAATATTGAAAGATATGCTCCCAAGTTGCCCGACACCCAATATCACACCTCAAACATCCAGTTTGTATAGGCAACTTGGGATGGACCTTGGGGCTGAGCTGCTGGGTGGGATCACTAGCAATGAGAGGTCCGTGGAATTCACCGTTCATGATATTGCACATAGAGCACAACTCAATGCAGGCCTACAATTACCAACTCAAGCACAACCCCACAACAAGCATTGCACTTCCTCAATTCATGACAAGCGAGTATCGTAGAAAACACATCCCTTCATAAGGTGGGCAAGTAGGCTGCCTCATTTGTCAAAAATCAATGACAAACTATAACATAGTCACATACCAATGCAATCACTATGCCGCCTGTAATCTTGACCGAGATGCAATGCGGCAAATAGACCATGTAAACATGCAAACCTAATAGTTCATTCGGACGAAACTTCGGTTCTTGGCAAACTTCATCTCTTCCGCAGGCCAAACACTAGCCTTTTTGAACGATTAAATTCCGGCTTGAAAGCCGGCGAATTTGTTCTAGCAACTTAGGCACGGCCTTGAGGCGAGCCGCTCAGCTAGATCACCAATAACATGCCAAGCTCTTCAGCCGAACACCAAACTATTTGTACAGGCAAATTCCCAGCCTAGATGCCAGCTAGTTTGTACAAGCACATCTTGGCCCGGACGGAGGCCCGTTTGCATAGGCAACTGGTGTGCGCACTTGGAACCGGCCGCTAGCCCCGATTGCTAGTGATATGCCAAGCTCGCCGGACGTCCAAACACTGGTCTATGGATGCGAGCGTGTTTGTACATGCAAATGGCCTAGCCACCGGCTCCGTTGTACAAGCAATGCCAGCCAAGACGCCGGTTAGTTTGCGGTGACAAGCTACCAATATTCTACAACACCAATGCCTTGCCGGTCTTGGCATATGCCCAACCAAAACGATCCCATCACTTCTTGGCATGCCCCCAAGCATGCTTGCCCATATGCTGCAAACACCCCACAATATTCCGCAATGCCACCAAAGTGGTGGGTAAAGCAACTCATCTTCCAAGCTAAGTAGCCTCCAACCCAGAGCAAGCCATGCTAACGTGTCTAGGCACATGTGGGTCAAGTATCCAAGTGGTATGCAACTACAAGAAGCAAGCAACAAGTCCATCTAAAACCCAACCCCAGGGGAGTTGCAACATCAACGGGATACAAGTCAAATGTCAATGCAAGGGGCCATACTTTGGGGTGGGGTTAGGGTACCCCTCAAATGTTTGGGTGGGAAGTTGTTTGAAAAATAGTTTTGGAAGGATTTGGCTATGTGAGGGATGAAATGAGAAAAGCAGTCCCTTGGTATTGGGACTGGAAAAACCATGTGGCCCAAATTCCTATCAATAGTGACCCCTTGTCCCATCCTTCAGAAACATGCTTTATGTTGTCCACCAACCCCAAATCATCCCAAAGCCCACCTGGCAGTGGTTGGGGGGTGGGGGTGGGGTGGGGGTGGTAAAAAACGATCATCGCTGTGAAATTCCATGCTTGTCAATCTACACCCAAACCTATGTAGCAAGTAAATGCCTCGTTGGTGCTTGCCATGGTAAGAGGGCAAAAATGGTATCAACCATGTGCTACACAACCCCATAACCCGTGTAGAGAAAGCAAAACCTTCCCCAATTGAGTGTTTTTGTTGTTGCAACCCCGAGAAAAATTATTTGGGCAACAGCATGCACTGTCTAAATGACCCAAATCATCTGGTATTGCATATTTCTCGAAGGCTAGGAGTGTGCAATATGCCTGAACTTTGAAATCCAACACAGCATGTGGCGTGGTAACAACAAAACACAGGGGGATGAAGACGTACTTTCTTTAAAAAAAATTTCAACAACGCCCCACACAGCCATATACCCATGTCCGTTCCTCTGTGTTCCACCATTTTCTTTTGTGGTAGGGGGAACATGTGTCAGGCATTGGGTCGCAAGGGCCTAAGGTGAAGAGAGCTTTTCGGTGTGTTTTAACCCCCCAACCCCCCCACCCCGCCCTGCCCCCGCCCCCCATTGCTGTGACCGTGGCTGGCATGCTTTGTCTGGGTTTGTGGGCACTGGGGTCAAAAGTGGTTGCCTTGGTTTAGCATATTATGTAGCGTAGCACATAGCATACCCGTGGGATTTGGCATATGCCAACATGGAGCATTTTGGCACTTTTGGGGATTTTTGCAAATTTCGCTTTGATGTGTGGAAGTAAGGACACACCCCCTGTTTTAAGGGCGGGGAACTCAAAAAATGAACATATTTTGGAAGATTTTTAGACGGGTGGGGTGGGTCTTGGGGCCTAGTAAGGGATTGGAAGGGTGAAAAAATAGGGCACGACATCGTCATATGGCAAACTGCTAAAAATACTTAACTTAGGGACAAAATTGGTGACTTGAGCCATTATTCACCCCTAACGATGACTGTGAATGGTGAAAATGAGCAAAAAGATGGGGATTCTTTCCAAGTTCCAGGGCATTGGGGGGGGGGGGGGGCAAAGGGTAGGGATGAGCTATTTTCGGGGGTAAAGTGGGTATTTTGTTACCACTTGGGTAGGGTCCTATCAACAGCGATGTCCTGCCCCATTTTTTCATATTTTTGCCATTGTACATCTCCCCCATCGTCCCAACCTTCTCCGAAACATAACTGCTTGAACTTATGAGCCCAAAAATAGGGGGGCGGATTACCCCCCCCCCCAAAAAAAATAGTGCACCCGGTAATGTGGGTAGGGGTGCAGTGCAGTCTGTCTGAAACCTGACCAGAAGAGGCCAAAAAAAAAACGCAACTTGTCAACGGTAACAGCTGATTTCCAGTAAAATATGGTTCCGGAAGCCCCCCTAACTCACGCATCTCCGAAAAGCCCTTCTCAAGCGCTTTCCAAATATACCCCACATACCCCTATGGGACACCCAATGGACGCAAATGAGGCAACAATGGGTCCGACCCCTGAAAACGCTCTGTGTTGGCATAAAGTGCGACGTCCCGACGTCCCGAGAAACATGTCTTCACTGCTTTGAAATTGCTGCCTCCTGGGCAGAGACCTACCTGATCTCCGTGTCCTCACTCCTGTGGAGGGCTGACATCCCCTGTACATTGCGAAAACAGGGACCAGGTTCAGTAAAAGTGCGGAAACACGGGGTCAATGTGATTCTGCAGGGGCATGTTCCATGCGGCACATACCACGGAACACATGTGACAAACATTTCCCACGCCCAACCCCTCAAAACATAACAATACAAAGCATATCCTCTGCTGCACAACTGAACAACTGAGGTACCACTCAGCTACTGGAATTCTGATTGACTAGGACGGAATAGAACGCCTTGCCAACAACTGGTAAGCCCGCGCTTCGCACAGGGGAGCTGCCGCGCTCAGGTGAGGCAGGCGGTGATTGAATGGGGAAGGTGACATGAATGGGGAAGGGACGATCCAAAGGGGCAATATGCTCCTGTTCATGACCATTGCGCTCATACACAACGTGAATATACCGCTTACCTTGTGTAGAGGGACCCAAAACTCGAGCAGGCGGCCTGGTAGTAAAAATGGAACTGCTCATGACTACACAATGGTGCCCGACAGGCCAGCATACACACCACAAAAACGGCCTGCACAAAGCTACAAACCACATCACCTTGTAACTGCTGAAACCATGGCTTCAAAAAATCCCAAAAAGTGCGGAATCACGGGGTCGCCGTTCGGACAAGGGCGTGCTTCTGCAGGTTAGGACAAGGGCGTGCTTCTGCAGGGGGGGGGGGGGGGGGGGTTGGAGGTGGGGGGCTACCATGCAAGGTTTCCAATGCTTTCTCTTTCTTTGTTTAATCCCTGGCAAGCCTGTGTTGTCCTTGGGAACCTATTTCAACAGATCAATCCCTGCAATGGGCCTGTGCCTCAATGCCACTTGGACCTCGTCCAAAATGAATGAAACTAGACGGTAACAAAGCGGTGAGAAAATCTCTTTGATCAGCCTGCTTTAAGGTCCACAAGGCGCGAGCTGATGCGCAAATTAACAAACCAATGAGCCTTGCGGTGAGAGAACGAAAGGCGGCGGCAAAATAACATGAGCAAAGCGAAAGAAAGAGCAAATGAGATGAAGCTGATTTGCTTTAATTTTAATGCATTGAGCCTGAGTCCCCAAGAGAAAAATAAAACACGCAGATTTGATAGACAGTGCTGCTGCATGCCGCAAGCATAAAGCAGCACCTCTGAAAGGGCACACTTGTATGGGGAGTAGTGCAGAAACAAACAACAGAAACAAAAACAAGAAGCAAGCCAAACCCGGGCACTTGCAGCAAAAAGCACGGGAGAGGGCTGCCTCCAGGCAGGCAAAGCAGGCACCTCCATCATGTCCGGATGAATGTTGGAGATGTGCAGTGTATTGCTGGGCGGCACCACGTTCTTGCCCGTGTAGATGGTGCGGCGGTGTGTGCTTGGCGATGCCATCAAGCTCTCGTCGTCGATCGTCGGACTGGCAGTGACCTGGTGGTTCTTGCTGCTGCTGATGCTCAGAGAACCTTCATACAGCTCCAACCCCTGCAAATGCTGTCTTGCCTGCATTGCCTGCAACGACAACGTGGGTGAGGCACCGACACCTCCGATACCCAAAGAGGGGGATCCCGCATAGACTTGCAACCTCTTGCCAGGCGCAAGGCATCCTCCAAACTCTATGGAATGTCCGCTGGGCCGCTGTTTGGATGCACACGACACGAATCTGCGTTCTCTGAGAGCCTGTGCATCTCATCGCCACTGCGCGTGAAGTATGACTCACGCCTGATACATTTTTGATACCTCATTCTTCTGGTCATCCCCATGGATTGCGAGATCCGGCAAACTTCAGGTTTCAGAGACACCGGGACATTTGCAACTCTATTGATTGCAGGGGCTCAGTGTTGTCGAACATCATGCACGGCACGGGCACAGTGCATCATTGATTACATCTTCAAACCGCGAATAGGATCCAGCGGGAGATGACGACAGGCATGACCTTCCTGTGAACCCATCACCCCCAGACGGGGAGGGGGGGGAAAGGGGAATGGGGGGCAGTGGCCCATTCGTATTTCGGGGTGGAGTCGGGGGATGCCCCCTCCCCCCCCCAAAAAAAAAACGAGTTGAATCAATGCACTTTCATGCGGACGAAATTGTCGCATGAAGCAGGCAAATGCCCGCCTGCCCCCCCCCCCCCCAAGTGTTGCCCAGGGTCCTGTGAAAGGGCTGCCAATCAAGCAAAGCCCCATCTGCCTTAACACAGGGGGCCGCCCCCAGCAGAGTCCCCTCCTCTGGGTGTGCCTGGCTCCAGATACATGCGCCGGCAACAGCGTGTGCCCCGATGATGCAGCACGCAGATGTATGTGTGACTCAGGCCAGGGTCTATGGTAAAACTTAGTAAAAAAAATTTTTAAAATTTTTTTTACTAAATTTACTAAGTTTTTCCTCTGGGGGTGGGTTTTTTACTAAGTAAATTACTTAGTAGAATTTTTTTTTTACTAAGTAAATTACTTAGTAGAAAAAACAATATTTTTTTTTACTAAGTAAATTACTTAGTAGAAAAAACAATATTTTTTTTACTAAGTAAATTACTTAAGAGAAAAAATTTTTTTTTCACTAAGTACATGACTTACCCAAAAAATAAGTTTTCCCACTTCTGACTGCCACTGGGTCCACTTGTGGGCTATTTCTGATATTGTCCCACCACTCTGAAATCCACGCTTTGCTGCGTGGCCCCCAAAAAATAAGATCTTCCACGTCTGACAACTGCCACTTCTGATTCTGCCCCCCGCTCTGAAGCGGTGGGGACCCCCCAGGCGGCAGGGGTTATGTAGCCACCTTGCCCACTTGTGGGCCACTTCTGATTCTGCCCCCCGCTGTGAAGCGGTGGGGACCCCCCAGGCGGCAGGGGTTATGTAGCCACCTTGCCCACTTGTGGGCCACCTCTGATTCTGCCCCCCGCTCTGAAGCGGTGGGGACCCCCTAGGTGGCAGGGGTCACCTTGCCCACTTGTGGGCCACCTCTGATTCTGCCCCCCGCTCTGAAGCGGTGGGGACCCCCCAGGCGGCAGGGGTTATGTAGCCACCTTGCCCACTTGTGGGCCACTTCTGATTCTGCCCCCCGTTGTGAAGCGGTGCAGAACAAATCCTGGCTGATGTGTGCAGAGCACCGAGTGATAGCCAAGGCTCGTTTCGCCCATCTATGTCAGAGGTAGAGGCACTGCTTGGCAACGATTGGAGGCGGCCACTACATGTCACAGTTCTAGGTTTGTCGCCGCAACAATTTGAGTTTGAGGCGCGCCATTTCAGGGACCTCACCACCGAGAGCTATGTCATAGATTGTGCTCAGATTGTGGTGTATTACTGGTGGGCTGCCCAAACCGCTCTCAGTGCGGATTGGGACACATTGGGCGTGGCGTGGGTTGTCCGCGACTCTTTGTGGAATGTCTCATGTGCCAGTCCACAACGCCGCAAACAGCTGGTTGGATCGTGGGTAGAGCGCACTTTGCAAGTGTCGTCCATAGTTATGTCTTTCGCACCAACCCCGATTGTGGTGCAGGTGTATAATTTGAGCAATTGGCATTGGGTGCTCCGCTTGTTGTTGATTGCCCCAACTCGCGAATACCTTTGCCTTAAGTTTGACCCAGTGTGCGACCAGCCACACATTGTTGGGGCAAACCAGGAGGAGTTGGCTGCTGTGGATTTGATTGCCGAGCGAGAAGGCGTTGAACCACATCAGCGGAACAAGTGGTCAAAGATTTTGGATGCTTTCGGTGCCCTTGCATTTGCAATTGCACCCGTGCATTCCACCTTCATCCAGCAGATTGATGGTGTCAGTTGCCATCCGGCATGTCTCCTGACGTTGCATTGTGCCTTGTCTCGGCGCGTTGTCACGGGCATATTGCGAGTGCCACAAGATCAATTGTGGTTGTTGCGTGAAATGGCTGAGGCTACTCTATACTTCAGTCGTTCAAAGTCGGCCTCCACCCGGACCCCAGCGGTACATTGGGAGGTGGCTCGGATGTACCCCCAACCCAAATCTGTGGACCCCGTTGACACATGCTTTTCTTGTGATGGCACACCTCACATGGCATGCCACGAATGTAAGGTTCTTCATTGTGCCTTGCATGCGTCCATCTTGTGTCAATCGGAGATTTGTGTTGGGTTGCGCCAATTCTGGACGGCCAACCCTGCTGCTGTTGCCGTTGCTTCCGCTTTTCTTGTTGCTGCTGCTGTTGACACCCGTCCTAGTGTGCCTACTGTTGTTGCTGCTTCTGCTGTTAACAGCCATCGTGGTGTGTGAATCTGTCGCAAGTGGTATGCAGTGCCTCCTCAATATCCCCAAATCGCTGATGGTCAACTGAGGAATGACCAAGCATTTTGCACCGAGCCGCAAGGGGAGTTAAAAACGGCTCCGTTTGGGATGTGCACCAATAATCCCACAACGCGAGGCAAACCGCGCCATGCAGACACCAAGGCCGACTTGATTTTCAAGTGTGTCTTTTGTAACTACTTGTAAGTAGTTCCTATAGATGTTGGCCATGGCCCTGCCACGACTCTTTTCTTGAGCCTGATTTTGTTTCTACTGCCCGACCCCAATTATATTTTGTTATGTTGGCCGAGTGCCAACTAATTGGTGTGCATGATGGTTTGGCCTGGGTGGGGCGCCACTAACACAAGTGGCCGAGAATCGACTCGGGGGCCTTGTGCCCTTAAACAAAAATACCACCTACCATCAAAGTGTTGACTACCTTGTTTAAAACGGCAGCCGGGGGGGGGGGGGGGCTTAGTGGACCGAGGTAAAACTTAGTAAATTTTTTCAAAACAATTTTAAAAAAATTTTTTTACTAGGTTTTACCTCGTTTCTACTAAGTTTTACCAAATTTTACTAAGTGTTACCTCGTCCGGTACTAAGTTTTACCAAATACCCCTCAGGCTGACGAGACGGCCTTACCGCTGCATCCTCGCATCCTCTGCAACCCCCTCCTGAAAGCTCATGACCAACACTTGTACCCCAAACTGATCCCGTGGACCATTAAAGGTGGGGATTGTCAATGACATTCGCCCACGGATGGCGGGGGAGAACGTTTTTGTTGGGGGGAGTTGTCCCTCTGCTCACAGGTGCTGCGCCTGCCCGTTGGCGCCCCTCCCACTCCGGCGCCAGCAACACTTCACACGCCACCCACTGGATTGCACCTGCTCAACGGCACATCACTTCAAAGAGGACTGGGACTGAGGAACGATGCAAATTGGGGTGTCAAACACGCACTGTCGGACGCGCACTGTCAGAGCGAGACCCGACTGCAGAGGCCCCAAGGGGGGCGGGGGGCTGAACCCTTGAAAGCAAAATAGGTTTGCCGGTTTGGTCACACCGCACCAACCCTCCGGTGCCGTCCCAGGGCCGCGGGCACAACACCTGCGAGGCATCCGCGAACTGGACCAGGGCAGAGTCCCGCTTCTTGTACAGAATCTTCACCATTTGCACGTCCCCGTACAGCCCGAAGAGGGTGAACAGCGCCCCGGCGGTCGCGCGCTCCTGGTCCAGCCCGGACACGAACAGCACCGCACCCGTCCCGGCGCTGGCCATCATTGCGCCCGCCAGCGTCGCCCCGGCGGCCGTCCCCGGCCCCGGCAGCTGCGGCAGGGCGTTCATCCCCGGTGGGAGGGGCTGCATGCCCAGCCCTGGCAGCCCCGCGAGGCCCCCGAGGGCCAGCCCGCCCATCCCCAGCCCCACCCCCAGTCCCACGGGCAGAGGCTGCAGCAGCGGCAGCGTCGTGTAGTCGCGGTTGCGGTCGTCGCTGCGCTTGAAGGACAGCTCCGGGACGTTGGACCACTGGATGAGCAGCCGGCACACCCCCACGTTGCGGCCCGACAGCGCCTTCATGGCGGTATCGGCTGCGAAGGGGGTGGCGAACTGGACCAACACCTGTGGAGTGTGGGCAACAAAAACCGTAAAACGAACCCCGCAGCAACCAGCACAACCCCCAGTGCGCCAACTACTGGGCTCCGCTAACATGGAAACGACACCCGACACAGCACGCGGAGGGGAGAACGGGTGACTGTCCAGGGCCCCGTAAACTGCAACCTGCGTAAAGAAACTGCAACCCGACGGAATGTCACACAGAGGGAGGGGGGGGGTCCTTGGGTCGCTTGAGCCGAGATTCCCGTCCGCAAAGCAGTTTTCTCCGCGGAGCGTCTGCCCTTTGACTTCTCCACGGTGGCCCTCACGTCCCGGCATGGGCTTGACTACACCGAGGTACAGGACTTATGCCGAGAAGCGGCCATTGCGATTTTCGCCGGCTTAGTGCGATGGCAGCGACCAAACCACAGCCACGAGGGGACACGACACTCTGACGCTTTCTGCACAACGCGCGGTGTACCAGGGGAAAGGGGGCTGGCCCAGCGACTGCGTGCAGCGCACACTGCATGGGCCTGCCCACTTGTGTTGCGCTGAGTTGCGTTGTGGTGTGGTGGGGTGGGGCGTATGTTGGTGTTGTTGTCGTTCTGTCTGCCGTGCTTTGTTGTGTCTTGACGTTGTGTGCGTTTCCTTCTGTGGACTGTTTTGTGTGTGTCGTGTCTGGCCGTGGCTGCTGCATATCATTTTGAGTGCCCGCTTGACTTCACAAGGCTTGGCCGTGGGCCGACGTGCATCGGAGGTGGAGAAGGGGACCCAAAAATCCATCAAACGCCCACTGCACTGCCGGAGCCCCTCCTCAGAGCACCGGTTGAACGAGTGTAATCACGATCGACATCATCATTGCCCTCCCACCACCAAAGCGGTTCTCCCACTGTCCAGTGCGCAGTAGCTGTGGCCGTGGTGGCCTCATGCAGATTGGTTGCCTAGGGGGCTGTCGCTGAACCGGACAGACTTATTCCTCAGGACCCCCCCCGCGGCACACCACATCCGGCCGAGGGCTGAGGAGGGGGTCTACAGGCAGATCGTCATCAGAGATCAAACCCATTCGGAGACCTCGGCGCACAGCACCTGCCCCTGCGCAGAGGGTTACTGCTTGGAGGACAGGTCCGAGGCCATGGGGCGCTCAAAACAGCAGGGATCGAGGTGAAGGCGCACAACCTGGGCGACTGCCCCCCCGTACGCCCCGCACCGCTTTCTTCGCAGCAACAGACATGACACGACAGATCCATTGTCCTGCCGGAAACGACCCCCTTCCGCCGAAAACGAATCCCTTCCGCCGGAAATGACCCCCTTCCGCCGGAAACGACCCCCTTCCGCCAGGAAACAATGCCCTGCCGCGGGGAAACGTCCGCCGGGAAACGACCCCCTTCCGCTTTTTTGCTTTTGCTGTTGTTTAAGGCGTCAAGGCGCTCACCGAATGTACCTCGTCGTCAGGTGGATGGGTCGCAGGTTGCACACAAGCGTCAGCACAACAAAGCGGCCACAACAATTGGTTTCTGAAGCACATCGTGCAGCATAGTGCGTGTGAGTGCAGCGGCACAAGACATCACTCTTAGCCCTATTATTACTCTTCGATTAGTTTCTGCTCTGAGCTCTTCCCTAAAGTTAGCATGATCCATGGTATACTTTTTGGGGACAGGGTACAAAGAACAAACAGATCCGGATGTGCTGTTGGTAAACATTCATAGCAGGCAACACACAAACAAACAAATGGTCCCATAGACCCAGGACAATGTCCTGGGGTCGGGTCCAGGTCAGCCCTTCCCTGTGTCCTCCAAATATTTGATCAATATTTCAGAGCACGGACCCAGGGGCAGTGGGGACCATCGTGCCGGCAAAGGTATGCCCCACTTTGTTGCATTCGCACGCAGGGCAGGCTCCCAGTCACAGTTGGGGTATCCTTTACAGCTCAGGACGCCCCCTACCTGTTGCATATTGGCTGTGGCCCCTGCCAATGTGCTCCGATAGTGCTGTGCATGTCTGGCCATATTGGGGGCCATGGACTTCGTGGTGGGTGCTGCATTCGGGGCCTCTGGTGACAGCATTTTTCGAAACTGTCCAGGCGTGGAGTCCCCTGGTCGTGACTTGACTGTCACCGATTTCAGCCTGATGTAGTCCCCTGTGTGCAGGGGCCTGAGGCGTGCTTCCAGGAAGTCCAGCTCTGGTCCCCATTGTTCCACTGTGACGTCCATACCTGTGATTTTCTTGACCGCCAATTGCACCTGCGCTGCCTTCCTATTCACTGCCTCCTCCCATGTGGGCGCCGTCTTACTACGCTTCACAATGATGCGTGTTAAAAAATTATCACGGTATCGTACATGGGGGGTTCCTGGAATGGGCTTGGCAAGCTCCAATTCACGCATCACCAGCGTCAGGCATGCCAGCTGGGCAGATGCTGAGCCCCCAATGGGCACTCCTGCCACCTGGCTCAGGATACTTGACAAACAAACAAATTTCGTGTTGCACTCCAGATCAAACTGTACAAAATGGAACATATCCGCTGTGTTCAGTTCCCAGAAGCTGCACGTATTGCCAATGTCACATGTATCTGCCTTCCTGCCCCTCCCTTTGGAGACCCAGAAACGAATCGGGCCTCTGGTGGACTTCGTTTCCTGTGTGCGTCGCACCAGTTCCCTCAGAGCAGGCAAAATTGCATGGCGTGGGATACGTGGAAACATTTCCACCAAATCTAACTCTAACCAGAAAGCCTTCTCCCCTTTCCGAGGCGCCCTGCAGGACTGCTTCCATCTGGCAAGGACATGGAGCAAGTCCTTCATAGATAGTAACTCACAAGGTTTCAGCACGCTGACAACTAAACGCCAGAAAAGGGTCAGGACTCGGCCCATGATTTTATTGGGCTTTTTGAACGGGTGTGCGGCCTGTGTCAAAACCTCACGTGCCTTCAGCCATCCCTCCTCTTCCTGTGATTTCCACTTTACTAATAACTGGCACCCAGGCGCACGCAACACAAAACTCTGTTGCGGTGTCTGTGTTGGGGGCTTCAGGTGACTGGAGGACAGATGTTGCCCCTGTGCGCCCTTCCGGCGCTTCAGACCGGCAGTTAAGGCAGGGTCCTGAAGAGAGTCCAGACCTTTTCGCTTCTTGGTTCGCCGTTTGTGTGTCATCAGCTTTGAGTTCGCGTTTTTTACTGCTTGCTGCCAAATGGCACGGTAATCAGCCGAGGTACCACGCAGATGTGGAGTGGTCGAGGTACCTATCATGTGTGTCTTTGCGTCTGCGACCAGCTGTGTGTACAGTGCCTCATGTGCGTCGTCTGTGGTCATGTATGTGCTGTGTATGGAGTATCGATGAGGTGTACGGAAAAAATGCTTACTGTACAGGCTGCAGATCAGGACTATGCAGGCGCCCCATAAGCAGCTGACGGCTTTATCAAAGGGGCCGCAGACCCAGTCCTGTGGCAGTCTACGTCTCACAGCCTTCAGTGTGTTTTCACTATACTGTTTGGGGTACGTGTCGCGTAGCCCCTTCACATGTGTCTGTATGGCACGCATGCAGTTCAGCAACAGGTCCTCCCTTTCCATTGGGGACAGTCCCGGTATGCCACACAGGGTGCGGCGCATCGGTTTTTCGCAGTAGGCCCCCACAGTCTTCCACCCACGTATCGTCGCGTGCTTTAGATTCTGCTGGAGGCACTCAACACCCAGTGTGCCGACGAGGGGCTGGATGACTGAAAAAGATCGTGTAAAGCAGTGTCCCTCAACCAAGGGGACACCCCATTGCTCATGTATGACCTGGCATTCACACTGTCCTGCTTCGAGAATTTGCCACATTCGGCCGGTGGTAATATTCAGTTTGTGGGAGTTCAAAACATCCCCCACCAGTTTGGTGCGCACAGAGACAAGCGTAAGTATGCTGCACAAATACTCTGCATATGCTGGGGGTACCTGGGGTGTGGTGAGCAGTATGTCTTTGAGTGTGCGTGAGAGGGACGTCTTCAAGGGCGGCGTAAGGCATGGTATTTTGAAGACCAGTGAGGACATTATTTTCACTCCTGTGTCTCGCTGGATGTGTTCGCTGGCCTTCGCAAATACCTGCCTGGCCAGCTCTGGCTCCAGAAATTTTTTGGAATCACAGACCAGTCGAAATTTATCCTCCACTGTGAGGTCTGATCGTAGGCTCTGTACAAACTTTCTGGCCCTCTGTTGCAGTGTTTCCTGGGGCTCTGTGGCTTCAGTTCTCCACCTCTTCAGGCGTACCAACCACGCCCATTTATCCTCTCTGAGGTCAGGTATGAATGTGTTGAGCAGGCACGATCGCGGAAACTTACGCATCCACGCACACTCACGCACATCCGCACGCCAGGGACTCGTACGTTCAACTACAGACGTTTGGACATTGTCCAGCCCCTGTCGCGCAATCCATTCATATAGTGGGTTATGTGCCTTCCTGTGGTTTCCCACATTCACCAGCATCCAATCCCTCCCGAGCGACAAATGTTCCTTTAGTCTTTCTATTGCTGCACGTTCATTTGCTCTCCCCCCACACTGTCCCACATACACCTGTCGACTGCCAGGTGCCCATAAAATATATATCCAGGTGCCTACCTCGGTCAAAGAAGGCCTGCACCTTCGCATCTGTGAGATGCGCCTCGGGATTTCCTCTTGACTCCAATACATTACCTTATTGATCTGATCGTGAATGTCAGCGACCAAACTCCAATCTGTGGGTACCACTGTCCGTTTTCGTTTTGCGTCCCATTTCGGGAACAGTACGCTCTGTCTTTTTGACGCCTCCTTCTTGTGGCAGCCCTGAAAATATCGATGGGATGCCGTCCCCTGCTCACACACTTGAAACTGGGACATATTCCACAGCAGGGTGCCATGATGTTTCTTCAGCCAACCCCCCAAGCCTGTCACAAACGCACGCGAGTCCAGTGACACAGGGCTGTCTGTAATGAGCCATAAATCAACCTGCAACTTGCCATACAACCTTGGGAAGGACCCTTTAAACAGACTATGTGCGTGCATACCGTGCGCGATGTGGTGTATGTACGGGGATGTATGTGTATGCGCGTGTGTTAGCTGGTCTCGCAACGGTCCCTCCGCTGGCACAAAAAGCAGCGCGGACTGGGGGGTTGGTCCGTCACACCGCTCGCACCATCGTTTCAAGTCGTCGGTGAGGACCGGGTCCTGGAGCATCATGCCCATAGGTGTATCGCGCCAGCGTGGTACATACAGTGCCCTGCCATGGAGCGTCGACGGGGTCCTGAACGGGCTGGGGTGCGACACGGCCTTTATTTGGGATCCCTGGGTTCCCCAAACGCACGCATCTATGACATGTGTTACATGGTATGTGTCTACGAGGCACTGCACAGCACACTCTGATAGTGCCGCGGGGTGGATGTGTGTATGCATTGTTGACTTCGCTTCATAGACTAAGTCCTGTGTAAATTGTGCAATGATGCCGTCAAATGGTCCGCCAGGAAACGGCCCCCTTCCGCCGGAAACAACCCGTTTCCGCCGGCAACGACCCCCTTCTGCCGGGAAACGGGCCCCTTCTGCCGCAGGCGCCGGGCAGCTGCCCCTCCCAGACCTGGTTCTTGCCATTCTTCGCAAACGTTGAGATTTTCTGCACGGGACCATAGGGATTGAACAGGGTGAAGATGTCATCAATGCTGATGGCTTGATTCAATCCATCGAGAGTGACTAGCAGCACCCGCCGCGGGCCATCAGCAGCCCCGCTTTGGATGAGACCAGTGGGCTGAATCAGGCCTCCGGGGGCACGCCCTGCTGTCAACTCATTTTTGTCACTGAACTTGATGTATATGGTCTGCCCACACAGAACAGCGGGAGTACTTTTGTAGTGGTTCACAAGATTTGTTGATGACTCCAAGGCTTCAAACTGGATGAATCCTATTGGAAGATTGGAGGGAGGGAGGGAGGGAGGGAGGGAGGGAGGGAGGGAGGGAGTTGGCAAACACTATTTGGTAAAGGTAGCTAAGTAGGTGCGAAGGTACGAAAATATCCAAGATGCGGAATTGGAGGCGCCCCAAGGACTCTAGAGGCAAATAAGCACAACGCGCACAATCAGGGTGTGTTGGTGCGAGGGGCCTCTTACATAGCAGTTTTTTCTGGAGCGGGGAGCTTGTCCCTCACCGAGCGCTCCCATTGCTGCCCCTCGAGTCCCAGGATTTCCCGCTGCTCTCTGCGGTGCAATTGCATGTCAACCACCCGACCTTTCTCAGACACACGGCGGTGTGCGCGGCGTATATTGTGCTTTGCTCCAACTCCAACTCCACACTAGTGCACCTACGGAGGGAGGGATGGAGGGAGCGGTGGGGGCACGGGTTGAATTGGATTTGCTTGGATGGTATCATTTTGACTGTGCGACTGACCTCTGCACGGACCATTCGCTCCTTCAGGCCCAGGGTTCCGACACCTTTCTGCGGGTTTCCTCCGATGACCATAACGCACCTACGCATTTGACCTCGTTGTGAGCGGTTTTGGCCCACCGCGCCCTTTCTTTGTCAACCAGTGGTGTCATCGTGTGCAGGATTATGGAGGGTACTCAGGGGTGAAAGTGGGGCAATGCTCATGCTTCAAAGACCACTTACAATGGTAAACAAAATGTGTCGTGCCATGAATGCCTACTGTTCAGCAGATTGTGTCCTTCTATCCGCCCACAATGCCTTGAAAACCACACTTGGGGCACGGGAAACAAGTGGAAAATGTGTCTTGTCCAAATGCTCCATGGACCACCAAGGAAGGCAAAACATGGCTCCACCCAGTTTCCGTGGGTTTTGAGCACTATTATTAAAACAATGTGTAGATAGTTGGAAGCATGCTTGGAGAACTGAAGAATTGAAAAGGCGTTTCGACACCCAAAGGGTCTCCACCATCCGAAGTGGTCGGGCCGAGGAGCGTTAAACTTTTGTAGTGCACTGTGTGATGAAAATTTTGTGTGACAAAAAGAAAAGAATGGTAAGAATCAGCTCCAGCGCAACATCAACATGTTTCAAAAGACATGTTGATTTTGCGCCATGAAGCTTCGGCGGTTGGAAATGTCAATAGCATTCCTCGTTGATCGGGCTAGTCTCGTTATCGTTTGGCATGTATGCACGTTGGTGGTGCTGCAGGGACGAGCACAAACGTAGCAAAGCTCCTCAGACGACCAAAATGGCCAACATGTCCATGAGGCTGGTGCAGTACAAAGCAAGGAAAGGACATGGATGCGAGTGCAGGAAAGGACCCCTCATGCATGTATGTACACTCAAGTGCATGCACTGGTGTCGTGATAGTTGGCTCCGTGTTACACCTAATGTCCCCACAGACACCTCTAGTGGCCCCATTTGTGCCCTCATGTCACCGTCCTCACCAAGCGCGGTGAGGATGAGCTGAGCATGATTCCACATTGTTGAAGAGTCTTGCACCATTTCTTTTGCCCGTTCAGAGATTGTGCACCCTGTCGAGACTCATAAACAGATTGTGCTCCGAATTCAATACCGCCCTTGGCATGCATGCAGTCGAACGTATTCTTGTCCACATAGCAAAATGGCTCGTACGCGGGGGTATCCTTTGATGCACTGGCGATGTCGGCGGGAATCGGAGTGTTTAGGTCGGGGGTCAGTACCTAAATTCTTTTGTTGCAGCAATAGCACTTTGATCACTGTACCAAAAGCAGAGCCGAACGTGACTAGGTCGTTCTCTTCAGTGCCAGGGCGTAGGTTTCGCAAGAAGACAACCTTCGTGGGCGCTCCGTAGTCGTCGGCCATGGCGATGCAAATAGCCGCTGAGTGAGCGAGCGGAAGCACGTGCTACAGGATTGCGTGTCCATGGATGTGGGCACTCGGCTCCCCCCTATCCTATTTTGTCATAAACCCTCGAGACGTTGTCCGGATCTTTGCCACACCGGCCGCTCACGATCCAAGTCGTCGAGGAATGCTTCTTTTTGACTCCCATGTGTATGAGAATGCGAATGGAGGGCACTTGGTGTCTCAAGTGCCCCAATACTCACGCTGCTTGCGGGTAGCGGGATCGCTAGCTACGTACGGGCACAACACCATGTCGAAGCTACACATCTTGAGCCACATGCAATTGGGTTTTTTTCTTACGGGGAGTGGAGGGGAAACGAAAAACAAGATTGTTTTGGTGAGCAAGTCATCTTTGTTCTCCTTGACTCGATAAGCAGGCACGCACAGGACTTGTTGGCGGCAACAACACAAATTCATGGCCATAGCTGCAATACAAGAGAAGGAGCGTCTTGTATGCACGTATGTAGCGATGGCACAAAGCAACAATGAAGCATTCTCCAAAGGCTATGGAGTATGCACACCAAACATGTGTTCTTGTGCCATACTCCCACCACGATTCAGGAGCAGGGCAAACAAAGCACATGCGAAAACCCAAGTGGCCTCAGCGAAAGCTTTGTGCAAGCTTTGCGGCGGGTTTATGTGGTGAAGCATGTTCGGCAAACATAGGATCACTACAATAAACCAATCGAACACCCAAAATCGTTTAGTCCATAGACTCTTGGTGTCCAGCCATGGGCTGGGCCAAGGCACGCATACAAGGTGGCGTGGGGAGGATGAGCACACAAAGAGCATTGGGAGGGGCAAGTCAGGGTGATGCAGGGCAGGGTAGGAAGGAGGTGTCGGTGCCCAGTGACCCTTTCGGACTAGTGTGTGATGTGCTGTGCTGTGTGTCGTGTACTGTGTGTCTTCCGGTCCCATGGGGGGGGCTAAACGTAATTTCATGTGTCATCATGCGTGTGATCGCTTGACTTCATTGCCCATGAAGTGGCCCCTGGACTGTCCCAGCCCCCGTAGCGGTGCATCGTAAAATGTTCACGAAAAGAAATAGACACTAGAAAGTCGATCCATTGAGGGGAAAAACTCGCATACGTCTAGCTCCAATAGCTTTACGGTGGATGTGGCTACAGGGGTGATTTTTTGCCGCGGTGCTTGTGTGTTTGGTTCATCCGGAAGTGCTCATCGGTGTTGGTCATCCACTTTTTCAAATCGGTGATTTTTCCCATGTCCAACGTGTGTAGGTGTTTCGCTACTTCCTTGACTAGCAGTGTCAGGGTTCCGCCGACGTGCAGGGCTCGTGGTTTCACCGTGTCGCTGCAGTGCGAGAGAACAATTTTGCTCTTCTAGCAACCTTCGGCGGTTTCCTCTTGCACTTTTGGGCAGCCTGAAGGCATGGGGGTGGCGCCTCCTCGGTCCCCTCCCATAACTACTCCACGCCATACTAGTGTGCACTTTTCTTCAACATCTGCATCCATGCTCACTCTGCATTCGCCCAACTGTTAGTTTGTGCAGTGTAGTCAAAGTGCGCTGCATCCCTGAATGCTTGCAACACTTGGTTACAATACGACAAGGATGACGAAAGAAAGCAGGCGGGCACACTCAACAGTGGTAGAAATCCAACGACAACTTGGAGATTTCAGGCCCATGGCTCACCATGCCCACACACTTGCACAACCACGGCCAATCGCCTATGCCCTTGTGATCGCTCTGACCAACGGGCAAAATACATGCTGGGAGTTTCCATGGCCCAAAATCGGCCTCGTAATAGACTTGGGAGGTGGCGAGTTTCTTTGTACCTGAGTACTGGAGTGCAAGAGGAGGACTGACAATAAGGTTTGATACGACTGACTGCGTGCGAGCCTAGGATTGCTCTGTGTGTAGTGTGCTATGTGCAAAGATTACTTTGCTGACCCGCTCGAAGTCTCCCGAGGGACGACAGGGGACGGAGGAAGGCGAGGGCAATGCACAAGACACAAGAGACAAGAAGCAGCCTCCCTTGGGTCAGGTGCATTGCCGGAGCCTTCTGCAATGTGTTCAGAGCCTGTGCAAATTGCCGGGGCGGGCTCCTCAATATCGCGAAGGTAAGTGTGCAATCCCGGAATCGCGCTCCGGTGGCATGGAAAAGGTAATGCGATCCGGGAATGGCTATGCAGGACTACCGGTGACGGTATGCAGACTTCTTGCAGCATTCTTCAATTCAATCGAACATTTGCTCACATGTGTTGTACTGCAGCCTGTGTTATGATGCATCACTGAAGAGGATTTTTGTGTTGTGCTTCGTGTACTGCTAATTAACGAAGTCGCAAAGTGCGTATCTTGCATCTCCACCTCACCGCAATCGTTCGACCACAAAATACGACTTTTCTAGTTCTCTGCTTGCTTATTGTCATCTATTGGACCGAGTATAGTCACAAAACGCACCATACCACCATGCAGGAAACGGCCGTATCACAAGAGGGTGAGCAGTAGTGTTGTGAAGATATAGGAACGTTACAACTATGACTGCACGTTTACTCATTGGTTGTTTTATTCTAGTGTTGTGTTGTGTGCCATGGTAATGATGACACAATGTCATTGTCTGTTCGATTTGTGCATGCTTAAACAAATTCCAATATTTCGCTCATGTAGCCGTGTACGGTGCAATATGTGTACATGGGAGCCATACACAAATCGCCACCCACATGAAGTAATGTTTTGAAAGTGTTGAGCAGGGTTTGGTAGTATCGACACCATGTGTTTGGAGCCCAAAAAGAAAGGTCGTATTGAATTTGTTTGTTTCGCATTTTAGACACATGTTGTTGTGACTAGTTGCATGATGACACGATGACATGATAAGCTATCATATGTGCGTGAACGATTCGTCCATTTGTGAGTTGTTCATTCACTAACTAGGCCAACCGACACCCAACATTAGTCTTCATTGGTTCGTTGTATGAATCAATTTGTTATTGTTTCAAGCGCAAGCCACTCTGAGTCGTGCTTGTAAAGAAGTGCTTTACAATTTTGTGTGCTATGTGGTGGATAAGAGTATCGCCAGACGCCAATGGGTCCATGTCAAATATGTGTGCTTGCGAGCTCACTTAGCTTGTACGAATGGTATGGTGAATGAGCACCAAATTCAAGTTATGATCATGGTTTATGAAGACAGGTACTGCTCCTTGCGTGTTACTTGCTTTTAGAGTCGCATATCCATCATCCCACGAGCCGATGTCACTTCACTCCGGTTTGGTCCATATTCGGAGTCATACATATGTGGATAGTTTCTTGAGCAATACAATTCGGAGTCATACATATGTGGATAGTTTCTTGAGCAATACACATTGCAATCATCGCACGTGTTACCTTTTTTCACACATGTTCGCAAGGAAAAATGCTCGGGGTGTCGTGAAGCACGCCTTTCATCAGGTGAACTTATCCGTCACTGATTGTGAACGTAGAACGTGAACGAATTTCAATTCCAGTCACGCTTCGCTGCTTACCCTCCACTCATTTTGGCGGTTTTGAGAAGTAGTACATGCCGAGAGGCGCTTGGCAATTTCTTGTGTGCCGTGTGGTAGATGAATTCGGAGTTACGTTAGAGATTGAAGTGAAACACATGGTGCGTTGGACTACACTGAAAAATTATTCACCTTGGGTTCATAATTATTGCATTGCTTTTGGAACAAATAGGCACAAGTCGGTTGGCGCGGTCGCAACACTACACTCAGCCTTGCTCTGAGGAACCTGGGCATACACTTCATGACGACCTTGATCTAGTATGAGGTACCGATGTTGATGCCATGATGTGACACGCGTTCGCATTCGTGTTTGCTTTACGATGTGTTTCATGTTAGTGATAACGTTAGGTATAACACGGACGGTTAGATGGACATCGTTGCCGCTTCAGTATCAGTGTGCTGCATTGTAGATGTCACACAAGTAACATCACCAGTGAGGCGTATACAGCTTCGTGAGATTTTGCAAAAAACCAATGCTTGGCGCTCGTACGTACTACACATTAATGCACACAGTTCCAGTGCGCTGTGATCAGTTTGCTGGTACATATCCGCTCTCACCTGATTTACCGTGTAGTGGACCCCTGTCATGCATGAGGAGTCCGGTGATTTTTTGGCGTCTGAGCTCCGTGCACGGGCTGTCGCTATCCCTGCATTGTGCACCCATTGCTTTGCCATGACGATCGTGGACCTCAAGCATCATGCATGGATCGATGCTTTTCGGTGCTCCGCGCATTCATGATACTGGAGGCGTCTAGGTTCTCCGTGTACCAGTCCGTTGGCTCACGATGGCCTTGTCTCAAGTCTCAAAACAGTATCGGTGCTTGTCCCGACATAAGGGTATGCGAGGACATTGCTGTGGTCATGTGCATTGTTTCGTCATCATGCCCATGTTAGCCCGTTATGCAATGCAGCGGACCCCTCTCATACATGAAGAGTACAGTGGCTTATGGCGTTTGAGCTCCGTGTACGGGCTATCGCTATCCCAGTATGGTGCACCACATGCAATACCTGGGCGTTTGTGGACCACAACAATCGTACATGAATCGTTGCTTGTCGGTGCTCTGCGCATTCATGGTTGCGATGGCCTTGTGAGGCGTATACAGCTTCGTGAGATTTTGCAAAAATCCAATGCTTGGCGCTCGTACGTACAACACATTAATGCACTCGGTTCCAGTGCGCTGTGATCGGTTTGCTGGCACATATCCGCTCTCACCTGATTTGCTACGTAGTGGACACCTGCTATGCATGAGGAGTCCGGTGATTTTTGGCGTTTGAGCTCCATGCACGGGCTGTCGCTATCCCTGCATCGTGCACCCCTTGCTCTCCATGTACCGGTCCGTTGGCTCACGATGGCCATGTCTCAAGTCTCAAAACAGTATCGGTGCATGTCCCGACATAAGGGTATGCGAGGATGTTGCTG
Organism: Eutreptiella sp. 'Long Island Sound 2002'; assembly: GCA_964036045.1. Classification (NCBI taxonomy): domain Eukaryota; phylum Euglenozoa; class Euglenophyceae; order Eutreptiales; family Eutreptiaceae; genus Eutreptiella; species Eutreptiella sp. 'Long Island Sound 2002'. Next base: position 3,390,525 of record OZ038389.1, on the reverse strand, counting down.
TGGTCATGCGCTTGGTTTTCGTCAACATGCCCATGTTTGCCCGCTATGCAATGCAGCGGACCCCTCTGATACATGACGAGTACAATGGCTTATGGCGTCTGAGCTCCGTGTACGGGCTGTCGCTATCCCAGTATGGTGCACCACATGCAATACCTGGGCGTTCGTGGACCACAACGATAGTACATGAATCCATGATGTTCGGCGCTTTGCGCGTTCTTGGTTGCGATGGCCTTGTCCCAGGTCTCAAAGCAGTATTGGTGCATGTCCCGTCATGGGGTATGCGAACGCCACCACGTGAGCGTGGTCGTGTGCTATGTTTTGTCCACGCGCCCAATTTCACCCACTATGCAATGCAGCAGACCCCCATCGTACATGCAGAGTACAGTGACTTCAGGCGTCTGAGCTCCGTGCACGGGCTGTCGCAACGGCTTTGTGGACAGCATCTGGACTCCTTGCACGGGTCGTTGCTACTTGGTGCTCTGTGCGCTCGTTGATCAGGGGATGTCAGGACACTGTGTGCGGATTGCTGCTCAAGGGTGCTCGGTCAGCGGTCTGTGGACATCAGAACTCCGTGCACGGGTCGTTGCCTCAATATCGATGCTGTAACAGGTAAGGCAGCGGTGCCTATCTTGCATGGTGCCCTCTCCCCAGTTCTGGCGTCTGGGCTCCTTGCACGGGCCGTCGCTACCTCCTCAGTATGCTCCGTGTACCCTGGTGCTGAGGGCGCTCGTGGTTATAGGGGCTTCAGGATATTGTGCGCCGGTCGCTGCTCATGGGTGGTCTAGATATTGGGCGGATCTGGGAGCACTGGGATTCCACGCGCGGGACATGCCTTGGTTGCTATGCGGTGTCGGGTCGGGCCTAATCTGTCAGCATGGGCTATGTCAGTCATGCTAGGTGCACCCACTCGCCTGGTTACGGGGCGCAGTTCACGTTCAGGCATTGCCGTTCGCAGTATTTTGTGCACACTCGCGCTGCAGTCATGACGCCGGTTGATTACACCATGCTCTCTGATCCAGAAAAGGCCCTAGCGGTAGACGTCAAAGGCGTATATCCACTAGTAAGGGTGGGCAGGGTCATGACATGCCGCGTAATGGCCCTCAAACGCGACGTCTGCCGGGTGCCCTGTCATGATGGCCAGCTACTGGCATCTATGTCCCTCTGGGTACTATGTTCTTTGACTTGTTGCCGCCGACTTCCCTAGCCACCTTGCAACAGGCCCTGCCTCGGGTGGTAGTCAACACGTGGTACACGATGGCGGATTGGCTGAGGCGTGAATGGTCCACGTGGGCGCCGTGAAGCCGGTTCGGACCCCCGTGGCCATCTTTGGGTCACTTGGGGTGTGTATCTACGGGCCGGCAAGCCGCCATTGGCTGATATCATACTCTCCCATCCACCTGACCTAACCTGATGTGATAGTGTGATAGGCTTGGACATTCCAGCTATGAGCGGCCACATTCAATACCGAGGCGCCGCCGGCTGAGATTTATATATCAAAATATTAGGAATCAACAGGGTTTTTTTATCATAATGTTTCCGTAATTTTTCAGCTGTCCGTTCTGATTGTCAATGTATCGGCGACTGTCAGTTGGCTCGCGATTTTGCGGTAACCGATTGGTTAACTGTTATTTCCAGATATTTTAGCGGAAACCCCGATGAAGGGTTAAATTTCATCAGAAAAGGGTTCGTTGCTTCCGCAATTTTCATGTTATACACTCGCAAAATTAATCCGATTTTTTCAGACATTCAGAATCGGATTTTGACTTCGGGGTCGCCGCACTGGATATGATGCATTTCGAGTGGTCCTACATTTTTCCCCGATCACGAATCAACCTTCCTTTTGTTGTCTCCTTCATTTTTCTTGGAGATAGAGGCGAAAAAAAATTTGATTCGTGAGGCCACTTTGAAAGGTCATATCTCCGGCTCACTGCGAGGAGTTACAATTTTGAGATATGGGCCGGAATCGCCGTGGTCTCAACTTAATTTAGGAAGCGTCAAACTCCCTTGGTATGCACACCTGCCCGTGGTATCAAAGGATCATGGTCAAGAGGGTAGAAAGTGCTTTACAACTCTTGGACCATGATACCGAATATTTTAATATTGGTTTCGAGTGTACCGCATGAGTGTTGGTGTTGCATAGAAACTTTCCTTGGGTTCCTACGTATTTTTAACGTGAAGTTATGTCCATGGAGGGGCATGGAATACCATGGTGGGAGCCACTTTTTGAGGGTATGTGTTATATGCATGGTATGTGCTTCGCTATGCTCACGCCCATGTTATATATCTCCGTTTGTAGGAAGATATGTTGAGTCATACGTGGCAAGGGCTTCGCCCATGTCCCAATGGTGAGCTCCATAGCGCTAGACTAAGTCTACCGCACATATAGTGCATGTGGAAAGGCTTACGGAGCGACCCACAAGCGCCACTATCACTTTTCCCATTTTCATGGTGCGTGTCGGGAGGAGGTTCGAAGGTGTCCCTATGCGTCCATGTGGGGATCCAAGTGGGGAGATTGTTCGCAAATGGTCCCAAGCAATTGTGTTTTGAACCATATGTTGATACCATGGGTGAGCGAAGTTATATACTATTGTGATTACTTTGAATTTGGAATTATTTGCATGTTTTTGACCTCATTTCTTGCTCATTTTTGTATTTTATGTACTCAACTGGTCGGCTAACAGTAAAGTGCCTAGAGATTCGTGAACTATGGTATGTTGCTTATATGTTGGCATATGCTTCGGTGTTGCACCTCACCATATGCCAGATCACTGAAAGTGCTGCCCTGGGTCGTTGTGGGTGCCGGAGGGCTCGGGGCCGGCAAGACCCGTGGGGCAGGCACGCGAGGAGTCTCCCTGGATGTTGCTATTGGGGGTAGAACCGGATACTCGGACACCAACAGAGGCGAGAGCAGCGACAACAGAAGCAAGGTCCATGCTGATTGTTATCCGGCAGAAAATCCCAGTCTATGAAGAAAATTGAAGGGAATTATTCTAAATACATCTGAGTGTCCAAAACTGTCTGAAAAGATTTAAATAATCCAATTATGTAAAAATGTTTGGCCGATCTGGCCCGCGAGCGCGCGTCAGCGGCAAATGGCGATTCCAGCTAAAATAGCGGAACGCGGCGGATTTACGGGACATGGACCGCGGAATCAAATCCGGCATATCAGAAATATATAGGAAATATCCTGTGACTGAGCTGCGAGGCGGCGATTCCGCCGAAGCAAAGAAAATGACCAAAATGTAGCCAATCTGGGCAGAATGTCTGAAAATCTGAGCAGATGGGGCTAGCCGCACTTACACTCCCCCTCCAAAAACACACTGGGGTGTGTCGCTACGTCAACGAAGAACGTAGTGCGGGTAAGTCCCAGAAAAACATAGAAATGTAGCCTCGATGGGGCGAAATCTGCTTGATCTGACCTGATTTGGGCTGAATTGGCACTGAATCAGGCTGGATGAACCTGAAATGAGACAGAATGAGAAGTGACGAACAGTCCTCCGTGCAGTAAAACATTAGGTCAAGGGCTAAAAAGCATGTAAACGTATCGAGAATCGATACCAAACCATGCATTGGTTGAGAATGAGGTAGATTATTGATGGATTGAGTGGGGGGATCAAGAATTGGAGTGACATCTCAGCGCTCTGGCACAGTTTCGCTGTCGCGGGCACGCTACGGTGTCCTCGCCGAACTCTACATCGTGTTATTCCCGCTTTTCTCGTTCTGAAAAGTACAGCATGTGCTTCAGATTAGACGCATCTGATGGATGATCACAAGATTCGGCAAAATTATGAATGAAGTTGGGCAGAGATTGAGGGGATTAAGCAATCAAAGAGAGATTAAACAAATACACATGTAGTCTACAGACCCTAAGTGAACCACCGAAGGTAGAGATGTTCTTCTGTTCACTTAGATCTAAACAGATCTTCAAGGAATGAGAGGAGATGACAAGGAAATCAATCTAAATTGTGCTAAAATCAGCAAATTCATGAGATGGAGGTGAAATGAAGCGGAATGTCTACAACTGAAACTACTAACACTTTCGTTTAGACTAAAGTTAATATATATTGTCGTTTATTCAGCTCAATTGTGCTTTCCGGCACGTTGGTTCGCGAGCATCAAACAGATTCTATCAAAATGTGGATCATGTGATGATGCACCATGATGGGACATGCTGGCCCTGGATCCTTGGCATGTAACGCGCCGAAGGTTCGCTGAAGGCGCTTTACTGACAGTATATAACTGAGAGACACCGAATTTACAGTGGCGGTGGTGTCAATCGACTTGGACAAGGCCAATCTTTCGATGGAGTCCCACAAGACACTTGGATTCACCATTTTCGACAGTTTCAGGTCGGATTGAGCTCACATTGGCGTGTGCCAAAAATACAACGAAGCTTACGGACTTCAGAGGTTGCTGTTAGAAGTCCCTAGAGCTCCTATGTGAAGATTGTCTGAACAATTGACGTCTGGGTTTCGTACAACAGTGGCAGAATGATGGACAAACCTGAGAAATTCAAGGTAAATTTGAGGATCCTGGATCTGAATCTGGACTTTGGCGTCAGCATCACAGCAAATGAAGGTGAGATCTGAGTCCCTGGCGTCGCATCTGGTGCAGCCAGTACTACAGGGGGTGCCTGTAGGGGTGAATGTCACCGGCCGGTGTTTTGATTATGTACATTTGCTTCCATCTGCACGAGTAGCCAAATTCCAAAGATGCACAGACCAACAGAGACAAGATTACCCCGAATCTGCCTGAATTAAGCCTGAGTTTGGTTTTTTCTGAACACGGCAGCACACTCCGTGGCTTTCGGCTTTCGACCTTCGATACGTTACCGAACGGAGACCAAAGAAAAATGGATTGATTGACGTCAAATTATCAAACATTCGCAGTTCTCCACATCATGACATAAACAGAAAGAATGAACAGTGGATTGAGCAGAATGTGGTAGGATGGTTTCCTCAATTCGGCCAAGCACGAATACATGTGACCACCAACCTGTCTGGCCTGGCCCTCGTACGGCTTGGGCGCTGCAAATCAGCGGCCGAACTTGAAGCTTGGTCCTCATTTGGCTCCTGGGCTGGCCTGACCGCAGGAGGGGGGATCGACGGATCAGCCCTGGAATGTGGCTGCTGAGGGCCGTAAAAGGCTGGATCTCGATTCACCACAGGTCGTTTTCCGTCGCTCTCCACTTGTCTGTCTGGTTTCGACAAACAATCTGTCAGGAGTACGCCAATTTCGGGGTGCTTCTTCAAGAAGTCAATGAACCCCTTGGTGTATCCATGGACAAAAGATTGGGCTGGTTCCCAGTTGTTGTGACTGGAATCAAAGCCCCTCCACTCACACAGAAATTCCCATTCGCCCTTGGCGTCACGTCTTGCTTCAACAATCCTCTTGAGTTCGTACTTTCCCCCTTCGATGACCCGATCGGACAAGTGTTTTGCAGTCCAAAAAAGGGGTTTAACCCGATTCTTGGGGGAGGGGATCTCTCTCTTGAGGCGATCGCCCGAAACGTCAATTTCCCTGCTGACATCCACACGAATCCTCCACCTGTTCTCACCAAGACGCGCTGTAACAGCGAATGGCCCCTCCCACAAGGGAAGAAGCTTATCATCTCCGTCCAGGGTGGTTTCGGATTTTCGAAGCCAAACTCGATCATCGACTTCAAAATTGTGGGGGTTTTTTCGGCCTTGATTTTGGACCCAAAGCCAGTCAGCTTGATGCTTCTCGATTAATTTAGACACAGATTTATCTGCTCGTTGGACTTCGTCCAAAAATAGCGAAGCATCCTTACAGGGGCGAGGATTATTCAACGGCATGTTCCACCAACACTTCTTTCGTCCAAAGACAATTTCATTTGGAGAAAGGCCATGATACAAAGGCGTGTTGTGGTAACGGCGAAGCAATGCGAAGAGAACTTCCATCCAATGGAAATCCTTTTCACTCGCGAGCTCCTTACGAAGCATATTAATAATTGAGCGGCCGGCTCTTTCGCCAGGCAGCGCTCGATGCGAGTGGATTTCACATCGCAGGTGGTGGATTCCAAGGCGAGCACATAATTCTCTCCACCATTCGGAGGTGTACTCTTTGCCTGAATCCGTCACCACCTCGGATGGGACATCCCAACCTCCCATCCAGGTCTGCGCGCACCATTTGGCGGCAGCCTTGCCAGTCATCGACTCAATGTTGCAAGGCAACACTTGAATGTAGCCGGAATGACGGCACTGAATGAGGAGCACACCATTGACTTTTTTATTAGTCCAATGGCACTCTTCGTCATCGAGCTCACCGAGATAGAAGAAATCACTGGTGACTCTGTTAAAGAGACGCTCCGGAATAGGATGAGGCCTCAGATGGCCGTGCTTCTTCGCGCTGGGAGGCGTCGAGACAGCACATTGGGCACATCCGGCGGCTACTTTCATGCAATGAGTGTAGAGCCTCGATCCAAACAACCTATGCTTAATCATCGACCACAGTCGACGGCCATGTGCGTGGGGGGACTCCCATTTATGCCACCAGTTTAACACTCGGGGGGCTAGGGCGTCTGGCACACACAATTTACCTGTAATGGAGTAGCCCCTGAAACTTCCATTGTAGTGCCTTGCTCTACGTTAACCAAAAATCAAAAATAGAAAAAAGCTAGGGGCTTGAGATTTCTCTAAAATTTCAAAAAGAAAAATCCCCGAGCAAAGCTAATAAAATTTGCACAAACCCTCACCAAGACGAGGCAAACAGCACACAATACAACACAATTTTGTGTCTGACTTTTCCTCGTGGTCCCGGTTGTGCTTGGTGCGCGGAATGGGCTCGGCGCTTACCTTCACGATTGATATGACTCTCCTTGTAACAAATTGATAATCCACCACTTGAATTGAATTGAGTATTAATTGAAATTCATTGCAAAGAGTCCTGAGATACGAAAGAATTAGACCAAATCAAAGAGTGTCATCGAGGCACTCCATGCATGAAACATGTCGAACACATGGAAAGAGAGATGGAACGAAATTCGATCAAACATCAAACCTATAACTTAACCTCAAGACAAACATTGCATTCACTCGTGAGGTCATGAATGTAATTACACCACGGAGGTCAAAATACATAATGCATATCATGGCATGACACATGGTCGAATATCGACTCGCATGATGAAGCATGCACACCTACTTGAGCCACCTCAAGTTGGTCATTAATCTAACATGGCAAATCAATTGCATACTATGTCTATTTATCCATGAAATGTAAATTCAAACAACAACATGGACCAATGTCGTGTAAATCCACAAGAGTTCAACGAAAGAGTATCCAAGACTAACCTTCATTAATTTTCACGGTTCAAAAGCGAAGCATTGAACAATCAACCAACTTCAAGAGAAATATTGGCTCCTTGCAACAAGATGAAAATTCATGCCCAATTGAGAACAATACCATGGTAGGTTGGAAGACTCCCATCAATTGAAAAGATTCAAGGATAATTGAATTCATGGCATTCCAACAACCATTCACAACTCACCACAAGAGTGTGCAAACCCTTCGAAATTGTCACATGGACCAACATACACATACATGATTGTAACAACAATCCATTGGCACCATGAAGGCTTCGCGTGACGAACATGGTAAAGGGAACCTCACAATTCCTAATTTAGGGATGATCTTGAGTAACACCTCGTGATCGAATATGCATTCATTAACCATGGAAACCTTACGAACATTCACGGATTCTAATTTATGGACGGCTTTGTGTAACACCTCATAATTTGAATATACATTCATTTGCTCGAACACTCTTGGTCTCTCAGGGAAGCATGCATGTCTTCGACATTACAACAATACGCGTGGCTTCCGAATTAGACTGGTACATCCTTCAATTCAAAGCGACAATTAATTATGCTCGACCCATATTCAATTCATTCTTGGCGGCGTGACTCAGTCAATGGATAGTAAATCGAACTGACCAGGGAATGCGAAAAAACACCAGATTGGAACAAACAACATATCTGTCGAGACTCAATCATCCAAAATTCTGTCTTCGTCACTGGAGATTGCAACCCGCGACCTGTCCGGTCTCGGCCAACGACTGTCCAATTCTTGCAACTGGATTACTGAATTTCTGAGTCCTGACTGTTGACTGTCACCGATCCAGAGATGTGCAGTTCTATTACACTCCCTTCCTAAGCTACGAAGTCCCTGACTGAGTGGCTGATAACCACACTGATAGAAATGCACAGAACCTGGCATCTCAGGAATTCATTTGGAAACCTCATGTAGAATTCATCTGGAAATCTCATCTGGAAGTCTGCAATCTGTAAAGGAATCGGGAACTGGAAACACAACAGACACTGGGGGAGGGAACAAGCATCATTGCACAGAAGAGGATGGGGTGACAGTTCAGGGGGTTGAGAAAAAACAATGCGACTGGCATCTGGAATGTGACCGGCCCCATATAGCGGGGACGACGCTTCTGCCGATATATTTACCAAGATTCCACCCAAAAAATAGAAAAACAATACATTGGCCTTGACAACAATCTGTCCTTCAGGGTCTACCGGGAAAGCGGTTACCGACCGTGCATGTACACAGTCCGAGACTGATCTCGGGTCCATAATCCCATCAGTTGTCAAAGAAAGGGGGTGGGGGTCATTGGGGGGGTTACGAACCTCAGTAAATACATCCCTGCAGCAATAACTTGAAGACATGGGGGGGGTCGCATCTGCAGCCGCATCACTGACTTACATCATAACGGCTGCCCATCTATCATATGTTTCCCTATACATCCGTAGACTACGTATACCCCTCAACTCCTTGGCATCTGCCACTGCCAGAGGAACAAAAGGAGTCAGTCTGGCTCGTTCAGCGGCAGCTTGCCTCAAAATACATCTCCATCCCAACTGCTCTTCCTGCAACACATCTGCCCTTCCCTGCATGGTCACTGAACCAGCTGCTTCCATCTCCTCACACACATCTGTATTATGTCTGTAACAAGCATGCGAAGTTGTCTTTGCCTGTAGTGTACGTACCTGACTGAGTGTGAGGTCTATACCATGCTTGGTATTGTATGTGCGCCAGTCCTCATTAATATCATGTAAAAATGAGGTAGCTGGCTGCCACTCCGGTTCCGGGTAGCCGCGGTACTTCACATACCACTCGTATCGTTTATTTTTACCCTTGCCCACTTCCCTGTGGTCCAAAACTTTTTCAAGTATGTATGTGTCAGACTCCACCAGAAAGTCAGAGTCCGAATAGTAGTGCAGGGGTGGGGTCAATTCTTGATCCCGTTCCCCTTTCATTGATATGTATGGTTTGACACGCATGCTATCCAAAACCACCTCATGATCCCGTTCCGTTTTCACTCGGTACTGGTTTCGCCCCATACGCTGCATAATCATTCCAGGCCCCGTCCACACCCTGTGGAGCTTGGAATTCTTAGCCTTATCGTGCCCCCTGTACCACACATATTCCCCTTCCTGGTACACATGGGTGGGGTGGTCAGCTAAAAACTTTTTTGCTTGCGCATCGTGGATGCGCTGTAGCTGTCGCTGTACATACTGCCGATTTGCAATCATGTCGGCAAAAAATTTGACTGCATCCTGAGACCCATGCTCAGGAATAACAGGGGGGCAGTCCCCAAACCCAATTGGGTGGCGACCGAAAAGGAGAAAATGGGGGGAATACCCATGTACCGGACCAGGAATGTCATTTGCAGCCCAGACTGCCAAAGGCAGTAACTGAGCCCAATTCTTTTTCCTGGTCTGCTCCAAAAACTTTCGCAGACTGTCGATGACAACCTGCACTGCACGCTCTGCTCGCCCATTAGAACGAGGGCGGTAAATGGGGCTCTGCTTCATGTCGATGCCCGACAAGGAACAGAGTGTTGTGAAAAATTTCGCAGTGACCAAATGGTCATGATCACTAAAAATTTGCTGCGGCAATCCCATAAAACCAACCACTCTGTCCAAAAACAATTCAGCGAGCTGTTCGGCTGTAATCGTTTTTGAACAGGGCAGAGCGACTACATAACCAGTTAGCCGGCAAACCACGACTAGTACATAATCGTAGGTATTGCCGTTACTTACTACAGGGTCAGAGGACAGATCGCAAAAATCGATGCAGATGCTGCTGAAAGGGAATTCAGGAATGGGGGCTGGCTGGTTAGCCTCCGGCTGAGTGCCACGGCGTGGTTTGCATGACTGGCAAACAGGGCACCTTCGCAGCACATCTGAAATACACTTATCCAGATCTGAACCCTTGCATCGCACTGAATATTTGCGGTCCATCATTTCTCTGGTTTTACGTACACCAGGATGGCTGAATGCATGCGTCGCTCTGACCACCTGGTCTAACAGGCCAGTGGGTACACATATCTTCCCTTGACTCCTCACCTTCCCTTCATGGAAAGTATACTCCTTCCCTTCTATTTCAATAAACTTGTCACTGACCATTTTGTCCCAGTGAGGACTAAAAAATTTGTCCTGTGCGTATTCTGGGGACCAATCCCTGGTCAGTACTGCCACTGCAGGGGGTATCTTGACGGTCTTGATATCCCTGACTCCCATCACCGAATCCTGTTGCACCAGATTGTACATCCCTGGTAAGTGCCAAGACATATGCTGAAATGCATCATACATCTGTGAAACAGTCATGTACCTGCGTGAAGCTGGTTTGGACTGCATCTGACGAATCCGACGTCGTTCTGCTCTGGATAACTTCGCTGTGCTCTGAGTGGAAGCAACAGACGGTTCTGAGGGGGGTGTCTGAAGTGCAACAGTTCCAGGTTCAGGAATAGGGCAAGTATGCATGAAAAATTCGTCCATGGCATAAAATTGACGTCCCTCAGAATCAATGCCACAGATTTCATCTGTCATACCCTCGTGTACAGATGAGACGCTGACCTCCCTGAGCGCCCGTTCAACCCTGGGAGCATCCCAGCCTTCTATCTGTACCCTTTCCACCTTTCGCTCATCCCCAGTGGGTTTGTTGACAGAAAATGTTTGTGATGATCGCAAGGGTTCAAAACTTTCTGGGTATTGCTTGTGCAATAACTGCCTGATTCGGTCCCTCTCTGCCCTCTCTGCAGCTTGCCAACCCTCCAAGTCGCAGTCACTGCCGTGAAAATTGGTATCTTGCGCCTCTCCCGCCGGATATGCCCAACGGGAGAGGGCATCCGCCGCTTCGTTGTCTTTTCCTGGCCGGTACTGAATAAAAAGATTGAACCGGCTCAGGAACTCATGCCAACGCCCACGGCGGCCGAGGGGACCTGAAATTGTGGTCAACTCCTCTTTATACCATTTTACTATGGCACTGTGATCTGTTTGGACCGTAACTTCCTGGCCCCCGATCCAGCTCTGAAATTTGAGCAAACAGGTCACAATGGCATAGGTTTCTTTTTCACGGGGCGTCCAGGCAATTTGCCCCAAATTTTTATGAAAATTTACTCCGTCAGCCCTTTGACCCTGCAATTTCCGGCTGTAAAATGCAACAGGCCTCCAAGATTGTTCATCCTGAGGGTTCTGCTGTTGCTCCAGCACACCTCCCACAGCATAATCGCTGGCATCACAAACAATTCTCCACTTACCGTGTGGGTTGGGAAGCCAGAGACCGTCCCCATCAACAAACTTGACAAGTTTGTCCTTGAGAATTTGAAAATTCTCAACCATCTCTGGCGTCCATTCAATTTTCGCTTCCTTCCCTGTCAATTTCACCCTGCGACGTTTTTTTGGTAATCCTGTGGCATCCCTGGCAACAGGTGCACTGGGATCCTGGGCCTCGTACCTATATTTGCCCTTCAGAGCCTCCATAAGGGGCTGGGCATGCTTGGCAAAATTTTCAATATATATTTGGTACCACCCCACAAGGCCCAAGAACCCTTTGAGACGCTTGGGGGTGGTAATGGTACGATGGTCCCAGTTTGCGACAGCCTCAACCCTGGACGGACAGGGAAAACGGCGTCCATCCTTAAGGATGTGCCCGACATACTTCACTGTCTTGCGGAAAAAATGACATTTCTCCGGTTTGACAGTGAGCATGGCCCGTTCCAACGCCTCAAACAAGGAAAATAGGTCTTCGTAATGTTTTTGAAAATACTTTTCAAGTACCTCAGGTTCCTGTTTCTGACTGACTGTCACTTTCCCTGGCACTAACTCCTCCCTCCCATTTGCCGAAAGAATATCATCTATGTATGGGCGGGAGGAGGGGCATTTCTTGGTGACGTGCTGTACCATTTCCTGGTACGCTGCCGGTCCCACTTTGACCCCCATTGGCAGGACGTTCCACTCAAACACACCAAAAGGAGTGCAAAACGCCGTGAGGTGTTTGCTGTCCTCCTCCAGGTGCATCTGGTGGAAACCATCCTCCAAATCAATCAGAGTGAATAAAAAATTTCCACTCTGATTGGCCAATTGGTCTTCAATGACCGGAATTGGAAAATTTTTTCCCTTCAGCTGGGAATTAAGCCAGCGATAGTCAATGACTAATCGCCACTTATTACTTCCCGGCTTTGGCACCAAGAAACACCTAGAGACCCATTGGGGGCTCGCCTGTGCCTCCCTTAAAAACCCACGCGACTCAAAATCTTTCAGCTTCTGCTGAAGCATAGTTTCTCTCAATCCCACTGCTCTGATGGGCTTGGCCGCCCTGGGTTCTGCACCCTCAATTAACTCCAGCTTTACAATGGCATGCTCACCCCGCGCCTCTTGAGCAGCTGGGGTTATATGGGAAGCATGCTTGGGGGTAAATACAGTACTCCCAAAGCGCTGCAGGAGTGCATCACGATACTTTTCAGCCCCAGGCCACATTTCGTCAGCCTGGATCACTGATCGTACATTTCTGGTATACTTGGACCTGTCGCCATATGAACTACCCAAAACCTGCACTGAATCTTTAAACAACCCTTCCCGATGGCCATATCCAATTTTGGCCTTTCCCTCAGAGGTGAATCGCTGGGATGTTGAATATTCTGCAGACCCTTTCAGGGGTGGTTCATCTGTGTCACTCTCAGACACTGGTCCAGGTGACGCCTCAGCCATCGAGGCCTCTGACAACTCATCAGTTTCAAGAGACCCCTTTTTGGCAGTAGGTCTGGGTTTCTCATAATCTGCACACCTGATCTTAAGTATTCGTCGCTGCTTCCTGTTCATTTGAGATCGTTGGGATTCGACGTCCTTGACTGCGCACAGGTCCTGAGCAGTAGGGGTATTGGGGATAGGATCAGTGGGGGCGTCCCAATCAGCATCATTGGGGACAGTGTGAGGGATCTTGTATGCATTCTGAACACTCTCAGGGGGGGGTTCTGTCCCATATGCGTCAAACAGTACAATACGATACGGCACCGTGGTACACAATTGCTGTCCGGTCGAATTGATGAAAAGGGGGGACCCCACTTCCACATCGATCCAGTCAATGGCAATTTCCCCAAAAGCCCAAAACCAAGGTTTGGACTTACGCACCGGGAGAAGGGCCAAACCCTTAGCACCTTCACCTATTACTTTAGTGACAGTCTGGTCCCACAAGGACTCAGGCGCATGTACCCATACCGCCTTGTCCGACCATGGCCGGTTCAAGGCTGACCTGGGGTTTGCCCCGTCCATCACAAGACGTTGCAAACCCCTACTATTACCGTACACATCAATGGAAAGCTGAAATTCCTTATTGTCTGGATCAACTCGGGCTGCCCAGGCCGCAAGCCGATCAAAAACCTCTGGTCGAACTGGGTTTACTTCATCCATCTTACGTTTCCTGTACTTCTTGAAACCTGCTTGTGTTTTTATATGCTGGACCCTCCTATCTGAGGATCGTGCTGGGCTCCTCTGAGCCTTACTGTTGGAAAGAGGCCTTGACAAGGGCGTGCACACCCCTGCGGACATATCATCCATGTCCGCCCACAGGTCGAGCTGCTGCAGATCAGCACACTCGGCGACTGGGAGCGTCGCCGGTGACTCCAGGCATTGCCTCCGTTCATAACCCCACCCATCTTGAAACCAATCTGGCGCCCACTGTGGATCGTCCCTTAAACAGTGGTCCTCTGGGGGTTCAGTCACTTCACCTGTGTGTTGTACCTCCGCCATACTGGGGATTTCCTGGCATCCCGTGCCACCTTCCTGAACCAGCTGAATGGCTTTAACTAGTATGGCCTCAGCACGATGTTCAGAAGCGTCCACTCCCAAATGCCTATCGGCACTCAGGGACGACTCCAGACGCCGACAAAGCGTCGGAGAATTCTGTTTTGGTACCGGTGGATAGTCACCAGCCACTGGAGCCCTCGACCCCGTCGATGCTCCAAAACACGTCACTACAACCGGCAACACAAGAGCCATTACCGGGAGGACAGAAAGCAAGAGCTGCAATTTTTGCAGGTCACCAGGCGACTGCACCGTCAAGCCTGGGGTCGCAGAAGATACAGGATGATTCGTGTTTTGATTGTAACTAGGCTCCCCTGAGCCAGCCACACTCATGGGCAATATGATTCGATGTATGTATAATAGTGTGTGATACACATATGGCAAGAGTTCAATCAGGGGTAAGGATGGGGCAGGGGTAGGGGGGGGGGGGGTATCAGGCACCCTGATGCTTGGCGCCTCCACCAAAGAATCAGGATAGTCAACAAGTGAAATCTCATGTAAACCCGTACTACCAAATCCAGCTGTGCCCCTGGTTGATGTGGGTAGGTCCTGGACTACTGTCAGGCACGTAGGAACGTAATATTCAATAATGATCTGAGCGATTCTGTCGCCTTTGAACACAGCATAGGGCGATGAGCCATTATTATAAAGTATGACCTGGATGTTGCCTCGATAATCCCGGTCAATGACTCCACCCCTCACCTGCAAGCTGTGTTTCCACGCTAAGGAGGACCTGTCAGCGATCCTTCCATATGTGCTGGGAGGTCCCATCAATGAGACGTCAGTTGGAACCAATACTTTATCCTGTGGAGGGATTACTATATGCACAGCAGAATACAAATCATATCCTGCCGACTCGGGTGTTCCTTTTGTAGGAATGGTGGCATTTTCAGACAGAATTCTCACGTGCAGTGGCACGAGGCTGGTAGGACCTGCCAGGCAGGGGGGGGGGTACTCAGACTCAGGCTGCTGTAAGAAAGGTTGAGTTTTCAGACCTGGTCTGGACTTTCCCAGATATGGACGGTCCTGCAGGTCAGCCTCACGCAATGCTCGCACTCCCTTCCTAAGGAATTGAGCATCCTCTTGCCTGTCCTCTAAGCAACCCTGAACCAACCTGCTTGCACTGACATGTACCCGTACCTCAGGTCCGTGATCCATGACAATCATCTGGTTCCCAGGATAATATTGTACAGGATGGTGAAATTGTTCTGAAAAGGAAGGGCGGGGGTAACAACAGTCACACAAATGAGGAACATAATCGAGAAACGCGTTGTCATCACCGGTAACTGTTGAAAAAATTCTGCCACACCCTTGCCTGGTGCACTCAAACTGCCAAAAATATTGCAAGCGAACCCTCTGAAGCCCTGGGGGGGCGTCAAAAGCCTCAGGCAGTTCTGTGAACAAGACTGTCTGCGTTCCATACCTGATCTGCTGTCCATCGCCACTTCTGTCGTCCGCTGTACAATGACCAGCTTGATCGGACAGTCGTTTTGATGACTTCTGTGGTGCTTCTGCAACCACCTGTACGTGGGAAACATGATGTACATTCTCAGAACGCCCATGCTGATAATGGGGCTTATTGCGACGAAGTTTCACACATTCTGCCTGCACATATGCATCATATCCTGGCACGACGGCCAGCCCGTACCGAACCATAAATGGCAAACCCAAAATCAGGCGGGGCCCAATGGCAGCTACGTATACAAAAACATCCACGCATTTGAAAATTTTGAGTTTTCCATTTTTGGTGTAAACCGGCACAGAAACTGTCACTTTCACGCCCTTATCACCACCCTTGAGGCGGGATTTTCCCGCCGTCACCAACACGATTGGGTGTGGGGCATCTTCAAGTGGAATATTTTGAAATAGCTCATATCCACCAATGGCTACGAGCTCACTTCCTGTGTCCGCCAGGGCCAGAGTGACGATGGTTTCCTTGCCCATCGCATCAGGGAATTGTACCCGTGCTTGTACAAGTACTTCCCTCCTCATCTTGGAACCACGTTTGCCCCTGGTACGTGGTTCCCGGTAAATCTCCTCATCAAGGTCGTCCAGTTTGATCACATTCCCGTTGGCAAACTCTGCTCCTTGACCCACATTCAGCACCCGATGCGCTCCCACATGGTATAATTTCCTCCGTGTAGGTAACGGTAGGTCAGGCAATGACATCGGGGCGGTACTACGCCACTTCCGGAACTTATTCAGTTTTCGGTGGTGGCGGCGATGTCGCCTGGCCCCCTACGGGGCTGAGGGGCAGTCTTGGGCCCAGTGGCCCTTTCCGCCACACTTCTTGCATATGTCCTTGGACTGTGGTCTACTTCGAGGTTTGGACCCTGACCGCGATTCTCGGCTCCGGCTGCGACTCTTGGGTCTCCCCCGTTCAGGATAACGATCTTTGCTTCGACTTCGCCCTCGTTCGCGATCCGGTGGTTTCTCATACCCAGGAGTATGCCCTCGCTCACTTCTGCGATCTCCACTGCGTGGTCGACCGTCAGCACTGGACCGCCCTGGGCTCCGACCACGGTCCTGTCCGCTTTTACGGCGATCCGGCTGAAGGCAATCCTTCGAGGTATGGTCTGTGGCATCGCAATTGTAACACCTCAATTTATGAGGACAGTCCTTTTGAGTGTGGTCTTTAGACTTGCAATTGAAGCATCGACCCTCAGATTTGAGCTTGGCCGTAATATGTGACCGGCTTGACAGTACACTGCCATGTGGAGAATTTCTCCTGTCGTCATATCGCGACTGAGATGGCCCGCGGCCTCCGGTTTCTCCTCCACTGCGATCCTTGCTGTCCCTTCTGTGGTATGGGGACCTTGGCGTACCATCTCGATGTTGCCGACGGTCATCGTGTCGATCACGGCTGCCATTTCGACGTTCTCGGCTGCCGTCTCGGCGGCCCTGGCTGCCATCCCGGCGTGAACGGTGCTCATCTCGTCCCCGGGATCGTGATCGTTCTCTGGAAACTGCCCGTACACTGGCCGCTTCATCCGTCAAAAACTCCTCCTCCATCTCAGCATACTCGGCGGAACTTAAGAAAGGCATGACATGCATAAATAGTTCCCAATAATTGAATTCTAGGCCTCCATGATCTGCCTGAACTCGATAAATTTTGTTGTATGCCGCCTTAGTTGCAGCATCCTGTGGGCATTCTTTCACATGTCTGCGAAGCTCCTTGATGAGTCGGTCACGTGCTTGTCTGTGGGTGACGCCTCCCCTCACCAGACTGCCCTCCTCTGACCAGTCATTCATGAAATCTGTCCACGAGAGGGTCGTGAGGGGTTCATTGGGCAACGCACGTCTTCTCCACTTTGCTCCAGGTTTGTGGATGTTTACCATGCGACGTCCAGTGATGTCTTGCCACAGCTCCTCCAGGGATAGACCTTCTCTCCTTCTATTTTTGGCATGGCGGTCACGGACGTCTTCATTTGTCAGCGCCGCCAGAAGGATGTCAGACTGATGTTTTTCATCAAATCGCTCGGCGTAATCGGCCCTCCACTCATTGAATCGTTTGATCCACGCCTCTTGCGTCGCTCGCTCGCAATCCCAAGTGGGCACTTTGGCCATCTTTTTCAGTACTTCATTTACTTGGGGATCAAGCCACGAATTTGTTTGCGTTCCAAACATACCCTGTTCCGTCCGCGGGGCCTCACCAGAATCCTTCAAGTATTTCTGCAACTCATCCATCAATGGCACTGCCCGGACCTCCTTGAACGCTCGCATGTCATCTGGTACACCTGTAGGGCGTACTCTGTACTTCATCTTCATGTTATCGGCGCTCCTGCGTACCATATTAGGCACAAAATGCCCATCCTTCACATATGGCGCCACTTGCAACCACGTCAGTGGATTTTCTTTAGGACACCAATCTGGTGGAGGTTCGTCCGAGCTATTGCCCATGGCACTCGCCACCTCGTATGGGTGTGCATACGGGCGCACCATCTCAGATGCCTCACTTCTCGTGGGCAACGGGGCCGCGTGGTGCATGGGTGGCACCGAGCTCAGTGGCGGCTCTGGATGGTCTAAGACCACAGACGATGTTCCGGGGATGTCGTGCGCTGCTGTATGAGCTGGTGGTGCTGCAGCAGTGGGTGCTGCAGCCCCATGTGAGACCCTGGACACAGTGAAAGCGGCAATCTGGGCTCGCACATCCTGCATTGCCTGTTCCACCTGCGTTTTGTCCGCCTTCTCCTTCTGTAATTCTTCAATGTGACTCAGACGGGACTCCACGTGCGCTTTGTCGACCTTCTCATTTTGTGTGGCTTTGACCCTTCTGATTTTATCTTCCAACGCTCTGAGATCTTCAGAATTTGTGAAGTTGAGGTCCTGAATAGCCTCACCAAGGCGCTCCCGATCAGCCCTGTGATCCTTGTCGGAATCTTGGAGTTGCTGTGTGAGGGTACCTATTTGCGTCTTGAACTCCTCCCTCGTGACTTTCTCATTGTGGATCTTAATGTTCGCTTGGTCAAGGCGATCAATACTCTCCTGCACACTTTCGGAGACGCCCTGTATCGCCCTGGCATGATTCTCATTAGCCTGTGCGACTTCAGATTTGGTGGCCTTCTCGCACTGCATTTTGTTTTGCATATTTTCCACGCGGGCTAAATTCGTACTCAGTGCAGACGAGGCGTCCTCCAAAGACTTGTTTTGTGCAGCGGTCGCACTCGCCAGTTCCATCTTCGTGGCATATTCCTTTATCTGAGGAGACACCGTTTTTTGGCCCAGCCTCGAGGCTACGCCTTTTTTGTCTGTTAACTACATTGAGAAACGGACATTTTTCTGTTTTTGGCGAGGATACGGTTCAGTATTTGGGGTGTAACCTCGGCCGTAGCCGCAGACACTTTTATGTAACCTCGGGCACCAAATCTTGTAACCTCAACCGTATCCGCAGACAACATGTTGTAACCCCGGGACCACCAATTGCCCTCATTTTGTGTATCCCCAACCGAAGCCGCAGACAACAATGCGTAGCCCACAACATTATTGGTTCAAATGCCACTGTGCGAAGCATCGTACATGCAGATTTTGTCGGCACGCGGCACACTGTGTGGCACAACGTTTCCCACAATGAACACAGGCTGCTCGATTCGCTTCCACGGGGACATGTATAGCCTGGGGGGTTTCAGGAACTTCAATGTCAATCAATGTGGTCAGGAGGTCCCATTGGAACTCCCACATGGTTGTCCCCGGCTTGACTAGCTTAGAACACTTCGCCATCGTAAAAATGTTCACCATAGCATAGCGCATGAGGAATGAGCGCACAGCAGCGCTCCATTTCCGAAATCTACCTGTTTCACGGTGCTGTAAAGCAAGTTGATTTGCGGTATCGACTCCGCCTGCCAAGGCACGGTAACAACCGATAATCGCTGGCATTTCATACCCGCGTTTTTTGTGTACCACCACCTCTTGCGGAAACCCACAATTTGACAGTAGTGGCACAACCCGAGGCGGTTTGTGGCCGACCCGGGGATTTTTATAGACCTGCAATGTGTAGTTGGCAGTGGAGACTTTGGCGGTGGCCAAGCCACCCTCCTCAAGTACTTCCCCCGCCTCACTTACACCGCGCTCATCGCGTTTGCATAACATTAAGAAGGGGGTGCCTCGGGCAGCCAAACCCTTGGCAGCTTCGTGACTGCCAAAAAAACTATCGGCAACCAAAATGGTGCCTTCGGGCAGGACATCGGCCCAGTAATTTACGATCTGGCGGGCGTTCATGTTGCCTTGGACAGTGGAAGCACGCCGTAGTTGACCACGCGCACCAACGTATAGGTAGACGTTGGTAACGTATGGCTCAACCGCATCGGCCAAAACGTAAAGTTTCACTCCGGTCGAGTGGGGCTTTCGCGGTATAAATTGCCGCAAAGGCCCCGCTCGAACCCCCTTATGGGGGACTACGGTTTCGTCGCCACTGGCGACAGCCCCCAGCCTCCATAGGCTGCCCCAAACCTCATTACAACGCTCAATAAGAAGCGTCACGTCAGGCCGTAGTACTCGATTCAGGCGGTAATACTCGCGGCGTGTGAGGAGCTGGCTAAGCCTCGCGTTGTACGACAACGCCTTGGGTACCCAGACATCGTCAATTCGGCGTGGTTGGATCATGCCCAGGAGGACTCTGAATAGTAAGAAGCGGACCACCGTTCCCTTCACTCCATGGGTAATCCCGGCCACCCTTGCCTTCTTGGTAAGGAGGTCGATGAAGGGGGACATGACATCGCACCAGATCTCCTGCAGGGTGTTGTAGTCCTTCCGCGGGTATCCACCTTCGTAGTCTGAGAAGAGGTCTGCCGCCTTCTCCGAGTCTAAGAGCTCCCGAGGTTCGAATTCCATAGTGGGGTACCTATTCAAACCATGAAACGTACATGTGGCCCTGGTGACTAGGCTGGAACCCTGCTAGCAATCGTAACCTGGCCCGTATCCGCAGACGGTTCTACGTAACCTTGGACGTTGCCTATCGTATCCTCTACCGTATCCGCAGACGGGTCTATGTAACCTTGGGCACTGCCTATCGTATCCTCACCCGTAGCCGCAGACGGTTTGACGTAACCCCGGGTCACAAATGGAGGAGAAGGCCAACAAGGACTCATTGCAAAGCACATGCACAGTCAATTCTTGCTCCCAGACAATTTGAATCAGTCCGCCGCTCAGTCGGAGCCACCACTGTTAATAACGTTCTGGCATCAAACACAGGCCTCCCTACAGAAACTTATGCACAGGTAAGCATCCCGTTAGGGGCAGATCCAGCGAGCCCCGTGGCCAAAAAACAGTGGACGGTGGACTGTGTGTGAACTGCTGTGCATGAAAAGTGGGAGTGGGCAGAGTGGACAGAACCATTCAGTCGTCGCCACTGCTAAAATACGTCGAAGAAGCACAATCCTCCCCACTGTCAGAGAACGCTGCTCCTGGGGAGTCATGTGCATGTACAAAGAATGGGGCAGGCACATCCAGGGACCCCCGCCGCCAATACCGCCGGACAATGTCCATAGTATAAAAATACTGTCCACCTTGGAAAATTGTGGACCATCCGAGCACGTGGGAACGTCCACCACAGGCAAATGTTACGGCGTGGCCTCCCACTGGTCGTCGTCACCTCTCGTCCAGGTCATGCATGGTCTGAGAGACAAGCATGAGACGCTGTAATGGCATTCAACGCAAAGAGGTTTGCGCAACCTCGGAGCAACAGTACCGTATCCCCTGCCGTATCCGCAGACAACTATCCGTATCCCGGGAAACTCCCGGATGCAATGCGTCGTATCCTGGACCGTAGCCGCAGACAACTTGATGTAACCTCGGAGCAACACAACCGTATCCCCTGCCGTATCCGCAGACAACTATCCGTATCCCCGACAACCGTAAGCGCAACCTCACCCGTATCCGCAGACAGAATGTGCGTAGCCCCGGACCCTGAGCCATGACATACCGTGTGGAACGGCTCTTCTTCACCGACATCAGCACCTTGGAAGAGCTGGGGTGTGGGCTCCTCCTGCGTCTCGCCTGCCACCGCCGGGTCCTGGTGCATCTCCGGCGCCTCTCCGTGCCCCACCGGCGCTGCTGCGGCCTCGGCTTCCCCAACTGCCTCCTCCAAAGCCACCGGTGCGGCCACCACCGGTGCGGCCACCTCCGGTGCCACGTCCGTCGTTGCTGCATGCTCGGCGCCACCTGCTGCTGGCACTGCCGCCCTCTCCTTCTCCAACTCCTCCAGCTTCCGCTGCAGCTCCTGAATCTTCTCCTGCTGGGCTTCGTCCTTCATAGCCTGCTCCGCGGCAAGACGCTGCCTTTTGGCTTTGCTCTTCTTCTTGCGGCGCTCCCGGTCGGCCGCCCGCGTGCCTTCACTTGCCATACTGTCGCTCGAGCTTGTCGTTGAGAACTGGTCTTCGTCCAGATCCTGCCCCAGTTGCGCGCGCAGTGTCCGCACCTTGCGCTTGGCCTTCTTCTGCGATCGGCATCGGCGGTCCCAATCCGCCTCCGACACCAAGCGGTAATTCCCTGCCACGGGCAACTCGTCAACGTTGTGGATGCCGGTAAGCATACTGGCCATCACCTGCACGTGCTTCATGGCCTGGACGTACTTGTCGCTCAGCTCGTCCACCGGCAGATCGACCAGGTCCTGCGTCCTCAGATGCAATGAACGCGGCCCACGGCGTCCAGCCCGCATTGCCGACAGGTCCGAGAAGCCCTCGTACAGCTCCAACTCCCCCTTCGGCACCACCGGCTCCACCGCCGCAGCGGATCCTGATGCCCGATGAGGTTCCGACCGCGGTGCTGGTGGGATACCCTCTCCAATGAACGAAGCAGGCGGCTTGCCCTCGTCATCCTCCGGGACATCCATGCACGTAGGACAGCCGGCAATCTCCCTCACTTTGTCATCTGTGGATACAAATGTGGTGAGATTCAGCGGGGATACGACAAACTGTCTGCGGCTACGGCCGAGGATACGGTGGAATTCAGCAAGGATACGACAGAGTGTCTGCGGATACGGCCGAGGATACGTGAGGATACGGTCGCAAAGAAGAAATACCTGCCAATGCATCTGCCTCAGCGGCGGTAAGCCGGTATCTCTGCATCAGCTTGGTCCTTGCCGTCCCCGCCCCTGGTGCATACTGCGCGCGGACTCCGAGGTAATCCATGGCGACGGGCTGCGAACACTTCACGACGCAGCACAGGGCGTAACCGAGGGTCTCCCGCAAATCCCTTGCCTCCGTCCGGCCAGCCTCGCCTTTCTTCTGGACGATCGGTCCACCCATCTCCAAACAATTCCGGTAATGGTACCGTACCCTTGCGGTGTGCAGGTCCATGTCCTCGAGGGTCTGCTGCGTGGCCACCAAATTGTTTTGATACGCAGCACCCCTGCGGTTCGCCTCGGTCCGCGTCTCTTTTGCGCTGATTGTCTTCACACCGCCTCTCGCGGGCCCCGCCACCGCAAAACGTGGTGGACCCTTGAGCGCCTTGGGCTTCGAATGGATGTCTGCGCCGGGGTCGTCCTCGGACGAGATTTCCTCAGGGTTGTGCTGCTCCGACCCCTCCGGATCCTCGTCTGCCTGGTGTGCCATGAACTTCAAGTGCTGCTCTTGTGCCTTCAACCGCTTCGCTTCTTGCAACCGCTTCAGCCTGGCCTCCTCCTCCTCCCTTTTCTTCTTGCCCTTCTCCTTCTGCTCGGCTTCAGCGGCGGCAGCGGCGGCGGCAGCAACCCTTGCGTCGGACTGCTGCTGGACCTTGGCCTTCTGGCGCGCTGCTTCAGCGGACGTGAGCCTTGGGGCCAGTACCTTCCCGGGCTTCTGCGGAGCCTGCTTGGCCAGGACCTCCTTGGGTGGGGGAGCGCTGCTGGTGGCTTGGGTCTTCTTCTTCTTCTTCTCCGGAAGCGGCCGAAACCAGCTCCAAATGTTGAGGACCTGCGTGTTCATGAACTTGCGGTCGCCCAGCTCATCCAGTGACTGCACGTCGATCTCCTTGGCGCCGGTGAGCTTGTAGGAGCAGGCCAGCTCCAAAAGTAGGACCGTCTTGCCGAGCGACTTGATCCAGCCCGCGACGAAGATGTTGCTATGCTCCTTGGTCTGCAAAGAAAGAGGCAAGACACGTAACCCCTCACGTAGCCGCAGACAGCGTTCCGTAACCCCGGACGTGCCGAAGCGTAACCTTAGGCGTAGCCGCAGACAGGTTTCTGTAACCCCGGTGCATTGTTCCAGTGCAACACCCATTAGGCAAGCAAGGGGTACCTGCAGCACCACGGAGCTCCCATATTCCAGGTCCGACAACTTGCAGGTCATCAGCTCGGCGCCTTCCAGGTGGTAATCGACGGGGCAAGGCGGTGCCGGCATGTCCATGACAAAAAATGGAACTGTCGGAGGAAAGTGGCAGAGGATACGGAAAAAAGCAAGCCGTAGCCGCAGACAACTATGCGTATCCCCGAGGACCCATGATGACCATGGAGGCTATGTCCTCCGAGGCTACGGACGAGGTTACACTTTACACAAAAATGCACAAAAACACTCAAAATCAATAAATGCGTGTTGAATTGAAAAAAACGAATAAGTAGCCCAGATCCGCCACCTCAAAAAACCCCCATAGGTGTTGAGAAAAAAAAAGGCACCCGTAGCCTCCGAACCCCCCCCGTATCCTGGTAGATAAAGGAATATACCAGATCCAGCTGCACCCTCAGGGCTGTAGTGTCTACAGTGCCCGGGCTCGGACTCTTTGGGCCCTGTGGGGTGCGTGGGGAGCGATTGTCTGCTCCACTGACCTTGGCTGACTCTGCATAAGCCAGCAACCATGATTCCATCTCTGTGGCCTTGGTCATTAAACCCTGTGTCTGGGCAACGAGCTGGGTGTGTGATTTCTGCATGTACTGCACCCTTTCCTCAATTTGCCTGCTAGTGTCGCCCACCTGTTTCATTGCGGCCTCCGCCTTAGCGACTGCAGCAGTGTGGACACCCTGAATTTGTATGTGGATCTCCTGGTTGATTCGGGTTTCGTTCTCCATGGCAGCCTTGACCTTCTGTCCAGCCGTGCTCAGTCGGCCCTCGGTTTCACAGACCTTGTTGGCCACAGTGTCAATTGCCTGCTTCACCTCTTGGACAGAGGTCGCCACATCCTTCACACTGATCATGTCCCTCTCCATTCTGGCGGCCATTGTCTCCACTCGTTGTGATTCGAAGGCGATGGTTCGCACCGCTTCTGCCGCCTTGTCTTTCTGGCTTTTCGCCTCCCGTGCGCCCTGGGCAGCATCCTCTGCATGCTGCTTTATGGCCCCTTCAGTGGCTACCACCCTGGCCACCGCCGTGTTGGCACTCTGGGCTGCCTTCACCGCCGTGTTGCTGAACTCCTCGATTCGCCTTGCCATTGTGGCGTCCCCTGAAGGGGTGTTGTGTTCTGGATGTGGTGCCCTGACACTCTGGCGCTCTAACTCGTGAATTCGTGCGCCCAGGCTATCCACCTCGTGCGTTGCTGCACCTTTGTGGACGTCCAACGTCTTCTCCAACTTGTCAATCCACTTCTCCGCTCGTTCAACCCGTGACTCAAGAATCTGGTTTTGCGTCCTTGGGATACCTTCGTGAGCGTCTTTTTCTAACGTAGATATCCTGTGCTCCAGCTTACTTTCGTGATGAGCCTCTCTTCGCTGGAGCTCGGCACAGTCTTGGCGACGGGCGGCCTCCTGCTGCTCCATTCGTGCCGCCAAGGTATTGACTTGTACCTCCAACTCGTTCATCCGCTCATCCAATCCACGATGGTCCGCAAGGAGTGCATTCCATTTGGATGTAGCTTGTCTGTCTACTTCCTGGACCCGGGTCTGCACCACCTGGATCGCCTTCTCCACCCCGGCTGGCATCTCCACCACACGTGACGCCTCCTTGGTCTCCAAAGTTGTCACTATCCTGGACAACTGGTCCAATTGCCTCACGATGTCACTGACGTCGACGTCTGACCTTCGTTTCGACACCTCTGGTCTGGTCTGCTTGGCCGTCATCTTATGGATGGCTCTCTTGACGATGGTGTCGATGGTGGCGTCCGGTAGGGCCAAGATATCAACTTGGGAACCTTCATCAGGACGATGCCGCTTGCGCTGGATGAATGTAGTAGGCTTTCGTGATGGCGGTGGTGGCATATCGGTTGACGAGGAACGGGACTTGGTGGGCACATAGGTGATCTTCTTGTTTCCCAAGCCAAATGAGGCCCTTTTGGCTGTTTCACCATAGCTGACCCGCCGATTTACAGGGATGTTTGTCCCGTGTGCCGCCTCGTCTATTCCATCTCCAAACGGAGTTTCTGAAATGTGAGTCAATTTGGCTCCCATTTGCCCGGTTTGGGTTTTCAATAATGACCTTTTGGTCTCCGTGTGGATTGGGGTGAGCAATTGCTCGACTTCTTGGTCCCATTCTTCCATTTCGGCTCTATGGATTTCCTGAGCGCTCATGTGTCCCAAAGGGGATCGATTTGTACTGCTACCATGTAATGGAGTAGCCCCTGAAACTTCCATTGTAGTGCCTTGCTCTACGTTAACCAAAAATCAAAAATAGAAAAAAGCTAGGGGCTTGAGATTTCTCTAAAATTTCAAAAAGAAAAATCCCCGAGCAAAGCTAATAAAATTTGCACAAACCCTCACCAAGACGAGGCAAACAGCACACAATACAACACAATTTTGTGTCTGACTTTTCCTCGTGGTCCCGGTTGTGCTTGGTGCGCGGAATGGGCTCGGCGCTTACCTTCACGATTGATATGACTCTCCTTGTAACAAATTGATAATCCACCACTTGAATTGAATTGAGTATTAATTGAAATTCATTGCAAAGAGTCCTGAGATACGAAAGAATTAGACCAAATCAAAGAGTGTCATCGAGGCACTCCATGCATGAAACATGTCGAACACATGGAAAGAGAGATGGAACGAAATTCGATCAAACATCAAACCTATAACTTAACCTCAAGACAAACATTGCATTCACTCGTGAGGTCATGAATGTAATTACACCACGGAGGTCAAAATACATAATGCATATCATGGCATGACACATGGTCGAATATCGACTCGCATGATGAAGCATGCACACCTACTTGAGCCACCTCAAGTTGGTCATTAATCTAACATGGCAAATCAATTGCATACTATGTCTATTTATCCATGAAATGTAAATTCAAACAACAACATGGACCAATGTCGTGTAAATCCACAAGAGTTCAACGAAAGAGTATCCAAGACTAACCTTCATTAATTTTCACGGTTCAAAAGCGAAGCATTGAACAATCAACCAACTTCAAGAGAAATATTGGCTCCTTGCAACAAGATGAAAATTCATGCCCAATTGAGAACAATACCATGGTAGGTTGGAAGACTCCCATCAATTGAAAAGATTCAAGGATAATTGAATTCATGGCATTCCAACAACCATTCACAACTCACCACAAGAGTGTGCAAACCCTTCGAAATTGTCACATGGACCAACATACACATACATGATTGTAACAACAATCCATTGGCACCATGAAGGCTTCGCGTGACGAACATGGTAAAGGGAACCTCACAATTCCTAATTTAGGGATGATCTTGAGTAACACCTCGTGATCGAATATGCATTCATTAACCATGGAAACCTTACGAACATTCACGGATTCTAATTTATGGACGGCTTTGTGTAACACCTCATAATTTGAATATACATTCATTTGCTCGAACACTCTTGGTCTCTCAGGGAAGCATGCATGTCTTCGACATTACAACAATACGCGTGGCTTCCGAATTAGACTGGTACATCCTTCAATTCAAAGCGACAATTAATTATGCTCGACCCATATTCAATTCATTCTTGGCGGCGTGACTCAGTCAATGGATAGTAAATCGAACTGACCAGGGAATGCGAAAAAACACCAGATTGGAACAAACAACATATCTGTCGAGACTCAATCATCCAAAATTCTGTCTTCGTCACTGGAGATTGCAACCCGCGACCTGTCCGGTCTCGGCCAACGACTGTCCAATTCTTGCAACTGGATTACTGAATTTCTGAGTCCTGACTGTTGACTGTCACCGATCCAGAGATGTGCAGTTCTATTACATTACCCTCCATCCACAGCTTCCCCCCATCCAACGAGTACTCAGGAAAAATCCCATCCTTGTGAGCATCTTTGGATTGGAGATTTCCAAAGACCTCTTTAAACATGGGATCCTGCAGAGAATCGGACGTCCAGTCACGGATGATCAGGGAATCTTTAGGCAGGGGTGGAGTTTTGGCCGGATCTCGACGCTTAATGCCCTGGATCAACCGAAATCGACTTACTTGTCGGGTATAGTCAAACCGTTTCACACTCCCTGAGGAGGGATCGGTGACTTTTTCCACGACTTTCAGCGTTTTGGTGCAGATCTCGTGAGCATGCGCTGGATCTGTGATGGCCGTGATGTCGTGACACGGCAATGCGTGTTGTTTAACAGCGCACTGCATGCATGCACGTCGAATGAGTTTCTTTTCTTCCTGATCCCATTCGATGATGACATGGCGGTCCTGCTCCGTACCATGGATGTTGGTACTTTGCAGCCCCTCTGAGGCGGGGTAAGCCCATCGGCTCAGAGCATCCGCTACCGTGTTCTGTTTTCCAGGCAAATACGACACATGGAGGTCAAACAGACTGAGAAATTCGTGCCATCTGGCCCGTCGGCCAGCTGGGCTCGCGACAGTATCAATGTGTTCAGTGGCCCAATACTCCAGAGATCGATGATCCGTCAGGACCTCGACTCGATTGGTGCCAACCCACGATTGGTACTTTTTTAAAGCACAGATGATGGCGTAGGTTTCTTGCTCACGCGGCGACCATTGCATTTGGCGTGGGGCTAGCTTCCGAGACCAAAATGCAAGAGGGTAATGATCGCCGGTGGCCTCATCAACCTGTACCTAGAAGCGTCGGTTCTAATGTAGAAGGGTCGGTCAAATTGGGGCACATGCAACGTGGCGACTTCACAGAGGGCCGCCTTCAAGTGATGGAAGGCCTCCTCGCACTCGTCAGTCAACTTGACACGAACCTTTGAACCTGCCTTGCCCGCATCTCTCCCTACCTTCAATAATTCAGTAAGGGGGGCAGCAAATTTGGCATAATTCGGTACAAAAGTGTGGTAAAAATTGCAACAACCCAGGAATCCTCTCAACTCCGTGATCGTCTCAGGGCGCTTCCACTTCTGAATAGCGACGAGCTTCCCTGGACTGGGTCGTCGGGTGCCATTCTCCAGGAGAGAACCACAAAATTCGACTGATTTTAAAAATAATTTTCCCTTCTTTGGCCCACAAATCAGCTGATTGGCGTCAAGAATGTCCAAAACTTGGTTCAGCTGCTTCTCATGTAGGGCCACCAGCTCGGCTTCGGTCAGTCCCTCCCCTTCCGTCGCGATGATTATGTCATCTATGTACACACTCACGAAGGCACGAAGCTCAGGATGGGTTGTGAACAGCACATCCTCCATCATTCTTTGAAAAAATGAGGGGGCGTTCTTCAGGCCCATGGGCATGACGGTCCATTGGACTGGGCCACATGGCGTGCACATACAGGTGAGAGGTCTGCTGTCCTTCCTCAACGGCATTTGGTGAAAGCCGTGACGGAGATCCAGCACAGAAAACAAACGACCTCTTGCCCTCTTGGCGATTTCCTCCTCAATGAGGGGCAGGGGGTGCGAATCCGCCTTGGTTTCGGCGTTGAGATTGCGAAAATCAACCACCATCCGCCAACCATCAATGGTGTTCTGGTCTGCAGGCGGTGGCTTCGGGACTGTGAAGGGTGAACAGCACCATTCGCTGGTCATACAACCCTCAAGCCAACCAAATTCCCTGAGATTTCTCTCGATGATTTTTCTGAGTATCTCATGTTTGTGTCCATGATTTTCATAAGGGCGCTGTTTTTTTGCCTTGTACCCTTCACGAAGCTCGATGAAGGCTTCACCGAACTGTCCACGGACAGGGGGGTCTTTGATCAACTTCCCCGAAAGGGTTGTGTCCTTCCGTTCCTCAAAAATCTTTTCTCTTGACTTGGAACACAATTCGGTGTCCACCTGATCGCCAGGAATTACTGTCGAGAAAACTTTGGCGACTTCTTCGGCTTTGGCAGGAAGAATCTTCTTACGGATGTCCCTAAACAGGTCCGTATCAACTGCCTCTTGAAGATAGGTGGGTCGTGTGTCGAAATCCCAGAGATTCTCTTCGTGATCCAGCTCCTCGAAAGGATCCATGAAAGCTTCCACAGGGGGTTTTTCATAAAAAACTCTGAATTTGCGGCGCGATTGGAGATTTTTCCTCGCCCGTGCACTGAAGATTCTTTTCGATGTCGACCGTATTGGGGAAGAGGGAGACGAGGCGGATCCATTGGACGTTGAATCACCTTGGGTATCTGACGGACAAAAATCAGAAAAAATAGATTCATCATCAGTACCACGCTCAACCTCAGATTCAGACCCAACACAGGAATCTGTACTAAAATCAGCAGAATTAGAGTCAGAAAGCTTTCCATCCACCAGGAATGCAAGCGAACTCCAGGACCGCTGTGGCAGGGGACCTGTGTCGTCCCTGGCATACAGCTTAATCTTCCTGGGAAGTTCGATGTAATCTACACAAATGTCTTGTAATTCCTGAAACCAAGGCTTGTCGTCCCACAAGGGCACAACTAAAATTGCCTGGGCTTTATCTTGCTTGATTTTGTGGATGACCTGCTGGATTAAGTGAAACGGAGGATTAATCCACAACTTCTTGTCCCATTTGTGGGTCCAAGCGTCGCTGAAGTGCTTGTTAGAGCGCTTGTTCATACGGTTAGCAAAGGCATCATACTGGGGCCAAAAGGAATGGTGTTCATGAAAATATTCACAAATTGCATCGCGCCATTTGTCGACAACTCTGTAGGATGAAGAGTGCCAGCGCGAAGGGCGTCGTGGCTGGGAGTCCCTACGAAGACATTCTAACTCTTGGGAGTAATCGGCACTCCCATTCACCTCTGCAATGGTGACATCTTCACCAAATTTTGGTGTCACCTTTTGCTTCAAAAATTCTTCTGCACTTTTAAACCCTGCGTGCAAAAAACGAAATTCAGGACGCTCCAAGGGACCTGATTCCAGCAAAAAACAACGACGATGACCTACGGGCGCTACCCTGTTCTTGCGAAGCCAAGGATGGCCCAAATAAAGGTCATACTTTATGTCAGCACGATAGAAGTAGTCATCCTTAAGGACAACTTCTTCCACATTTTGCTCTTCCCAAAGGTCTTGAGCGACCAAATGAGTTGACATATAACAACCGCGTTGCCCACCTGCGAGAGAATGTCCAGAAACTCCCTCGAGGGTAACAGGATGAGGCGATTCAAACACGCAGTCGTCGGGTAAGAAGGAATTGGATTGGAGATTTACCTCTGATCCATTGTCACACAAACAAGTGGCGAGATGGAAATTTCCCTTGCAATCAGAGACCCACAGCTTTGTGACAAACTGACGGGCCCTGTGCTTGGACTGTACACCAACTTCGTCCACTACAACAGAAGGATCCGCTGCCGGATCCAGGGGAGAGGAGACAAGCGACCCTACATCAAGTAATGGTCGATCAGGAATTTGGGGATCATGCCTGAAATCGCCTGGGGAGGGGCGATTTTCGTGGCTCCCCTAGGCGTTCTGACCTCCAGCGGCTGCGTTAACATTGTGAACACAGCCTGATTCGTCAATCCACTCATCTTGGAACGGATCATCCGCTGGATTCAGGGCATTTTCGACATAATCTCGATCCGCATCGGACACCTGATCTGCACCTGAGACCTGATCCACACGATGATTTCCCTTTCCACGTCCACGGCCACGGCCGCCGGATGATGGACCACCACCGTCGCCACGCCCTCTGCCCTTACCAGAGAAGGGGGTTCCTGAAGGATTTCCCTTACCCTTACCCTGTGATCCTGGAGCATTTCCTTTATTTGTACCGGATTGAGGGGTTTGGCCTGGATTTCGATTTCCGCCTCCGGCGTTGCCATTGGGACTTGTCTGACCGTTTGGCTGCCCACCGGAACCGGATGGAGTCCGATTTCCTTTGCCTTGGGACCCGCCAGGGCCTCCGGTATTTTTGTTTCCACCGGAGGGGGTCGGATTACCCTTTCCCCCCTTTGCACCATGCACCTGTCTGTCATTCCTGTCTGAATTCTGCGAATTACTGACATTTTCACCAATCACCTCGTGATCGTAAGCAGACCATCGGTGATTAGCAGTAGAATGCGTCTTAGCTCGGTTCGTAGAACCTAAAAGAAGGCAGATGCTACAATGATCCTGAACATTCCGGGTGTCATTCACCTTTTTGTTGCCCTTTTGGGCCCCATTTTGGGTGTTTTGCTGGGTATTCTTGTTTCCCCCAAGACCCTCATGGAAATTTTGATTGGCGGCGTCAGCGAGCCGCTCAACCTCTTCCCACAGTTCCTGCGGGGTAAACGAAAACACCCAGTTCCTGGCCTTCAGGCGATGGCCGTGGAAACTTACTCCCCTATTGAGGACTTGGACAAACAAGTCCCGATCCTCGTGTTCATTAAACTTGATTTTCCACGTGTTTTCAGTGAATTTCACCTTGGTAAACGACGTGGGGGAACACTTTTGAAGTGCCTCCCTGACCGTAAACCGGTTGGCCGAGGCGTCGAAGCCATCGACTTCCGCCCACCAGGTCTTGACCTTTTCTTCGGATTGTTTATTCCGAAGGGTGGCGGCGGTTTCTGAGGGGATCTTGTCAAAAATCAGATTTTTCAGCTCGGCACTGGAAAATTTTTCGCCTGAATGTTCAGATTCTTCTACGAGATTCCAGAAGCGCTGTCTCTTGTCTTGCACTTCGTGCAAGATTAATCGCGAGAACGAAGGAAAATTCTTCAACATCTGGTGGTAATGGTCCTCAGGCAGCCGGGATCCACGCACCTCCAACTGTTCCCACACCTCATCAAAGGTAAGGGGGGAACTTGAATCCTCACGATCACTCCAGGTCCTGAGCCAAGTATTGGCCGGCGCTCCCTCAAGGCAGTCCAAGAGCGCCATCAGGAACTGATCATCTTGGAGTTTTTGAGTCTTAACCCACAGTTTAAATTCCCGTTGGAACTGAGGCCAACGTCTGGGGTTCCCATTATACTTCGGCTGCTTGGCAACCTGACGAAGTCGCAATGAAGTGGGATTTAGGAGTGAATCCAGCCCAACACCGGCCGTAATGGCAGACACCTTGGCGGCATCGTTCGCCACACCGGCTCCGGCGAGGGTCTGGGCGAGCAACATCTGGGCTATTGCATTGGAATCAACAGCAGGAAGGGTAGTACGGGAGGCAGTTCGTTTGGCATTCTGAGCCTCAGTCCTAGCCTTCGCCGATCTACTCTGAGATCGAGAGATTGTAACCCTTTCCTTTAGCTTAGTCCTGCTGATCCTTGCGTCGGTGGTCTTAGAGTCCACCGAAGGAGCAATCGAAAAAATTTCTGTCGCCTCCTCCGACGGTTCTGTTGTTTGTTCCACCGATGATGCGCCCTCAGACCTCATGTGGGTCTTGAAAAGATCTTTAATTCCCAGCGTCTGAATGATGAGTTGCATTTGATCTTTGAGCAATTGGAGCTCAGTATCTCGCTGTAATCTGCAAGAGCAGTCGGCAGGACAGTACATACCGTGCCCTGAAGGGCCTGAGCAGGCTGTCGGACCGCTAATCTCAGTGGTTCGCAGCCAGGAGTCCACTTGGGGAGCTCCTTCAGTCCTAATTTCCAGGCTTGCCTGCCTAGCTGCCTCTAAAATTCCTTCCTCAACCGCGGCGGCTAGATCGTCGCGGATGGAAACAGAGGGATGAGGGGCGGAGGGCCCGGCAACCGGTGCCTTGGTCTTCTCCTTCGGGAAGGGGCTTGCCTCCCAGATCTGCAAAAAAATGGCAAAAGATTCATCTTCTTGAGAACACCACCACATCCTGGTATTAATTTCTTCTTGAAGGAGGAAAAAATATTCAAATAAAAAATCAGAGGCGATTCTTTCTTGTCCTATCAGCTTAGACGTGGCTAATAGACAAAGGCCCTCAAGCGCCTCAAGGTTACGGGTCACTTCTGAAGACAAATGGTTGTCCCATTGTGCCCATGAGGCTGGTCGATTATAGGTAGGTACCTCACCTGGACCACCCATCTCAATGTCGTCAATGTCGGCGTCGATGGTCTCAAAATGTGGACATTGGTAGGGAGTATTAGTACCTGCCAGGTCCGTAAGCTCCACCGGAGCGTTGCTATTAGCGTAGGCTGGGAGATTCCAGCTACTTGATGGCCAATTTCGACTGGGATCTTGATTGTAATCTGGGCCTCCACAGCTGCTGATTTGTGCCCTTCTTGGGCAATTTGGGCTTGCACAAGGCATTCCTCTCAAGGCCTCGTTCGCACAGCACCACGGCAGCGTAATCGTTACGTCTCCGGAAGTGGCGGAGTCTACGGGGCCGTACTGGGGAGCTAGCTGTGGTTGGGACACCATAGGAACAACATTCAGGTAGCCTCTGCTACCATGAAAGTGCTGCCCTGGGTCGTTGTGGGTGCCGGAGGGCTCGGGGCCGGCAAGACCAGTGGGGCAGGCACGCGAGGAGTCTCCCTGGATGTTGTTATTGGGGGTAGAACCGGATACTCGGACACCAACAGAGGCGAGAGCAGCGACAACAGAAGCAAGGTCCATGCTGATTGTTATCCGGCAGAAAATCCCAGTCTATGAAGAAAATTGAAGGGAATTATTCTAAATACATCTGAGTGTCCAAAACTGTCTGAAAAGATTTAAATAATCCAATTATGTAAAAATGTTTGGCCGATCTGGCCCGCGAGCGCGCGTCAGCGGCAAATGGCGATTCCAGCTAAAATAGCGGAACGCGGCGGATTTACGGGACATGGACCGCGGAATCAAATCCGGCATATCAGAAATATATAGGAAATATCCTGTGACTGAGCTGCGAGGCGGCGATTCCGCCGAAGCAAAGAAAATGACCAAAATGTAGCCAATCTGGGCAGAATGTCTGAAAATCTGAGCAGATGGGGCTAGCCGCACTTACAATCACGTGGTCACTCTGGCGTGGCACACGAGGCCTCACAAAATTAGGTCTCAAATTCGTGAGTTGACTTGTGAAGCATGGCAGGTATATATCCGGAGGGGTTTGGGAGCCAATGTTGGGATATTCTTGGGCATGGACCTTTGGTCTATATCACCCTTGTATATTACTCTTCGGTTGGACACATGCATGGAGCATTTGAATACTTGCCGTATGCATTTTTGAGTATATAATTGAATTTTGGGCACTATGGTGTGATTTGCCTAATTTTGCTATGTTGTGAGGTCATCTTCATGGGGCAATTATCCAAGCCCAATCGACTCCAAGTCCAACCAAGTTTATGTCACGGTAGGGCATGGTCCTGAGTGCCACTCTAGGCCATGACACGCCACCTCTCCTATTGGGCTAGGATTTAGAGGCTTGGGAGTGAACACATTTTTGGGGTTTGTGTAGTGACTTTTGACACATGGCATTTAGCCATCTTATTTGACTTGGTTCAGGGCATCATGTTGGCGAGTCAAGGGAAGGTCCTGAGTCCAGGGAATGAGGGGTCTATGGCTGTGATTGTGTATGTTTCCATCTTTTCCCAACTTTGCTTGATTTGTGTTCATATGCCAATTTCAGGGCTTCTTTTCTTCTTTATTGACTTTGGTGCAATTCTATGTACATGCCCAACGCCCGTGTCTCCGTGTGCACCGTGAGACGACCGGCGTGTTGAAAGGAGTTGTTGAGTGTCAACGCGGGACCTCAAACACCCTTGGAAGCCCTCAGTGTGGATCATTTGGATTGGAGCTATTGTACTTGGGAGTTGGTTATTGCAAGGGATCAGGATTCGTGTGAAGGAGCCATATAGAAAAGTTTATAGTGTTTTCAGCACTGTGTTTTTGCTTCTCCTGCTGCTTGCTGTTGCTGTAGGATGTCCTGCTGCTTGTTTTGGGAGATGAAAAGCTTTTGTTGAAACAGGCACAGGCACAGGGCATCATTGGATCATTGTGGAATCATGATGGAATCTAAATGTGCACAAAGTGGAATATTGAATATGCACAAATAGTAACAAATATGCAACAATTACTACATTTATGTATCCGCGATGCGAACGCGCGCGCTTGTCTGGTTACACCCCCCCACTAGGACACAACCCAGGGGGGCACACCATGGGGCCGTGGCCGAAAAACCACAACAAGACAAGCGAGTGCCAAAAAAAAATAGAAAATGTGGGTTAAGAGCAACCCCAAGGGGGAAGAGAATGGGGTCACGCCACTACGGCATACTCCGGCCCAACCTACGAGGGAGATAGGGGGACTCCTGCAACCTAGGCCGTGTAGACTTAACTACTTCCCCAAGGCGAGAGGTACCAAGGGGTGAAGGCCGCCTAGGAGCTTCACATGGCTTCTCTCCCCACCAAAACACAAGAACATGGGAAGAGAAGCCTAGAGCTAGTAGTGGCTCTACTACCCACGCAAAGGCACAACACTCAGCAACCCCCCCACTAAGCTGAAACTCAGGGGGTTGACTGAAAATCAGAACTGATTTCTGAAAAAAGAATGGGAGATTCAGAAATGCATGCTGAGATGATGCTAATCATGGGCTGTGCAGGGGGGTTTTTTCTGATGTCCCCACCAACCCAGCTCAGATTTCCCCAAAATCTCTGATTGGGGTGTCCGTTCATAGTTTTGGAGCCAAAAAACAAGGCTGGGCTCCAAACTCCACAAAACAGTGGATTTAGCTTTTGGCACCCCAAAGTGGGTTTTGATTGGCAGGATTGACCTGCTCAGTGGGCCAAAAACAGAGAAATGGCCCTGCCAAAAGGCAGAAAAACTGCTACCAGGCACCTGTAACCCTGGGCCAGGGGCACTAAACTGAAGTCCCTGGATCTAAAATTTTCCGATTCCACTGGGGCCGGGGCTGTGAGTGGCAGCAGGGCTCTGCCAGCCCCAGATGGCCCTGACGAAGGCCATTACTGTACAAACAGTTGGAAAAGACCTGAGATGGTCAGTGTAAAAGTAGATGGCAGTGGCGACGCCAAGTGGCAAACCTGAATCTGAGAAATGGCCACTGCCAAGGGAAGGACAGACAAGTGTGGACAGTGCCAGAAAGA
Organism: Eutreptiella sp. 'Long Island Sound 2002'; assembly: GCA_964036045.1. Taxonomy (NCBI): domain Eukaryota; phylum Euglenozoa; class Euglenophyceae; order Eutreptiales; family Eutreptiaceae; genus Eutreptiella; species Eutreptiella sp. 'Long Island Sound 2002'. Next base: position 3,353,806 of record OZ038389.1, on the reverse strand, counting down.
CTGTGCTGACTGGACAGACAGTGCAGTGGATCAAAGATGCAGTGCTGTGCTGACAGTGTGACTGACTGACAGCAAAACTGGAACAAACAAGGGCAGGGCAAACTGATTTTCCCACAGCCCCAAACAATGACTCTTTCTCTCTGCCTCTCTCTCTCTCTCTCTCTCTCTCTCTCTCTCTGTCTGTCTCTCACCTTATGGCAACCGAGCAAGGCCAGTGCCCAGAACTCGGTGCTCTGCAGCAGGGAAAGTGGCTTTCAGCTCACTGTTCCCAAAAATCAATACCATCAGAGGATTAAAGTTAGGTACCAGTGTTTAGGAACTAAGTTAGTTTCTACCCACAAGCTGGGAGGGTTCCTGTCATACCCACAAGCTGGGAGGGTTCCTACTAAACATCTGGCTAGGCTAGGGTGTTGATTACCCACAAGCTGGGAGGGTTCCTGTTACACCCACAAGCTGGGAGGGTTCCTTCGCAGCACCCTAACCTACTAGACCCAACTTCCCACAAAATTACTTAGATGAGGTTTGGACTTGGGGTTTAAGTCCAAGTACCCCGTGCACGTCTGCACCCAACCCAACTCTCACAGGGTGCACTGCCACCTACAGTGCTGCACCATCAGTGGTGCTTTTCCCTGGAGGTTATTAGCTGGTCTTGCCTCTCCCCACCTCCCTTAGATCCTCTGACCTTTTTGTAGGGAAGTTTTTTAACACAGTTTTTTACACCCCCCAGGATTGGTTACCTAGGCTGGAAACTGGGTGGGGGTGATCAAAGCAATAAATAACCTGTTGCTCCCTGGGAGGAGGCCAAACAGGAGCCTCAGCACTTGGCCTAAGGCTATGTCAGTTAAATTCCCAGCCTCAGCCGTAGGCTGAAGGCTTCTCTTATTTTCTCCTAGGGTCATTGTGATCATAGTTGCTATAGTGCAACTTATGTTAGATGTTGGTGTGAGGAGGGTTTCCCAGCCCCCCCCCACCCAAAAGAAAAGGTGGTTAGTTGTCACTGCCTTACCTCCTGCGCACCCAAACACTCACGGCGAGCACAAACACACACCAACAAGCGCAAACAAGCGCAAAATCCGTTCCTTGGTGGGGTGGGGGGTACCCAACTAACCACCTCAAGGCAATGACAACCAATGACCCAGGTTTTCACCCAAAACTTATCTCAAGCTCCAAAGGGAGCACAATTCGAAGCGAAGAGAGCCAAAAAGAGTCGACGGACGTCGACTCAACCAAAAACGAACCGAGATTAGAACACCCAACAAGCCCACGCACCTGCCCCCCCAGCCACCATAACAGCAACACCCAAACTGTCAAAAAAAAGCAGTAGGGCCCAGAATGACCAGGAAAAACAGGTTTCGTAAGCTCCAAAGGGAGCAAAACTCGACGAACGAAACGACGAACGCGTCGAAACTCGACGAAACTCGACGACGACGACGAACGAACAAAACGAAACTGCACTGATCCTGCACTAATCCTAGGTCACACTGTATACCTTACCTTAACCTTGTAACCAAAAAAAAGACAAGGATGTGCACAAAAGCGTCGACCCAGGGGGCTTGGCTGTCCCCCTGGGGACAAGCACTGCCGCCGGCAAACAACACAAAGCCCAGGAGGCGCGCCTGGCCTCTCTGGGCACCGGATCTAGCCCCTTTATCTGCTTTGGGGCAAAAACCTCAAATAAATTGAAACAAGGCCCTTCAAGGCCACCAGTCAAATACAAGGCCTGAAAAAGGCCACAGGAGCGCAATTAAAAGGTAAACTAGCCCCTTTATCTGCTTTGGGGCAGCTGCAAAGGCCACTCGTGGGCCATGGAAACAATGGTGCACAAAAAGGCCACTCAAGGGCCAAGGCATGCCATGATGCAAAAGTGCACACAAGTGTGATACAAACACATAATTATTATGTAGCCTCTTGATTATTGCACCCTTCTACCCACAGTGACCTGCTGAGAAGGCAGCCCAAACCAACGAAGGCGATGAACTCGACTCTGCCTCCACAGCACCCGCGAAGTACTGGAAGGCAATGGTCTGGGCAGCCAAACCAGAGATCTCTAACCCATAGTCATCAGGGTACTCAACAGTCAGGTAGTCCAGGATGGAGGCCGCAAAGAAGGCGATGTAAGGGCCCCAAGGCTGGATGCGGGGCCAAACTCGGCAAGGAAGGTGTGGTCGATCATAATGCAGCCCCAACGACTGCAGTGGTCTGGGACAGGGTGAAGGTGAGGGTGAAAAACCCCAAGTATCCCAATAAACTCCCAAGTTGAAGGTAGGGGCACCAGTAGCCCCAAAACCCAAATAAGGCCGTAATGGCCATAGCCCTGGCCAGCCTGCTGCAGAGTAGCGCAGCAGCAGGACCGTAATCAGCAAAAAAAATTTGCTGTGGCCTCTGCACCATGAAACAGGCACAGGCACAGGGCATCATTGGATCATTGTGGAATCATGATGGAATCTAAATGTGCACAAAGTGGAATATTGAATATGCACAAATAGTAACAAATATGCAACAATTACTACATTTATGTATCCGCGATGCGAACGCGCGCGCTTGTCTGGTTACATTGTTTGCTGAAATACAGTAAAGCCAAGTCAATCCAGGATAACCCAAGCCAGAAGTGTGCAAGGAGAAGAGAATCAGGATCAAAGCATGAAGGGCTGCAGTGTAAACAGTGAAAGATGATTGGATATTCACAGCAACTGCAACTCAGGTTACAAATGAATGCATATTCACAAAGATAGCTGAAATGTTTTTGGAAAAAAGTTAGAAAACTGCCCCATGGTCACTCTCTCTCCATAGTGCCATCTCAGGAGATGTGCACTCTTTGTTTTGGGTCCCATATGTTCTGAGGTGGCATGGTGAAAGTGCTGCCCTGGGTCGTTGAGGGTGCCGGAGGGCTCGGGGCCGGCAAGACCAGTGGGGCAGGCACGCGAGGAGTCTCCCTGGATGTTGTTATTGGGGGTAGAACCGGACACTCGGACACCAACAGAGGCGAGAGCAGCGACAACAGAAGCAAGGTCCATGCTGATTGTGGTCCGGCAGAAAATCCCAGTCTATGAAGAAAATTGAGGGGAATTATTCTAAATACATCTGAGTGTCCAAAACTGTCTGAAAAGATTTAAATAATCCAATTATGTAAAAATGTTTGGCCGATCTGGCCCGCGAGCGCGCATCAGCGGCAAATGGCAATTCCAGCTAAAATAGCGGAACGCGGCGGATTTACGGGGAATGGACCGCGGAATCAAATCCGGCATATCAGAAATATATAGGAAATATCCTGTGACTGAGCTGCGAGGCGGCGATTCCGCCGAAGCAAAGAAAATGACCAAAATGTAGCCAATCTGGGCAGAATGTCTGAAAATCTGAGCAGATGGGGCTAGCCGCACTTACACTCCCCCTCCAAAAACACACTGGGGTGTGTCGCTACGTCAACGAAGAATGTAGTGCGGGTAAGTCCCAGAAAAAGAATAGAAATGTAGCCTCGATGGGGCGAAATCTGCTTGATCTGACCTGATTTGGGCTGAATTGGCACTGAATCAGGCTGGATGAACCTGAAATGAGACAGAATGAGAAGTGACGAACAGTCCTCCGTGCAGTAAAACATTAGGTCAAGGGCTAAAAAGCATGTAAACGTATCGAGAATCGATACCAAACCATGCATTGGTTGAGAATGAGGTAGATTATTGGTGGATTGAGTGGGGGGATCAAGAATTGGAGTGACATCTCAGCGCTCTGGCACAGTTTCGCTGTCGCGGGCACGCTACGGTATCCTCGCCGAACTCTACATCGTGTTATCCCGCTTTTCTCGTTCTGAAAAGTACAGCATGTGCTTCAGATTAAATGCATCTGGTGGATGATCACAATTTTCAGCAAGATTGAAAGTCAATTTGAGCAGAGATGAAGGGGATTAAGCAATCACAGAGAGGTTAAACAAATACACATGTAGTCTACAGACCCTAAGTGAACCACCGAAGGTAAAGATGTTTTTCCGTTCACTTAGATCTAAACAGATCTTCGAGGAATGATGGGAGATGACAAGGCAATCAACCTAAATTGTCCTAACATGAGTAAATTCCCTGAGATGAAGGTGAAATGAAGCGGAATGTGTACAACTGAAACTACCAACACCTTCCTTTAGACTAAAGTTAATATATATTGTCGTTTATTCAGCTCAATTGTGCTTTCCGGCACGTTGGTTCGCAAGCATCTAACAGATTCTATCAAAATGTGGATCATGTGATGATGCATCATGATGGGACATGCTGGCCCTGGATCCTTGGCATGTAACGCGCCGAAGGTTCGCTGAAGGCACTTTACTGACAGTATATAACTGAGAGACACCGAATTTACAGTGGCGGTGGTGTCAGTCGACTTGGACAAGGCCAATCTTTCGATGGAGTCCCACAAGACACTTGGATTCACCATTTTCGACAGTTTCAGGTCGGATTGAGCTCACATTGGCGTGTGCCAAAAATACAACGAAGCTTACGGACTTCAGAGGTTGCTGTTAGAAGTCCCTAGAGCTCCTAGATGAAGATTGTCTGAACAATTGACGTCTGGGTTTCGTACAACAGTGGCAGAATGATGGACAAACCTGAGAAATTCAAGGCAAATTTGAGGATCCTGGATCTGAATCTGGACTTTGGCGTCAGCATCACAGCAAATGAAGGTGAGATCTGAGTTCCTGGCGTCGCCTCTAGGGCAGCCAGTACTACAGGGGTTGCCTGTAGGGGTGAATGTCGCTGGCCAGCGTTTTGATTATGTACATTTGCTTCCATCTGCACGAGTAGCCAAATTCCAAAGATGCACAGACCAACAGAGACAAGATTACCCCGAATCTGCCTGAATTAAGCCTGAGTTTGGTTTTTTCTGAACACGGCAGCACACTCCGTCAGCGTATCTACGCCTTGTCTGCCGAACGGAGACCAAAGAAAAGTTGATTGACGTCAAATTATCAAACATTCGCAGTTCTCCACATCATGACATAAACAGAAAGAATGCACAGTGGATTGAGCAGAATGTGGTAGGATGGCTTCCTCAATTCGGCCAAGCACGAATACATGTGACCACCAACCTGTCTGGCCTGGCCCTCGTACGGCTTGGGCGCTGCAAATCAGCGACCGAACTTGAAGCTTGGTCCTCATTTGGTTCCTGGGCTGGCCTGACCGCAGGAGGGGGGATCGACGGATCAGCCCTGGAATGTGGCTGCTGAGGGCCGTAAAAGGCTGGATCTCGATTCACCACAGGTCGTTTTCCGTCGCTCTCCACTTGTCTGTCTGGTTTCGACAAACAATCTGTCAGGAGTACTCCAATTTCGGGGTGCTTCTTGAGGAAGTCGATGAACCCCTTGGTGTACCCATGGACAAAAGATTGGGCTGGTTCCCAGTTGTTGTGACTGGAATCAAAGCCCCTCCACTCACACAGAAATTCCCATTCGCCCTTGGCGTCACGTCTTGCTTCAACAATCCTCTTGAGTTCGTACTTTCCCCCTTCGATGACCCGATCAGACAAGTGTTTCGCAGTCCAAAAAAGGGGTTTAACCTGATCCTTGGGGGAGGGGATCTCTCTCTTGAGGCGATCGCCCGAAACGTCAATTTCCCTGCTGACATCCACACGAATCCTCCACCTGTTCTCACCAAGACGCGCTGTAACAGCAATTGGCCCCTCCCACAAGGGAAGAAGCTTGTCATCTCCGTCCAGGGTGGTTTCGGATGTTCGAAGCCAAACTCGATCATCGACTTCAAAATTGTGGGGGTTTTTTCGGCCTTGATTCTGGACCCAAAGCCAGTCAGCTTGATGCTTCTCGATTAATTTCGACGCAGATTTATCTGCTCGTTGGACTTCGTCCAAAAACAGCGAAGCATCCTTACAGGGGCGAGGATTATTCAACGGCATGTTCCACCAACACTTCTTTCGTCCAAAGACAATTTCATTTGGAGAAAGGCCATGATACAAAGGCGTGTTGTGGTAACGGCGAAGCAATGCGAAGAGAACTTCCATCCAATGGAAATCCTTTTCACTCGCGAGCTCCTTACGAAGCATATTAATAATTGAGCGGCCGGCTCTTTCGCCAGGCAGCGCTCGATGCGAGTGGATTTCACATCGGAGGTGGTGGATTCCAAGGCGAGCACATAATTCTCTCCACCATTCGGAGGTGTACTCTTTGCCTGAATCCGTCACCACCTCGGATGGGACGTCCCAACCTCCCATCCAGGTCTGCGCGCACCATTTGGCGGCAGCCTTGCCAGTCATCGACTCAATGTTGCAAGGCAACACTTGAATGTAGCCGGAATGACGGCACTGAATAAGGAGCACACCATTGACTTTTTTATTAGTCCAATGGCACTCTTCGTCATCGAGTTCACCGAGATAGAAGAAATCGCTGGTGACTCTGTTAAAGAGGCGCTCCGGAATAGGATGAGGCCTCAGATGGCCGTGCTTCTTCGCGCTGGGGGGCGTCGAGACAGCACATTGGGCACATCCGGCGGCTACTTTCATGCAGTGAGTATATAGCCGTGAGCCAAACAACCTATGTTTAATCATCGACCACAGTCGACGGCCATGTGCGTGGGGGGACTCCCATTTGTGCCACCAGTTTAACACTCGGGGGGCTAGGGCGTCTGGCACACACAATTTACCCTCCATCCACAGCTTCCCCCCATCCAACGAGTACTCAGGAAAAATCCCATCCTTGTGAGCATCTTTGGATTTGAGATTTCCAAAGACCTCTTTAAACATGGGATCCTGCAGATAATCGGACGTCCAGTCACGGATGATCAGGGAATCTTTAGGCAGGGGTGGAGTTTTGGCCGGATCTCGACGCTTAATGCCTTGGATCAACCGAAATCGACTTACTTGTCGGGTATAGTCAAACCGTTTCACACTCCCTGAGGAGGGATCGGTGACTTTCTCCACGACTTTCAGTGTTTTGGTGCAGATCTCATGGGCATGCGCCGGATCTGAGATGGCCGTGATGTCGTGACACGGCAATGCGTGCTGTTTAACAGCGCACTGCATGCATGCACGTCGAATGAGTTTCTTTTCTTCCTGATCCCGTTCGATGATGACAAGGCGGTCCTGCTCCGTACCATGGATGTTGGTACTTTGCAGCCCCTCTGAGGCGGGGTAAGCCCATCGGCTCAGAGCATCCGCTACCGTGTTGTGTTTTCCAGGCAAATACGACACATGGAGGTCAAACAGACTGAGAAATTCGTGCCATCTGGCCCGTCGGCCAGCTGGGCTCGCGACAGTATCAATGTGTTCGGTGGCCCAATACTCCAGAGATCGATGATCCGTCAGGACCTCGACTCGATTGGTGCCAACCCACGATTGGTACTTTTTTAAAGCACAGATGATGGCGTAAGTCTCTTGCTCACGCGGCGACCATTGCATTTGGCGTGGGGCTAGCTTCCGAGACCAAAATGCAAGAGGGTAATGATCGCCGGTGGCTTCATCAACCTGTTCAAGGACAGCTCCGATCGCGTACCTAGATGCGTCGGTTCTAATGTAGAAGGGTCGGTCAAATTGGGGCACATGCAACGTGGCGACTTCGCAGAGGGCTGCCTTCAAGTGATGGAAGGCCTCCTCGCACTCGTCAGTCCACTTGACACGAACCTTTGAACCTGCCTTGCCCGCATCTCTCCCTACCTTCAATAATTCAGTGAGGGGGGCAGCAAATTTGGCATAATTCGGCACAAAAGTGTGGTAAAAATTGCAACAACCCAGGAATCCTCTCAACTCTGTGATCGTCTCAGGGCGCTTCCACTTCTGAATAGCGACGAGCTTCCCTGGACTGGGTCGTCGGGTGCCATTCTCTAGGAGAGAACCACAAAATTCGACTGATTTTAAAAATAATTTTCCCTTCTTTGGCCCACAAATCAGCTGATTGGCGTCAAGAATGTCCAAAACTTGGTTCAGCTGCTTCTCATGTAGGGCCACCAGCTCGGCTTCGGTCAGTCCCTCCCCCTCCGTCGCGATGATTATGTCATCTATGTACACACTCACGAAGGCACGAAGCTCAGGATGGGTTGTGAACAGCACATCCTCCATCATTCTTTGAAAAAATGAGGGGGCGTTCTTCAGCCCCATGGGCATGACGGTCCATTGGACTGGGCCACATGGCGTGCACATACAGGTGAGCGGTCTGCTGTCCTTCCTCAACGGCATTTGGTGAAAGCCGTGACGGAGATCCAGCACAGAAAACAAACGACCTCTTGCCCTCTTAGCGATTTCCTCCTCAATGAGGGGCAGGGGGTGTGAATCCGCCTTTGTTTCGGCGTTGAGATTGCGAAAATCAACAACCATTCGCCAACCATCAATGGTGTTCTGGTCTGCAGGCGGTGGCTTCGGGACTGTGAAGGGTGAACAGCACCATTCGCTGGTCATACAACCCTCAAGCCAACCAAATTCCCTGAGATTTCTCTCGATGATTTTTCTGAGGATCTCATGTTTATGTCCATGATTTTCATAAGGGCGCTGTTTTTTTGCCTTGTACCCTTCACGAAGCTCGATGAAGGCTTCACCGAACTGCCCACGGACAGGGGGGTCTTTGATCAACTTTCCTGAAAGGGTTGTGTCCTTCCGTTCCTCAAAAATCTTTTCTCTTGACTTGGAACACAATTCGGTGTCCACCTGATCGCCAGGAATTACTGTCGAAAAAACTTTGGCGACTTCTTCGGCTTTGGCAGGAAGAATCTTCTTACGGATGTCCCTAAACAGGTCCGTATCAACTGCCTCTTGAAGATAGGTGGGTCGTGTGTCGAAATCCCAGAGATTCTCTTCGTGATCCAGCTCCTCGAAAGGATCCATGAAAGCTTCCACAGGGGGTTTTTCATAAAAAACTCTGAATTTGCGGCGCGATTGGAGATTTTTCCTCGCCCGTGCACTGAAGATTCTTTTCGATGTCGACCGTATTGGGGAAGAGGGAGACGAGGCGGATCCATTGGACGTTGAATCACCTTGGGTATCTGACGAACAAAAATCAGAAAAAATAGATTCATCATCAGTACCACGCTCAACCTCAGATTCAGACCCAACACAGGAATCTGTACTAAAATCAGCAGAATTAGAGTCAGAAAGCTTTCCATCCACCAGGAATGCAAGCGAACTCCAGGACCGCTGTGGCAGGGGACCTGTGTCGTCCCTGGCATACAGCTTAATCTTCCTGGGAAGTTCGATGTAATCTACACAAATGTCTTGTAATTCCTGAAACCAAGGCTTGTCATCCCACAAGGGCACAACTAAAATTGCCTGGGTTTTATCCTGCTTGATTTTGTGGATGACCTGCTGGATTAAGTGAAACGGAGGATTAATCCACAACTTCTTGTCCCATTTGTGGGTCCAAGCGTCGCTGAAGTGCTTGTCAAAGCGCTTGTTCTCACGGTTAGCAAAGGCATCATACTGGGGCCAAAAGGAATGGTGTTCATGAAAATATTCACAAACTGCATCGCGCCATTTGTCGACAACTCTGTAGGATGAAGAGTGCCAGCGCGAAGGGCGTCGTGGCTGGGAGTCCCTACGAAGACATTCTAACTCTTGGGAGTAATCGGCACTCCCATTCACCTCTGCAATGGTGACATCTTCACCAAATTTTGGTGTCACTTTTTGCCTCAAAAATTCTTCTGCACTTTTAAACCCTGCGTGCAAAAAACGAAATTCAGGACGCTCCAAGGGACCTGACTCCAGCAAAAAACAACGACGATGACCTACGGGCGCTACCCTGTTCTTGCGAAGCCAAGGATGGCCCAAATAAAGGTCATACTTTATGTCAGCACGATAGAAGTAGTCATCCTTAAGGACAACTTCTTCCACATTTTGCTCTTCCCAAAGGTCTTGAGCGACCAAATGAGTGGATATATAACAACCGCGTTGCCCACCTGCGAGAGAATGTCCAGAAACTCCCTCGAGGGTAACAGGATGGGGCGACTCAAACACGCAGTCGTCGGGTAAGAATGAATTGGATTGGAGATTTACCTCTGATCCATTGTCACACAAACAAGTGGCGAGGTGGAAATTTCCCTTGCAATCAGAGACCCACAGCTTTGTGACAAACTGACGAGCCCTGTGCTTGGACTGTACACCAACCTCGTCCACTACAACAGAAGGATCCGCTGCCGGATCCAGGGGAGAGGAGACAAGCGACCCTACATCAAGTAATGGTCGATCAGGAATTTGGGGATCATGCCTGAAATCGCCTGGGGAGGGGCGATTTTCGTGGCTCCCCTAGGCGTTCTGACCTCCAGCGGCTGCGTTAACATTGTGAACACAGCCTGATTCGTCGATCCACTCCTCTTGGAACGGATCATCTGCTGGATTCAGGGCATTTTCGACGTAATCTCGATCCGCATCGGACACCTGGTCTGCACCTGAGACCTGATCCACACGATGGTTGCCTTTTCCACGTCCACGGCCACGGCCGCCGGATGATGGGCCACCACCGTCGCCACGCCCTCTGCCCTTACCAGGGAAAGGGGTTCCTGAAGGATTTCCCTTACCCTTACCCTGTGATCCTGGAGCATTTCCTTTGTTTGTACCGGATTGAGGGGTTTGGCCTGGATTTCGATTTCCGCCTCCGGCGTTGCCATTAGGACCTGTCTGGCCGTTCGGCTGCCCACCGGAGCCGGATGGAGTTCGATTTCCTTTGCCTTGGGACCCGCCAGGGCCTCCGGTATTTTTGTTTCCACCGGAGGGAGTCGGATTACCCTTTCCCCCCTTTGCACCATGCACCTGTCTGTCATTCCTGTCTGAATTCTGCGAATTACTGACATTTTCACCAATCACCTTGTGATCGTAAGCAGACCATCGGTGATTAGCAGTAGAATGCGTCTTAGCTCGGTTCGTAGAACCTAAAAGAAGGCAGATGCTACAATGATCCTGAACATTCCGGGTGTCATTCACCTTTTTGTTGCCCTTTTGGGCCCCATTTTGGGTGTTTTGCTGGGTGTTCTTGTTTCCCCCAAGACCCTCATGGAAATTTTGATTGGCGGCGTCAGCGAGCCGCTCAACCTCTTCCCACAGTTCCTGCGGGGTGAACGAAAACACCCAGTTCCTGGCCTTCAGGCGATGGCCGTGGAAACTTACTCCCCTATTGAGGACTTGGACAAACAAGTCCCGATCTTCGTGTTCATTAAACTTGATTTTCCACGTGTTTTCAGTGAATTTCACCTTGGTAAACGACGTGGGGGAGCACTTTTGAGTTGCCTCCCTGACTGTAAACCGGTTGGCCGAGGCGTCAAAGCCATCGACTTCCGCCCACCAGGTCTTGACCTTTTCTTCGGACTGTTTATTCCGAAGGGTGGCGGCGGTTTCTGGGGGGATCTTGTCAAAAATCAGATTTTTCAGCTCGGCACTAGAAAATTTTTCGCCTGAATGTTCAGATTCTTCTACGAGATTCCAGAAGCGCTGTCTCTTGTCTTGCACTTCGTGCAAGATTAATCGCGAGAACGAAGGAAAATTCTTCAACATCTGGTGGTAATGGTCCTCTGGCAGCGGGGATCCACGTACCTCCAACTGTTCCCACACCTCATCAAAGGTAAGGGGGGAACTTGAATCCTCAGGATCACTCCAGGTCCTGAGCCAAGTGTTGGCCGGCGCTCCCTCAAGGCAGTCCAAGAGGGCCATCAGGAACTGATCATCTTGAAGTTTTTGAGTCTTAACCCACAGTTTAAATTCCCGTTGGAACTGAGGCCAACGTCTGGGCTTTCCATTATACTTCGGTTGCATGGCAACCTGGCGAAGTCGCAATGAAGTGGGATTTAGAAGTGAATCCAGCCCAACACCGGCCGTAATGGCAGACACCTTGGCGGCATCATTAGCCACACCAGCTCCGGCGAGGGTCTGGGCGAGCAACATCTGGGCAATTGCATTGGAATCAACAACAGGAAGGGTAGTACGGGAGGCCGTTCGTTTGGCATTCTGAGCCTCATTCCTAGCCTTCGCCGATCTACTCTGAGATCGAGAGATGGTAACCCTTTCCTTTAGCTTAGTCCTGCTGATCCTTGCGTCGGTGGTCTTAGAGTCCACCGAAGGAGCAATCGAAAAAATTTCTGTCGCCTCCTCCGACGGTTCTGTTGTTTGTTCCACCGATGATGCGCCCTCAGACCTCATGTGGGTCTTGAAAAGATCTTTAATTCCCAGCGTCTGAATGATGAGTTGCATTTCATCTTTGAGCAATTGGAGCTCAGTATCTCGCTGTAATCTGCAAGAGCAGTCGGCAGGACAGTACATACCGTGTCCTGAAGGGCCTGAGCAGGCTGTCGGACCGCTAATCTCAGTGGTTCGCAGCCAGGAGTCCACTTGGGGAGCTCCTTCAGTCCTAATTTCCAGGCTTGCCTGCCTAGCTGCCTCTAAAATTCCTTCCTCAACCGCGGCGGCTAGATCGTCACGGATGGAAACAGAGGGATGAGGGGCGGAGGGCCCGGCAACAGGTGCCTTGGTCTTCTCCTTCGGGAAGGGGCTTGCCTCCCAGATCTGCAAAAAAATGGCAAAAGATTCATCTTCTTGAGAACACCACCACATCCTGGTATTAATTTCTTCTTGAAGGAGGAAAAAATATTCAAATAAAAAATCAGAGGCGATTCTTTCTTGTCCTATCAGCTTAGACGTGGCTAATAGACAAAGGGCCTCAAGCGCCTCAAGGTTACGGGTCACTTCTGAAGACAAATGGTTGTCCCATTGTGCCCATGAGGCTGGTCGATTATAGGTAGGTACCTCACCTGGACCACCCATCTCAATGTCGTCAATGTCGGCGTCGATGGTCTCAAAATGTGGACATTGGTAGGGAGTATTAGGGTCGTTGTGGGTGCCGGAGGGCTCGGGGCCGGCAAGACCAGTGGGGCAGGCACGCGAGGAGTCTCCCTGGATGTTGTTATTGGGGGTAGAACCGGACACTCGGACACCAACAGAGGCGAGAGCAGCGACAACAGAAGCAAGGTCCATGCTGATTGTGGTCCGGCAGAAAATCCCAGTCTATGAAGAAAATTGAGGGGAATTATTCTAAATACATCTGAGTGTCCAAAACTGTCTGAAAAGATTTAAATAATCCAATTATGTAAAAATGTTTGGCCGATCTGGCCCGCGAGCGCGCGTCAGCGGCAAATGGCAATTCCAGCTAAAATAGCGGAACGCGGCGGATTTACGGGGAATGGACCGCGGAATCAAATCCGGCATATCAGAAATATATAGGAAATATCCTGTGACTGAGCTGCGAGGCGGCGATTCCGCCGAAGCAAAGAAAATGACCAAAATGTAGCCAATCTGGGCAGAATGTCTGAAAATCTGAGCAGATGGGGCTAGCCGCACTTACACATGGTATGTGGCGATGAGGTCACTGCCATGTCACATGGGATCTTCCTACTTAGCTAGGCTGACCGGGAATTGAACCCAGGACCTCTCAAAAAGAGGTGCCCAGCCCCCTAAGGTGCATACCACTAGGATAGCTAAGAATTCATGGAAAAACATAGATAAATCCATAGGCTCTACCTTCGGTATGTCAGTGCTCAGTCAACTCAGGAAAAGATGTTTTACTTCACATTGAAAGGGGATTAAGGGGTCCACTCCATATCCTGATTGGGTGTTTGGTTCCATAGGTCAAAATGTGTTATCACCAGTTTTGGTGGGACCAATACTAAGATAAAAATGCAGGGATGCTCAGTGCATCTCTAATACAACTAGAGTATGCCTCAAAGCAATGGAAAAGCACTTTTTCTTACTCCCCCCTTGTGCTGTGGTGGCCACCACTGTCGCATTTTAGGAAAAAGGGATTTTTTTCTTGGCCTTTCCTTGGTTTCCACATCTACTTTAAAATACCTACAGTTTCCCTCACACTGAAAAATGGGCGCTCACCATGGCTGGCGCTCTTTTGCTGCTCTGTATGTAACATGTCCTACAGAAGACTCAGCGCTCATGGCGCTGCCGGGCCCCTGTGGCTTGGTTGGGTTAGTATGGGAGCATGCCAAAACATGTGCATATGCATCCCTCCCTCCAAGACGCAGCGTCGACACAACCCAAACGCAAGACACAATATACACACTCGCATGGGTTCTCGTAAACCTGCTGGCGACCTGTGACCTGTCTTAGGGCGAAGGGAGTCTCAAAAAATTAAATTGCCCCTTGGTGGGGTTTTGGGTTCTGCTCAGTCTCTCCAGGCTGCTGCGTTTCTGCCCGAACACGGCCTACTCAGCGAAGCTGCGCGTGGGTATCTACAGAGGCAGGAATGGGAGAATTATGGACGAATCCACGCAAAAACGAAGCGACGACACCAAAATCCGTCAAATGACGGCGTATAATTTTTCTGAAACGACACACCTGAGCAGAATCTAATTGTGCATCAGAAGCACATTTTTATAGAAATTATAGTCATCTCTGGATTTTTTAAATCCAGAAATTCATACGCATAAAATGGCGGCGCGCAGGAGCGGCTCCTAGCGAAGCGCCGGAAAATGGAGAAATAATGGAATTATAAACGTATGTCTCACGTAGTCTTGAAAATGACGAGACACACATTAATAAATAAACATACAGATTCCACCCACACTAATAGAAGCTTCAAAAATTCAAGAATTCGAAAATGAACGAGAAGACTTGAATGAATCAGGTATAAACTACAGGTATGCTCGTCTCGTATGCCGCATACACATTGCTCGTCTCGTGTCTCCGTGAACGAGCCTTGTAGCAGCGCTAACAAAGATAGAACGCGATAGAGGGATTGATTAGAAAGATTGCAGATGATTAGCGGTCAGATCAGGGTGATTAGACATACACACAAGTGCATAGCAACGTTCTTCGCGTGCGCCCCTCACTTGCTCTCTCTCCCAGCGGTAGGTAAGGTGAGTAAGCCCAGGCGGGGCCACCCCCTGGTGGAGTTCGGATTGTGGCTGAGATGGGCAGGTTTGCCGGCGGTGATCGTGCATACTTGCGCATGCACAGACGCATTAAAGGGCAGGCCACGCGAAGTGCGCACGTTAAACCTTGTTTAGGCTACCCAGGGGCTCCTCGGTACGTTCTTTAAGAGAACCTGAGGAGTCCCTTAAGCTTGCTTGCTTGACAAGGGTAGCTGGTCCTCCAGCGTGTTTGCGGACAGTGTATTATAGGTCACACTGAGAAGGGTATAATACCTGGAGTGTGGTTTGGTTCCTCCGCCGCAAACGCCCTTTCATTTGCCTTTGTTTTACAGGTGGGCAGGTAGGGTGATTGGTGCAGCAGCCTTTTTTTTATGCCCTGCTAAACAAGGGCGCAGATCACACAAACAAGTAACTCCGCTCCGCCTGTGCAGAGCAGGGAGTCCGACTTCATCGACATCTGCGCCTTGCACGCGAGAGCACTCCTTCCCTCCAAGCCCTAGCAGGGGAAACGCGTTGTGGCGTCCCCTGTTAGGCCACAGTTGCTTAGCAGCGCTGTGTTCTCTTGTCATTTCACAGGAGGGTCGCTAGGACCCACGACACCTTTGACTTCGCAACGCCCAGTAGAGTGTGCGTGTAGGAGTGGTAGTCCTGAGTGGGGGCTTGAGCCAGTCGCCCCAGTGCTCGCCCACCAGGATGGTGCCACTGTAGGGTGTGTAGGACCTGTAGTGGGTGTGTCACTGTCCCACCCGTTTCCTGCACTTTTAGCAGGGTTGGTGGGCTGTGGCAGTGGTTAGGTCAGTGTTTTGGCCACATAGCAAAACGGCGTTTTCATGCCTTCATAGCTTTTGGCCACCCCTCCCTGTAGTAGACAGATAGGTAGGGAAAACAATACCTGGATTAGTACGCTGGGTATTCCCCAAAGGTTTTGCGCCAGCACAGAAATTGGGCGCTTAGGGGAGGGGAGACCCGGGGCGTACCCCGTGGCATCAATAAGCCAACCCTCCAGGTTTAGCAAGGGCGCAGACTTGGGTATAATTAGGACACCACCTCTGCGGCTTGCTCTCAGGACCTTAGGAATAGCACACTCACACATACGCTTTAGCAGGTAAGGGTAAGGTTCAGTCCCTAGCTTTAGTCTTGGAGGCAAGCGTCTCAGCGAGCCTCAGCAACTCACCAAGGTTGTTCTGGGACAAGTAGTCAACCAGAACTGAGTTTAGGCGTCCCTCAGGTAGAACAAATGCAGAGAAGGGCTCCCAGGTGGCCTCTTCGACTCCAAACCCTTCCCAGAGGGTGAGGAAGCGCCAACCCTGGCGATAGCGGTGGCGTAGGACAGACTTCACCAGGTAGAAGCCCTCCTTAGCCATCTCCTCGGCGTTCATGTCGGGGAGCTCACCTTCAACTTCCATAGGGCTCGCAGCCCCTTGTAGGTCCAGAGCGGCGATTTCCTCGTATTTCAAGACCTCAGAGTCTTGTTTCGGCCAGTACTTTCCCATGACTTCAGAATTTTCAAACCTCTCATTTTGAATCTCCTGCAGTCCCATTTTTGAAAACCTTGAAACGACGCCCTTCTTGTAATTGCCGCACGCAATGAATCAAATCAGTTGATCAATCTTGACTTGGTGATACGGAGTGATTCAACAGATAAGCCGTTTCATGGCCTAAACAATAATGGACGCTCAGCACAATACATACACTGTAAACATGCTAAAATCCTACAAGGTCAGATCATTTTAAAATAAAAACAAAGCTTTTCAAAAGCTGCTTCTATGCACAAATCTGTGCGCGCGCGTGTTCTGCAGTGCCCAAAAAGGCGGCATCTGCGACGCACCACAGCAAATAACTTATATGGGGCTATGTCATGCACAACAAACAAAAATTAGACATAATTGCTGTAATCCTGACCCTGCCAAATGCAGAGGTCCACAGAAGAAATCAACCTTGTTCTGTCCTGTCCTCAGCTTCCCTTTACACTCCGCCCCCAAGCCCACACATACCCTGATGTGTGGCTGAGACCCCAAAACAAAAGGGTGCGAAGGGTTTTACCATAGGGCTGGGAAAAGCTCAGACAGAGCTGGGTGGGTGTAAAACGCAAGCACCCAAAAGGCTGCCTTGCATGTTTACACTCCCCCCCCAGGCTCAGCACTCCCCAAATGAGTTGCTGACCCGAGGAAAAAATAGCAAAACATGCAGGCTTTAACCTACAATAATATACAGATATTATTGTCTGTGATCTGGCTATTTCTACCCATTCCAGGTAAAAACAGCTACTATCTATGTGCAGATCATGCTAGTGGAATACCACTGGTACCATAGATAGTTTTACCCTCCTGAAAGGGATTTCTGTCACAAGACAGTGCCCTAGGGGAGTGGTTAGGTGGTGTTTCAACCTATACCCAGTCAAACTCCTCAAAGGGTGTGAAAACCTGATAAGTGCTCATGGCACACAGCCTGGAGTGCTCATGGCACAGGAAAAACATAGTATTTTTATACTAAAATAAAACCTCTGCTTTTTCCAAACAAAAGCAGGCATAGAAAAAAGAAAAGACACTCTGCTCACAAGCAGGCAGGTGCAAAGCAAAACAGAATTGAAAAACTGAGTAAACCAGAGTTCACTCAAAGTGTCAAGCAGGGTGTACCCCACCACTGCTCGTTGCAGATTCAAAATATCATCTACAACGAAAAAGAAAGCAAAGGCATATGTCAGTGCCTGCACACAAGGCGCTTGGCGCCACTTGTAGGCCAAAAAAAGGCTTCGTTGACAAAGTCAACTTTTGGATGCATTGTAATTTACATCACATTCTGCCATCTGTGGCAGATATATACCACAAGGCGCTCCCAGCGCCAAAAGCTGACAAAGAAAGCGCTGCAAGCGCTCGCAAATTGAACAACGCTCACGGCTGCAAACATACTGCGCTTTTGTAGCGCACAAAACTGCAATGGGATCGTTTGATCTACTCTCAAAACAAATCCTTGTTTTGATTTTCGTATGCTTGTTGATGTCGAAATTGAGTTGGTGATGGTCTCCATTTGTTTGTCTACATTGCTTGCTAATTCCTCAAGTCTGTCGTATGATTGCTTCAATGAAGTATGAAACCCCATGAGGTCTTGGTGAAGTTTCCGAAATTGTTGATCATTTTGTTGATGGTTATGATCCACTTTTTTCCGGAGGCCTCTCCCTTCGTTGAGCACACCAAAGGCATTGCGCTTCAGCCAGCGCGCCAACGGCAAAAGCAGCGCGCTTTAAAGAGCACTGCTCAGTCCAAGAAGGGATTCCCTTGGTTCTCCTTGGAGTTCACCACAGACTGCCCCCACATGTCTCGCGTAGGGCACTCAGTCTTCTTCTCACTTGTACCTCGGCATGCGCGACCTTGGATTGAGTTTAATACCTCAAAGAAGTTGGCTATAGCGCGGCGACGCTGCACAGCTTGTCCTGCTCGCTGTCCCCTTTGTTTGGGCCTCGCGACGTTCGACGACTCATTTGTGGAGCTCCTTCGCTGCTGAACTCCACCAGGATCTCCCGAAGTTACTGTCCACGCGTCAAAATCATCCAAACTCGCTTGTAACTCGTCCGTTCGGCACTCAGTCACTTGGGATTCGTTCTGCCGGCGCTTCGTCACACTTGAAACGGGCCTTGGTTCTTGCTTCTCGTCGAACTTGTTCCATTTGTTCCCTCTGACGGACACAGAGGGCGAACAGTTACCCAACAGTTCCACAACTTGTCGGAGGTCACTTAAGGATCGCTTCAAGGAATTTTCCAACCAGGTCTCCAACTTCGCCAACACACCTGAGTACTCAGACGCTTTGTTCTTGTTCGGCGGCGCATTCGATTTTGCGGTGTTCTTCTTTGGCATTGCGTTGCTGGAATCCGCCAGCTCCTTCAATGAGCGCTCCCCTGGTTCCTTCAGTTCGTTCGGCGGCGTACTTGTCTGCCCCGAATTCAACGAAGGCTGGAACAACCGGCAATAGAGCTTTTGAAAAACGTGGCCAAAGTTGGCGTACCTCTTCGCGCAGATGACTTGTTGCTCATACCTGAGACTTTGCCTTATTCGTTCTTCCTTTGCGACGAGTCGTTGCACTGCTGTGATGGCGGCGGCTTCAGTACATCGTGGCACTTCTGTTACTCCACTTGAAAGGCGCTGCGGCAGCGGTGTTGTCCTGGGCGGGGCTGGCGCTGGTCTGGACGGCGCCTTGATGGTATCTTGATTGACGGCTCGGCCGGACCGTAGACTCCTGTGATTGCACTCCTCACTCTTGTTGATCTCATCTGCAGCTACAGGCAAAGGCAAAGAAACGTCGTGTTTATTTGTTGAATATTTCAAGACCTCAGAGTCTTGTTTCGGCCAGTACTTTCCCATGACTTCAGAATTTTCAAACCTCTCATTTTGAATCTCCTGCAGTCCCATTTTTGAAAACCTTGAAACGACGCCCTTCTTGTAATTGCCGCACGCAATGAATCAAATCAGTTGATCAATCTTGACTTGGTGATACGGAGTGATTCAACAGATAAGCCGTTTCATGGCCTAAACAATAATGGACGCTCAGCACAATACATACACTGTAAACATGCTAAAATCCTACAAGGTCAGATCATTTTAAAATAAAAACAAAGCTTTTCAAAAGCTGCTTCTATGCACAAATGTGTGCGCGCGCGTGTTCTGCAGTGCCCAAAAAGGCGGCATCTGCGACGCACCACAGCAAATAACTTATATGGGGCTATGTCATGCACAACAAACAAAAATTAGACATAATTGCTGTAATCCTGACCCTGCCAAATGCAGAGGTCCACAGAAGAAATCAACCTTGTTCTGTCCTGTCCTGAGCTTCCCTTTACACGTTCAGCTCCCACTCCTCCCCACAGAGGTCTTCAGGATCGTAGTAGCGCTTCAGGTGTTGAGCAGCGCACACCAGGGTCCCCCCTAGACGGGGAGAACACCGCACGGTGATACGGTGTCCATCCACAGATAGAATCTTGTACTGCCCGAAGTATGGGTCATCGCTGGTAGAGCGTGGCCAGGCGGGTAGTCGACTGTGGTGCACCAGCACCCAGTCCCCCTCTTGGTAGGTGGCCGGTACTCGGTGCTTGTTCTTCTTGTTCCACTGACGCTCCCTCACTCTCTGGAGCATAGCCTTGGCCTTGTCCACCTTCGCTTGTTGCTCTTGGACCCATTCACCCACAGAAGAATGGGTATCCTCTGGATAGGGGGCATGTAGGAACCATGCCGAGCGCCCGAGGAATAGCTCATGGGGCGAGTAGCCAGTAGCAGAACTCTCTTGGGAGTTCATCATCAAGGATATGACGGGGAGTAGTCTCACCCAGTCCCTGGTGCGTTCAGTTTTGCACCATATCCGTACGTTCTCCTTCAGGACACGGATCTGTCGCTCACATAGGGGGTTGCTCGTGTGTGAGTAGGGAATCCCCGTAGACACCTGGACATTGAGGGATCTCAGGACCCTCTTGTACCAGCCAGTATCTGAGCGTACTCGCACGTCCTCATCGGAGTTGATCTCCTTGGGCGCCCCATAGACACAAAACCACTCCTCCAGAAGTATCTTGATAGTCTCCTCTCCGGTAATGTGCTTGGTACATGGGAACACCCTGGTAAACCTGGTCAACCCACAGGTTACCACGAGGGCGAAGTCATAGCCCCCGAACTTCGGCATCTCCGTGTAGTCCACGTATAGAACACTGTTAGCACAGTGAGGGATGGGCAGGGTCGAGTAGAGACCTCTGTCCCTGATATCCCCTGGTTTACAGGACCTGCACGGGCACTTGTCCACGATAGGCTGGAGGGTTTTCCGCAGTTGGTCGTCAGTCCACGTAGTGTGGAACCACTGCTTGAACAGCCTCAGGGTACGGTCAGCACCCACATGACCACTGGACTCATGGGTCCACTTCAGCAGTGCTGGGACTCGATCACTAGGCACCACGATGCGGTCCTCGTGCCAGAGGTAGCTCTTGTCCCTCTTCCACTGGTCCTGGTTGACCAGGAGGGGTTCAAGGCGTTTCTCCAGGCGCTTGTAGATATCCCCAAACTCCTTCAGGTACTCCGATTGTTGGAGTTCATCCAGGGGGCGTATCATGGTCATGTTCAGGTCCAGGTGTACGTCCATACGGCTGAACGCCTCCTTAGCCAGCGCTTCAGACCGGGCACCAATCAGGGCGTCGAAGTTGTTGCGGCTGATGTAGTCGGCACACTCGTTCTTCACTCCCTGGATATGGTGTACCGTCAGCCGTAGTTGACTGAGGTAGGTCCACCAGCGCCGTAGCTTGGCCTTCTCAGGTGGGGGACCCTTCTGGAAACTGCGGACCGGTTCTTGGTCGCATAGCCAGACCACAGGGTTACTCCCCAACAGTCGTGCTTGTGAGGATAGCACCAGCATACCCGCGAGCAATTCCTGCTCATAGGTGGAGTAGTTCCCCCTGGCCTGGTTCCACTTCCAGTTCCAGTGGCCCAGAGGTACTAGGACCCACTTGTCGTCAGGGTAGCTCTGCTTGAGGGTTCCATCTCGGTTGAGACCTTCCGTCCCCCATTGGGAAATGGCCGAGTCGAACTCCTCCTTCTCTAGTGCTTGCCATTGGAACAACGTTCCACCACCGCCCACATTGCTGGCGTCGGTCACCAGGATAATCTCCCTCTGTGCTCTAGGCACGCCCAAGCACTTAGCGTTGGCTACCTTGTCTTTGAGCTCGTCAAACGCTTGTTGCTCTTGTGGGCCCCAGCGCCAAGTAGTACTCTTCTTGATCAAGTCCGTCAGTACGGCGCTGGTATAGGTGAAGTTTTTGATGTGGCGGCGATAGAAGTTGCACGCCCCAATGAAACTGCGTACATCATGAAGTCCTTTCTTGGGGTCTTCGTGTCGTACCTTGGCATCCATCAGGGGTTTGGCCTTAGAGGCCGCTGGGGTCCACCACCCATAGCCAACGTCAAACCCCAAGTACTGCATGGTCTCCTGCATGAACTCACACTTCTCCAGCTTGAGTCGTGTGTGGTTCTCCTGGCAGACCGCAAAGAACTCGCCCAAGAGGATTAGGTGATCCTCCTGGGTATTGGTCCCGAGGCATACATCGTCGATGTGAGCCTCCATCTGGGCACCACGGGATATGAGCTCCTGCACCTTAGGTCTCCTTCGTAGGATGGACAAGATCTTGTTCATCAGCTCTTGGAATAGAGCGGGTGCGCTAGCCACGCAAAACGGCATGACCTTCCACTTGAACACCCTCCCCTGAGGGGTGATGAAGGCCAGTAGTTTCTGTGCGTTGGGCGTCAGGTCCACTTGCTAGAATCCGCTTCGCTTGTCCATCTTGGTCT
The DNA here is from genome assembly GCA_964036045.1 of Eutreptiella sp. 'Long Island Sound 2002'. Classification (NCBI taxonomy): domain Eukaryota; phylum Euglenozoa; class Euglenophyceae; order Eutreptiales; family Eutreptiaceae; genus Eutreptiella; species Eutreptiella sp. 'Long Island Sound 2002'. Next base: position 3,331,665 of record OZ038389.1, on the reverse strand, counting down.
TGTAGCGGCAGGAGGCTATCTTCTCCAGGGTAGACTCCATATTGGGAATGGACCCTGAGTGGTTCAACGTCTTCTTGTTCAGCTCTCCGTAGTCCACTACCAGCCGTTTGGCTGTAGACCCAGGTTTAGCCACCAGGAAACAGGGGCTGCAGTGTAGGGGGTAGTCCCCGTCCTTGTACTCCAGGACTAGGCCAGCGTCGATACATTCTTGTATCTGTCGCTCAATCTCGTCGGCCTGCTCTTTAGGAGCTGGATAGGGTCTCCTCCGAATCTTATGACCCACGAACTCGGGTTTCAGCTTGAGGTCCATCTGTACCAGCTTGTCGCATGAGGCTGGAGGGGGTAGTTCTCCGAACACCTCCAGATAGGTCCGTATAAGCTTCTGTACCCGCGGGTCCAATATCTTGATCTTGACCTCCATGTCCTCGTCAGAGTGTAAGTTGCTTGCCCCCTGAGTAATAGACGTCGGGAGGTGGTCCTCCACCGACTCTTCGCCCGTGGTAGTATCCTTCAGCCCTTGGTAGGCATATAGAAGGTCTTGTTCGACCATCTCTGATGGACGATGGCAACATAGGCACGCTCGAGGGGGTTCACATACACATTCCTCCGAGAGGTCGTCCTCCTCTGGGGTCCTCACATGGGCGCCCCACACGCTCTTCATGAGCTTAAGATCTACCTCCCTTTGCCAGGTGGTGATCTTCTGTTCGAGGTCCTCCTTCAATTGGGATAGGTCTCCCATACGTCCTTGCTTCAGTGGCCATGAGCTGCGGGTAGGCTTCGCGTAGCATAGCTTTTTCGCCACCAACTTCCTCTTGGAATCCACATACTCCCTGAGCCGGGATCGAGGGTCCAGCTCCTCATCCACGGGGTCTTCCACCCTCATGGAGAGTAGGGGTTTTAGTGGGGCGACGTACTCGGCGTTCTCCACTTCTTCCACACAGGTCTGCACGAAGAAGGCGTCGTGCTCAGTTTCGTCTTCTGAGTGGATAGAGCTAGGTAGCTCAGATAGTCCACACTCAGAGACTCCATCAGGAACAGGTACACGGCAGGGAGAGTTGGGGGCGTTGGTGTCAGTCACGACGTACTCATCTCCTCCGGGTGTAGTTTCAACAGCATCTTGAGGTCGTAGGCGATCCTTCAAGTCACCCAAGGCGAGTCCATCCCTTTCACGTTGTATAGCCTGGACCAGAGTCGGGTCCAGGTCCTCCCAGGGGATGATGGTAAGACTTCCGTCCACCACGCTGAGCATACTCCCCCATCCGGGCTTCCCAATAGGCGTCTTGCGTCCCAGAGGCACGTAGATGGCCTCATCAGGTAACCGCACAGAGCTGATAGTCAGCTTGTCAAGGAGGGTTCGCCAGTACTCGTTGCCCCCATGGGCTCCCCAATCGGGGGAACACAGGACCATACGGGAACGTTCCAAGACCACCTTGGTCAGCACCTTCCCCAGTTCACTGAACCTGGGGTTCCCGTAGGCCATCCCGAAAGAGGGCTAGTAAAATTTGTAGCTGCAGTTCTTCCCCTTGCTGCAGTAAAGGTCCAGTACATGCTGCTTGTCGCTGGCGAACAACTCCACACTCAGGTCTTCTCGAGAGTAACCCAACTCCTTCAGACCTTGGTCTAGGACTTCCCCCAATAGTTGATAGTCCTCAGTTTTGGAGGCCGCCATCATGTTAGAGGGCTCCTCCTTCGATAGCCTCAGGTAACTTGAGGTATGTTCCGACTGCTCCAGTGGCACAGACTCTCTGCCACTGCCGTGGTCCACGTAGAGGAGGTAGGGCGCTTGCAGCGTCAGGGATTGTATCTGGGAGTGCTGCACGAAGAAGTCAGTCCCCAGTACAAAGTCGAAGGCATCAGTGTCCATCACATAGAACCGATGGGCGATAGTCCTGGTGCCCATAGGTACCTCCACTTCACAGTCCCCGCAGCTGTGCACCGCATGTCCATCCCCCATGCGTATAGCGGCGGTGGTCATGGTGTTCTTCAGGCTCCCACAAGGTAAAATTTTCTTGGCCACTATTGATATTGTGGCGCAGGTATCCAGTACCCCCAGGTATTCACGTCCCCCTAGTCGGATACGTACCCAAAACACCAGGTCATGGGTGCCACCAGAGCGTCCCCGTCAGAACTCTGCGGGACAGGTCACCTCGAACCCCTTGTTCCGCAATTTGCGGGCCATCCTCATGAAACGGCTCCTCTTCTTAGCGTTCCCGTCATCACCACCTTCATGCTCACGCTTGGCTCCTTGTTCTTGCTGGGCCTGCGTTTGTGAGCGTGTGGTAGGTCCAGACTGCCCTCCAGAGGGCTCGGAGTTCCCCCCTGGATTAGGGTTGGGGTTGCCTCCGTTCTTGTCCTTGTTCTTGTTGTCGGTCTGGCGGTTAGCGCCTCCTCCTCGTCCACCTTGACCCTTGTCTTGACCACCTTGACAACGTCCTTTCGACTTGCCCTTGCCGGAGTCGTTGCCTTTGGCCTTGCCTCCACCTTTGCCTGAGCCTTTGCCAGGATCTTCCCCCTTAAGCTTCGCCGATAGGCGTTGCTTATGGTAGCACTCATCCTCGTAGTGCTTCCGCTTACCGCAGAATGCACACGTGATGGTGCAGCGGTAATGATCTGGCAGCTTCGCTTTGGCGCCAGTGTTCTTCTCCTGCTGCTTCCCCTGGACGACGAAGCAGTCTCGCTGCTTGCAGTCAGAGGCGTGCTGCAGGTGGCCCTGCTCGTCTCTGGCATCACACCAGAATAGCTCCCTCACGTTCTCCATGGTACGGGCGTGGGCGTGTTTGGGGGTAGTCCCCTGCCCAGGTCGGGACCCTTGGTACCCTTTGCCTCCAGAACCTCCACCACCAGGACGGTAGTTGTTCAGGTGCTGGTCACTCTCCTGCTCCAGCGCCATCTCTAGGAGCAGCACGCATAGATCCTCGTAGCGGAGGGATCTAGCCTTGCGCTCAGCCGTCAAACGGCACTCGTCCCATAGCTCTCGGGGGAGCTTGGCGCACAACCAGAACAGCAGGTCGTCGCTGCTGTAGGAACCGGGCGTCTGTCGTCCAGCCCAGTGATCCAGATCAGCCAACAGCTCGGAGACCCTGCCAGGTTTGGGGTTGTTGGGCAGCACGGGCAGGTTCTGGATCTCGGCCCTGATGGAGAGGTCGGTTTCGTAGGTTGGGTACTGCCTCTCCAGGGCAACCAACACATCGGCAAAGGTGGCGGAGTTAGTTACGATCTGCCTGACCTGCTTCTCCAGGTACTTGGTCTTGCAGCACTGCAGGAGCAGATCGCACTTCACTCGCCCACTCGCGTGGGTTTGCCCGGTCAGTCGTAGGAACCGGCCAAAGTTCTCAGCGAACTCGCTGAGGTCCTGGCGTCGGGTCTTCTTCTTCTTCTTCTTCTTCTTCTTACCCTTGGGGTCCTCGGGGTCCTCAGGGTCATCGTCATCTGAGGGCGAAGAAGAATCCATCGACGGCGGCTCGTCATCGGAGGGGTCTCTGCCAAGATCACTAGAGCCATAAGGCTCTACGTCCACCATAGCCCTTAAGGCTGTCAGCCCCAGCTGGTCCAGCTCGGCCCTCGTCGAGTTCGTCACGTGGCTGTAGGGCGGCTGGGCCGTTCTCGGGACGAATGGACTTCTCGGTATTGCTGCAGGAGTCGGCATCGGTCGGCTCCTCAGGCTCCCCAGGGTATTTGTCAACCCTGCCGCCAGGTGGTTAGCCTGTACTCGGTGGGGTGACATTCCCACCGTCGTAGGTGACGCATGGGACGGGATCATCAGGGGCTCCAGCTTCTCACGGATCTCTTGTGTCAGGTCGCCCACGATTTTTGACGTGGCTCCTCGGAGCACCTCGTTGATCTCCGACCGCGTCAGGGACCTGTTGGAGGATCTTCCCGATCCTCTACTCCTGCCTCCAAGAGACTCTGGACCTCTCCTCAACCCACTCAAGGGTGCATACCCAGGTGCATACCCAGGAGCATACCCAGGAACATCCATATAGGTTCCAGTAGCGTGTAGTGGATGGGGGTAGTCAGCCGCATACCATCGCGGCGCAGAGCTGGAAGCCACCGGCTCACTGGCAGTAGTTGCCTCATGGAGCGCAGTGGTAGGTGGGCCCATACCATAGGCGGGGTAGTGAGGCATGCCAGTAAAGCCTGTGCCCTCTGCCATAGGCGGGTTGGTTGTGGAAGTGGTGTAACTGCGGTCGCCCACCAAAGCCAGACACCCGATCCAACAACAGGTTCTGATCTTATATACACCTACATTTCATTCCACGCATAATTTTTGCCTTCACCCCAAGGCAGTACGAGGACTCAATTGAAGCGCGACGCCTTTGACAGACGCGCACACGTGCTATTCCTACGCATGTACAGTATCATGAAATGATGAGAATGCTTGGCAGGATAGCCAGGACAGCACACCAATAGTGCTACGCAATGTTTCTGCTTGTGGGGATTTTATTGCAAAGGTTGTATCTGACAGAGATGTACATACTTTCCTGTTTGTGTTGCTCAGGGGTGTTGTAAGCCCATGTATTGTCTCTGGCGTTGTGGACCTACGTGACAACCGGAATAACAAATCAGTACAAATACTGCAGCTTTGGTCTTTGCCGTCGCTTCCCTTGTTCCTCCCAACTATTTTCTCAAACTGTGATTTTGTCTCAGTCGGAGACCCAGCAGGAGAATCATGATATGGTCTTCAAACAATAAGTGGGGCAGCAAACTACGGCAGAAGCAAGCACCTCAAAATAGGTCCACTCCACGCCTGTTGCCACCTACATGGGCAAGCGCCGCAGAGTCGCCGGGCCCCAAGCACCAGGGCCAGGAAGCACCCCAAGGTTCCCCTTCACTGCCGCTCGGACTACCCAAGGGTCCAGAACACGGAGCTACCGCCAGACAATGGCCATGTGAACCGAGCGCACCACAAAGGGTGAACTTACAAGACAATACATGCTCTATGTCTGCTGCGCTTGTTGATGGTGCTACAGAGCAGAAGCAGAGCTGCGGCGAATGCAGACGCTGCTTGATTGGCTGGTCGTGCGTCAATGCAAGGCTACACAGCCCGCGCACAACAGAATCATTTTCCTGGGATGACATCGTTGCCTGTCTTGTGAAAGAACGTGCTCAGTTTGAAAAGGAGGCAGCCGAAGTCCGAGCTCGCGGGCTCGCCACGAGTGTCACATGTGAATGTTGCTTCTTTGGTTGCCCTTTCTGTATTGTGTGGGATGAGATCGACGAAGAGAGGAACACTTATGCCGAAGAGCCAAACCACGATCGAGAAGAGACGCGCGAAGTGTTTCATATTGCAGGGCTGAGAGCGCCAGACGCCGTCCACGTGGTTTTGGAGGATTTCTGGGAAAGTCTACTGGACGTCGCCTGGAAATCTGGATCCGAGGTTGTGGAGAATCTCTGGGAAGTAACAGCGCAACAGCTGCAAGATATGTTCGGACACGTCGACTCACTGTCTGCTGCGAGGCTACTACCGAGCCCAGTCAGGTGCTGGGCTAGGATTTGTTGCAAGGTTCTTTGCGGCGAGTGCGAGCCGTGGCATGATTCTCAGGCGCTGTACGATTTTGTTTATCTTGTTCTATATAACTTCTGGATGCAAAGTGAAGGGAATGCTATGGTCTTGGGTCGTTTGGACAACGAGTTTTAGACTACCTACCACTATGAAGAAGACGACGGACAAGAAAATTCTGATGGTAGCGAGCCCATTGAGCTGGACGCTGACGACTACTGGGCCTCCTTTATTATCGGTGAGAAAGAACAGTTAGAGTGGTGGTACCTAAAGAACAGTGGCCCTCAGTTGCAGCTGTACTACACAAATGAGGACTACTACCAAGACCAAGTCGAAGACGAAGAGGCAGAATCAGACGTCGATGCCCAAGAGGAAGAGGCAGAAGCAGACGTCGAGGCTGATCAGGATGAGGCACAACCCAATGAATACTACTATCAAGACCACGTCGAAGAGGAAGAGGCAGAAGCAGAAGAAGATTTTTCTGAAGAAATTGACGACAACTCGGAGAAGAAGGAGAGCTCAGAACACGAGCCTGAAGAGTCTTTTTCTGGAGGAGCTGACGACCCTGCAGAGAGCAAGGAAAATCGGTCCTATGGGTCTGAACTGTCCTCTCCTTTGCAGGATGTAGGACCTCTAGAGAGCCCTGATGCGTTTTCGTTTACAGCACCAGTCCCTGTGACAGCTCATTCTCTGTCTGTCACCGCTCACTCTCAAAGTCGGTGGTGCAGGTACGGCACACGGTGCTGGCGTCACAAGAAAGGACAGTGTCATTTCCGCCACAAGTAGAGTTTGTTGACTTCTGTACAGTGCATTATTGCTTCGACGACCCTTTGTACCCCTTCGCCACGACAGCTGCTCACTTCCTCCGCTCGCCATTGGACCCCTGTGCGAGCGAGGGGCAGTGCTTGCTAGTGCTGGGCCAAGCGTTCGAAGGCCGTCCAACTCTTACTAAAACTCACGGAGTGGGAAGTATTGCTGTTGACGGATGATTCCCCCTTCCTTTTTGGTTTTCCTCTTCAACTAGTGGTGCTGGGCTTGCCACGGCGCTGTCCAGGTACCAGCTCAATGGCCTGGGGGTGGCGACCAGATAGCCTTGGTTGAGTTGAACTTGAGTCCACAATTTTTTAGGGTTAATTCTTGAGAGCAGGTTGTGGTAACCTTGTCTGAAGTTTTGATAACCTGCAGTGAACGCTTGAGGTCCTGAAGTTTCAAGGCTGGAAATTTCAGAGCATTCCTAAGTGTCATCATTGAACAACGCTGGGTGTCAGGGCTGAACATTTCGTTTCTCTCCACTCATCCTTTCCTCAAGCCATGCCATGTCGGTTCAAAATGCCTTCGTCCTGGAAAGAGGTGGTGCTGCAGTGCGTCGACAGCAATACAGGTGTACGACCTTGTATCCAGCTCCCTTGTACAAACCAGCCCTGAAGTGCCTGAAGTGCTGTTCCTCCCTTTCCTTACATGTTTGATTTGTCCAGGTCTTGGTCTGTTTGTTGGTTTGGTTTATTGTTCCTACAAGGTCAACTGTCCATCGTCGTTCTGTTTGCCCTTCCAGTGGAGACATCGTATTCAAATGAACGAAGTCCTGGTTTGTTACCTTTTGTTGGAATTTGGGGAGTACAGTACAGGTCCACAAGGTGTTTGTTTCTCTCATTTTGGTGTTCTTGAAGCAATTTTGAAGTTTGAAGTTGGATTTTGATATTTTGTTGCGAATCAGAGTCCCTGTTCCCTGGCGACGCGCTCGGACAGGGTTACGGCGCTCACAACGTGACGCTCTACGCTGCGCTGACAGCGTTTGACTGTCCTGCGCCACCTGTAGCAGCTAATTCTGTTTCAATTCTTCAATTTTGCAAATTTTCAAATTTTGCTCTCTTTTTCTGTCGGCGACGCTTGTCGTCGCTTTTCGACGCGCGAGTGCGTTCGTGGCACTCGTCGACACTGGTATTGTGTGTTGGCGGCTCTCTTCCAGCGTCTTGCCCAGTTTCAGGGCTTCATCCTGGCCCATTTTGGGTTTTTTAACCTTTTTGGCCTGTTTCTGGCCAAATGTGCCATTTTTGGCAGGATCGGTCGCAAGCGACAGCTGCGACGCGTGGCGACGCCCTTCGTCGTTCGCCACGGCGCTGCTGGGGCACTCCGAGTGCGCCTGGGTGTTTTCGAGGTGAGTTTTGGGTCGATTTTGGTCATTTTTCACTCTTTGAGAGGATTTCATCTTTGTGATCATCCATCACCATTTCAAGTCAATCAGCCTATTTTGGCTGCTCATGTGCAGTCAACTCCTTCGCCAGAGCGAACCTGAGTAAGTGAGTTACGATTGGTCAGAACTTGGTAACAACCTTTCACATCTTTCACCATCCACGCTCAGTGCTTCAAGAATGACAGTTCACTTGACACATGACACATGACTTGAAGAAGTTACCATGATGGTAGTTGAGCAGAGGATTAACCCACTCAATTGCTGTATATCGGCGACCCATACAATCCAGTTTTCTTCCGGCAAGTCTACTTCTGTTTGGCGACTCAGATCACAGACACTGATAGGTTGTACCACAGTGTCCACTTTGTTCTTGTCTGGGGACTCATAGGTATTACCAGGGTCTCGCGCTGATAGGTACTACCACAGCGGACACCACTCCACGCCACTTTAGCTCTGCACACTACCTGCGTCTGAATTAGCCATTGCATTATGGACACAAGCCGGTTGACGTGCGGCAACACGCAACTAGTTACTCTTGCCGGAGTAGGGCTGACTTGTACTCGTTCGGAGAGACAAGAAATCCACGTGTTTGTTTGGTGGGTCTTAGCTGCCGGGTATCAGGCCGTGGCAGCACTGCAGCAAAGACCCCACAGACCCCACAACCACAGCAGGCAAAGAGGGAAAAGACCCCACAGACCCCACAACCACAGCAGAGCCGCAGAATGTTCACTTGATCCCTTTTCTCACCCGCATATACCGACATTTTTTCGCACATTCTTTCTGTCCTCCAGCCATGTATCTGTGTGCCAGCTTCAGGCGCCACTGTCGCTTGCTTGTACATACCTCAGTTTGGGTACGCCAAAGAAAATGGAGCATGCAGGAGGTTTGGAATTTCAGTTCCAATTTCAATCAGCAGTTCATCTCAGCAATCATGTCAGTGTCATTCATGTCATCAGTTTCATCATCATTCATCATCATCCGCAGCATCACTCCATAAATTATTATCAATATTTACAGCTCTTTTGACTGTCATGCAGCGACAATTCCAGTGTATGCATGGCATGCTGCGATGTGTCAGGTTCATAGGTCAAACCACAACCAGGTTGATAGGTCAAACCACAGCCGCAAAAAGAGTCACTGTTTTGTGGGACACATGTGTAGACCCGGAAGTTGATAGGTAACACCACAGCTGTCGAGGGTATACATGGACCAGCAGTGAGCTGCCAACCACTCGTTAGTGAGATAGGTAATTGAATTGCAAGCATGTGCCAGGTGTGGCCGACCGCATTACTCTGTGCGTATCGGCCTCACCCCCGTAGGTGCGTCCTGGTAGGGGGGTGTAACTGCGGTCGCCCACCAAAGCCAGACACCCGATCCAACAACAAGTTCTGATCTTATATACACCTACATTTCATTCCACGCATAATTTTTGCCTTCACCCCAAGGCAGTACGAGGACTTAATTGAAGCGCGACGCCTTTGACAGACGCGCACACGTGCTATTCCTACGCATGTACAGTATCATGAAATGATGAGAATGCTTGGCAGGATAGCCAGGACAGCACACCAATAGTGCTACGCAATGTTTCTGCTTGTGGGGATTTTATTGCAAAGTTTGTATCTGACAGAGATGTACATACTTTCCTGTTTGTGTTGCTCAGGGGTGTTGTAAGCCCATGTATTGTCTCTGGCGTTGTGGACCTACGTGACAACCGGAATGACAAATCAGTACAAATACTGCAGCTTTGGTCTTTGCCGTCGCTTCCCTTGTTCCTCCCAACTATTTTCTCAAACTGTGATTTTGTCTCAGTCGGAGACCCAGCAGGAGAATCATGATATGGTCTTCAAACAATAAGTGGGGCAGCAAACTACGGCAGAAGCAAGCACCTCAAAATAGGTCCACTCCACGCCTGTTGCCACCTACATGGGCAAGCGCCGCAGAGTCGCCGGGCCCCAAGCACCAGGGCCAGGAACCACCCCAAGGTTCCCCTTCACTGCCGCTCGGACTACCCAAGGGTCCAGAACACGGAGCTACCGCCAGACAATGGCCATGTGAACCGAGCGCACCACAAAGGGTGAACTTACAAGTGGATGTTGCAGCGGCTGGGAGTGTGGTGGTTAAAGGAGAGGGTGATGCGTGGAGGCCAGAAGCGCTTGGTGCGCCTTGGAAGGTAGGGTCTTGCGTCGGGTCTTGCCCTTGTTCCTCTCCTTCGTCTGCTCCTTCTCCAGCATCCTTCTCGCTCTCGTTCTCTCTCTTCCTCTTCACAGGCTGAGGCTGAGAGACCACTTCTTCGACCGACAGGGCCCCGAAGGCCGTCTGGAGGCCATCCAGGGGGTCCTCAGCCGCATCCACTGGCCCCTGTAAGGGCTCCGCCGAAGGTACAGCGCCAGGTGCCGGCCTTGCCGGTGCCTCAGGCGCTGGCGCTGTCTTCACGTCGGCGTCCTCCTTTCTTGGATCCATCTTAGTCCGCCCTTCTGCTTATTTTTGCCTGTACTCGGAGCACTGGTTGTACGGCGCGGGGTCGCTGCCGGTGCACAGAGACAGGCTGCCTCTTGCTACCAGAAAAGTTTATAGTGTTTTCAGCACTGTGTTTTTACTTCTCCTGCTGCTTGCTGTTGCTGTACGGTGTCCTGCTGCTTGTTTTGGGAGATGAAAAGCTTTTGTTTGTTGAAATACAGTAAAGCCAAGTCAATCCAGGATAACCCAAGCCAGAAGTGTGCAAGGAGAAGAGAATCAGGATCAAAGCATGAAGGGCTGCAGTGTAAACAGTGAAAGATGATTGGATATTCACAGCAACTGCAACTCAGGTTACAAAAGAATGCATATTCACAAAGATAGCTGAAATGTTTTTGGAAAAGAGTTAGAAAACTGCCCCATGGTCACTCTCTCTCCATAGTGCCATCTCAGGAGATGTGCACTCTTTGTTTTGGGTCCCATATGTGCTGAGGTGGCATGGTATGTGGCGATGAGGTCACTGCCATGTCACATGCGATCTTCCTACTTAGCTAGGCTGACCGGGAATTGAACCCAGGACCTCTCAAAAAGAGGTGCCCAGCCCCCTAGGGTGCATACCACTAGGATAGCTAAGAATTCATGGAAAAACATAGATAAATCCATAGGCTCTACCTTAGGTATGTCAGTGCTCAGTCAACTCAGGAAAAGATGTTTTACTTCACATTGAAAGGGGATTAAGGGGTCCACTCCATATCCTGATTGGGTGTTTGGTTCCATAGGTCAAAATGTGTTATCACCAGTTTTGGTGGGACCAATACTAAGAAAAAAATGCAGGGATGCTCAGTGCATCTCTAATACAACTAGAGTATGCCTCAAAGCAATGGAAAAGCACTTTTTCTTACTCATATTTTACTTTTTTTTGTGGGAAATTGTGCAGGATAGGGCAATATCATGCAGAACCTGGTGAGAAGCAAGACCATAGGAGTGACAGGAAATGGTGGAAGGGGTACAGCAGGGGCCGGTCCTGGTAGGGACCTTCTTTATGGTAGCAGAGGAGTACCTGCCCCCTGGCGCCGCACCAGGGACTTGGGCCCTCATGAGCCCTGCCCAAGGACGCCCCGGGTGCAGATGGTTGAGTCCGTGGAGTCGACGCCGGACTTAGAAGCCCGAGAAGAGCGAAGATGCTCAGAACGGAGAGCCCTTGCAGGACATGGGCTAGACATGGAGGACCTGGCCTCCATGTGTGAAAGGCAATGCCGCAAGGCTTGTAATCTCCGCTCCGCTGCGGAGGAGTTGGAGGAGACTGGCAGCAACGGCAGGGCCCGGCGTTACCGGAAGCGCGGGTCCCCAAAACCCGCGGGGGAAGCCAGAGCGATGGAGACGGATCCCAGCACGGTCAGGCTGTGGTCAACTGCAGATTCCGAGGGGCATTCCGATGGCTATCAGACCGCTTTCCCTTCGGAGTCGGAGGAGATGGCCATACCGCCCACAAGGGCGCACACGGCCCCAGAACCCAGCCTGGAGCATGACACCGAGGCGTTGGAGAGGCCTACCAGAGCCAGAACGGCGCCTGTGGCCTTGCACACGGAGCCAAAGCGGGATAGCATGGGCGACACACCCATGGCGGAGGAGTCCGAGGCGCCCGGAACCGTGGGATGCGCCGGATCAGGTGGAGAGGACGTTGAGTGCCACTGCGAGCACGTATCCTTCGTCATCGGCAAGTACCCAAAAATGGGGATGGACGCCATCGTGCAGCACCTCGACCGCCTGGACAACCAGAAGGACGTCCTCCCCGGCCACTGGAAGAGAGGGGTGGAGGATGAGGAGAAGAAGAGAGCAAAGAAGCGCGTGGCCGTACGGATCATGGCATCGGAGGACACCCACGCCGGAACAATGGAGTTTTTCCGGCGAAACCTCGGCGAGCCCAGCCGAATGTTGGGGTTGAAGAACGCCGTCTATGTGGAGGTATTCGGCGACACCATGGGGCAAAGGCTGATGCGCCTCAACAATGCGGAGTGGAGGCGCGGAGAGCCGCTGAGGATGCAGGTCATCTTCTCCCGCATGAGCCTGGACGAGATCGTGAAGTACATCACGGTGGAGCTGAAGCTCAACGCCAAGAACGAGGCCCACGTGCAGGATCGACAGGGCCATGGACATCGAGGTCATCGGGAAGATCGCCAGCACCGAGAGGTCAAGGGGGACACGGTCGGCACCGCGGAGGAAGGGAGTGGAAGCGGCCAAGATCTCTGGACCGCGACCAGCCAAGAGGATCATGAAGAAGCCCACTTCTTCGCGTTCGTAGCGCACAATATGAAGGAGCATGGGCAAGACAGGTCCAGGTGGAACCGCCTGGACCCAAGGACCAAGATCCGCAAGGAACCGCGGAGGATCGGGAACCCACCGCTCTCGTTCCGCGAGTACAGATCACAGCACGACGGTTGCTGGGTCTGCTACGGCAAGGGGAACAACCATGCACATGACCACCGGCATTGCAAGGTATATGAGGAGGACAAGAAGACCTACTTCGCCGCCCATCCCGACAAGAAGCCCAAGGAGCAACGAATTGCCGATTGGAAGGCAAAGGGCGGAGACGGTGGAAAAGGCCAAGGAAAGGGCCAAGGGAAAGGCGGAGGAAAAGGCTATGGTGGAGGACCCAGCCCAGACCAACGCGTGAGGTCGAACGAGGAGGTTGCTGAGGACATGTTGAGGACGTTGGAGGAACTCAAAGCCCAGCAATGTGGTGGACAAAGTCCCGCTGGATCGCAGCAGGAGGGAGCTGCGGCAGGCCACGTCTAGAGGAGCCCCCACGGGAGTGGGACCTCGGAGGTCTCTCCTCCGAAAATCAGTGGAATCCCAGAGAAAGCGAAGGCACATCGGGTGCCGAAGAAGGCTTCAGAAGAGCCAAAACCACTGAGTTTTGCCACTCCCAACCCCTGGAGCGCCCTGCCAAGGGAAGTGTATGTGGGCAAGGGACGTGGCAAGAAAGAAGGAGCGACCACAGAGAGCCCCGTGGACGGGCAGGACCAGCGCAGGATCTACACCATCCGTGACCATACCCTCGAAGTCCTGATGCACCCGGATGTGCTAGAGTTGCATGACGTGAGAGTCGTCCATACACCGCAGGGTGCCGAGCGGCAGTTGCACTTGAAGGTGCGTGTACGGTGCGGACAAGAGGAGTTGGTGGTGGATGTTTTGGTGGATACGGGTGCCCAGGTGAGCCTGGTCCGCAGAGGGTTGTTCAAGGAGGAATCCTTGCAGCCCAGCCGGAGACCGGTACGCCTGAAGGTGGCCAATGGAGAGATTATGGGTGGTGGCACCCATGAGGCCACTATCAGTATGGAATTCTGGGAGCATGAGCGCTTGAACCGCCCTGATTTGGCGAAAAGAAGCACTCTATCCGGGAACCTCTATGTGGCCGACATTACAGACTGGGATATGATCATGGGGTATGACTTCATGGTGCAAAACGCCATTGGAGCCCTTCCCCATCGTGCAACGTCGGTCCCGGAGGATAATGAATGCCTTACATGGGTTCCCACGGACTACGCATGCGGATCATCCCAATGGAATGCTGAGGAAGAGGATCGGATCGTCCAAGCGGTGCAAGCTGTGGGTGCCAAATCCAGAGGAGACCGCGGAGTTCAGCTCACGGAGTATGGAATGGCGCCGCAGGTGTATGCCAGGATGATTCAGACACTGGGAGCCGAAGCGCCCGAGACGGATGTCTTCGCTTCCCGGGATGCCCCACTTTTGAGGAAGTGTAGGAGGCATTGGCATCGTGGAGACTCAGCCTGGCAAAGGCATTGGGGTTTGAAGGAGTGGGGGCCCATGCCCACACCCAACCCACACCATCGCACAGCACGCCGGATGGCTGACGCAGTCCCCGGCGACCCAGCAACTCACCACCGTCCTCAAGCAGACGGAGGTACTCGAGGCGGTCCGCAGGGGACTCGTCCCCACTGCCGTCTACACCTTGCTACGCACCCACGCGGAGGACCCCCAGGCCACGGCGGCGCACATGCAGCGGACGGCCGTTGCCAAGACGGCGGAGCAGCTCACATACCGCACCCACAAATACCTGCAGCATGCAGCAACCCTGCCCCCAACAGACCAAGCCCACCTCCTCAAACTCCTGTTCTACCAACCATGAGAACCTACCCTGTGACATACCAACACAGAACCCCCACCACGTCTACACACCGTCCACCGAGCACAGCACTGGCACAGCACACACGGGCACCACAGGCACCGCACACACTCCCACCAGCATGCGCGCGCCACCAGCCCCCATCCCCCGCCGTCCGTCCACAGGTACCACCAACCGCCAGCCACCGCATGTCCCCTCTGCGTTCGCCAGCGGCTACCACAGACAGCCCTGCCCTGGAACCCAGACCACTGGGTCTGCCTAGGAGCCGCGCACTGCCTCACCCACTGCCCCCACTGCGGGGACCTCAACCCTCACCACCGCGAGCGGCCCGCGGCCCCAGCCGCACCCCCCCCCGCCAGCCACCCCAGCTTCTTCGGGTTCCTCACCGACACCCTCCGGGACCACCTGGGAGGGTACTACGTGGCGGACGCGGCGGACCACGCATGGACCATAGCCGTGGCCACGGGCAGCACACCCCTGCCCCCCCACAGCCCACCCCTACGCCACAGCGGAGGCGGCTTGAACGTGGCGGCCCGCCACATCCTCCTGGCCCTATACCTCAACCACCGTGACCTACACCTCCCGGACCCACAATTCCCGGCCCCCCAAGCAGCAGCCCTGACGCCAGAAGCGTGGGCCGACACGGCACCAGAGGAGATAGCAGCCTACCTCCGAATCACTTGCCGCCAGTTCAACAACGCCCTCGGCCGACGGAAGGGAACACCTTACCCACTCAGCGCACTCCTCTACCCGGCACACCACCCCCAGCCCGCACAACAGAAGCCCCCGGAGGGCTGGGCGTCTTTTCGGGACGCCCACCTGGCCGCCCCCGACGAGGCCACCGCCACACGGATGGGCCTCACGGACCAGGAAACCTACGTCAGAGGCCTCAAGACGAGCCTCCAACAGGCACACCGCTGGCACGCCCGCTCCCCGTCGCCCCCACGGGGACAGGGGGGTTCACCCGCCCCCGACACCCACCCGGCCAAGAAGACCAAGACAGGTCAGGGGACCCGCCAACGCGCCCGTCAGCAGGGCGCGACGCCCCGACCAGGGCCCGGGTCCAGTCACACCGCACCACCCCACGCCCAGACCCCCGGGGCACACCAACAACACCGCCACCGCCAGCGCCCACCACCACCACCGTACCGCAGCACCCAAACCCTGCAGCCCAGTCAGCCACCACCGCTCACACACGTCCACACCACGCCAGGACCACCATACGCGCAGAGCCAGGGGACATGGCACCATCAACACCACCACCACGCCCCCGTCCCTCCCAACCCCTACCCCCTAATGCCCCCATGCTACAGCGACCCCCACCAGCTACATCCCCACCACGCCCCAGCACAACCAGGCCCCACGAGCCACCCACCCCACATAGCGCACATCACCGCACCACACCATCACGTATTCCACCACCACCAGCCCCTGCCACCACACCCACCAACGCCGGGGTACCACACACAACCAGCACACCCTCAACACCACCACCACGCGGTCCAGCACCACCCGCCGCCCCCGCTACACGGGCCCACGACACACGAGCCACGGTACACCCCCATGGACCCGCGAGGAGCCGCGCACGCACACCAGCAACACCAGGGCCTAGTAGGAGCGCCCCACCACCACCAGCAGCCCCCCCACCCACACCCCATACCAGCGAGCACCATCCACCAGCAACCACCCACCACATACGGACCACAGCCCCACCCGGACGCTCATGCGGCCGCCTCCCACCCACACCCCGGCACCACAACCAGTCAAGAACCGCAAGGGCCGCACGGCACACACACGCAACACCCACACGACCCACAGGGGCGCCCAGACCCCCAGCCAGCACAACACCCACCCCCGCCCCCCCCACCACCAACAGCGCCACCCCCACACCACCCCCCCCCCGCCCCCCCCCCCCCCCGAGACGAGGCCAAGGACGCAACACGCGGCAGCCAGCACCAGCCAATTGACGTCGATACCCCCGCCGACACACGCCACCGCGAATCCCCCCTCCCGCGACCGCCACAAGGGACCCCATCGCCGGACCCCACGCGCGACAACGACGACCACCCCCCCCAACCCACACCACCCCCCCCATCACACCCCGCACCACCAGCCGCCGCACCGGCCGAACCCTACGCCCTGCACAACCCCGCAGCGGTACGGCAGCACCTCCGGGGACTCGGGGAACATGAAGTCGTGCTGTGCCTCCGCACCTCCGGCACCAGCACCCGCATCCGGGCGGCCACCCTGGTCCAGGCGGCCACCCTGGGGGAAGGCGTCAGAGACTTCCTCTTCGACGCCTTCCTCCACGTCGCCCGACACGACCGCCCCCCACGCGCCACCCCAGACGGCGAGAGCCCGCCCCCCACGGGGAGCCGGATCTTGGTGCCCGCCATCGACTGGGGGCGACACCTAGTCGGACACCCCGTGCCGGGGCGGGTGGACACCAGGGGCCACACCCGCTACCACGAGCCCGACATGGCCCACCCCCCACCCGGCGCCACCCCCGACAACACCAAAGAGTGGGAGCGGGAAACATGGGTAGCCCGGATGGCCTCCCTGAGCAACTTCCGGCACCACGTCACGGGGGACATCCCCACCCCTGACGAGCGGCAGCCAGCCCCCTCCACGTACATGACCCTCATGTACAATCTGCACTACACCCTCTCCACCACCCACTACCACGCACCCACTAACCACTGGGTGGTACACGGCACCGACTCCCTCCTCCCCGCCGACTACACCCCCCCCCCACACAACCCCGGCCCCGACACGTACGCCAGGGGGGACGACCCGGGCGACCCCCACATCTGGGGCACGTGGGAACGCAGATCCCTGGACACGCTGCTCTCCATCCGCAGCAGCTGCCAGGGCCTTGGTAGGGCGATGTATTGCCTCGCCAAGTGGACCCAACGGACCTGGGGGATCCCCACGGACCGATGGGTGTGGGTGGTCACGCTGCGCCCCCAGCAGAGGGAAGCCCCCCCAAACCGCAGAAGACCCACCCCCCCACGCCCGACCACCCTGCAGCTCTGCCCATACATGGTGGCAGCCCGCCTCATGACGCTGCTGTGGCCGGGCCCAGACACCTCCACCCAAAACTACCCCCACCTCACAGAGGAGGACATGCCCGGCATCCAGCGATGCTTCTTCCAGACCCTCGTCTACCTCCAGCAAACACACCCGCACGTCCTGGAGCAGATATGGCCAGCTCCCGGGTAGCCCACGTGCCCACACAGCCGAGACAACACCGCCACACCAGCACCAGCACGCACAGGTCACCAGGGAAAACGCGCGCACACGCCCGGTGCTCGAACCTGCACCCTCGTTCCCGCTACTTACAGGACCCAGCATCATACGCCCGCCCCCGAAGCCCAGGACCCTCCGCCGTCTCCCACAGCCCTCTCCTCCGCCTCCGACTCCACAACCTCCACCACCACGACCACCTCATCCACCACCACCACCACGTCCTCATCCAGCACTCCACCCCCCAGGCCGCGGGGGACACCTCCCAAACGGGCCCCCAAACCCGCCCCCACCGCGAGCAACCCCACCGCCGCCAAGGCCCACGCCCCGACGAGGCCCACACCCGCGACCCAGCCGAAACCCAAGACCGCCGCCAAACAGCCACCCAAACCCGTCAGCGCGCCACGACCGCAACCCGCAGCCAAGCCCAAACCCAAGTCCAAACCCGGCGCCACGACGGCAGCGCGAGCCCGGCCCCCCGAGGACGTCCTCTATGACATTCGGCCCCAGCCGTCCCAGGCCCGGAGGCAGCAGCGCCCAACACGGCGCCCCCCTACCGTCACCGACGCCGCCGCCACCACCTTCACAGCGGAGCGCGCCGCGGCCGAAGCACGACGCACCTCGTCCCGCCACCTCTCAAAGCCCGCACCCCAGGCCCACGGACCGCCCCCGACCAGGCCAGAACAACGCCAGGGTCCGCCAGCAGCGTCCCCGCCCCCCTACCAACCCCCGATGACAGCCCACATGCAGCGCATGCCCCACTACCGCCGCCGCCGCGAGTCCCCGCCCAACCCCGAGGCAGAGACCGTGCGCGCACACCCGCGGGTCCACATCCGCGCGCGCCCCCACTCCCCGCGCACCCCCACAGAACAGGACTACGAGGAATCCCCCAGGCCCGCCACCGCCACCGGTCCCCACGACCCTGTCACACCCACCCACGCCCACTCCTGCGCCCAAGACCGCGGGCCCGCCCAGGGACAATGGTGGCAGCGCTGGACCCACACGCAGCTCTGGGAGCTGCGAAAGTGGGCCCGGGGAGAGCCCTCCCTCGAGGGCCTGGTCCATCGGCCCCGCAAGGGGTCGGTGGAGAACTGCCGCCTCCGGCCGGCGGGGGGGTGGATGCCGCAGGCCGCATGGGAGGCCATGCTGGCCGATGCGCTCCAACCCCTGGGAGTCCACCCCCGCAACCTCCCCGCACCCCAGGACCACCCGTATGTCCTTAGGCGCCTGCGGGAGACCCTCCAGGAGACACAGCGAGACGGCATCCGCCTGTGGGACATCACCCGAAGCCCAGCCCCGCACAAACACACCCCCTCACCACCCCACAAGCGTCGGCGCGGCGACACCGGCGGCACCCACAGCACCCCAGGAGCCCTGCGCACCACACAACACGACGCGCCTGACCCCCCGGCCAGCGGCGCCGCCACCTAACCCCATTACCCAGCAAACCACCACCACGAGGCGCCACGCCAGGCCCCGCCCAGAAGTCACCAAACAAACCGGACGCCGAAGGACGCCAACGCACACGACAACGGGCACCACTACGCCCAAAGGCACCGAACCCAGGCCCGCTACCGTCGCAACCGCCTAACCGGGCCAAAACCCAAACACAAATCGAACCGGAGCCACACCCCGAAACCGCTAACCCTTGATTCCTAACCAGGCCCGCCGAGGGAACAACGTACCCACAGCCCACACCCACAGCCCACACAGCCGCCTAACCAGCCAGCTCCAGAAGCAAAGAGACACCTCACCAAACCCACCCTGACCCAAGCCCGTGTACATCAGGACGCGCGAGCCGCACCCCTGGGGCGCGACCGCCGCCACAGCACCGACGACACACGCCAGAGGACACAACACTCTTGCACCGCCGCACCAGCTGCCCGCGCCTGTGCCTGCAGTGTACACGCGCCCCTGTTTTTCCTTTTCTTTCGAAAAAAAAACGAAAATTAAGGGGGGAGGAAGAGGGACACAACCACCCATGGCACGCGCGCACCGCACACAGCGCGCACACCGGTGAACGGGAGCCAAGTGGCCCAGGACACCGCACACGCAACACAACACACCGAGCGAGTAGTCTTGGGCAGGGGACAGCCAGGCCTAAAAAAAAAAACACACAACACACCGAGCGAGCACACCGGTGAACAGGAGCCAAGTGGCCCAGGACACCGCAGACGCAACACAGCAAACCGCGCGGGCACACCGGTGAACAGGAGCCAAGCAGCCCAGAAAACTGCACACACGTAGGGCGGCCGAGGGACAGGAAAGAACCAATACCCCATGGGTCGGACGCACTGGGGCGACCCAGCCGACCCACCGGGCCAATGGCAGGAGCGGTACTCCAAGGCCACTGGTCCGAGCCCGGCCAGGCTGCATCGGGGACCATGGCAAACGTCACCCGGAGCCATGGAAGCAACCGGTGACAGGCGAGCCGGTGCACAGTCCAGGAGGGGGTCACCTGCCAAGCAGAGTGGCCCCGCAACTCAAACCACAAAGGTGAGGCGGTCGTACCGTAGACAAACGGGAGCAATACCCCTTGTGGTGAGAGATACTCCACACGGCTGAGCAGCCCCCAGAGCTGCCGCCCAAAGGAGGGCGCATGTGGCCCTACCCATGGACACATGTGGGGACACCCTCCAACCTGGGACACATGGACCGGGTGGCCGCGACAATGCCTTCCCAAGCACATGCGGGAGCGGCTCAAGAGGCAGCTGACATAGGGCAGTGGGAGCGACAGGACGTCGCCTTGGTAAGACCTTCTTCCTGCAATGTCAAAGGAGGCATCCCGAGCTCCCGAAGATACCTACCTACCTACCTTCTATGTGGCCGACATTACAGATTGGGATATGATCAAGGGGTATGACTTCATGGTGCAAAACGCCATTGGAGCCCTTCCCCATCGTGCAACGTCGGTCCGGGAGGATAATGAATGCCTTACATGGGTTCCCACGGACTACGCATGCGGATCATCCCAATGGAATGCTGAGGAAGAGGATCGGATCGTCCAAGCGGTGCAAGCTGTGGGTGCCAAATCCAGAGGAGACCGCGGAGTTCAGCTCACGGAGTATGGAATGGCGCCGCAGGTGTATGCCAGGATGATTCAGACACTGGGAGCCGAAGCGCTTGAGACGGATGTCTTCGCTTCCCGGGATGCCCCACTTTTGAGGAAGTGTAGGAGGCATTGGCATCGTGGAGACTCAGCCTGGCAAAGGCATTGGGGTGTAAGTGCGGCTAGCCCCATCTGCTCAGATTTTCAGACATTCTGCCCAGATTGGCTACATTTTGGTCATTTTCTTTGCTTCGGCGGATTCGCCGCCTCGCAGCTCAGTCACAGGATATTTCCTATATATTTCTGATATGCCGGATTTGATTCCGCGGTCCAATTCCCGTAAATCCGCCGCATTCCGCTATTTTAGCTGGAATCGCCATTTGCCGTTGACGCGCGCTCGCGGCCCAGATCGGCCATACAATTTTACATAAATGGATTATTTAAATTCATTCGGACAGTTTTGGACACTCAGATGTATTTAGAATAATTCCCCTCAATTTTCTTCATAGACTGGGATTTTCTGCCGGACCACAATCAGCATGGACCTTGCCTCTGTTGTCGCTGCTCTCGCCTCCGTTGGTGTTCGTGTATCCGGTTCCAACCCCAATAACAACATCCAGGGAGACTCCTCGCGTGCCTGCCCCACTGGTCTTGCCGGCCCCGAGCCCTCCGGCACCCACATCGACCCAGGGCAGCACTTTCATGGTAGCAGAGGCTACCTGAATGTTGTTCCTTTGGTGTCCCAACCACAGCTAGCCCCTCAGTACGTCCCCGCAACCTCCGGAGACGTAACCATCACGCTCCCGTGGTGCTGTGCGAACGAGGCCTTGAGAGGAATGCCTTGCGCTAGCCCAAATTGCCCAAGAAGGACACAAATCAGCAGCTGTGGAGGCCCAGATTACAATCAAGATCCCAGTCGAAATTGGCCATCAAGCAGCTGGAATCTCCCAGCTTACGCTAATGGCAACGCTCCGGTGGAGCTTACGGACTTGGCGGGGACCAATACTCCCTACCAATGTCCACATTTCGAGACCATCGATGCCGAAATTGACGACATTGAGATGGGTGGTCCAGGTGAGGTACCTACCTTTAATCGACCAGCCTCATGGGCACAATGGGACAACCATTTGTCGCCGGAAGTGACCCGTAACCTTGAGGCGCTTGAGGCCCTGTGTCTATTAGCCACGTCTAGGCTGATAGGACAAGAAAGAATCGCCTCCGAATTTTTATTTGAATATTTTTTCCTTCTTCAAGAAGAAATTAATACCAGGATGTGGTGGTGTTCTCAAGAAGATGAATCTTTTGCCATTTTTGTGCAGATTTGGGAGGCAAGTCCCTTCCCGAAGGAGAAGACCAAGGCACCGGTTGCCGGGCCCTCCGTCCCCCATCCCTCTGTTTCAATCCGCGACGATCTAGCCGCCGCGGTTGAGGAAGGAATCTTAGAGGCAGCTAGGCAGGCAAGCCTGGAAATTAGGACTGAAGGAGCTCCCCAAGTGGACTCCTGGCTGCGAACCACTGAGATTAGCGGTCCGACAGCCTGCTCAGGTCCTTCAGGACACGGTATGTACTGCCCTGCCGACTGCTCTTGCAGATCTCAGCGAGATTCTGAGCTCCAATTGCTCAAGGATCAAATGCAACTCATCATTCAGACTCTGGGAATTAAGGATCTTTTCAAGACCCACATGAGGTCTGAGGGCGCATCATCGGTGGATCAGAGAACAGAACCGTCGGATGAGGCGACAGAAATTTTTTCGATTGCCCCTTCGGTGGACTCTAAGACCACCGATGCACGGATCAGCAGGACTAAGCTAAAGGAAAGGGTTACAATCTCTCGATCACAGAGTAGATCGGCGAAGGCTAGGACTGAGGTTCAGAATGCCAAAAGAACTGCCTCCCGTACTACCCTTCCTGCTGTTGATTCCAATGCAATTGCCCAGATGTTGCTCGCCCAGACCCTCGCCGGAGCTGGTGTGGCTAATGATGCCGCCAAGGTGTCTGCCATTACGGCCGGTGTTGGGCTGGATTCACTTCTAAATCCCACTTCATTGCGACTTCGTCAGGTTGCCAAGCAACCTAAGTATAATGGGAACCCCAGACGTTGGCCTCAGTTCCAACGGGAATTTAAACTGTGGGTTAAGACTCAAAAACTCCAGGATGATCAGTTCCTGATGGCGCTCCTGGACTGCCTTGAGGGAGCGCCGGCCAACACTTGGCTCAGAACCTGGAGTGATCGTGAAGATTCAAGTTCCCCCCTTACCTTTGATGAGGTGTGGGAACAGTTGGAGGTACGTGGATCCCGGCTGCCTGAGGACCATTACCACCAGATGTTGAAGAATTTTCCCTCATTCTCGCGCTTAATCTTGCACGAAGTGCAGGACAAGAGACAGCGCTTCTGGAATCTCGTAGAAGAATCCGAACATTCAGGCGAAAAATTTTCTAGTGCCGAGCTGAAAAATCTGATTTTTGACAAGATCCCCTCAGAAACCGCCGCCACCCTTCGGAATCGACAGTCCGAAGAAAAGGTCAAGACCTGGTGGGCGGAGATCGATGGCTTTGACGCCTCGGCCAACCGGTTTACCGTCAGGGAGGCACTTCAAAAGTGCTCCCCCACGTCGTTTACCAAGGTGAAATTCACTGAAAACACGTGGAAAATCAAGTTCAATGAACACGAGGATCGGGACTTGTTTGTCCAAGTCCTCAACAGGGGAGTAAGTTTCCATGGCAATCGCCTGAAGGCCAGGAACTGGGTGTTTTCGTTCACTCCGCAGGAACTGTGGGAAGAGGTTGAGAGGCTCGCTGACGCCGCCAATCAAAATTTCCACGAGGGTCTTGGGGGAAACAGGAACACCCAGCAAAACACCCAAAATGGGGCCCAAAAGGGCAACAAAAAGGTGAATGACACCCGGAATGTTCAGGATCATTGTAGCATCTGTCTTCTTTTAGGTTCTACGAACCGAGCTAAGACACATTCCACCGCTAATCACCGATGGTCTGCTTACGATCACAAGGTGATTGGTGAAAATGTCAGTAATCCTCAGAATTCAGACAGGAATGACAGACAGGTGCATGGTGCCAAGGGGGGAAAGGGTAATTCGACTCCCTCCGGTGGGAACAAAAATACTGGAGGCCCTGGCGGGTCCCAAGGCAAAGGGAATCGGACTCCATCCGGTTCCGGTGGACAGCCAAACGGCCAGACAAGTCCAAATTTCAACGCCGGAGGCGGAAATCGAAATCCAGGCCAAACCCCTCAATCCGGTCAAAACAAAGGAAATGCTCCAGGATCACAGGGTAAGGGTAAGGGAAATCCTTCGGGAACCCCCTTCTCTGGTAAGGGCAGAGGGCGTGGCGACGGTGGTGGTCCATCATCCGGCGGCCGTGGCCGTGGGCGAGGAAAGGGCAACCATCGTGTGGATCAGGTCTCAGGTGCAGACCAGGTGTCTGATGCGGATCGAGATTACGTCGAAAACGCTCTGAATCCAGCGGATGATCCGTTCCAGGATGAATGGATCGACGAAACAGGCTGTGTGCACAATGTCAACGCAGCCGCTGGAGGTCAGAACGCCTAGGGGAGCCACGAAAATCGCCCCTCCCCAGGCGATTTCAGGCATGATCCCCAAATTCCTGATCGACCATTACTTGATGTAGGGTCGCTTGTCTCCTCTCCCCTGGATCCGGTGACGGATCCTTCTGCGGTAGTGGACGAGGTTGGTGTACAGTCCAAGCACAGGGCTCGTCAGTTTGTCACAAAGCTGTGGGTCTCTGATTGCAAGGGAAATTTCCACCTCGCCACTTGTTTGTGTGATAATGGATCGGAGGTAAATCTCCAATCCAATGCATTCTTACCCGACGACTGCGTGTTTGAATCGCCTCATCCTGTTACCCTCGAGGGAGTTTCTGGACATTCTCTCGCAGGTGGGCAACGCGGTTGTTATATATCCACCCATTTGGTCGCTCAAGACCTTTGGGAAGAGCAAAATGTGGAAGAAGTTGTCCTTAAGGATGACTACTTCTACCGTGCTGACATAAAATATGACCTTTATTTGGGGCATCCTTGGCTTCGTAAGAACAGGGTAGCGCCCGTAGGTCATCGTCGTTGTTTTTTGCTGGAGTCAGGTCCTTTGGAGCGTCCTGAATTTCGTTTTTTGCACGCAGGGTTTAAAAGTGCAGAAGAATTTTTAAAGCAAAAAGTGACACCAAAATTTGGTGAAGATGTCACCATTGCAGAGGTGAATGGGAGTGCCGATTACTCCCAGGAGTTAGAATGTCTTCGTAGGGACTCCCAGCCACGACGCCCTTCGCGCTGGCACTCTTCATCCTACAGAGTTGTCGACAAATGGCGCGATGCAATTTGTGAATACTTCCATGAGCATCATTCCTTTTGGCCTCAGTATGATGCATTTGCTAACCGCACGAACAAGCGCTTTGACAAGCACTTCAGCGACGCTTGGACCCACAAATGGGACAAGAAGTTGTGGATTAATCCTCCGTTTCACTTAATCCAGCAGGTCATCCACAAAATCAAGCAAGATAAGACCCAGGCAATTTTGGTTGTGCCCTTGTGGGACGACAAGCCTTGGTTTCAGGAATTACAGGACATTTGTGTAGATTACATCGAACTTCCCAGGAAGATTAAGCTGTATGCCAGGGACGACACAGGTCCCCTGCCACAGCGGTCCTGGAGTTCGCTTGCATTCCTGGTGGATGGAAAGCTTTCTGACTCTAATTCTGCTGATTCTGGTACAGATTCCTGTGTTGGGTCTGAATCTGAGGTTGAGCGTGGTACTGATGATGAATCTATTTTTTCTGATTTTTGTTCGTCAGATACCCAAGGTGATTCAACGACCAATGGATCCGCCTCGTCTCCCTCTTCACCCATACGGTCGACATCGAAAAGAATCTTCAGTGCACGGGCGAGGAAAAATCTCCAATCGCGCCGCAAATTCAGAGTTTTTTATGAAAAACCCCCTGTGGAAGCTTTCATGGATCCTTTCGAGGAGCTGGATCGCGAAGAAAATCTCTGGGATTTCGACACGCGACCCACCTATCTTCAGGAGGCAGTTGATACGGACCTGTTTAGGGACATCCGTAAGAAGATTCTGCCTGCCAAAGCCGAAGAAGTCGCCAAAGTTTTTTCGACAGTAATTCCTGGCGACCAGGTGGACACTGAATTGTGTTCGAGGTCAAGAGAAAAGATTTTTGAGGAACGGAAGGATACAACCCTTTCAGGAAAGTTGATCAAGGACCCCCCTGTCCGTGGACAGTTCGGTGAAGCCTTCATCGAGCTTCGTGAAGGGTACAAGGCAAAAAAACAGCGCCCTTATGAAAATCATGGACACAAACATGAGATTCTCAGAAAAATCATTGAGAGAAATCTCAGGGAATTTGGTTGGCTTGAGGGTTGTATGACCAGCGAATGGTGCTGTTCACCGTTTACAGTCCCGAAGCCACCGCCTGCAGACCAGAACACCATTGATGGTTGGCGAATGGTGGTTGATTTTCGTAATCTCAACGCCGAAACAAAGGCGGATTCACACCCCCTGCCCCTCATTGAGGAGGAAATCGCCAAGAGGGCAAGAGGTCGTTTGTTCTCTGTGCTGGATCTCCGTCACGGCTTTCACCAAATGCCGTTGAGGAAGGACAGCAGACCTCTTACCTGTATGTGCACGCCATGTGGCCCAGTCCAGTGGACCGTCATGCCCATGGGATTGAAGAACGCCCCCTCATTTTTTCAAAGAATGATGGAGGATGTGCTGTTCACAACCCATCCTGAGCTTCGTGCCTTCGTGAGTGTGTACATAGATGACATAATCATCGCGACGGAGGGGGAGGGACTGACCGAAGCCGAGCTGGTGGCCCTACATGAGAAGCAGCTGAACCAAGTTTTGGATATTCTTGACGCCAATCAGCTGATTTGTGGGCCAAAGAAGGGAAAATTGTTTTTAAAATCAGTCGAATTTTGTGGTTCTCTCCTAGAGAATGGCACTCGACGACCCAGTCCAGGGAAGCTCGTCGCTATTCAGAAGTGGAAGCGCCCTGAGACGATCACGGAGTTGCGAGGATTCCTAGGTTGTTGCAATTTTTACCACACTTTTGTGCCGAATTATGCCAAATTTGCTGCCCCCCTCACTGAATTACTGAAGGTAGGGAGAGATGCAGGCAAGGCAGGTTCAAAGGTTCGTGTCAAGTGGACTGACGAGTGCGAGGAGGCCTTCCATCACTTGAAGGCAGCCCTCTGCGAAGTCGCCACGTTGCATGTGCCCCAATTTGACAGACCCTTCTACATTAGAACCGACGCATCTAGGTACGCGATCGGAGCTGTCCTTGAACAGGTTGATGAAGCCACCGGCGATCATTACCCTCTTGCATTTTGGTCTCGGAAGCTAGCCCCACGCCAAATGCAATGGTCGCCGCGTGAGCAAGAAACGTATGCCATAATTTGCGCTCTAAAAAAGTACCAATCGTGGGTTGGCACCAATCGAGTCGAGGTCCTGACGGATCATCGATCTCTGGAGTATTGGGCCACTGAACACATTGATACTGTCGCGAGCCCAGCTGGTCGACGGGCCAGATGGCACGAATTTCTCTCTCTGTTTGACCTCCATGTGTCGTATTTGCCTGGAAAACACAACACGGTAGCGGATGCTCTGAGCCGATGGGCTTACCCCGCCTCAGAGGGGCTGCAAAGTACCAACATCCATGGTACGGAGCAGGACCGCCATGTAATCATCGAATGGGATCAGGAAGAAAAGAAACTCATTCGACGTGCATGCATGCAGTGCGCTGTCAAACAGCACGCATTGCCGTGTCACGACATCACGGCCATCACAGATCCGGCGCATGCTCACGAGATCTGCACCAAAACGATGAAAGTCGTGGAAAATGTCACCGATCCCTCCACAGGGAGTGTGAAACGGTTTGACTACACCCGACGAGTAAATCGATTTCGGTTGATCGAGGGCATTAAGCGCCGAGATCCGGCCAAAACTCCACCCCTGCCTAAGGATTCCCTTATCATCCGAGACTGGACGTCCGATTACCTGCAGGATCCCATGTTTAAAGAGGTCTTTGGAAATCTCAAATCCAAAGATGCTCACAGGGATGGGATTTTTCCTGAGTACTCGTTGGATGGGGGGAAGCTGTGGATGGAGGGTAAATTGTGTGTGCCAGACGCCCTAGCCCCCCGAGTGTTAAACTGGTGGCACAAATGGGAGTCCCCCCACGCACATGGCCGTCGACTGTGGTCGATGATTAAGCATAGGCTGTTTGGATCGAGGCTCTACACTCATTGCATGAAAGTAGCTGCCGGATGTGCCCAATGTGCTGTCTCGACGCCTCCCAGCGCGAAGAAGCACGGCCATCTGAGGCCTCATCCTATTCCGGAGCGTCTCTTTAACAGAGTCACCAGTGATTTCTTCTATCTCGGTGAACTCGATGACGAAGAGTGCCATTGGACTAACAAAAAAGTCAATGGTGTGCTCCTTATTCAGTGCCGTCATTCCGGCTACATTCAAGTGTTGCCTTGCAACATTGAGTCGATGACTGGCAAGGCTGCCGCCAAATGGTGCGCGCAGACCTGGATGGGAGGCTGGGACGTCCCATCCGAGGTGGTCACGGACTCAGGCAAAGAGTACACCTCCGAATGGTGGAGAGAAATGTGTGCTTGCCTTGGAATCCACCACCTCAGGTGTGAAATCCACTCGCATCGAGCGCTGCCTGGCGAAAGAGCCGGCCGCTCTGTTATAAATATGCTTCGTAAGGAGCTCGCGAGTGAGAAGGATTTCCACTGGCTTGAAGTTCTCTTCGCATTGCTTCGCCGTTACCACAACACGCCTTTGTATCATGGCCTTTCTCCAAATGAAATTGTCTTTGGACGAAAGAAGTGTTGGTGGAACATGCCGTTGAATAATCCTCGCCCCTGTAAAGATGCTTCGCTGTTTTTGGACGAAGTCCAACGAGCAGATAAATCTGTGTCGAAATTAATCGAGAAGCATCAAGCTGACTGGCTTTGGGTTCAAAATCAAGGTCGAAAAAACCCCCACAATTTTGAAGTCGATGATCGAGTTTGGCTTCGAAAATCCGAAACCACCCTGGACGGAGATGACAAGCTTCTTCCCTTGTGGGAGGGGCCATTTGCTGTTACAGCACGTCTTGGGGAGAACAGGTGGAGGATCCGTGTGGATGTCAGCAGGGAAATTGACGTTTCGGGCGATCGCCTCAAGAGAGAGATCCCCTCCCCCAAGGATCGAGTTAAACCCCTTTTTTGGACTGCAAAACACTTGTCTGATCGGGTAATCGAAGGGGGGAAGTACGAACTCAAGAGGATTGTTGAAGCAAGACGTGACGCCAAGGGCGAATGGGAATTTTTGTGTGAGTGGAGGGGCTTTGATTCCAGTCACAACAACTGGGAACCAGCCCAATCTTTTGTCCATGGATACACCAAGGGGTTCATTGACTTCTTGAAGAAGCACCCCGAAATTGGTGTACTCCTGACAGATTGTTTGTCGAAACCAGACAGACAAGTGGAGAGCGACGGAAAACGACCTGTGGTGAATCGAGATCCAGCCTTTTACGGCCCTCAGCAGCCACATTCCAGGGCTGATCCGTCGATCCCCCCTCCTGCGGTCAGGCCAGCCCAGGAACCAAATGAGGACCAAGCTTCAAGTTCGGCCGCTGATTTGCAGCGTCCAAGCCGTACCAGGGCCCGACCAGACAGGTTGGTGGTCACATGCATTCGTGCTTGGCCGAATTGAGAAGCCATCCTACCACATTCTGCTCCATCCACTGTTCATTCTTTCTGTTTATGTCATGATGTGGAGAACTGCGAATGTTTGATAATTTGATGTCAATCAACTTTTCTTTGGTCTCCGTTAGGCAGACAAGGCGTAGATACGCTGACGGAGTGTGCTGCCGTGTTCAGAAAAAACCAAACTCAGGCTTAATTCAGGCAGATTCGGGGTAATCTTGTCTCTGTTGGTCTGTGCATCTTTGGAATTTGGCTACTCGTGCAGATGGAAGCAAATGTACATAATCAAAACGCTGCGCAGCGACATTCACCCCTACAGGCAACCCCTGTAGTACTGGCTGCCCTAGAGGCGACGCCAGGAACTCAGATCTCACCTTCATTTGCTGTGATGCTGACGCCAAAGTCCAGATTCAGATCCAGGATCCTCAAATTTACCTTGAATTTCTCAGGTTTGTCCATCATTCTGCCACTGTTGTACGAAACCCAGACGTCAATTGTTCAGACAATCTTCATCTAGGAGCTCTAGGGACTTCTAACAGCAACCTTTGAAGTCCGTAAGCTTCGTTGTATTTTTGGCACACGCCAATGTGAGCTCAATTCGACCAGAAACTGTCGAGAATGGTGAATCCAAGTATCTTGTGGGACTCCATCGAAAGATTGGCCTTGTCCAAGTCGATTGACACCACCGCCACTGTAAATTCGGTGTCTCTCAGTTATATACTGTCAGTAAAGTGCCTTCAGCGAACCTTCGGCGCGTTACATGCCAAGGATCCAGGGCCAGCATGTCCCATCATGATGCATCATCACATGATCCACATTTTGATAGAATCTGTTAGATGCTCGCGAACCAACGTGCCGGAAAGCACAATTGAGCTGAATAAACGACAATATATATTAACTTTAGTCTAAACGAAAGCGTTGGTAGTTTCAGTTGTACACATTCCGCTTCATTTCACCTTCATCTCAGGGAATGTACTCATGTTAGGACAATTTAGATTGATTTCCTTGTCATCTCCCATCATTCCTCGAAGATCTGTCGACAGCTTTGCCTAACTTCGTTGACGCTTATGATTTTCGGTTCACTTAGGGTCTGTAGACTACATGTGTATTTGTTTAACCTCTCTGTGATTGCTTAATCCCCTCAATCTCTGCCCAAATTCACTCTCAATTTTGCTGAATCTTGTGATCATCCACCAGATGCGCCAAATCTGAGCCACATGCTGTACTTTTCAGAACGAGAAAAGCGGGATAACACGATGTAGAGTTCGGCGAGGACACCGTAGCGTGCCCGCGACAGCGAAACTGTGCCAGAGCGCTGAGATGTCACTTCAATTCTTGATCCCCCCACTCAATCCATCAATAATCTACCTCATTCTCAACCAATGCATGGTTTGGTATCGATTCTCGATACGTTTACATGCTTTTTAGCCCGTGACCTAATGTTTTACTGCACGGAGGACTGTTCGTCACTTCTCATTCTGTCTCATTTCAGGTTCATCCAGCCTGATTCAGTGCCAATTCAGCCCAATTCAGGTCAGATCAAGCAGATTTCGCCTCATCGAGGCTACATTTCTATGTTTTTCTGGGACTTACCCGCACTACGTTCTTCGTTGACGTAGCGACACACCCCAGTGTGTTTTTGGAGGGGGAGTGTAAGTGCGGCTAGCCCCATCTGCTCAGATTTTCAGACATTCTGCCCAGATTGGCTACATTTTGGTCATTTTCTTTGCTTCGGCGGATTCGCCGCCTCGCAGCTCAGTCACAGGATATTTCCTATATATTTCTGATATGCCGGATTTGATTCCGCGGTCCAATTCCCGTAAGTCCGCCGCATTCCGCTATTTTAGCTGGAATCGCCATTTGCCGTTGACGCGCGCTCGCGGCCCAGATCGGCCATACAATTTTACATAAATGGATTATTTAAATTCATTCGGACAGTTTTGGACACTCAGATGTATTTAGAATAATTCCCCTCAATTTTCTTCATAGACTGGGATTTTCTGCCGGACCACAATCAGCATGGACCTTGCCTCTGTTGTCGCTGCTCTCGCCTCCGTTGGTGTTCGTGTATCCGGTTCCAACCCCAATAACAACATCCAGGGAGACTCCTCGCGTGCCTGCCCCACTGGTCTTGCCGGCCCCGAGCCCTCCGGCACCCACATCGACCCAGGGCAGCACTTTCATGGGGTTTGAAGGAGTGGGGCCCCATGTATTGGCATGGCTCCCTGGAAAATGCCAGATGTACGGTGGAGAAGATCGTCGCGGATAGGGCGAAGGGGATCCTGGTCATAACCGGCTTAGGATCCACCCCATGTCCGCTGGAAGGTCTCAAATCGACGGTGGATTCCATCACCCTGAACAAGATGTCATTCGGGCCAGAGGAAGAGTTGTTCATCAACGCCAAGGGTTTATCAATGCCCTCCCCGGGTCAAGCCTGGGGTACCAAGGCTTTCCTGGTGGATGGGGCGCAAGCCCAGCCCATGGGTGATGAAGCATTCATCCGTAGGGTTGAGGCGGTGCCCATGCGGGTAATGTTTGAGCCCAAGGAGGGGACGGATCAGCCAATGGATGGCATTGACGTCCTGTCCCATGCCGAGATCGACCACGTCGTCAACTACATGCGGATGGGGGTGCAAGACCGTGTGGCAGCCTAGAAGGGGCGGGCCATGGTCACATCTCCGCATTCGTGGGATGACAAGATGTTGGTCACCGGCAAGTACGAGAAGGATGAGTTCGTGGCGAGGGTCATGGATCACATCGCGGACCAATATGATGGTCCGGTTGGGTCGGACCCGCCGACATGGAATTTTCCAAGAATGGGGGCCGGTAGCGACAACAACCAGGCCGATGCCGCAAATTTCCGAAGATTATCGGTGGGAAGCGCGCCCCACGACGATGAAGACGGCATATCGGACGAGGAGAAGTCGGACTCGGACCTGGAAGAGGCCTATACCGCAGTGCCGTTGGTTGTATCGATACTGAAGCAAGCGGCTGAGGAGGCCCAGGAGAACCCGAAGGTTGCCGAGCTGAAGGAGAGGCTGATAAATGCCTATCCGCGGTTATTCAGTGGCGTCGCCAACAAGAACCCTCCAGATCGTGGGAGGTTTGGTACAGCGAGGATCAAGCTGAAGCCGAACCCCAAGATATATCGTCATCAGGAGTACCAACTTCAGGGCGATCGGGCCGAGGCCATGAAGAAGTTGTTGGCCGAGTTTATTGAGCGGGGCTGGATCGAACCCTCCGACAGTGAGTGGGCCAGCCCAGCCTTTATCGTGCCCAAGAAGGGGAAGGGCGAGTGGAGGTTGGTGGTTGATTACAGAGGTTTGAACGAGCAAACTGAGCACGACTCGTACTCGCTTCCTCTGATCGACACCATCCTCCAAAAACAACAAAAAAAGCGGATCTTCACGGTGTTAGACCTGAAACACGGCTATCACCAGATGCCGCTACACCCGGACTCCAGGCCCTGCACAGCGATGTCGACGCCGCTGGGGCCCATGCAGTGGAAAGTGGTGCCTATGGGCGCCAAGAATGGCAACGCCGCTTTCCAGCGTATGATGGAGGACCAACTTGGTCCTGTCCGGGACTGTGCCGACCCCTTTGTGGATGACATCATCATCGGGTCCGGCACGGAAGACATGACTGAGGACGAGCTCATCGAAGCGCATGAAAAGGATCTGCGCCGAGTGCTCAGCGAGCTGGACAAGCACAACATGGTGTGCAAGCCCACCAAAGCCTCACTCTTCGTGAAGGAAGTGGAGCTTGCGGGTCACGTGGTTGGTCACGGGCAACGCTGCCCCATGCCTGCGAAGCTGGCGTCCCTGCACCAGTGGGAGAAACCCCAGACGATCAGCAAACTCTGATCCTTCATGGGGTTCTGCAATTACTATTCGGGCTATGTCCGAATGTATGCGGAACTGAAGCGGTACCCAGAAGCTATGGCCCATGGCCCGGAGGCCTGTGAGCCGTCACACCCGTGCGGAAGCCGTTGACACCGGCTGTCAGCGGGATATCCCTGTTCTCTAACCCGCGAAATCTGGAATCCGATTTCTAACCATTAAGTCGATGTGGAATGACCATAATTTTACTGTCTTGGTCGATTTGCAGTTAGAAATCGGTGAAATACCCGATTTCTACCGCGATTTCCAATTGTCGTGAAATCGCCGCAGTCGCCCCGCCTGTCGTCGCCTCCTCCGTGGACTGCATTAGATAATTCTGTAGAATGATCCTTCTTGAAGTTAAGACTGAAACAGTCTTCGAGTGATCCGCATTTTTTTCCTTGGGATAACGGATCGCGTCCCAGATTTTCCCCAGAAAATCTGGGCAGTCGAAGGCGCTTTGAACCCCCAAGTGAAATAACAAGGGTTACGAGCGTTCAAGCGCCCAAGGGCGAACTAACGTGCCTCATAGGCACTGTGTATGAGGTTTTGCCCCCCATAGTCATAGGATGAGGCCAAGGGATCCCAACTCCATAGGCCCAAAGGGTTATTTATTTTGAGTGTTCTCCAAGAAGTGCGCTTTTTCACGTACCTGGCGTCCAAGTACGTGTAGAAGTATGTTGAGTTGGCGTTTTCTCCCTCTTTGCTTGCCTCTAAATCCGGGGCATATCACTTGTCTTCACCGGATAGTACATATATGATCTCCATATATATATTGGCAATATATTTTGCGTGCATGCTAAAATTCGGCTTTCTGAAAGGAGGTCGATTTTCGACCAAAGCACTTGCATGCGTGTTAAGGGACCAAAGTTACATTAGAATATAGGCATACTTTGATTCTAGGCCACTAGGTTGGGTGTAGAAGGTGTGGGTAGGGTTGTATGCCATATTGGGTGTCATATCACGTGCCCATTTGGCGGGTGCACCATTCCAAGACTAACCCGCCAATGGACCCCATATCGCACGAGGCCCTTCATTGTACTCCCAACCAACACTCGCAAGCCTGACCTTCGTGAAGGGACGCTTGTGGAGCGCTCCCGAAGCGATGCGTTGCGAGCAAGGTGTGTTTTTTGCAATATTCCATTTTTGCATGTGCCCAATTGGGAGGCAGCGCGCGCGACCTTCCAAAGCGTCCCAAGTGGAGCACATATGTGGAATCGAAGGTCATTGGTGTCAAGTCATTGTGTTTAAAAGGATTGGTCGATAACTCAATCCAAGCCGAAGATGTTATAATATATTTGTGTAGCTTTCAAGGCACTTTTGCGTGTGTTTTTGCCAATTTGGCTGTTTTTTGCCCGTCATGATGTCAAGTGGCGACCGTGTATCTCAACGTTGCACCCAATTGACATCGTGACCCAAGTATGTTTTGAGGGTACATACTTCAGTGCCCAACATATCTTGGACCCAGCGAATAACTCCTCTTGGGCTTGGCATACCGTGGCCGCCATGTTGGCGATTTGGGACTATCCCAAATCATGGGCTCACTTGGCGACCCTGCCATTCCCAAAACCAGAGGGGTTGGGCGACGCCCAAAAGATGTGTTGGACGCATATGACTTGATACCAATCCTATGGCACACTCCGGTCCAAGTCGGGCATGTGCCTCATTTGCCCCAACCATCAGTGTGCGCATTTTCGGCCATTTTGAGCAATTTTCCACATTTTCTGCCCGCCGTGCACCATGTTCAGCCCCCTCGTGCACGACGGACGCATGGACCAATGGACCATATATTGCATGGGTGACATGGACATTGGTCCCCATGGCTCGCATACCACGTGGGCGAAGCGGAGCAACCTTCGTTAAGGTGCTAGCCCAAAGTGAGCGTGGACAATTTTGCCATTTTGGCATTTGTGGACCCCATTGGGATTGTCACCATGCCAAGTGGCATTGAGATCTGTGGGAGCCAAGTGCATGGAAGTCGTCGTTGGACTCCTGGTGGATGGCGTATGGAATGGCAGATCCCATCTCCAGGCCGACGTGGAGATATACTATTGGGAGCACCCCCGAATTTTGGCTCATTTCGAGCAGCCAAAATGACGCCCTTTTGGGACCCCAATTTCACCCCCCCGTGTGGTCAATTGGCGGCCCCATATCTCTATGCCTACACGAAACCCGGACCCAATTCCAAGTTGTTCACTCAGATATAGGTCCTAGGTCCTGCCTCCTATCCTGTGAGTCATTGGCCCTGCCCTGGCTGGGCGAGCCACGCGTGAGAATGATGCCAATTTGGGTGATTTTGGCATCATGACCCCACTTGACGAACCCGTGGTGCCCTGATGTCGGGACCTCAGAGGGAACCAGGTTGGCTGAGGGCTCCAGGGATTTACCACTAGAGGGGCATAGGGTCAGTTGTCTCGTCCCTACCTCTGGCGGGTCCAGACGAGGGGTCAATTTTGGAGATTTTTGAGCTAATTTCAGTTTGGGCTGAGACAGCCCATTTTCAGCTACCAACTCCTAGGGGACAATGGCGGGGCCATATCTCTGACTCAGAGGGGAGTTGGGACCTGCTGTTAAGGGAGCAGAGGGGGCCACCGTCGGTTGGCCTTGGAGCGCCTTGGTTCCCAGTAACTCGCCTGTGGCTAGGCGGGACATCTCCCCTTTTGGCAGGGTTTCAGGGTCCGGACTGAGCAGGGCATGGGTTGTGTTTGAGCCCCCGCCCCCACCAGCCACTGAGAGGGTCGGACCTGGGATTGGGATACCAGTTGAGACTGAGTGTCTATTGTCCTGTGATGCCCTTACCCCAGTCCAGTCTCAACCCCATGTGTACATATCCTGATGTGTTGCTGTACATACTTTTGTTCCCTTGTTTCAGAGTGGCAAGGATCCTGAAACGCTATGTCTCATGACACGAGCGTAATGATGCCCCTGTGAGCGCAGTGCTTTGCCTGCCTGCTTGCCTGTGCGTGTCACCGCAGCGTCCCGTGGCCAGGCCCCCCACGGGAACGCGTCAAAAGCGTTTCACCGCCGCGGGGTTACCCATCCCTCGCGTGCCACTCGGGGCCACCAACCCCGAGCAGCGCGGCGCAGCAGCTCGCAGCTCGCAGCTCGCAGCGCAGCGCAGCGGCACGCAGCGCCGCCCAGCGACAGCGCCGAGTCCGTGAAGGAAGTGCAGGGACCGGAACTCCGACATCAACGAGTCCCTTCGGCCGACCAGCAAGGCTGCACTCCCAGCTACAGCAACCACCTCCACAACCACCGGCCGACCAGCACCGGCCGCACTCCCAGTCCAGTGCTACATCACCCACCTCAACAACCACCCCAGGACCACTTCATCGAGAGCACCGATGGTGAACTGGGACGAAGCGGGCAAGACGTGGCCGCAGCCCCACCCCCATGCGGCGCGCCTACTGCGTGGGTTGCTGTGGGGGCAGCACTACCGCCACAGCAATCCCCAGTGCGAAGGCGGCATGCCCGGGAGCTTCGAGCTCCGCGAGGACATGTGCGAGGACCGCCTGCGGGCAGTGGAGGAATGGCTGCGGGTGGAAGGGTACGCGTACCGCTTCCGCTGCAAGCGCTGGAGAGTCTGGACCCGCCCAGACAGGCCCGGCGAAGGGCTGCGCCCCGACGGGATTGAGGAGGACGAGAAGCCCAACGAGTACCTGTCGGGCGCCTCGATCAACTTCTCCATGTGGGACATGATCGAGAAGGAGTTCCCGGAGCTGGGGAACGCGCGCACGCTGCAGGGCAGCGGCAGCAGCAGTGCCTCTCCTGGGAAGGAGAAGCGTTCCGCCGGGGACAGGAAGCGGGACAGGAAGTGGCGGGAGTACCAGGCATCCCTGGCCGCCGAAGCCACCCAAGGCGCCAGGGGCGGAACCCCAGCCCACAGCCCCCAACGGGCCAATGGCGGTCACCACCCCGGCCACACCACCCTTGGCGACTTCCTGGAAGTCGCCAAGCAGGCCAAGGCCAAGCCCCGTCCGCTGCTCCTGCGGAAGTCAGGCCCCAGCAGCGACGTGGAGTCAGCCCACCGCGGGAGGATGCCGGCTGACCAGGCCAGCTCCAGCAGCAGCGTCGCTCCCGACCAAAGGGACGTGGCGCGCGCCTGTGAGCGCGCCTGTGGGGTGCCCTGCAACGTTCGGGTTGCCCGGCAACGGGCCACGCAGCACAACGCTGCCATGGAGGGCGCCGTCGGCATCGCCCAGCAGGAGGCTGCGGAGTGGGCGCATGGCATGGCCATCCACGCCTCGACAGTAGCGGTCATTGCGGCCCGACTCACGGCCGCAGCCGCCCATGAGGCAGCAACTGCCCAGGTCAAGGGTGAGGTGGCGGCAGCCGCCGAGGAAGCCCGCCTGACCCAGGAGGCCATTGCCTGCAAGAGGGCCGAGGTGAAGGCGCTGGAAGAGGCGCTTGCCCAAGAGAGGGCAAAGAAGGAGGCGAAGGAAAGGGCCCACGCCGAGGCAACGGCTAAGGCCCAGGCGGACGCCGCCAGGAAGGACGCCATCGAGGCCGCGCGACGGAAGGTCGCTGAGGAGAGGGCCAAGACGGAGGCGGAGCTGGCGGCGTTGGAAGAGGAGAAGGCTCGGCTGCAGCAGGCCCGGGAAGCCGAGGCTGCTCGTGCCCGGGAGGATGCCGAAGGGCGAGCTGCCGCAGCCACAGCGGCCGCAATGCAGGAGGCGGAGGCCAAACTCCGCCGCGAGACTCCCCCGGGAGGATCCCGAGTGGAGACCCTTCGAAAGCTTTTCGAAGGGGACGCCTCCTCCAAGATGACGCTGGACGAGGTCAACACAGGCAGCAGTGGGAGCAGTGGCCCCACCGCCTACCGACAGAGGAAGGGTAAGGGGAAGACCCCCGAGAGGCCACGGAGGCCAGCGGGCGGACACCCCCACGACTCCGACCCCTTCTTCACCGCCAGCGACGCGGACCAACGAGGCCGCCGACATCGCCGAGGAGTGGCTGGCGGAGGAGGCGGAGACGTCCCCATGGAGCCGGAAGGTGAGGATGAGGATCTCCCTCCTCCTTACCGGAGCTCGGAGTCTTCCGAGACCGAGACGCCTAGGTGGGGCGACATGGACGAGGATGATGACATGGACTTCGACCACACGAAGAAGCCCCCATCCTCGGACCCACCGAGGCGACCCGGCGGAGACCCACCGGGACCCCCTGGCGGAGGACCCTCAGGACCCCCGGGAGGACGCCCACCAAGTGGACCCCCTGGAGGCGGACCACCGGGCGGGGGAGGACCCCCTGGACCGGGCGGACCCGGCGGAAGCCCTCCTGGAGGACCCCCTGGGGACCCCGACGACCCACCAGGGGACGGCGACCCGGATGCCACCCGGTGGTGGATTGTCTACCTCCGCAGGAGGGTCCAGTCCCTCGAGCGCGAGGTAGACACGGGCAAGGGCGAGATGACTCGCATCGCCAGGGTCGCCGCGCGCGCACAGAAGGAGCTGGACATCGCCAAGATCGAGATGGTCAAGAGCGCCAAGTTCGCCACCGCCACCCAGAAGCAACTGGACATCGCCAAGGGCGAGACCAGGCAGCTGAACAGGGTCATCAGCGGCCTGCAGCAGAGGTTCGACGTGCTGGAAGGCCGTGGAGGCGTCGGCAGCGACCACCCACCCCTGGAGTCTGGCTCGTCGGACGACAGCTGGGGACCCAGACCAGGTCCAGGCAGACCCCACGCCCCCGGCGGAGCCCCCAGGAGTCGCCCCAGCGCCAGTGCCCCCTCTCTCAGCGCCCCCTCTCACCACAGCGCAGGCCGCCGCAACAAGCGCGTGCCGCCCGGCAGTGGCAGTGAGGATTGGCGTGATGAGTGGCTCAGCGCGGAGTACCACAACCGCCGTGCTCCACCGCGGACACCGGTACGCCCCAAAAGCCCCGCACCAGCCCCGGAGCCAATCCCAATGGCCCGTGGACGTTATGGTTGACTCAGGGATGAGGTCCCCAGAGGAGACGTGGAGTGGGATGTCGGCGGAGGTGAGGACCTGGACCTGGACCCGGAGGAGTTTGACATTTCCCCGCCGCATGGTGTACGACAGGAGGCCGCTGAACGTAGCCGCCAGCGCCGTGATGAGGAGGCATACATGGAAGGAGTACGGCGTGAACATCTAGGTTCAGCGTACATGGAGGAACCACGGCGTAGCCACGCGGATACCGGGGAGGAGATGGAAGTGGCGGATGTGGGAGTCCGTGGGAGAGGCCGATGGGAACCTCGGTCGACCTCGCGGCCGGCGTTCATGGTCTCTAAGGCCGCGGATGCCGCCGTGTGGGAAGACCTGAAGGACATCAAGCCCCCCATGTACGATGGCAACCCCCTCAACCTCGACCGCTTCTTGGAGAAGCTGGACGATTGGGGGGTGACCGTCACTGAGGACATGGATCCCGCAGATGCGGAGAAATATGTCTTCAGACGGTTCAGGTACCGCCTGCCAGAAGTGCTCCAAGAGCTATACTTCGTGGCGACCAAGGAGGGGAAAATCAAGACCCTCAAGGAAGCCAAGAAGTGGCTCAACGAGCAGGAGCGGGTGGACGCTCCGCAGGTGGCTGCCAAGCGGTGGAAGTCCATCAAGCTTCAGCATGATGGACGGGAGATCCGCCTACGGGACTGGCGAGACTTCCGAGGGCAATACACCCTCTTCCGCCGCAACGTGGAGGACTGGAATGAAGGTGACGAGCAGGCTCGCCTGCTCTCCATGCTGCCGGAAGCATGGATCAAGAGGGTCACCAAGGAGGAAGCCAAGAGGGCCAAGTCCAACCACAGGGTCAAGACGATGCTCCCCAAAGAGTATCATACGAACGTGGTGGCTTGGACGAGGAAGAACGTGGCCCGGGATGTCAAACGGCACTCCCTGCGGAACGCTCTCCTCATCACCGTCTCGGGCGATCGCGAGAAGACCGCGATGTGGCGCCTTGACGAGTGGGACGTGAGCGGCCAGACCATCTGTCTGCAGGCCATCCCGGCGCGGATGAGCTGCGACGAGATCCTGGAGTGGGTTGGGGAGGAGGTACTCAAGGAGTACCGGAAACCTCCACCACACCCGCGGGTTGAGGCCCGGCGACCGCGACGTCAACTACGTTGGCGAGGGGCCTGGTGGGGAAGCTGCCATGGACCCAGCGGGAGCAGATGGCGGTGAGGCTCTCGACGACGATGACGACGACGATGAGCCCGCCGAGATGGCCGTTTGTGCCTTCGTGGCCCACAACCTGAACGCGGGGAGCAACCGGGGAAGCTGGAAGCCCCTGCAGCAGGGTTGGAAGGAGAAGGAGAAGAGGGACCCCCGCCGCATTGGCGACCCTCCGCTGTCCTTTGGGGAGTTCATACGAGCTCACCCTCAGGGCTGTTTCGTGTGTTATGGAAGGAAGCGAGGCTTCAACCATGACCACCGAATATGCCCCATCCACCAGGCCGACACGGAGGCCTACAAGAAGGGGCACGGGTCGAAGAAGCGTGAACCTGCGGGTATCCGGGAAGCCAAAGTGGAGGTCGACAAGGACGAGCTCCCCAAGA
This sequence comes from Eutreptiella sp. 'Long Island Sound 2002', assembly GCA_964036045.1. Lineage (NCBI taxonomy): Eukaryota > Euglenozoa > Euglenophyceae > Eutreptiales > Eutreptiaceae > Eutreptiella > Eutreptiella sp. 'Long Island Sound 2002'. The sequence goes on along the minus strand of OZ038389.1, from coordinate 3,290,950 downwards.
TGATGTCGGTGGGGACCGAGTAAGCCAAGGAGATCCAGGAGATCAAGAGGAACTGGGTCCCCAGGTCGGACAACAAGAACAAGGAGAACAACGAGAACGACAAGAACAAGGACAAGGACAGGAAGCCTAGGAATAGGGGAAGGAAGAAGGGTGTCAACGAGGTTGACGCGGAGGAGAGTACCCCTACTACCTCCACAACCGACGCCCCCTAGCGGAGCCCCTGCAGCCAAGGGCCCCAGCTAGGGCGGTCGCAGGATGGTGTCGCGGGAAGCGCCACACCATCCCAGTCGGGAGTGAGAAAGCACAAAGGGATTGCCGCGGGCGGAAGGCCCGGTCCGGCACCCGACAGGCGCGGTGGTGGGGTGAGGGCAAGTGAAGGCACGAACCCTTGCACCCGTCCATCCTTCGCGACTAAGAATGTATTCGATGTGCTTCAAGATCTATCCGAGAGTATCGGAGGATCACCCGGACCGCAGGTGGATGCTGCAGATGGGCAGCCTGAGCCCATTGTCCACGACCTGCACCAGTCGCTTGTTGAGCTTCTGGAACGGCCGGAGATCCTGAGCTTGCACGCCGTGCGCCGAGTGGGGCTGGAGCGGGAGTTGCATCTTAAGGTCCGTGCCTTATGCGGGGAAGTGGAAAAGGTCTTCGACGTGTTGGTCGACATGGGAGCACAGGTCAGCTTGGTCAAGGCTGGCCTACTTCCACCAGAGTGTTTGACCGACAGTCGGAAACCTGTCAGGCTGAAGGTGGCGAACGGCCAGTACATGGTGGGAGGCACGAAGGAAGCGGCCATTGGGCTGCAGTTCGTGAACCACCGTGAGCTGAGCCGCCCGGACCTCGGCAAGGAAATCCTCCTGCAAGGTCGCTTCTACGAGGCCGAGATGGACCGGGACATGATCGTTGGGTACGACTTCATGATGGAGACGGACTCTGGCGTCCTCCCGGCCCAGGCCTCCATGACCCTGTACCCGGACGACCAGCTCTCGTGGCTTTCGTCACCTGAGCACCATGTGGAATGCCAATGGATCCACCAGGAGCGCAATCAGCTCGAAGTAGCCGCGCTGGGCACTGAGCCAACTGGGCCAGCAAACCAGGAGTACGGCGTAATGCTGGAAGTGTCGAGCCGAGTGGTCGCGGACCTGGGAGCTTCGGATCTTACCCTGGATGCGTTCTCTTCAGGAACCTCCGCCCATCTGCGGGTTTGTGAGAAGTACTGGAGCGCACAGGACTCCGCGTGGAAGAAGCACTGGGGTCCGCATCAGGGCTTGATGTGGATCCATTGCCCCCGATGGGACATTTCAAGGGCGGTAGCGAAGATACGCAAGGACCGCTCCAAGGCAGTGCTGGTTTTTCCTATGGGATGCACCGAGGAGGAAAGTACCCGACATTGGGTAGTCTCATTGACCAACATGACCTTAAACAAGGTCGTCCTACCGGCTGAAGAGAGTGTCTATCAGGACGCTAAGGGACAGCCCATGCCACCCCAGAGTTGGCCAACGGAATTCCACTATGTGGATGGGGGCCTTGATCAGGCCGACACCACAGACTTCGTGTGTGTCAACCGCATCGTAGCGGAGCCATGGCGGCAATGCTTTGCGGTTTCCCCTGTTGACATCGGAGAATCGGAAGACCCCCTCACTGAAGAGGAGTTGGATCTGGTTCAGGGGTATATGGATCAGCCCTTTCACGACTGGGGAAGCAAGCGTGAGGGCAAGGGCCAGGAGAGAGCCTGGTGGGAAGTGGACTCGATCGTCTCTGGTTCCTCTGATGGGAACACTTTCGTACAGAGGGTGCTGGACCACATGTTCAGCCAGGACGAGCCAATCGGCGGTAACCCACCCACCTACGGCGACCTGTTCCGAGGCAAGACCAGAGATGGCCCTTTGGGCCACCTGGGAAGACCACCTGAGCCGAAACCGAGCGGGGTAGCTACCCCTCAAGTAAGCTCAGTGGTCCAGGTGCCCGGAAAAGCCAAGGCGGAGTCCGATGATTGCCCCAAGATCCAGGCATTGAGGGCCAGGCTGAAGCAGAAGTATGGTGATACCTTCTTCAGCGGAAAGCCTGTGTTTCCGCCACCGGTGCGTGGACCGTATGGCGAGGCCAAGATACGACTGAAGCAGGATCCCCGTGTGTATCGGCACCGGGAGTTTGCCCTGAGGGGCGAGAGGAAGGAGGCCATGGAGAAGATCCTCCGTGACTTCATGGAGAGAGGCTGGCTGGTGCCGTGCCACTCTGAGTGGGCCTCTCGGTGCTTCGTCGTCCCCAAGAAGGTGGCCGGTGAGTGGCGGCTCGTGGTCGACTACCGCGGCCTAAACGCCCAAACGCAGCATGACAGCTATACGCTGCCCCTCATTGAGGACATGCTGCAAAAACAACACCGGCGGAGGATCTTCACGGTGATTGACCTGAAACATGGTTATCATCAGATGCCTCTCGCCGAGGATGAGCACCCCACTTGGACCTCTCCAGTGGAAGGTGATGCCCATGGCCGTTACCAACGGCAATGCGGCCTTTCAGCGGATGCTGGAGGACCTGCTTGAGCCGGTGCGTGACTGTGCGGACCCCTTCGTGGACGACGTGATCATCGCGTCCGGGGACCCCAGTATGAGCTACGAGGAGCTCCTGGAGGCACATGAGAGGGACGTCACTCGAGTGCTGGACCTTCTGGTTCGGCACAAACTCACGGGCAGCAGTGACAAGGCCACCATTGCGGTAAGCGAGGTGGTCTTCGCTGGCCACGTAGTTGGGAACGGGCAGCGAAAGCCCATACCTGGCAAGGTGGCTGCGATCGAGCACTGGGAAAAGCCCAAAACGGTCTCTGAGGTACGGGCGTATCTGGGGTTCTGCAACTACTACTCCGGGTATATCAAGATGTATGCCGAGTATGCAGCCCCCATGACGACCATGCTCAAGGGCAACCGAGAGGAGACCAAGAAGGGGTCCAAGAAGGCTCTGGTCTGGACTGAAGAGTCCGACCGTGCCTTTGAGGGGATGAAGCAGGCGCTGCTATCTGCAGTGGGTCTGCACCTCGTGGATCCGGACCGAGGGTTCGTCCTGCGCACCGACGCTTCCGACTACGCCGTTGGCGCTGTGTTGGAGCAAGTGCTTGACGATGGGAGGCACGTGCCAGTGGCCTTCTGGAGCTGAGTCCTGGCGGAAGGCCAGAGACGGACGTGGACGCCCCGTGAAAAGGAGGCGTATGCCATCGTCATGGCTCTCAGGAAATGGGCTGGGTACATAGCCCTCCGTCCCGTCACCGTCTGCACCGACCATCAGAGTCTGCAGTCCTGGCACAAGGAGCACGTGGACACCCCCTCTGGTCCCGCCTCCCGACGGGCAAGATGGCATGAGACCTTGGCCAAGTTCGACCTCACGGCTGTGTATGTTCCTGGCAAGGACAACACCGTGGCGGACTGTCTCAGTAGGTGGGCCTATCCCGCCAGCAAGGGCATGACGGATGTCTCTGCCCATGGCGATGAGGCTGAGACCGCTGAAGCCAAGAAGATCATTGAAATGGAGCGCCTGATGGAGGAGGAGGGTGTTAAATGCTTCGTCGTCATGGCTGCGGATGCCCCCCTCGGAACGAGGATGGGCAGAGCGGTCAGAGTACTCGCCCCTGATGGAGCTGAGTCCGACAAGCACCTCTTCCCTGAGTCTTGCCTCCAGGACGACTGAACCGACGACTACGCCAAGTCCGAGGCCTTTGCGGCCGAGTATAGGGCTGTCACCGACCCTGATGACGGGCAGAAGTGGCCAAAGGGGCTGACCGAAGAGGATGGCAAGCTTTACCGGAATGGTAAGCTGCTGGTCCCGGAGTCCCGGCTGCTTGAGCTTTGTGAAGCTTGGCACCACCACATGATGCACCCAGGGGTCAGGAAGCAAGCCCTGGACATGCAGCGCCGGTTTGAGATCGACCAGATCGGTCTCTACACCGCCATCAAGAAGGTCAGGAAGGGTTGCTCGGTCTGTCAGGCCTGCAATCCCGATAACTGGAACGTCCGGGGGGAAGCCCAATGGACTCCGGTGCCTGACCAGCCCATGAAAGGCGGGGCCATGGACGTCTTCTCCATGCCCCAAGTGCACGTTGGCAAGGAGAACTTTGACTGTGTGGTTCTTTGTGTGGATCGCCACAGTGGCTACGTAGTAGCCGTTCCGGCACGCAAAAAGGGGTTGCTTGCCAAGGAACTGGCAGTCATGATGATTCGTCATTGGCTGACCGTCTTTGACATCCCCCGCACCATTTGCAGTGACCGAGGGCCCCAGTTTACTGGTGGCTGGTTCAAGGCCATGTGTTCCCTCATGGGAATACGTCATGCCAAGAGCGTCGCCTATCTCAGCCGGTCTAACGGCCGGGCTGAAGTGGCTGGACGGCAGCTGTTCGAGAAGCTGCGCAAGATTCACATCACCAATCCACGTCGGAACTGGTTTGAGGAGATGTGGCCCGCTCTGAAGGCCCATCATGACACCCCCACTCCGGGTGGTTTGTCCCCTCACCAGATTCTGTTCGGCAGGGACCCCCTGGGTCGGGGACTTCCCTTGTCTGGTGATGGCATGGCCATCGACGCCAAGGAATTCTTCGCGCGGCAAGAAGCAACGGCGCGGGACATCCGCCAGCAGCTCGAGAAGGAGCATGCTGAGCGTCAGAAGTCCGCCCCGAGCTCGACAGCGCAGAAGTTCAGGGTGGGAGACCCGGTGTGGGTGATCAGACCCCGCCCTATGGGCACCCACCGCACCAAAACCTGGTTCACACCCGGAGAGGTGGTCCGCAGGATTGGTGAGGACACCTACCGCATCAAGGAGGGTCACGGACAGTTCCGGGAGCGCCACGAGAGTCAACTCCGTGTGCGGGAACCACACCTCCGTGGCCGACATGTGTCCCTGGACTACGCCGCACATGAGGCTGATTCGGACGACAATTATGCTGAGCAGGACGACTATACAGTCGAGAAAATCCTGGCCCAGCGTCCGAACGCCTCGGCACCCGGGGGCCTGGAGTTCAAGGTTCGTTGGCGAGGCTATGGGCCGTCCCACGACACCTGGGAACCCGTCTCCTCGTTCGTGCCGCGGATCAATACCCCCTTCATGGACTACATCCGCAAGCACAAGACCAAGATCCCTGTCTCGGACTTGGCAGCACTCACCCGGGCGATTGCAGCCAGGGGCGCCGGATCATCGCCCTGAGGTCTCCCCTGATGCATTTGAGCGCTTGTTAGGTCGACGGATCGTCCCTCACTTGCTTGCTCTCTTCCATCCTCCGGTGACCTGCCATCAGAGTGGCCATATACCCCCCCCTGCTGAATCCAGGGGAGGATGGCCCCTCTCTCCCACTCTTATTTGTCACTCCCCGCCTGCTGAATCCTTGGGAAACCAGGCCGGCGACTGACCGACATTTTTTGAGCTCTTAGGGCCTTGAAGCCCATACGACGTTGCGCAACGGATGCCGCTGTCATCGGCATTGCGATTTTTTGGTGTGTGGTCTGGTCTGATGGCACTTGCGGGATCCAGACCAGTCTACGTGTGTCTGCAGACTATATATGGCCTGAACTCAGGCGTTTTCCTGCCCACCCTCCTGCATATGCCTTATCCTAACCGGGGCGTGGTTTGGCGCTCTGTCCAGAGTGTGCTTACTCGCCTATTACCCCGCTTATTGCTTATTTCTCTGTTCCCCAGGATATGTGCATCTGTATGTTAAGTGTTGTCAGTCCATCACCGCAGTTGACTGTTTTCCCCCCCAAAGGGACCCAAATCGGAGTACGGAGGCGCCCTGAGTAGCCGTGTACATGCTCTTACGTAAGGTCCAGCCTGGACCAGTACGTACCCGTACGTACCCGAGTACAGATTCCTCTGTTTGAGTACCTGTGATACCGTGTGCCCTAGTGGCTGTGATGTGCTGAGATCCTGATGGCGCCAGGCGGGAAGCCCAGTTGCCTGACTACACTCCCAGCGGTCCGCCACTGTCAGTCCCAGTGTGAGCCTACCGACTCGCAGACGCACTTGCAGTCGGGTGGCGACCTCCGGTGTCCTGACCTCGGTCAGTCTGCCTGGGAAACTGGTGGGTTGAGGAGTCGACGCCTCCGCCCACACTGCATGGGGACTCCCCCATGCATGGCCCTCGTGGTAATAGGGCGAGGGAAAAGACGGCCTTGATGCCCGATCCCTTAAGGAGGAGCTCGTTCGGCTGTACCACTCTGGACTCGCGTCGTGGATATGGACATGGTGCGCCCAAGGAAGGACTCGTGGGGACTCTCCCCCAGCCTGCGGCCTTGGGAAGCCTGGGGTAGCCTGATGGATCCTTGTGGTCGCTTTCGACCTGTGGGACCGCCTCGGTCGTTGTGTGACGCCTATGTTGGCCGTGTATGCCACTGCCACCGTGGTGGTGACCGTCGCAGCCGGCACCCGGTGCGCCTGGTATGGGTTAACGGGTCCTTTGGATGCCGAACAATCGCCGCCAGGACCCGGGACTTGATACTTGATACTATACTTGCAGTTACTAACAGCTACAGTACCGTACCTGTCTTACTGTGGGATTTAAGCAGCCTAACCTGCGAATTAGCCTGAAGTGAGGATGTGACACCCCCCCCCCCTTCAGCGGATGGTCCTGGGTACCCGCTGCCAAGCTTGTGTGTTATCGAGCCCCCCCCAGGGTGTGCTCTAAGGAGGGGGGTGAAGCGGTACCCAGAAGCTATGGCCCATGGCCCGGAGGCCTGTGAGCCGTCACACCTGTGCGGAAGACGTTGACACCGGCTGTCAGCGGGATATCCCTGTTCTCTAACCCGCGAAATCTGGAATCCGATTTCTAACCATTAAGTCGATGTGGAATGACCATAATTTTACTGTCTTGGTCGATTTGCGGTTAGAAATCGGTGAAATACCCGATTTCTACCGCGATTTTCAATTGTCGTGAAATCGCCGCAGTCGCGCCGCCTGTCGTCGCCTGTTCCGTGGACTGCATTAGATGATTCTGTAGAACGATCCTTCTTGAAGTTAAGACTGAAACAGTCTTCGAGTGATCCGCAACTTTTTCCTTGATATAACGGATTGCGTCCCAGTTTTTTCCCAGAAAATCTGGGCAGTCGAAGGCGCTTTGAACCCCCAAGTGAAATAACAAGGGTTACGAGCGTTCAAGCGCCCAAGGGCGAACTAACGTGCCTCATAGGCACTGTGTATGAGGTTTTGCCCCCCATAGTCATAGGATGAGGCCAAGGGATCCCAACTCCATAGGCCCAAAGGGTTATTTATTTTGAGTGTTCTCCAAGAAGTGCGCTTTTTCACGTACTTGGCGTCCAAGTACGTGTAGAAGTATGTTGAGTTGGCGTTTTCTCCCTCTTTGCTTGCCTCTACATCCAGGGCATATCACTTGTCTTCCCCGGATAGTACATATATGATCTCCATATATATATTGGCAATATATTTTGCGTGCATGCTAAAATTCGGCTTTCCGAAAGGAGGTCGATTTTCGACCAAAGCACTTGCATGCGTGTTAAGGGACCAAGGTTACATTAGAATATAGGCATACTTTGATTCTAGGCCACTAGGTTGGGTGTAGAAGGCGTGGGTAGGGTTGTATGCCATATTGGGTGTCATATCACGTGCCCATTTGGCGGGTGCACCATTTCAAGACTAACCCGCCAATGGACCCAAAATTGCACGAGGTCCTTCATTGTACTCCCAACCAACACTCGCAAGCGTGACCTTCGTGAAGGGACGCTTGTGGAGCGCTCCTGAAGCGATGCGTTGCGAGCAAGGTGTGTTTTTTGCAATATTCCATTTTTGCATGTGCCCACCTGGGAGGCAGCGCACGCGACCTTCCAAAGCGCCCCAAGTGGAGCACATATGTGGAGTCGCAGGTCATTGGTGGCAAGTCATTGTGTTGAAAAGGATTGGTCGATAACTCAATCCAAGCCGAAGATATTATAATATATTTGTGTAGCTTTCAAGGCACTTTTGCGTGTCTTTTCGCCAATTTGGCTGTTTTTTGCCCGTCATGATGTCAAGTGGCGACTGTGTATCTCAACGTTGCACCCAATTGACATCGTGACCCAAGTATGTTATGAGGGTACATACTTCGGTGCCCAACATATCTTGGACCCGGCGAATAACTCCTCTTGGGCTTGGCATACCGTGGCCGCCATGTTGGCGATTTGGGACTATCCCAAATCATGGGCTCACTTGGCGACCCTGCCATTCCCAAAAGTAAAGGGGTTGGGCGACGCCCAAAAGATATGTTGGACGCATATGACTTGATACCAATCCTATGGCACACTCCGGTCCAAGTCGGGCATGTGCCTCATTTGCCCCAACCATGAGTGTGCGCATTTTTGACCATTTTGAGCAATTTTCCACATTTTCTGCCCGCCGTGCACCATGTTCAGCCCCCTTGTGCACGACGGACGCATGGACCAATGGACCATATATGACATGGGTGATATGGACATTGGTCCCCATGGCTCGCATACCACGTGGGCGAAGCGGAGCAACCTTCGTTAAGGTGCTAGCGCAAAGTGAGTGTGGACAATTTTGCCATTTCGGCATTTGTAAACCCAATTGGGATTGTCACCACGCCGAGTGGCATGGAGATCTTTAAGAGCCAAGTGCATGGAAGTCGTCGTTGGACTCCTGGTCAATTGGGTATGGAATGGCAGATCCCATCTCCAGGCCGGGCTGGAGATATACTATTGGGAGCATCCCCGAATTTTGGCTCATTTCGAGCCGCCAAAATGACCTCCTTTTGGGACCCCAATTTCACCCCCCGGTGTGGTCAATTGGGGGCCCCATATCTCTCTGCCCACAGGGAGCCCGGACCTAGTTCCAAGTTGTACACTCAGATATAGGTCCTAGGTCCTGCCTCCTATCCTGTGAGTCATTGGCCCCGCCCTGGCTGGGCGAGCCACGCGTGAGAATGATGCCAATTTGGGTGATTTTGGCATCATGACCCCACTTGACGAACCCGTGGTGCCCTGCTGTCAGGACCTCAGAGGGAACCGGGTTGGGTGAGGGCTCCGGAAAGTTTCTACTGGAAGGGCATAGGGTCAGTTGCCTCGTCCCTACCTCTGGCGGGTCCAGACGAGGGGTCAATTTTGGAGATTTTTGAGCTAATTTCAGTTTGGGCTGAGACAGCCCATTTTCAGCTACCAACTCCTAGGGGATAACGGCGGGGCCATATCTCTGGCTCAGAGAGGAGTTGGGACCTGCTGTTAAGGGAGCAGAGGGAGCCACCGTTGGTTGGCCTTGGAGCGCCTTGGTTCCCAGGAACTCGCCTGTGGCTGGGCGAGACATCTCCCCTATTGGCAGGGTTTCAGGGTCCGGACTGAGCAGGGCATGGGTTGTAATTGAGCCCCCGCCCCCACCAGCCACTGAGAGGGTCGGACCTGGGATTGGGATACCAGTTGGGACTGAGTGTCTATTGTCCTGTGATGCCCTTACCCCAGTCCAGTCTCAACCCCATTTGTACATATCCTGATGTGTTGCTGTACATACTTTTGTTCCCTTGTTTCAGAGTGGCAAGGATCCTGAAACGCTTTGTCTCATGACACGAGCGTAATGATGCCCCTGTGAGCGCAGTGCTTTGCCTGCCTGCTTGCCTGTGCGTGTCACCGCAGCGTCCCGTGGCCAGGCCCCCCACAGGAACGCGTCAGAACTATCGGGCCGGCTGCACATAATGCTGCAAGTGGGTAAGTTCCATGGTCGGAAGGGGAGCAAGAAGAAGCTTGCCTGGACCCCACAGGCCGGAGATGGGTTCAGCCGCCTGAAGGAGCGAGTTCTGGGGCAGCTGGGGCTATTCCTGGTGGACCCGGACAAGGGATTCGTGCTACGGACGGACGCCTCGGACTATGCTGTAGGGGCAGTCCCCGAGCAGGTCCGGGACAACAGGTCGCACGTACCCGTGGCGTTTTGGAGCCGGATCCTGGCCGAGGGCCAACGTCGAACCTGGACCGCGAGGGAGAAGGAGACGTACGCCATTGTTTGTGGGCTCAGGAAGTGGTCTGGCCACATCGGATTACAACTGGTGGTGGTTTGTACGGACCATCAGTCCTTACAGAGCTGGCACAACGAGCACGTCAACACCCCCTCGGGACCGGCGGCAAGGAGGGCCTGGTGGCACGAGAGGTTCGCCAGATTCGACCTCAGCGTCGTATATGTCCCGGGGAAGGACAACACTGTGTTAGATTGCCTCAGTCGATGGGCCTACCCCACGGGCAAGGCATGGTTGGACATATCCAGCCATGGGGACGCCGAGGAGACCGAGGAGGCCAAGCGCATCATCGAGATCGAGAAGGCCATGGAGCAAGAGGGGGTCAAGTGCTTTGTGGTGATGGCAAACCGTACAGACCTGGCCAAGTTCCGGAGCGCCCGAGTCCAAGCTATTCAAGAGGAAACCCTCGAGCAATGGATGGTGGCCCCCGTAGAGCTAGTCAGGTCGGTGCTTACAGAAGACTGGTCGGATGACTATGCGGCACCCGACCACTGGAGCAGGTACTGGAATGCCGTGAGCGCCCCGTCGGACGAGGAATGGCTTGAGGGCTTGACCGAGGATGGGGATAAATTATTCCTCAAGGACAAGCTATTGGTCCCTGAGAACCGAATGGAGGAGCTCATTGACCACTGGCATAACGTCCAGCTCATGCATCCTAGTCGGGACAAGATGCAGCAGGACCTGGAGTGGCGCTTCAAGTTCCCACCGGGGTACTACGCCATCCTGGACAAGTACTGCAGTGACTGCGCCGTGTGTCGGGCCACGAAGAGCCCCAACTACTCCACGGCTGGCAACCCGGTGTATACGGCTATACCGGAGGCCCCTATGCGGTCCGTGGCCATGGATGTATTCGCCATGCCTGAGGTCACCGTGGAAGGAGAAACCTAGGATTGTGTCATCCTAGCGGTGGATAGGCACAGCGGGTATATCGTGGCGGTCCCTGGCAAGAAGTCCAAGAAGAAGGACAAGAAGGACAAGCATGGAGTGGGTCTGCAGGCCAAGACCGTCGCTAATGCCATGATCAGGCATTGGCTGACGATTTTGATGTCCCAGCTGTCATCTGCAGCGATCGGGGCAGTCAATTTGTGGGGACTTGGTTCAAAACAATGTGCAAGCACATGGGGATTCGGCAGGCCAAGACTGTGGCGTATCACAGCCTATCGAAATGCCGGGCTGAGGTGGCCGGGTGGCAGATGTTCGAAAGGTTCCGCCACCTGCACATTGACGAACCGGGCCGGAATTGGTATAATTCGCTGTGGAGAGTACTCCAGGCGTACCACGACCTTCCGGGACCCACTGGACTGTCGCCCCATCATATCCTGTTCCTGCGGGATCGAGTGTCACGCACTCTCCCGTGGTTGAACCATGGCAAGGTAGCCCGGGATGCGAGTGCTATGATGGCTGAGGCGGACGACACGGCGGCCAAGGTGTGCAAAGCACTTCAGAACGAGCATGAGAAGAGGGCCAAGTACTTCAAGCAGGGAAAAGTCCAGAAATATGCTCTCAGAGACACCGTGTGGGTCGAGTGGCACCACAAGGATGTCCTGTCAAGGCATCAGCAGGCGTCTTGGTATGTGCCGGGGGTAATCGTTCGGAAGGTCGGGCAGGATGTGTATGCGGTTCGTGTGGGGGATAACAAGATTCTGGACCGCGACCATACCCAGCTTCGTCCCCGAGCACCAGACCCCAGTGGACGTCCCGTCACCTTCGAGTTCACAGCCGGCGATGTGGACTCGGACGACGAGGGTGAGGACGACGACTTCACCGCTGAGAGGATCCTGACGGACAAGCCAGACCCGGGGACGTCTGGGGGAGGCTATATAAAGTCCGTTGGAAGGGATTTGCCGCATCCAGGGATTCGTGGGAGCCTTCGAGCAGTTTTGTGCCGAGGTATACCACTGTCTGGATGAATTATCTAAGGAGGAGGAACATTTCCTTGGATGTCAAGGACGTGTTGGTCCATTTGGTGGCTGCAGCAGCACCGTGATGGATCCACCTTGGCATTTTTGTTTGTTTTTGTGCTTGGGAGACGGGTGAGGGCGTTCATCCGGGGATTTTTGGGCCTTGATTGGCCATATACCCCCTTCACTCGGTCTCCACACATATACATTTCATTGTGGTATACGTATTCAGGTGGACCGACGACGTTTCTCTATCTTTGATCCCCTTGGTCCATGTTGTAGATCAGGAGGAGACCGGATATGGCGGAGGGCACCGATTATGAGTGTCCTCACCCCTCCCTTGGGGCATGGGGGACACCTACGCCGTATGTGGGGCCTCCATGTGTCCTTGGGGCATGGGGGGGGGTTGGAGCCCATTGAGGTCCTCCCGTCCTCTCTTGAATGACTTCCGAGCGGATACAACGCTCTGAGAAGGGGGGTGAAGCCGGTTCGGACCCCCGTGGCCATCTTTGGGTCACTTGGGGTGTGTATCTACGGGCCCGCAAGCCGCCATTGGCTGATATCATACTTTCCCATCCACGTGACCTAACGTGATGTGATAGTGTGATAGGCTTGGCCATTCCAGCTATGAGCGGCCACATTCAATACCGAGGCGCCGCCGGCTGAGATTTATATATCAAAATATCAGGAATCAACAGGGTTTTTTTATCATAATGTTTCCGTAATTTTTCAGCTGTCCGTTCTGATTGTCAATGTATCGGCGACTGTCAGTTGGCTCGCGATTTTGTGGTAACCGATTGGTTAACTGTTATTTCCAGATATTTTAGCGGAAACCCCGATGAAGGGTTAAATTTCATCAGAAAAGGGTTCGTTGCTTCCACAATTTTCATGTTATACACTCGCAAAATTAATCCGATTTTTTCAGACATTCAGAATCGGATCCTTGACTTCGAGGTCGCCGCACTGTATATGATGCATTTCGAGTGGTCCTACATTTTTCCACGATCACGAATCAACCTTCCTTTTGTTGTCTGCTTCATTTTTCTTGGAGATATAGGCGAAACAAAATTGATTCGTGAGGCCACTTTGAAAGGTCATATCTCCGGCTCACTGCGAGGAGTTACAATTTTGAGATATGGGCCGGAATCGCCGTGATCTCAACTTAATTTGCGGAGCGTCAAACCTTCTTGGTATGCACACCTGCCCGTGGTATCAAAAGATCATGGTCAAGAGGGTAGAAAGTGCTTTACAACTCTTGGACGATGATACCGAATATTTTAATATTGGTTTCGAGTGTACCGCATGAGTGTTGGTGTTGCATAAAAAGTTTTCTTGGGTTCCTACGTATTTTTAACGTGAAGTTATGTCCATGGAGGGGCATGGAATACCATAGTGGGAGCCACTTTTGAGGGTACGTGTTATATGCATGGTATGTGCTTCGCTATGCTCACGCCCATGTTATATATCTCCGTTTGTAGGAAGATATGTTGAGTCATACGTGGCAAGGGCTCCGCCCATGTCCCAATGGCGAGCTCCATAGCGCTAGACTAAGTCTACCGCACATATAGTGCATGTGGGAAGGCTTACGGAGCGACCCACAAGCGCCACTATCAATTTTCCCATTTTCATGGTGCGTGTTGGGAGGAGGTTCGAAGGTGTCCCTATGCGTCCATGTGGGGATCCAAGTGGGGGGATTGTTTGCAAATGGTCCCAAGCAATTGTTTGTTGAACCATATGTTGATACCATGGGTGAGCGAAGTTATATACTATTGTGATTACTTTGAATTTGGAATTTTTTGCATGTTTTTGACCTCATTTTATGCTCATTTTTGTACTTTATGTGCTCAACTGGTCGGCTAACACTAAAGTGCCTAGAGATCTGTGAACTATGGTATGTTGCTTATATGTTGGCATATGCTTCGGTGTTGCACCTCACCATATGCCGGATCACGTGGTCACTTTGGCGTGGCACACGAGGCCTCACAAAATTAGGTCTCAAATTCGTGAGTTGACTTGTGAAGCATGGCATGTATATATCTGGAGGTATTTGGGAGCCAATGTTGGGATATTCTTGGGCATGGACCTTTGGTCTATATCACCCTTGTATATTATCCTCCGGTTTGACACATGCATGGAGCATTTGAATACTTGCCGTATGCATTTTTGAGTATATAATTGAATTTTGGGCACTATGGTGTGACTTGCCTAATTTTGCTATGTTGTGAGGTCATCTTCATGGGGCAATTCTCCAAGCTCAATCGACTCCAAGTCCAACCAAGGTTATGTCAGGGTAGGGCATGGTCCTGAGTGCCACTCTAGGCCATGACACGCCACCTCCCCTATTGGGCTAGGATTTAGAGGCTTTGGAGTGAACACATTTTTGGGGTTTGTGTAGTGACTTTTGACACATGGCATTTAGCCATCTTATTTGACTTGGTTCAGGGCATCATGTTGGCGAGTCAAGGGAAGGTCCAGAGTCCAGGGAATGAGGGGTCTATGGCTGTGATTGTGTATGTTTCCATCGTTCCCCAACTTTGCTTGATTTGTGTTCATATGCCAATTTCAGGGCTTCTTTTCTTCTTTATTGACTTTGTTGCAATTCTATGTACATGCCCAACGCCCGTGTCTCCGTGTGCACCGTGAGACGACTGGCGTGTTGAAGGGAGTTGTTGAGTGTCAACGCGGGACCTCAAACACCCTTGGAAGCCCTCAGTGTGGATCATTTGGATTGGAGCTATTGTACCTGGGAGTTGGTTATTGCAAGGGATCAGGATTCGTGTGAAGGAGCCATATTTTACTATTTTTTGTGGAAAATTGTGCAGGATAGGGCAATATCATGCAGAACCTGGTGAGAAGCAAGACCATAGGAGTGACAGGAAATGGTGGAAGGGGTACAGCAGGGGCCGTTCCTGGTAGGGACTTTCTTTAGCCGTACAACAGGTTGTTGTATCAGGCGGAAGTGTCAGACCTAGTGCCCGTACTGGACCTTCAGCAGTGGTTGCACGCCCTTACACCGGTGGACTTCACCAAGGTTCTGGCAGGATCGCTGCCGCTGAAGTCCAAGTGATGCTCTTTACGACCGGATGTGCGGCAAGGTGTCTCCGGTGGGGACGAGCCTTGTAACCACTGCATAGTGGCGGATCTTTCTTGTAATTGCAAAGCCTGTAGCCTTGATGCCCCAGGGGTCGTAACGCCCGACACTGCCCGTGATATCTCCGAACCCAACTGACCCTCTTCAGACCCATATCCAGCCTCTGGGAGCGACATATGCGAAGCACTTGTGAGCCCATTGAACTCCATGGTGGAATATGAATAGTCAGAAAAACCCGGTCTACAAAAATGGAGCAGACAAAGAACCTCATTGTGCATCCATCGCACAGAATGACTCAATGTGAAATCATTCTAAAAAATTTAAATAAATCCGAATGGGAAATCACGAAAGACAAATGCGACTCGACGCGCGCTCACAGGCGACATCTGGCGGCGAACGGAAAACATGAAAACAAGCGGAAAATTTACTGCACTAATGTACATCTGAAAATCATTGAAAATCTGATCACATTGATGTATAAATTGAGTGCTGTCACTGCTGCCGTTACACCCCCCCTCTGAAAACATACGCCAGTATGTCAGGCTGGGTCAAGTGAAGTGAAAGAAACGGCAAAAGTGACCAAAAACCGACTAATCTGTGACAAAATGCAAGAGAATGAGCTGAATTGAGCAAAATTGTGCTGAGATCCGTGCTTCGCGATGGCCATCGACTTGAATGAAACGCATAGGTACCTTAGGGCACACAGAAATAGCTTCGATCAAGCTCGAAAATTCGAAAATTGAAAGTCTGAGTGAAGAATGTACATGCATGATCAAGATCCATGATCCATGATGAAATCAGGATCTGACATCCCACTGCCAGAAAACAGAAAACAAGTGTCGCCATGTCGTCGAGCGTCCAAAACATAGGGTATCCCTTCATGGAGTCCAAGATATGTGAAACTGGTCGGTGTCATTTGCAGTCAGGAGACCAGATGCCAGATTATGGTACAAAACGTGACTGAATTGAGACCAAAATCAGTGAATCGCACACAGATTGAAGACGGCGAAGTCTACAGCAAGCCAATATAGGTCCAATTCATTGTCGATAGATACTGTGTGTTGTGCTGAACGGAAATCCAGTTCTCATTCATAGCCAATCCAGGTCAAATCCTCATGATGATGATGATTCCCATGATGGAAATTCAATCATGTAAGTAATGATAGCCAAGAAAACCCAGTAAGTGATCACCACACTGTCAGTATTGTCTCCAGGGCTTCATGTTTAATCCAGTATGAGCCAGAAGGGGTAATTGACTCATTATAGTCCCAGAATGTATAAGCATCCAATGCTTGGTACCAGGAATTTGCCAAATCTGAGCTGATTCTGAGGGGGATTCCAACACAATCCACAGATGAGCAGCGAGTCGACACAAGTAAGAACACCATCGTCCTCACTTGGTCCTAATAAGCCCTTTGACAGCGGTCGATTGGAAAACAAACCAACAGTCTCAATGTAAGAGCTGATTGAAAGAACATTCCCAGCAGATCCGTCAAACACATGAACTGCATCAGACTTAGTCATGTGCCAGAATCTCTGAAATGAGCACGAACTCGAACGAGTCCTTCCCAAGGCGAGTAGAGGGGCACAGGCGACAGCAAAACACGAGAGTGTCGTCGTGGTTGAGGATAAAGGCCTTTCGGAGCCTCCGATGGGAATCATCTACAATGAAGCACATGATTCACATGATGACCATGATGAGAATGATGGACATGATGACCAGGATGATCCCAGAATGTCCCATCATCTGTTCATGGAACCACATAGACGATGCGCCAGGACTGTTTTGTCTCAATGCCAAGGGTATATGTAGACGGTAAACCCTTTGGAGAGTTTCGGCGATTTAAATTCTGATCAGATCTTGTCTCGAATGGATTCTGCCACGATTGGAGCTTCTTCTTGTGCTTGTAAGTCTTCCTTGGTGACACAATCTTTGATCAGCGAGAGCTCACGGTCAATCTCAGGGTGCTTCTTCAGGAACTTGATGAAAGTGTCCGTATACCCATGGATAAAGCTTGAAGCTGGCTCCCATTTGTCTTCTTATGGACCGAATTCTTTCCATCTGCACAGAAAGTACCACTTGTTTCGAGCATTTTTCTTGTAATCAAGGATCTTCTCCAACTCGAAACTGCTGGTGACCATCTTCCTGTCGCTCAGGTACTTCGAAGTCCAATAGAGAGGCTTGAACCCTCCTTTTGGGCAGGGTACTTCGGCCTTCAAACGGTCCCGATGTACTTCTTGATGTCTGCCCGGTTCAACCTCAACGTTGAATGTAGTCTCACTTAGTTGACCACTGACTTGGAATGGGCCTTCCCACAAAGGTAACAATTTGTTGTCGTCCTTCAGGGTCTCGTCTGACTTACGAAGCCAAACTTGCTGGCCTTTCTCGAAGGGTTTTCCTTGTGTTCTTGACTGTTTTTTGAATTTCAACCAATCTGCTTGACTCTCCACTTTCACTTGGATCCACTTGGACTCTAAATCCTCGATCCTCTCAAACCATTGTGAGGCATCGTAGCACTGCCTTGGATGATACATCACTGGTCCTGGACCCATCTTCTCACGACCAAAAGCAAGCTCATTCGGACTTAATCCAGTGTAGTTCTTGGTCCGATGGTATCTCCTCAAGACACAGTAAATTGTCTCCAACCAATTGTAGTCTTTTTCAGTCGCCAGGAATTTTCTCAGAATGTTGATAAGAATTCTTCCAGCGCGTTCAGCAGGGAGGGCTCGATGGTCGTAGACTCGGGCGGGAAGATGATGAACTCCCAATAGAGCACACATGTTCTCCCACCATGTCCCAATGAACTCCTTCCCACTGTCCGTCAGAATTTCACTGGAAACTTCCCAGTTACTCATCCACTGACTTGCAGTCCACTTGGCAGCCATTTCAGAGGTGAGATGCTTCGTGTTGCAAGGGAGGACCTGGATGTAGCCACTGTGGCGGTCTTGAATTAACAAAACCCCATCAATTGGCTTCCTCGTGTAGAGACATTCCTCTTGGATTTGTCCCAGCTCGAAGACATCCGCCGTCACCTTGTCCAACAACCTCTCAGGAATTGGCAGTCCCTTCAATAATCCTTCTGCCTTTTGATTCTTGGGGATGTTCATCTGACATTGCTTGCAGTAAGTAAGTAAGTAAGGGCGGCCGCGTCTGCAGCCTCATCTGACTCCTTCTTGTTTGTTTTACATGGTGGCCGCCTCTGGCGGGAAGGAGTGCTCTCCACCATCAGTTCCCCTGGCGACCCCTGTCTCACCTCACGGCCGAGAGCTTCAACCAGGTTCCCTTGCGGCATGACCGGTGGTAGGCTCACTTCAGTCGCTGCCCTCACGGTTTCAGCTCCTTCCGGTCACCCTTTGAAGGATCCCCCGGCCTTCCCCCCCTAGCACAGCCTATTGGGCGCCTGCAGGCGGGTTTCCTGTGGATAGCCCTCGCCAACAGCGGAGCATTTCTCTCTGTCAACCACATTCCACCTCTCCCCATCCCTCACGGGCTGGAGTACCCACTCGGCTCCCGGATGCACTTGGTTGTCGTCCATCCACGGCTGGAGGCCAGGCACCTATGATTTTAGCAGCTGTTTTTTCCCAAAATTCAAAGTCATGCATTTTCAGAACGGCGATATCAAACTGTACACAGTAGTACTGTTGTTTTTGTGTTTTCTCAAAATTTCAACCAAATTATGCTGTCGCTGGAGCTGGAGCCGCAGATCAACTGTCAGCAACTGCCGCGTACGCGAGTTTCAGATTCCCGACCGCCGTGCGCAATAGAAAATCGCCAAAAAGTCCACTTTTTTTCGCAGTTGGAAGCAAAGTAAAGGCATGAGCGTGTCGCCCGAGATCAATACCTTGTTGCTGACCTAAAAAAATCCAGATTGGCAGGCACAGATTTTGAGAAATTCACACTTTTCTAGCCAAAAACCACTCTTTTTCATGGTTTTAGGGTCTATGGAGGCCATGTAGAGGGCCTTACAGGGCTGGAAGAGGTGGTATAGAGGTGATATATGAACAAATTGTCATCACCATTGGTAGAAGCCTACATGACAAGCGATGTTTTGCCTTTATTCTAGGCTTTTTATCCCTTTCTCATGCACCATGCGGCCCAATATCCATATGGTTCATAGGTAGGGTTTTGATCACCTATCACTGTCCACACACATGTTTGGGGCTTGGGTTGGTATTGTATGCATTTGAATGATAAGAACTACATAAAATATGATACTATGTGCATAAGAATGGGATGAACAATGAACACTTGAGGTGTTTTTGGCCCTATTTTGCACCGTTTGTGGTCCATTTCCATATGGTTCATAGGTAGGCTTTTGCGTGCCTATCACCGTACACACACATGTTTGGGGCTTAGGTTGTTATTGTAAGCATTCGTATGATAGGTGCTACATAGAATATGATAGTATGTGCATAATAATAGGATGAACGATGAAGATTTGAGGTGTTTTTGGCCCTATTTTGCACCGTTTGTGGTCCAACATCCATATGGTTCATAGGTAGGGTTTTGATCACCTATCACCGTCCACACAGATGTTTGGGGCTTGGGTTTGTATTGTATGCATTTCAATGATAACAACTACATAAAATATGATACACGGGCATAAGAATGGGATGAACAATGAACATTTGAGGTGTTTTTGGCCCCATTTTGCACCGTTTTGTAGTGCATTTCCATATGGTTCATAGGTGGGTTTTTGCGTGCCTATCACCGTCCACACACATGTTTGGGGCTTAGGTTGTTATTGTAAGGGGGCGACCCTTTCCACGTTCCCCCTGGTCCCGCTCACGCGTGAACCTACGTGTACTCAGGCCATTGACCCGGGGATCTCAAGGTCAACTCTCACCCCTGCAGACACCTCACGGCCGTCCCGGAGTTCAGGGCATTTTCCCGACTTCCCGTGGCCAGGTTCCCCATGGTTGGCCCATGGTTCACCACTCCATGGCGACTGGTTTCCGTATCCCACGGGGCTGTTGCTTGACGCTTTCTGCCTCCCTGCCCTTCCCATGTCCCATTCCCCTTTGCCTCATCCCGGCACCGGCCCGTTCCCAGCGTCCCATGGACTCCCTACCCCTTCGGGCCGTTGTGCGGCCCTAGCCACACGCCCTTCCCCGCCCCGTCCCCTTGTCTCTGCATCCCGTGTTTATACCCCACCGGGTCGCCTGCGACCCTGTGGCGCTGGCCCACTGGGGCCTCTTCCATCCGGGGACCGTTCCGTGCGCCTAGTACGGGTCGCCCCCTTCCCGCCCCCGTCCCTTTCCCCTGTGCCGCGGCCCTGGCCTAATCCCCTGGGCAGTCCTGCGGCCCCATCCCATCCCTCATCCCGTGTTAATACCCCACCGGGCCGCCAGCAACCCCGTGGCGCGGGCCCACTGGATCCTCATCCATCCGGGGACCGTTTCGTGCCCCTAGCATGGGTCGCTCCCTTCCCGCCCCCTTCCCCTGTGCCGCGTCCCCGGCCTTTTCCCCTGGGTTGTCGTGCGGCCCCGTCCCATCCCTCTTCCCGTGTTTATACCCCACCGGGCCGCCAGCAACCCTGTGGCGCGGGCCCACTGGATCCTCATCCATCCTGGGACCGTTTTGTGCGCCTAGCACGGGTCGCTCGCCTCCCGCCCCCGCCCCTCTCTCCTGTGTCGTCTCCCTAGCTGTCCTAGTCACCTGGGGCCGTCGCGTGGCCCTAGCCACTCGTCCTTTTCTGTCCCGCCTCCTTGTGGTGCTGCGGAGTGTTGTCCGTGTTCGTTTCCTTTTTTTTTTCGTGCTATTTTCCGCTTGGTTCCCTCCTCCCTGCATGCACGCACAACTGAAGCCGGTTCAGACCCCGGTGGCCATCTTTGGGTCACTTGGGGTGTGTATCTATGTGCCGGCAAGCCGCCATTGGCTGCTATCATACTCTCCCATCCACCTGACCTAGCCCGATGTGATAGTGTGATAGGTTTGGCCATTCCGGCTATGAGCGGCCATATTCAGTACTGAGGCGCCGCCAGCGGAGATCTATATATCAGAATATCAGGAATCAACAGGGTTTTTTTATCATAATGTTTCCGTATATTTTCAGCCTTCCGTTCTGATGGTCAATGTATCGGCGACTGTCAGTTGGCTCGCCATTTTGCGATAACCGAATGGTTAAATGTTATTTACAGATATTTTGGCGGAAACCCCGATGAAGGGTCAGATTTCATCAGTAAAGGGTTCGTTGCTCCCGCAATTTTCATATTATACACTCGCAAAATTAATCCGATTTTTTCAGACTTTCAGAATCGGATTTTCGACTTCGACATCGCCGCACTCGATATGACGAATCTCGAGTGGTCCGACATTTTTCCCCGATAACGAATCAACCTTCCTTTTGTTATGCCCTTCGTCTTGCTTAGAGATATAGGCGAAACAAAGTGGATTCGTGAGGCCACTTTGCAAGGTCATATCTCCGGCTCACCAGTAGTCTCAATTTCGAGAATCGGGTTGGAACCGCATTGGTCTCAACTCAATTTCGGAAGCATCAAACGCCTTTGGTGGGTACACATGCCCGGTATAGCAAGGGATAATGGTCAAGAGGGTAGAAAGTGATATATAACTCTTGGACCGTGCAACCGAATATTTTATTGCAACTTTCGAGTGTACCGCATGAGTGCTGGGGTTGCATAGCAACTTTCCCTGGGTTCCTACGTATTTTTAACGTGAAGTTATGTCCATGGAGGGTCATGGCATATCATGGTGGGAGCCACTTTTGAGGGTATGTGTTATATGCATGGTATGTGCTTCGATATGCTCACGCCCATGTTATATATCTCCGTTTGTAGGAAGATATATGGAGTCATACGTGGCAAGGGCTTCGCCCATGACCCAATGGTGAACTCCAAAGCGCTAGACTAAGTCTACTGCTCATATAGTGCATGTGGGAGGGCTTACAGAGCGACCCACAAGCGCCAATATCAATTTTCCCATTTTCATGGTGCGTGTTGGGAGGAGGTTTGAAGGTGTCCCTATGCGTCCATATGGGGATCCAAGTGGCAGGATTGTTCGCAAATGGTCCCAAGCAATTGTGTTTTGAGTCATAGGTTGACACCATGGGTGAGCGAAGTTATATACTATTGTAATTATCTTGAATTTGGCATTATTTGCATGTTTTTGACCTCATTTTATGCTCATTTTTGTGTTTTATGTGCTCAACTGGTCGGCTAACAGTAAAGTGCCTAGAGATCCGTGAACTATGGTATGTTGCTTATATGTTGGCATCTGCTTAGGTGTTGTACCTCACCATATGCCGGATCACATGGTCACTTTGGCTTGGCACACGAGGCCTCACAAAATTAGGTCTCCAACACATGAGCTGACTTGTGAAGTATGTCATGTACACAACCGGAGGGGTTTCGGAGCCAATGATGGGATATTCTTGGGCATGGACCTTCGGTCTATATCACCCTTGTATACTACTCTCCGGTTTGACACATGCATGGAGCATTTGAATATTTGCCGTGTGCACTTTTGAGTATATAATTGAATTTTGGGCACTATGGTGTGACTTGCCTGATTTTGTCATGTTGTGAGGTCATCTTCATGGGGCAGTTCTCCAAGCCCATCCGACTCCAAGTCCAACCAAGGTTATGTCAGGGTAGGGCATGGTCCTGAGTGCCACTCTAGGCCATGACACGCCACCTCCCCCATTGGGCTAGGATTTATAGGGTTGGGAGTGAACACATTTTAGGGGTTTGTGTAGTGACTTTTGACACATGGCATTTAGCCATCTGACTTGACTGGGTTCAGGGCATCATGTTGGTGAGTCAGGGGAAGGTCTTGAGTCCAGGGAATGAGGGGTCTATGGCTGAGTCTGTGTATATTTACCTCTTTCCCCAACTTTGCTTTATTTGTGTTCATATGCCAATTTCAGGGCTTTCCTCTTTGGTGCAATTCTTGTACATGCCCGCCACCGTGGGACGACCGGTGTGCTGAACGGAAGCCGGCATCGTGGATTGGATTGTGGATTGGGTTATTGCTGTATTTGTGGGATCCGGTTGCTGTTCAGGGTTGAAGGAGGATTTTATTTTCTATATTTTCCGATTTTGGACCCTGCATTTTGATAAATGCAATCGTTGATCAGGAGCAAGTCGGCAGGGGTTACAGGCGGAAGGGGCACAGCAGGGGCCGGTCCTGGTAGGGACCTTCTTTATGGTAGCAGAGGCGTACCTGCTGCCCCTACCTACCGCCGACCCGGGGACTTGGGCCCATATGAGCCCTGCCCAAGTACGCCCCGGGTGCGTATTGTGGACTCGGTGGAGACCACGCCGGAAGTTGAAGCCCGAAGAGAAGTACGACGTTCGGGAAGAGGAGGACTTGACATGGAGGACCTGGTCTCCATGTGTGATCGTCGCTGCCGAAAGGCATGCAACCTCCGCTCCGCCGCGGAGGACTTTGAGGAGGCCTGCCATTCAGGCAGCAGTGGAGGTTGGGCCCGGCGCTACCGGAAGCGCGGGTCACCCAAGCCTGCGGCAACGGACGCCGGGGCTATGGATACGGACCCCAGCCCGGTCAGGCTCTGGGACTCCGAGGGGCACTCCGATGGCTATCGGACTTGCTTCCCCTCGGAGTCGGAGGAGATGCCCGCGCCGACCGCCAGGGCGCATACGGCCCCCGAGCCCGCCCTGAAGCACGACGCCGAGGGCTTGGAGAGGCCAGCCAGGGCCAGGACGGCACCTGTGCTCCGGCACACGGGACCACAGATGGACGCCATAGGCGATACGCCCATAAGCGATGAGTCTGAGGCGCCGGGAACCGCGGGATGCGCTGGATCAGGTGGAAAGCACGCTGAGTGCCACTGCGAGCACGTGTCCTTCCTCATGGGCAAGTACCCAAAGATGGCGATGGACGCCATCTTGCATCGTCTCGACAGCCTGGACACCGCGAAGGACGGCCTAGTGGAGGACGTCGTCGGGATCCTGGATGACCAGTCGGCCGCGGAGAGAGACATGGCGGAGCTGCGAGCGGAACGGGACCGGTACCGGGAGAATCTGGAGCTGGCCCTGGAGAAGCAGCAGCGAGTGGTGGACAGCCTCCTCCACCTGGTGGAGTACATGTCGGGACGCCTGAAAAGGCTAGAGGAGCTACAGCCCCTCACCTCGGGTTCGGAGCTCCCGGCAAAGCCAGCAGCGGCAGAGCTGGTGGAGCGGGTTAAGACCCTCAGGAGCGCCATGGATAAACCCATGGGCGGCCCTGCAGAGGCACCCTACGCGCCTCCGCGTGTTGACCCGGGTGCGCTGCCGTTTGTTCCCATGTTCAGCGAATCCACAATCCTCGGGGAACACACGGCACCGGCTGGGTCCATGCGAGAAGGGCACGTAACCACGGACCCGAGGAGCCTGACGGTACAGATGTCCCATGCCGCCCAGGATCTACCGATCACGACGACTGCCCATGCAGTTTTTGCGGAAGAGGAGATCCAGAGCCAGACCATGCAGGGGCAAACCATGGGAAGCGCCGACGGACATGGTCGAGGTCATCCAGGCGGACACCTGTGGGCGAAGGACCCGAATACGGGGATATGGACGGCCGATGGAGCCAGTCCTTCCCGCATTCCAGACCCCATGGGTTCAGGCCCAACTGGACCGCACTCCATGGAGGAGAGGGATGTACGGGGAGTGTACTCACACCCCCCGGCCACAGGTGGTATCCGTCTCGGTGGAGTGGTGGCTGGGGACGTCGGAGACGCCATCGGGATTGACGACCTCAGGGGAATCAAAATCCCCTACTACGATGGCAACCCCTCCAACCTGGATGACTTCATCCTGGATTGGGAGGACTTTGCCGAGGAGGTCGTCGGTGAGTTGCGGGGAGCGCCGCGAGACAAGTGGGTATGCCGGACATTCGCACACCGGCTGGCGCAGGACCTGAAGGAGGAGCTGCGGGATCAGATCCGGGAAGGACTGATCCATACGGAGCAGGCCTGCCTCCAGTGGTTGGAGGATCAGGAGCGGGTGGACGCTCCGAACCAGAAGCTGGAGGACTTGTGGTCCATCCCGCTGCAGCTGGACCGCGGTGAGTTGCGGGTCCGGGAGGGGAACCGGTACCTGCGGAAGTACCGACGGAGCCTCAAGTTGGTGGAGGACTGGAACGAGTCCAGCGAGATCCGCCACTTGCTGAAGGATGTCCTCCCCGGCCACTGGAAGAGGAGAGTGGAGGACGAGGAAAAGAAGAGAGCGAAGAAGCGCGTGGCGGTGAGGATCATGGCGGCGGAGGATACCCATGCGGGTATCATGGAGTTCTTCAGGAGGAACCTGGGCGAGCTCAACCGGATGTTGGGACTGAAGAACGCCGTGTACGTGGAGGTATTTGGAGACTCCATGGGGCAAAGGTTGCTGCGCCTCAACAACGTGGAGTGGAGGCGCGGGGAGCCGCTGAGGATGCAGGTCATCTTCGCCCGCATGAGCCTGGACGAGATCGTGAAGTACATCACGGTGGAGTTGAAGCTCAATGCGAAGAACGAGGCCCACGTGCAGGATCGACATGGTCATGGACAACGAGGCCACCGGGAAGACCGCCACCATCGGGAGATCCAGGAGGACACGGCCAACTCCGCGGAGAATGGTAGTGGAAGTGGCCAAGACCACTGGACCTGGTCCCGGGAGGATCACGAGGAGGTTCATTTCTTCGCGTTTGTGGCGCACAACGTGAGGGACCATGGGCAGGATCGGTCCAGATGGAGCCGGGTGGGACCCAAGAAGGGCAATGAGCCAAGGAGGATCGGGAACCCACCGCTCTTGTTCCGGGAGTACAGGTTTCAGCACGACGGGTGCTGGATCTGTTATGGCAAGAGAAACAACCATGCACACGACCACCGTCAGTGCAAGGTGTATGAGGCGGACAAGAAGGCCTACTTCGCCGCCCACCCCGAGAAGAAGCTCAAGGAGCAGCGGATTGCCGATTGGAAGGCGAAGGGCGGGGACGGGGGAAAAGGCCAAGGCAAAGGCCAAGGGAAAGGCGGAGGAAGAGGCTATGGTGGTGGACCTGGCCAAGACCGACGAGTGAGGGCGATCGAGGAGGTTGCTGAGGACATGTTGAGGACGTTGGAGGAACTCAAAGCCCAGCAACGTGGTGGACAAAGTCCTGGCGGATCGCAGCCGGAAGGGGCTGCCGGAAGCCAAGTCTAGAGGAGCCCCCACGGGAGTGGGACCTCGGAGGTCTCTCCTCCGAAAATCAGTGGAATCCCTGAGAAGGCGAAGGCACATCGGGTGCCGAAGAAGGCTCCAGAAGAGCCAAAACCACTGAGTTTGGCCACTCCCAACCCCTGGAGCGCCCTGCCAAGGGGAGTACATGTGGGTACGGGACATGGCAAGAAGGAAGGAGCGACCACGGAGAGCCCCGTGGACGGGCAGGACCAGCCCAAGATCTACACCATCCGTGACCATACCCTTGAAGTCCTGATGCACCTGGACGTGCTAGAGTTGCATGCCGTGAGAGTCGTCCATACGCCTCATGGTGACGAGCGGCAGTTGCACTGGAAAGTGCGAGTACGGTGCAGACGAGAGGAGAAGGTGGTGGATGTGTTGGTGGATACGGGTGCCCAGGTGAGCCTGGTCCGGAGAGGGTTGTTCCCGGAGGAACTCCTGCAGCCCAGCCGGAGACCGGTCCGCCTGAAGGTCGCCAACGGAGAGATCATGGGTGGTGGTACCCATGAGGCCACTATCAGTATGGTATTCTGGGAGCATGAGCGCTTGAACCGCCCTGATCAGGCGAAGAGAAGCACTCTATCCGGGAACTTCTATGTGGCCGACATTACAGATTGGGATATGATCATGGGGTATGACTTCATGGTGGCAAACGCCATTGGAGCCCTTCCCCATCGCGCAACGCTGGTCCGGGAGGATGATGAATGCCTCACATGGCTGTCCACGGACTATGCATGCGGATCATCCCAATGGAATGCTGAGGAAGAGGATCGGATCATCCAAGCGGTGCAAGCTGTGGGTGCCAAGTCCAGAGGAGACCGTGGAGTTCAGCTCACGGAATATGGAATGGCCCCGCAGGTGTATGCGAGGATGATCCAGACGCTGGGAGCCGAAGCGCCCGAGACGGACGTCTTCGCTTCCCGGGATGCCCCACTTTTGCGGAAGTGTAGGACGCATTGGCATCGAGGAGACTCAGCCTGGCATAGCCATTGGGGTTTGAAGGAGTGGGGGCCCATGTATTGGCATGGCTCCCGGGACAATACCAGACGTACGGTGGAGAAGATCGTGGCGGATAGGGCGAAGGGGATCCTGGTCATAACCGGCATAGGATCCACCCCATGTCCGCTGGAGGGTCTCAAGTCGACGCTGGACTTTATCACCCTGAACGAGATGTCATTCGGGCCAGAGAAGGAGTTGTTCATCGACGCCAAGGGTGTATCAATGCCCTCCCCGGGTCAAGCGTGGGGTACCAAGGCTTTCCTGGTGGATGGGGCGCAAGCCCAGCCCACGGGTGATGAAGCATTCATCCGTAGGGTGGAGGCGGTGCCCATGAAGGTCATGTTTGAGCCCAAGGAGGGGACGGATAAGCCAATCGATGGCATTGACGTCCTGTCCCACGCCGAGATCGACAACGTTGTCAACTACATGCGGATGGGGATGCACGACCGTGTGGCAACCAAGAAGAGGCGGGCCATGGTCACATCTCCGCATTGTTGGGATGACAAGATGTTGGTCACCGGCAAGTACGAGAAGGATGAGTTCGTGAGGAGGGTCATGGATCACATCGCGGACCAATATGATGGTCCGGTTGGGTCGGACCCGCCGACATGGGATTTTCCAAGAATGGGTGCCGAGAGCGACAAGAACCAGCCCGTGGCCGCAAATTTTCGAAGAGGTTTGAGGTTTGATTTTGCGGGTACTAGACGCCTTTCGGCCCCGGGGGGCCACCTGGTCGGGCCAGGTGATATCCTCCCCACCGGGTCCTAGTGGGGGGCCCTCCAAGACGCACCTCCTGCCTGGTGGCGGAGTCCCCCGGGTTCACAGAGCTCGGAGCCCCGTCCTTCCCCGGCTTCCCTGTTTCGCCACTCCCCGGTCTGTGCATCAATTCGCAGCCGTGGCTGCGGGCGCTTACCCACTGCGTCCCCCCCTAATGCGTGGTCGCCCGGGGCGCCGGCGCCGCCGGGCCCGTGCTACTGGCTTGTTGCCAGTGGGACCCCCTTGGGCTGGCGCGGAGGCTGCCTAGCCTAGGGGTTGGGGCGTGGCGCTGTGCGCCACTACTGCCTTGGCGGGTGCAGTGCCCCGTCTGTGTGTGCGCGGCGCTCGCGGCCGGTTCGGGGGGTTCGGGCCGGCTCCTGGCGTCGTGTCTCTTTCGTTTCCCCCTCCCCGCCCCGCGTGTTCCGCGCTGCGTGTGGCGGGCCGTCCCGTCCGGGTGTCCCTTACCCTGGCTCGCTGGTACGCCATTCCATCCTTCGGCCGGCACGCCCTGTGGGGGCTGCGCGCCGCGGGGCGGGTCTGTGGCGTTCACTTGCTGGGGGGCGGGCTGGGGGGGGGGGGGCGTGCGCCGTACCCCCCGGTTGTGCGGCCGGGGCGGGGCCTGTAGGGCGGGGGGTCGCTCTGCCTCATTCCGTCCCTCTGCCTTCCCTGGGCAGGCAACAAAGCCGGCGTCACTGGCGTTGTGCTGTCCATGGGGGGCGTGGCCCCCCATACCACTCCGGTTCGTGCTCACCAGGCTTCTCTGGGTACGATCTGTGCGGCGTCCCGGTGCGCAGGCGCGGGCTCGCTTGTTCTTCGCGGCCCCCATGGGAGCCGGCGGCTGGGGCGGGGGGGCGGGTCGCACTCCGGCTCCTCTCTCGGGCGGGGGGGGGCCATCCCCCCTGCCTCCGGGGGTGGTGGCCGGGGCCCCCGCGGCTTGCGGGCCGGTGGGGGGGCGGGGGGGGGGGTGTCGCGCCGCGGCCTCCCTGCTCTCCTTCTGGGCGGCGGCCTGCGGTACTCCATCCTGGCCCCCTTCGTGTAGCCGGCGCGCTCCCTTCCGGCGTGCGCGTGCGGTCGGGGCCGAAGTGCCGCCCCGGGGTGGGGGGGGGTGAGGGGCGGCCCGTAGACAGCTCCCCCGGGGGCCCTAGCAGACCTGAACCCCCCCTCTGTCATCCCTGAGTGGGCTGTGGTTAGGGGAGGGTCATGCGGGGCGCGGCCTCCTTCCTGTTCCGTTGTGCGCGTTGCTCCGGCACGCCGGTGTGGGCCCGCGGGAGCAGGTCCAGCCGCCGCTCCCCCCACCGCGTCGCCGTCCCTTCTGGGGGGGGGGGCGCCCCCCCGGCCCCGAGGGGGCAGAGGGCCGCGCCTGTGGCTCCCCAGCTGGGATGGGTGCGGGGGGGGGGGTGGGGGGGCCGCCCCTCCGCCCGCTCTCGGGCCTGTGTGGGAGGGGGGGGGGGAGTGGGGGGGGCCCTTTGGTCCCCTGGCGACGCCTCCTGACGGCCGGAGGGGGGGGGCGGCATGGCAGTCCTGGCCCCGGGGGCCAGCCATCGGCTGGGGGGTCGCGCCCTTCCCCCGTCCCCCTCTACCTAGAGCCGAATCCCCGTGCAGGCCCTCGCTGGGGCCCCTCGTCCCCCCGGCCGTTGTCGCGCGGCGCTGGCCGGCCGGGGGCGGCCGTGAGGGTTAGCGGTCAGTGGTCAGCGGGCTGCGGGGCAGCAGGTTCCCCCCCGCGCTCGTTGTCTCCGCACTCCCTCCCGCTGGAGGTGGCACGCTCTCATGCGTTGTGCCGTACCGTGGGGGGGGCGTGGGTCGGGGGGCCCAGCCCCCCCCCCCCACTCTCTCGTATCCGCCGTCTGGGCCATCACCTGCGCCGCCGCTTGTGTGGGGGCTGGGGCTGTGGCGGCGGCGGGTTGTGCCCGCGGTAGCGCCAGTGGGTGAAAGCGCTGCGCAAAGCCCGGGGGAGCCAGTTTTTGGCGTCCGCATCCGTGATGCGGAGCACCGCTCCCCCTTCCAGGAAGGCCGGCCACGTCGGCGCCCTGTCGGGCCACGCCGCCCGATCACTGACCTGAGGACCCTCTCATGGTCCTCTGGGGCTGCCCACCCCCCCAGGGGTACCTCTCGGTTTCCTCCGTCTCTCCGGAGGAGCACGGCATCGAAGGGCCGGTTCCTCAACCTCCTGGAGGTCCCCTGGTTGGCCCAGCACAACCACCCGTACACCTCCCCCACCAGGGGGAGGGTCTCCTCCCCCAGAGGGTCCGGGACCGCGCCCCAGTCCCGGTCCCATGGCCGGCCCCCCTCTGCCCCCCGCGCCGGCCCCCCCCGCTGCCCCTGCGCCTGCGGCGCCGATGCCGCGCGCCGCCCCCCCTCCGCCGAGGCCATCCGCGCCGGCTCCGCCCTCGGCGCGGGGGGGGCTGGCTGGTGCCAGGGTCGTGGGGGTTGGGGGGGGACGAGTTCGCCGGCGTCAGGGTCGATGTTGTAGAGGTGGTGGTGGTGGTGGTGGTGGTGGTGGTGGGTGTGGTGTGCCGGCATCTGTTGGATGCCGGGGGGGATGCACCTCACCGGCTGCACGTCCGGCTGCGGGGGCGCCCCGCCCTCTGCCCCCCTCCCTTTGTCCCGTCCTCCCCCCTGGGCTCCCATGCCCCGTCCCGCCTGTCCCTTGGGGCCTGCGGCGCCCTTGCCCTTGCCTTTGGGCCCCTTTCCAGCCCCCTGCCCGTGTCGCCGGTCCCGCCTCCCGTCCCCCACGCCCTGGTCCGCCCGCTCACCCACCTCCCCTCGCCCTGCCCCCTGCACCTGGGCTCCCTGCCCGTGCCCCTGCGCACCCTTCCCGTGCCCTGGCCCCTTCCCGGCCCCCTGCCCCGAGTCGAGCCGTCCGCTGCCTGCGCTCTGCTCCCCCCCGCTGCTGCGCCCTTGCTCCCTGCCGCGCGTGACCTGGCCTGCTCCTTGCGCGCCCTCCTGGGCACTTCCCAAGTCGCCTCCTGCCCCCCTGCTCCGCGCTCCCGTGGCTGGCACGCCGCTCTGCCTGCGTGCCCTCCCGCCCTTCCTGAATCACGCGCCCGGCGTCCCGCTGTCTTTGCAGCTGCGGTAGCGTGACGCCCGGCGGCGAGCGCTCGGGCGCCGGGGGGCGGACGTGCCGCTCCCGCCCCAGGGGGAAGGGCTTGGGGGGGAACGGCTTGGGGGGGCTGGTGTGGGTGTGGGTGGGGTTGGCGTGGGCGCGGTACTTCGCGCTCTCCCTGCCCGCTGCTGCTGCTGCGGCGGCCGCCGGCGAGGCGTCCGTGGCCCGTGCGGGGTTCTTCTCTCGCTTGCGCGGCGTGCTGGGGGTCGCGGCGTGGCCGGCCGAGGCGGTGGCGCGGCCCGCCGGGGCCGCGGTCGCAACCCCCCGCGCGCCCTCCTCGTTCTCCTCTGCTGCTGTGGCGGCCGCCGGCGAGGCGCCCGTGGCCCGTGCGGGGTCCGTCCCCCGCGTTCGCGGCGTGCTTGGGGTCGCGGCGTGGCCGGCCGAGGCGGTGTCGCGGCCCGCCGGGGTCGCGGCCGCAGCCCCTGGCGCGCCCTCCTCGCTCTCTTTCGCTGCTGTGGCGGCTGCCAACGAGGTGCCCGTGGCCCGTGCGGGGTCCGCCCCCCGCTTTCGCGGCGTGCTGGGGGTCGCGGCGTGGTCGGCCGAGGCGGTGGTGCGGCCCGCCGGGGCCGCGGTCGCAATCCCTCGCGCGCCCTTCTTGCTCTCTTCTGCGGCTGCGGCAGCCCTCGGCGATGCGCCGGGGCTAACCCCCGTGTCGGCGGCATGCCGGGGGCCGTGGTCGGGGCCGCGGCGTGGCTCGCTGGGGCTGCGGTCTCCGCTTCCTGCGCGTCTGGGGCCCCCGCGCGGGGCGGGGCGGCGGGGCTGGCCGCTTGGGCGGCGGAGGCGGTCATCTCGGCTGGCTCAGGCTCCCGGGCCGGCGGCGGCGGCCCGACCAGCACTGCCGCCTCCGCCAGCCTCCGCTCCTCGTGCTCCGCGAGGGTCTCCCCCGTCCACTCCGGGGAGGAGGCGGGGGAGCGGGAGCGGGACCGGCGGTGGTGGCGGTCGTCCCGCTGGGGGGATCCATCGGAGTCTGCCATCACTGTTATCCTGGTAGGCATGCGTGGTGGCAGGCGCGCCCTTCCCACTACCTCCTGGTGCATCAGTGCCGTGCCGTGGGCAGTGCCGTGTGGTGCTCTGCGGGGGGGAGGGGGGGAGGGGATGGAGGGCCGGCTGTGGCGTCAGCCCCGCACGGCTGGGGGCCGGCAGCCATCCACCGGCACTGGGAAGGGAGGCGGGGGAGCCACGCGGCCCACGCGTCGCGCCATAGCTCCCAGTCTGGGGCGGGGCCCAGGGCCCTGGGCCCCCGGGGGTCGTCGAGTGGTGTCAGGGGGAGCCGCACCAGGTGGACCACCGTAACGGCGGTGACCTCCTGTGTTCGCAGGAAGGTGTGTACTCCGTCCCGCGCCGCGGGCGCCGGGAGGGGGGGTTGGGTTGGGTTGGGTTGGGTTGGGTCAAGGCCCCGCCTGGTCGCCTACCCACGGTCCGCGCCGCCTTCCCTGCGGGACCCAACTGGGCGGCCGTACCAAGGTGTGCGGTCACAAGGCCTACCGGACTGTTGACCGCCCCCAGACCCCGCGGTGGCGCTCGCGGGCGGGAGATGCCGCCGTGCCTGTGTGTATGTGCCCTTGTGTGTCTGAGGGGGGGGGGGGGGGGCTGTGACACACCTGCTTGCTCCATTGTTGTTCGGCGTTGGCGCACATGGCGCGGGGAAGTGTGTGCCTGGTGCTCCAGGCCCCGGCAGGGAGGCTGGAGAGCCTGACGCTGAGCCCGCCGGGGGAAATGTGGGCCTGGGCTCGCAACCTCCACGTCACAAGGACATGCTACCCAACCACTCCACGACTGCCTATTGGCACGGGAAGGCGGTGGTACGTGGCACGACTGGGGTCAGACCCGCACTCCTTGACTGCCTTAGGCACAGGTGGTGCTGCCTCGCGGGCTGGGTCCGGCTCCCACGGCCGAGGGCGTACCCTGGGCAGATGGAGGGGCACCAAGGCGCAGAGTGTGCTTCCCTGCCCTGGGTGCCACCAGTGCTGGCTGCACTGGCTGCGGCGCTACAGCCCGCGTAGACGAGGGGGCCCAGAGGGCACCACACCCGAATGGCCTCTCCGTTGAGGAAGGGGGGGGGGGGGGCAGGGGTCGGCTGGTGGCTGTCTGGCCTCCAGGGGTCACCCACAACTGCACTGGAGTGCACGGGGCTGTGCTGGCCTAGGCGTCTGTGATCAAGTTGGTGGGGCACGTGCACACCTGGAGGTTCCCTAGGCAGGCCGCTCAAGGGATACCCACAGCGGTCAAGCTGTGAGCCCTTCACAGCCTCCACTTTTTAGGCCCTGAGGGCGCCGACTCCGTGCACCCCTCCCGTCGGGGGCGCAGGCTGGGGGGGGGGGGGTAGGGTGGTCGATGGGTCTACCTGTTCACTTGCGTGGGAGAGGAGGACCACCTGCTGGGTTACCATGCGGGTCCCAGATCCCAACATACTTGTCGCTCGGCGTCCGCTCCCTGAGGGACCTGGATCACCATGTGACGGCCTGCAGTGAGGGTGTGAGGGCATGCGGGGGGGGGGGGGGTGCTGGGCCTGCTTTCGGTCCGGCCCCATTTCTGTTGGGGGGGGTGGGGGCAGCAAAAGGTCTGCTCCCCTGTTTCCTGGTCCCCACGAGGAACCAGCCCACGGCCTGCACCCTCGCTTTGTGGTGGCTGAAATTTGGGCCGACAGAGCTCCCAGTCTGGGGCGGGGCCCAGGGCCCTGGGCCCCCGGGGGTCGTCGAGTGGTGTCAGGGGGAGCCGCACCAGGTGGACCACCGTAACGGCGGTGACCTCCTGTGTTCGCAGGAAGGTGTGTACTCCGTCCCGCGCCGCGGGCGCCGGGAGGGGGGGGCGGGGTACGGGTGTTGCCCCATAGAGGTGGGTGGGGGTGATCCCCAGGATCCGCCCCGGGTCCCCGCGGGTCGCGACGACGAGGAGGAGCAGGGGGGTGCCAGGGCACTCTTGCCAGAGGACCTGCCCCCTGTGGTGGGCACCCCTGGTCCTGGAGAGGGGGGGGGACAGGTCTGGGTTAGCCCAGCTGCGGGGCGCAAGCGTCGCCGGCGGGAGGGCGGGGCACCAAGTGGGCTCCCTGGGGAACGCCTCGCAGACAATGGCGTACGGGGGGGTAGGCCTGGTGCCGTCGTACACCGGGTTGGTCGGCCGGGGGCGGGCGGACGCCTCGTCCGCGCCTTCCACGAACACCGTGACCTCGCCCACCTCCAGGTCCTCGTCCGGTGGGTGTAGAAGGTGGAGCGCCGCATCCAGCTCGGACACTCCCCCCGGGTACGTGGCCCGCGCCTGGTTCAGGTACGGGGCCGCGTCCCCGGGGCAGCGCGTCCTGAGGGCGTGCAGCAGGGCTGGGGCGCTGCTGCGGAGGGACATGGCAGACCCTGCTCCCGTCAGCCGCAGGGTGTCCCCCATGGACAGGGGCCGGCCCGACCGATTGGACTCGCGCCACTCCATCCAGTGCCCGTAGAGGGCCGCCTCCGGGCTGATGCGCTCCGGCTGGACGGCGTTCACGATCTGGTGCATTGCCGGGAGCAGCGTAGGGGCCCCCGCTCGGTTCAGGGCGCGGACGGCCGGGAGGGTGGTCTCGTTGAGGAAAGCCCTCGCACTGCCCGCCAGGTCACACCGTGCGGCAGCGTGCGCTTCGTGTACCTCCGCCACCGCGTCCGCCACCAGGCCCCGGACGGCCGCCTCCTGCGCTCTGCGGCGGGCCCTGGTGTGTCCCGGCCCATCCCCCCGTCGGCGTGGCATGGTGCTGCGGGCTCTGCTAAGGGCGGCGGCGGGTGGGGGTTAGGGTGCGAACACGTGCAACAGGTGCGCAACGGATGTGGGGTCCCGCAGGTGCACGTGGATCGCAGCGCCTGCGGGGCCCGCTCGTTCGTGTGAGGGGGTGTGTGCCCCCTCGATGCGCCGGTGCAGGGCCTCCTCCTCTGTGCGCCTCCGCGGGCCTGCGGGAGGTTCGGGCCAGGGGCACGCGGCCACCTGGGCGCATCGCGCGCACCTGTTGGCGCCTGTCGACGCCGCGGAGGACACCGTGTCACATTCCCCGCAGAGTCGGCAGCTGTGTGGGAGGTGGGAGGGCGGCGACCAAGGGTCGAGATGGCGGAGCCAGAGGTCGTCCCACCTCTGTCGGAGGGGGTCCCGTATCTCCAGCAGGCGGGCGCGGACGCGGCGCCGGTAGTCCTTGCCAAGCGTCTTCCCCTGGACCTCCTGCAACGTGTCGTCGGGGAGGATCCCGTGGTCGTGGAAGGCGGCGATGAGGTCGTCCCACGCAGGGCGGGGGTGCCCCTGGGGGGGGCTCGCCATGTACACGTGGCGCCCGGTAAGGTGGGGCGTCAGCGCATCACATCGGCACCCGTTCGCGGTGTCTCTGTGGAGGAGGGCCAGCAGGGTGCTGTCCGCGACTGCCTCCCACCCCACTCGCAGCCCTTCGCAGCCGTCCAGCTCCTGGCGCAGCGCGGCTGCAATGCCGGTGGGGAGCATGAGGAGCAAGGGCCCCTGGGTGTCGCCCAGCCGGGACAGGGCGTCGTCGTATACCGGCCCCCCAGCTTTGAAGTGCGCCACGGCGAGCTGGGCGGCCCCGTCCTCTGGGGGGTGCCACCGGACGGTGGCCGTAGCGTGTCCCCACGTGCGTATCTCCGTAGCGCGGAGTACGTTGGCGGCGTGAAGGACGATGCGGGGCGGGACGGATGTCCTGACTAGTGAGTACACGTCCCCAGTCCATCCCGTTTGCGGCCCCGGGGCCGCCTGCAGCCATTCCCCCGTCGCCGCGTCCCACGGGTGGTCAGGCCCCGCCCCGCGGATCATGGTGGGTCTTGGCCGGGTGTCCGGCCCCCATCCCTTGAGCGGGATGGCGGCGTATCGTTGCGCAGGGGTCTCCGGGGCGCGCGTGGCGGCGCACCACCGGCTCCACTCGCGCGCCCACTCCTCACCCACGATGCGCGCCTCCCATGCGGTCATGGAGCCGCGCCCGATGATCCACGGTGGGAAGAGAGCGTCTTGTAGGTGCCTCCAGAACCCCCCCGGCAGGTCCTGGTACGGGTGGGGGCCCTCTTGGGGCGGGCACTCCAGAGTGCCATTCAGGACACGGAGGGAGGCTACGAAGTCCTTGTCAGGGCGCGGGGGAGGGGGAGGGTGGTTCCCCTCCGCCGCAGTGAGCCACCGGTGTGCCCGGGCCGCCGCGCTCTGGGGCTCGCGGCGGAGTTGCTCCAGCCGGTGGTTGCGAAGCTCCCATGCGAAGTCCCCCAGCAGGAGCATGTGGTGGAGGAAATTGTCCACAGAGGTCCCTCCCGGCGGGTCTTACCGGGCTATGGCGCGGAGCTGCGCTTCCGCGTCCTCGGGCACCAGTCCGGAGCAGAACACCTCCGTCCATGTGGCGCCTGCGGAGCGCCACGAGGCCACCCACAGGGCTTTGTCCCCGGGTGGGAGGTGGCGGGCCGCCTCGTGTACCGCCTGCCGGTAGTGGGGCCAGAGGAGCCGTGAGTGGGCGCATCCCACGTGCATGTGCACCGGGGTCTCCTCCGGGCCGCCGCATAAAAGGCACGGTTGTGGGACGATGGCGACGCCGGAGAGCCGCTCCTTCCGGACGCGGAGCCTGCGCTGCACGGGCGTGTGGCCGTCTCGGGCCCGCAGCGCCCGGCGGTTGGTGGCTGTCGCTGTGAGGTCCCGGGCGTGGACATAGGCCGTGGCGTGGGCCGTGCCCAAAGGTGTGTGTCCCCGGTGCGTCAGCGCATGGTCCGTCTGCGCCCGTTGCGCGACCTCGCCGAGCAGCCGCATCGTGGGGGGCCGTAGATCGAGATGGCCGTCACGGCCGGCGACAATGAGCTGGGCGTGGCCAGGGTCCGGGGGCGTGTTCTGCAGGACGGTGTCCTGGGACGCCGCCCAGTCCGCCTTGTGCAGAAGGGCGTCACTGTGGTGCGAGGTGGCTCGGACGTACAAGAACGGGTGCCCGGCGTGTTGCCCTCGCGCGTACAGGCTGTCCCGTAGCCACCTCAGGGGCATCTGGTTGACCACCTTCGCTCCGCCCGCGGGGACCCCCGTGGTCCGCTCGCGATCTGCGTGCCGCAGGAGGTGGAGGATGACTTCGGCGTCCACCGTGTGGACCCATGGTCGGTGGGCACCGTATTGTAGGGGGAGGGAGGCAGCCACCCCCTTCCCGTCGGGCACCGTGCCCAAGATGGCCACCGCCCACGTGCGGGTGAGGTCGGCGGCGAGAGCGACGCTGGTGGCGTGTCTGCAGGGTCCGCCCCCGGACGCGTCCGAAGAGGTGTGGCCCAAGGCCTCTGGGATCCAGTAGTATCCGGTGGGGCTGAGCCACCCCGCGTTGAGGTCGGCGGAGTGCCACCGGACGTCGGGGTGGCTGGGGGTCAGTTGGTCCACGCTCAGCGCCCTGGTGTCGCCTGGGCTGATCGCCGGGTGGTCGTGCAGCCAGATCTCCGCTCCGGTGATCGTGCTTGCCCAGGACCGAAGTGCTGTCACATGTTCCTTGAGCCACGCAGGGCCCCCGCGCTGGTGCACCACCAGGTGTCCCGTGTCTTCCGGCTGGTCCTCCAACGCGTCCACCGCCATGTGTGGGTCGTGCGGCACCCCCGTAGCCACCAGCAGGGCGGTGCCACGGGGGAGCCCACGGGGTTCGGGCCGGCCTGCCCCCACCTGCACTATTACCCACTCGGCCCGGAGCTGCGCTTGCCCCGTCGCTTGGGTGCATTGGTCGTCCGTGGTCACCAACAACAACGGCGTCGGCGCGTGGGGCCGGGGGCGCAGGGGCTCGGGCCATGCCACGTCCGCGTTAGGCTCTTGGTGCTCACTTTCCGCGAGTACGTCGCGGAGGATGTACATGAGGGCTGCCGGCGGGTGGTACGCCGCCCCCCGTGTGGGGGGGGATAGGCCGTCCCGGCGGCGGTAGCCCCCGACGTGGAGGTGCAGGCCGTCCGGGGTCACCCGTGGGCCGGTGTGGGCGTCCTGTTTAGCCCTCGTGGGGTGGACGAGTCTCAGGCGGGGGTCCCGTGTGCCGGTGGTGTGGAAGAGGTGGACCAAGGCGTCGCGCCACCCGGGGTGGTTGGTGGGCTCCTGCTCACGGCGGCAATAGTGGAGGTGTTCATCAGCGCATTGGTTGAGGCACTCCCGCACCGCCGTCGGCCACGGATCGTCGTCGTCGGGGAGGGGGTGGCGTGGCCCGTGGTGCCCATGCCACGGCGTTGTGTGTGGCACCGTCAGGCGGCACGTGTCGCGGTGTTGCAGCTTGGCGGTGCGCAGCGTGACGATGTTGCCCGGCGGGGACTGTAGTTGGACATGGGCCGCCCTGGGGCACGCGATGGGGTTGTACAGCCCCACTCCCAGGGCGGCCAGGGCCCGGGGTATGCGGTGGACCCAGTCGCCTCCCGCCAGAGTTGCGAACTCCGGGACGGCGTAGTGCACCTCGGGACATATTCCGTGCGCGCCGGCTATCTCCCAGAACATCTTGGTGACCTCGGCGCGCACGGAGGTTGAGCGGTGGTGGACGAGTGTACGCACGAGGGCCACCGCTGCCTGCTGGCACCGCGTGGGCACCCGTGTGAGCCCCAGGGTCCCGTCATCCTGCAGGCTGTCCCGCGAGGCGTCGAAGGCGTACCGCGCCCTGTCCTTCGCGACCTGGACCGTGATGTGGTCCAGGTGGCGTGCAGTGTTGGACTCGTCGGCGATGAAAGGGGCGACGTACTGCGTCACCCCCCCGAGGATCGCCAGGATGACGTCCTGCACCACTTTCGGTGGCGCGAGGGTGTTAAGGCACCAGTGGTGCACCGCCGCCAGGCGTAGCCGGTGCTTGCGCTGCAGGGAGAACTCCCCGTCCGGCTGCAGCTGGAGTCCCAGGTAGGGGACGGAGTCCGCCGCTGGTACCCAGTGCCACGGGTTTTCCAGGTGGGGGCAGAGGCGCAGCTGCAGGCCCGGGACCCCCTCCGTGGTGGCCATGGCGCACTTGCGGGGGTTGAGCTTCATGCCCATCATCCCCAGGTACGCGGCCACCGCCTCCACGCCCTCGACGAAGTGCTGCAGCGTGTGGGCCACCACCAGCAGGTCGTTGATATAGGCCTTGATGAGGCCGTGCTCGGCCCCTCCCGGCGGGCGCAGGCGGTGCCCCTGCGCCCTGAGCAGGGGCTCCAGGAGGAGCGCGTACAGCAGGAGGCTCTCGGGGTTGCCCTGCCGGACGCCGCGCAGCATGTAGACGGGCTGCGTTAGCCCGTGTGCTGTGACGATGCGCGGCCTGGCGCACGTGTGGAGGAAGAGCAGGAGGTCGATGACGTCCGGCGGCACGGAGAGGTGGCGCAGGATGAGGTGGAGGGCGCCGTGTGGGGCGGTGTCGAAGGCCTTGCGGGCGTCGAAGGAGAAGACGTAGTTGGGCCTTCCCCGCTGGAGCTGCCGCTGCGCCATGAACAGCGGGGGGCCTGTGTCGGAGCCAGGGAGGGCCTCCTGCTGCCAGTCGCTGACCACTCCGTGCCGTGTGAGCACTTCCGTGATGCGCTGGGTGAGGGGGCCCGTGAGCAGCTTCATGTCCAGCTGGCCCAGGGCTATGGGTCTGTAGTCGTCCAGTCTGGCAGAGCCCGGTACCTTGGGGCTGAGCCAGATGTGCGCGTCCCTCCAGTGCATGGGCGGCGGGGCGCCGCGGAGGATGGCCCGGTAGGAGTCGACCAGGAGCCACTGTACGGGTGCTGGGAGGGCCTTGATGAAACGGGCCTCCACGTGGTTGGGACCTGGGGCCTTTCCGTCGGCCTTGTCCGGGGCGGACTTCAGGTCCTGCATGGAGTACTGCTGGACCTGTGTCCAGGCCCCTTCAGGGACCCGGGGGACGTGGCGGCCGAGGACTGCCTGGAAGCCTGGGAGGTCCACCGGGCGTTTGTCATACAGTTCTCGCCAGAAGGCGCGAACTGCGAACATCACGTCGTGGGCCTCCGTGAGGAGCTTTTGGGTGTTGGGGACCCGCACGTTCCAGACGCCTGACGGGCCCGGGGCCTCTACCTCTATGGCTCCCCGCACGGCTTTCCATCGCTTGGCGATGTCGGGGGCGTGGCGGCGCCAGAAGTCCTTGATGGCGCGCTTGCGGTCTGCCGCCAGGAGGGCGCGGAGCTGGCAAATGTCCTCCTCGAGGGCGGCTGCTTGCCTCTCCAGCTCCTCCTCTAGCTGGCCCTGTGTGGTCGGGCGGAACCCGGGCGACACACCCTGCAGCTCCTCCGTGAGCCGGAGCGCCGCCTCAGACCAGATGCCATGCCTGGCTGCGTCCGCCTGGTACGCTGCCGGCGCGCGCGCTGCCAGGCTGTCATAGCGGAGGACCCCTGCCTGGAGCTGCTTTCCGCTCTCCGGGAGGTCCCCCTCCGCCGGGTCCGTCCCCGCCGGGGACGGCTGCCGGCGTCCCACCACACGCGCCAGGGTGTCATGTGTCGCGTGGAGGTGTTCAAACACCTTGTCCACCGCGGCCGCGGGCATGGACCCGTAGTCGTGCTGCACTGCCGGACCCAGCCAGGGCGCCAGGGAGGGTTCATCCTGCGCGGCGGTGACCGCCGCCCACAGGCAGTGTTGGACGGGTGCGGCCTCGGCGTCGTACGGGAGGAGGCGGCCCTCCGTGTGGCTGTAGGGGGTGGGCATCGCCGCGCGCCCCGCTGCGCTGAGGAGACCCGGCAGGGCCAGGCGGACCGGGAGGTGGTCCGAGCCGACCACCTGGGGGTGTGCCATGCCGCGAGCCCAGACGCTTTCCCGCAGGGACCACGGCAGGAGGGGTTCGTTGACCGGAAGGTGTCCACCCTGTGCCGGGACGGGTGGAGCGTGGGGGTCATGTTCTCCTCGCCGCCTGCCGCGGCCCTTCGGAAACCGCAGGCCTCCCAGCCCGCTCGGAAATGCTCCGTGGCCGGGTTGGTGGGGACATCCATGTAGATGTTGGTGTCGCCGGCGATGACCAACGGGTGCCTCCCGCCGAGGCTGCGTGCCGTGGCATACATTTGTATGTCGGCCCAGAACGCCGCCCGTCCCGCCCACGGGGAGCAGCCTGCTTGCGGCCCGTGGACGTTGATGAGGGTGAGGCCTCCTCCGTCCGTGCGGATCTCGAGGGCTGCGGCCTTCCCGGGGACAATTTCCGTGAAACTGAGCACCTCGTGCTCCGCCACGTACTTGCTGCTGACCGCGGTGAGGAGGCCCCCCCCTCTCGAGGTGGAGGTGGCTCCCGTCTTCGCCAGCCGGCTGCTGAAGAAGGCGGTGTACCCCTTGTCCTGGAGCGCCGCGGCCACGTGCATCTCCTGCGCCCGGGTGGCGATCCCTGTTTCCTGGAGCATTATGGCAAAGCCCCCCTCCTGGGACAGCATGCCGGTGATTAGGTGCTCCTTGTCGGTGCAGGCCGCCGGCCCCCGGCGCCGCCGGAGCGTGTCCCGGAGGGACCGGTCTGGCGGCACGAGGCCGTTGCGCAGGTTCCACGAGAGGAGTCACAGGGCGTCGCCCGCCATGTCCTCCTGGAGTCAGCTATCCCGCATCGGCATCGCCGCTGGGTTCGCCGGCGCAGCCAGGGCATCTGGGTGCGCCGCATCCGCTGAGCCCGTTCCCAGCGGGGCCCACAGGGGGGCTCGGTGGACCGGGGGAGCCAGGGGGGACAGGGTGGCCAGCCCCGCGGGGATGGAGATGGACCCTGGTGGGGCCGCACCGCGGGCCCCCGGGGCCGCTCCGGGTGCCTCCTCATCTCCATCTGCGTGGTCGGCTGCCTGGGGCGGGGGGCGCCGGGTGTACGGGGCGTGCCACGGGGACCTCCGTGCTCTCCCCTGCAGGCTGTTGGTGGCCGCCTCCTTGTCGTCCGCCGGGGCTGCAGCGTGCACCGCGTGCCACGCCAGGTGTTCCAGCATTGCCCCGCTTGTGTAGTACTTGTCTGCACACAGGGGGCATTTCGTCAGCTCCGTGGCCCCTCGCGCCGGGGGGAGCGGCACCAACTTCCGAATGGCGCCCTCCGCCGCTGGCTCGAAGGGCAGGTTGGCCAGTGGCACCGTGTGTGGCGCCAGTGTGCGGCCCGGGGCCGCCGCATCGAGGGCTCGTGTCGCGGGCGCGGGCCCGAGACCCCGGATGGCATCGCGCTGCGCGTCTGCTTGCAGCCACGTTTGCCAGTGCGTGGAGCCGATTTGGCGGTCGGGCTTGCCCCTCCATCGCAGGTCGTGGAAGGCATGTAGCCAGTGGTACACTGCGGTGGGGACCGCCAGCTGGAGCTCTAGGTCGGCGGGGTGCGCCGCTGCCGGCCACACCCCCAGCCTCGCCGCCCGGGCGTTGTCGTTCAGCCTGACCTGGAGCAGGAGGGCGTGGTGTTCGCCCTCCCGCAGCGCCTTGATGATCATGCGGGTGCAGTCTGCCACGCGGATCACGGCTTCGGGCCCCGGCAGGCGCTCGGGGTCGCAGACAACGATGTGCGCGTCCGCCGGGCTGAACAGGCAGACCACCCACTGCGAGTTCTGCTGTCCCTGTTGGGCCACCGCCAGGGTAGCCGCTGGGCGGGCGTGCGTGATTGGCCCCGCGTGGAGGTGCGGGACGTCCGTGGCCCTGATGGCGTCTCCCTGCCACGCGGCCCGTAGATGCTCCTCCTGGTCGGGGCTCCACACCAGTGTGGGGGGGTTGACCCACCCCGGTTCCTGCCTCTTGTTGGGGGCGCTGACGGTGTGTAGCAGGACCGCCAGCGGCCAGGGGTCCGCCGACATATAGTAGGCCTGGGTGGGCCCCTGTCGCCAGTCGACGTGGGGCAGGGGCGGGAATGCCCCTTGCCTGGCGGTGCTGTGCCAGACAGTCCATCGGCCTCCGGCCAGGACGTGCGACCGGTACCCTCCGGCGTGGCCGTGTATGATGGCCTGGTAGCCTGCTGTCTGCAGCACCAGTGCCTCCCCCTGCTTAGGCCCGGGTGGGGGTGTGCCATCGCCCGCACCCCAGACGCGGGTGGGCCCGCGGAGTGTGGCGTGCCACGGGTCTGGTGCATCGCGCTGAGGCCCTTGTATGCTTCCCGCAATCTGCGCCGGGCCGTGGTGGTGGACGAAACTCTCCCCGCCGTCCGCTAGCAACGCTGCCGCGACGACGTATAGCTGGTTCCGCCGTGAGGGGTGCCGTCGGCGCGTGCGTCGCGGCCGGCCGGCGGGGCTGCGTGTCGCGGCAGGGGACGTGGGGCAGCAGCTGCGCCGGCCACGCCGCCACGGGACCCATGGTGACGGCCGCGACCGCGGACGCCAGCGCCGTGCGGTCCGTGGGTCTGTAATGCCGGAGCCCCGTGGTATCTCGGGCGAGGTGCCTGCAGGCTGCCATCCAGGCCACCGCTCCGCAGTTCGTGACGTCCGGTCCGGCACCGTCCGCGCCGTTGCGTCCCCTTTGTTGTACCGTGCTGGCGGTATCGAGCGGGGGGCCCTGCTGTAGCGCCTCCGGGTCCTGCCCCGGCGGGAGGGCGGGCGGGACTGGCTGCGGGAAGTCCTGCGCGCCCCGGCGCTCCGGGTGCCTGTGGTATGGGTTTTGCCGGCGGTGTTCCGGGGCTGCCCGTGGTTGGAAGAGGAGTTGGTGCAGGTACCAGTGGCCTTCCGCGGTGGACGGGTTGCGGAGCGTTAGCCACTGTTTAACCACGCCTCCTGGGTGCGCGGCCTCGACGCGGCGCTGCAATCCCAGGCGGCCTAGGCGGTTGGACGTGCCCGCGGGTGGGATGTGGGTTTGCGGGTAGAGCACCCGCTGCGGCTCCAGCGCCAGGTCCAGCACTTCGTCGTTGAGCTGCTCCGTGAGAGCCGACGCCCTGTGCAGGGCGTGGAGGACCCCGGGTGTGGGGGCCGTGAGCTGTTCGAGCACCGGCCCCGGCGGGTACCGTGCACCCGGGTTCGTTAGCCACTCCCTGGTGTGGCTCAGTACGGCCTTCCACACGTCCCTCGTAAAGGCGTGCTGGGGGGCCAAAGAGGGGACCATCCGTAGGAGGCGGTGGCACGCCGGCGACGATCGCATGGGCTGTGGGGCGGCCGCTGTGATCCACCTGCACGCCGTGCCGGGCACGATCGCCCCCATTCCACGGTCCCCATGCCCTCGGCGTGGATCAGCGCCTGGCCCTGG
Organism: Eutreptiella sp. 'Long Island Sound 2002'; assembly: GCA_964036045.1. Lineage (NCBI taxonomy): Eukaryota > Euglenozoa > Euglenophyceae > Eutreptiales > Eutreptiaceae > Eutreptiella > Eutreptiella sp. 'Long Island Sound 2002'. The sequence continues at coordinate 3,246,941 of OZ038389.1, read as the reverse complement.
ACCTGGGGAAATAGGGGCTCGAGCGCCCCTTTCCTTCCTTCCACCGTACCCAGGCGGCCCCCGCCTGCAGGCTGCGGAGCAGGGCCACGCCGGGGAGGAGCGGCTGCGGGAAAGCCCCCTTGACGGCCTGGGTGGCGTGGGCCAGGGTGCCCATGGGCAAGTACCACAACGGGAGGGTCCAGGGGCCCGGCAGCGGTTGCGCCACCCCTGCGTCCCATCGCCACTCGGAGTCTGGCGGGGTGGCCAGGACCGTGCCCGTCTGCAGGAAGTGGCGTGCCTGCTTGTCGGGGTGCCGTTGGAGGGTTGCCGCGAGGCTGAGCCCCTCTGCCGCGGGTGCCACCGGGAGGCCGCCCCGGGGCCTGCGCCAGGGGTAATCCTGGTCGGCCGGCCAGGTGTGGAGGTCCCGGGCGATGTCCTCCGGGGTCCCTGTGGGGGCGTCCTCTGGTGCCAGGTGCCACATGACGGCGAGCACCGCCCACGTGGAGAAGGGCCACGCCCGCGGGGGGGTGTACACCTGGATGGTCCACTGTGGGCACGCCCGCGGCACGCGGGACGCGTGGAGCACCCCTCGGACCATGTCCGCCGCCAGGACCAGCACCATTCCCGAGGGTTCCACAATGATCCCCTCTGCGGGCCCGCCGTGGCGGCCCCGGGTGTGCAAGGCCACTGCCGGCTGTCCCGCGTGGGTGACTCGGTCGACGGCCTCCTGGATGTTCACGCTGCCGCGCCTGGTCTCATCCAGGACCCAGCCCTGCGCCAGCCCGTAGCGTAGGGCGGCGCGTGCGGCCGCGGGTTTCACCTCGGGCAGCGCTCCCTCATCAAGGCCGGGCTGGGGGTGCTGTTTGGGGCACCAGCCTTCGCCGGTGCAGTGGCCCCGTTTCCACGCGGGGCAGATCGCGGGTACGCTGCCTGCCGGCTGCGCAGGTTCCGCGGGCGCGCCTCCCGTGGGGGGCTCCGGTACTGCCTCCAGGTCGGAGTCCGTGCCCGCGTCCCCTTGTGGGGGGTCTCCTTCGCCGTCTCTGAGTCCCAGCGCCCTGATGACCTCGTGTGCTTCGTCCAGCGTCAGAGATCGCGGGCGTGTCTTGCGTGGTGCCGCGGGTTCCGCCATTGTTGTGTCGCTGTGCCTAAGAGAAGGGGGTGGGGTGCGGATGTCCCGTGGCTGGTGCGTTGGTGCGTTGGTGCGTTGCTCGTTGTGGGGGTGGTAGATGGGCGTCCCCGGGGGGATCGCTTTCCAGCATTGCGAGGGGCGTCTGGTGTTAGGCGCTGTCACTCTCCCGGCCGCCCGTCCTCTGGAGCGGGCAGCCAGGGTTCCGTGACCCACGTGTCCCGGGTGCGGTCGGTGCGGGCGTGGGGGCCCAGCACCGGCCCCACAGCGTGTGCCCTCGCGGGTCGGCGTTGCTCGCTGTGGGGGTGGCGGAAGAGCGTCCCCGGGGGGGGGGGCGCCTTTTACCATGGTGAGGGGCGTCTGAGGTCAGGCACTGTCCCTCCTGAAGCGTTTGGGGGGAGGGCAACCTCCAAGCTTCCCTTGGCATGCACGACCCCAAACCCATGAAATCCAAGACGTCCTCTCGAATTTGGGATTCTCCAAAGAATTCTGTGATCCTTGCCTCGGCCATGACACAATCTGGCGTCCTGGGCAAGAGATGAAGGTATATGTAGACAATTATAAACATGTAGACAAGTAATATGTATATGTAACAATTCTATACTATAAAATAGCTTAGAAAAGAAGACGAAATGAAGGCGGCAGTGTCGCCGTCATCAGAAAATCTGACGGCTACGAGGCGTCGCCATCAGGATCTCCACTGAGATCCCGCCCAAACTGGGCCAAACAGTGGTTTTTGGGCGAAAAACAACGAAATGTAGTGATTTTTGAGTCAAAAACACTCATTTTGCGTGTCTCCCCCCAACGCGCCGCGTAGCCGACACGACGCGTTTCTGTGCCAATGCAAACTATATATGAAAAGGCCCACTGTTGGGCCACACCATGGGCGCCTGGGCGAATCCTGGGATCGCCTCAGGATTTTTTGAAAAATGCATGAACGTGACTCTTTTCGCAAAAATTGACCTTTGCGGAACGCCGCGAAAAAGGTCACGCTATATTCTTTTATTTCTAAAAACGATAAATCTATAAAAAAAAAGATTAAAATCTTCAGAAATCGAAGAATAAAACTTCGATCTGGAGCTGCGTCGCGCAGGCGACGACTGTCGTCGCCAGCCCAAAAATGACGAAAAATGACGATTTCTGGGGTATTTTACAGAAATCCCACAGAAATCGAGATGCCGTAATCAGCCCAGGAAAATTCCTGAGCCAGCCTGGCGAAGAGCGCCACAGGCTGGGCAGCGGGTATGGGTGAAGCACCCCATACCGCTTCACCCCCCTCCTTAGAAGCCTTGCCTATATCCAAAGAAAGGCAAGGCCAAGGAGGCGCTCTGACCCCTGCACTGCCCTGGTTTCAACCTGATTCAGCAGGACAGTGGGGGGGGGGGGGGGGGCTTCGTAAGGAATCTACATGTCACTCCCATGTAGGTCCCTCCTTTTTTTCTTTTTTTTTTGTTGATATATTCATAGGGCAATTGCCCCCCAGGCGACCACACTGGTCCCTGGCACTCCCTGTGGCCTGTAGTTACATGAAAAAAGCGCGCTGCAGGTCCTTCTGACCTGACTGATGGCGCTGAGGCGCACATATTGGCCCTTTTTCTCCATGGGCATGGAGACATAATAATTCAATAAATTCAAAAAAAATTATTTAGGGTCAAACCCAAGGCAACGAATTCCTCGCGCCTGAATTTAGGGCCATTTCCTGCCCAAGGCGACCCGCGCCTGTTTAGGGTCGATTCCCAACCCAAGGCGACGAATTAACGCGCCTAATTTGGGGGATTTAGGGTCACTTCCTACCCAAGGCGACCCGCGCCTATTTAGGGTGGGACCTCCGAAGGGTCAACCAACCCAAGGCGACGAATTAACGCGCCTGCTTGTGCGGTTCGGTACCTGGCGTCGTCGTCGCTGTGGTCGTCGCCCAGAGGATACTCACGCTGTTGATCCACTCGATGGACTTGGGGGCTCCATAGGGTCCATGGGGAAGCCAAGGTCATACCCATCGTAGGAGTCAAGGAATTCCTCCTTCATCATGTTGATGCCCTGGACCTTAGCTCCTGCAGATGTTTCCCAGCGATCAGCGACCAGCGATCAGCGGTACTCCTGCAGTCTGGGCGTCGTTGCCGTCCGCAGGCCGTCACACCGCCTTGGTGGCCTTGGCGTCGGCAGAATTCTTTTGAAGGGTTTGGGGGGAGGGCAACCTCCAAGCTACCCTTGGCATGCACGACCCCAAACCCATGAAATCCAAGACTTCCTCTCGAATTTGGGATTCTCCAAAGAATTCTGTGATCCTTGCCTCGGCCATGACACAATCTGGCGTCCTGGGCAAGAGATGAAGGTATATGTAGACAATTATAAAGGTGTAGAAAAGTAATATGCATATGTAACAATTCTATACTATAAAATAGCTTAGAAAAGAAGACGAAATGGAGGCAGCGGCGTCGCCGCCATCAGAAAATCTGACGGCTACGAGGCGTCGCCATCAGGATCTCCACTGAGATCCCGCCCAAACTGGGCCAAACAGTGGTTTTTGGGCGAAAAACAACGAAATATAGTGATTTTTGAGTCAAAAACACTCATTTTGCGTGTCTCCCCCCAACGCGTCGCGTAGCCAACACGACGCGTTTCTGTGCCAATTCAAACTATATATGAAAAGGCCCACTGTTGGGCCACACCATGGGCGCCTGGGCGAATCCTGGGATCGCCTCAGGATTTTTTGAAAAATGCGTGAACGTCACTCTTTTCGCAAAAATTGACCTTCGCGGAACGCCGCGAAAAAGGTCACACTATATTCTTTTATTTCTAAAAACGATAAATCTATAATAAAATAGATTAAAATCTTCAGAAATCGAAGAATAAAACTTCGATCTGGAGCTGCGTCGCGCAGGCGACGACTGTCGTCGCCAGCCCAAAAATGACAAAAAATGACGATTTCTGGGGTATTTTACAGAAATCCCACAGAAATCGAGATGCCGTAATCAGCCCAGGAAAATTCCTGAGCCAGCCTGGCGAAGAGCGCCACAGGCTGGGCAGCGGGTATGGGTGAAGCACCCCATACCGCTTCACTCCCCCGACTGCCCGTCCTCTGGAGCGGGCAGCCAGGGTTCCGCGACCCGTGTGTCCCGGGTGCGGTCGGTGCGGGTGTGGGGACCCAGCACCGGCCCCACAGCGTGCGCCCTTGCGGGCCGGCGTTGCTCGCTGTGGGGGTGGCGGGAGGGCGTCCCCGGGGGGGGTGCCTTCCACCATTGCGAGGGGCGTCTGAGGTCAGGCACTGTCCCTCCCCCGACTGCCCGCCCTCTGGGCGGGCTTTTGGGGTCCGCCACCCACGTGCTGTGGGCGCGGGTGTGTTGGTGTGGGGGCCCAACACTGTCCCCTTGGCCTGCATGCCCTGTGAGGGCTGCATGCCGCGGGGCTGGTGGGGGGCCGTCCCCGGGGGGGGTGGCCTGCCACCGTTGTGAGGGGCGCCTGGTGTCAGGCGCTGTCCCTCCCCCGGCCGCCCGTCCTCTGGAGCGGGCAGCCAGGGTTCCGCGTCCCGTGTGTCCCGGGTGCGGTCGGTGCGGGCGTGGGGATCCAGCACCGGCCCCACAGCGTGCGCCCTTGCGGGCTGGCGTTGCTCGCTGTGGGGGTGGCCGAAGAGCGTCCCCTGGGGGGGTGCCTTCCACCATTGTGAGGGGCGTCTGGGGTCAGGCGCTGTCCCTTCCCCGACTGCCCGCCCACTGAGCGGGCTGTTGGGGTCCGCCACCCACGTGCCGTGGGCGCGGGTGTGTGGGTGTGGGGGCCCAAACACTGTCTCCTTGGCCTGCATGCCCTGTGGGGGCTGCGTGCCGCGGGGGTGGTGGGGGGCCGTCCCCTGGGGGCAAGGCCTGCCACCGTTGTGGGGGGCGCCTGGTGTCAGGCGCTGTCCCCCCCCCGGCCGCCCGTCCTCTGGAGTGGGCAGCCTGGGCTCCGCGACCCGTGTGTCCCGGGTGCAGTCGATGCGGGCGTGGGGACCCAGCACCGGCCCCACGGCGTGCGCCCTTGCGGGATGGCATTGCTCGCTGTGGGGGTGGCGGAAGGGCGTCCCCGGGGGGGGTGCTTTCCACTGTTGTGAGGGGTGCCTGGTGTCAGGCGCTGTCCCTCCCCCGGCCGCCCGTCCTCTGGAGCGGGCAGTCAGGGTTCCGCGTCCCGTGTGTCCCGGGTGCAGTCAGTGCGGGCGTGGGGACCCAGCACCGGCCCCACAGCGTGCGCCCTTGCGGGCCGGCGTTGCTCGCTGTGGGGGTGGCGGAAGGGCGTCCCCGGGGGGGGTGCCTTCCACCATTGTGAGGGGCGCCTGGTGTCAGGCGCTGTCCCTCCCCCGGCCGCCCGTCCTCTGGAGCGGGCAGCCAGGGTTCCGCGTCCCGTGTGTCCCGGGTGCGGTCAGTGCGGGCGTGGGGACCCAGCACCGGCCCCACAGCGTGCGCCCTTGCGGGCTGGCGTTGCTCGCCGTGGGGGTGGCGGAAAGGCGTCCCCGGGGGGGTGCTTTCCATCGTTGTGAGGGGCGCCTGGTGTCAGGCGCTGTCCCTCCCCCGGCCGCCCGTCCTCTGGAGCGGGCAGCCAGGGTTCCGCGTCCCGTGTGTCCCGGGTGCGGTCGGTGCGGGCGTGGGGACCCAGCACCGGTCCCACAGCGTGCGCCCTTGCGGGCTGGCGTTGCTCGCCGTGGGGGTGGCGGAAGGGCGTCCCCGGGGGGGGTTCCTTCCATCGTTGTGAGGGGCGCCTGGTGTCAGGCGCTGTCCCTCCCCCGGCCGCCCGTCCTCTGGAGCGGGCAGCCAGGGTTGCGCGTCCAGTGTGTCCCGGGTGCGGTCGGTGCGGGCGTGGGGACCCAGCACCGGCCCCACAGCGTGCGCCCTTGCGGGCTGGCGTTGCTCGCTGTGTGGGTGGCGGAAGGGCGTCCCCGGGGGGGGTGCTTTCCACCATTGTGAGGGACGCCTGGTGTCAGGCGCTGTCCCTCCCCCGGCCGCCCGTCCTCTGGAGCAGGCAGCCAGGGTTCCGCGTCCCGTGTGTCCCGGGTGCGGTCGGTGCGGGCGTGGGGACCCAGCACCGGCCCCACAGCGTGCCCCCTTGCGGGCTGGCGTTGCTCGCTGTGGGGGCGGCGGAAGGGCGTCCCCGGGGGGGGGTGCTTTCCACCGTTGTGAGGGGCGCCTGGTGTCAGGCGCTGTCCCTCCCCCGGCCGCCCGTCCTCTGGAGCGGGCAGCCAGGGTTCCGCGTCCCGTGTGTCCCGGGTGCGGTCCGTGCGGGCGTGGGGACCCAGCAACGGCCCCACAGCGTGCGGCCCTGCGGGCCGGCGTTGCTCGCTGTGGGGCTGGCGGAAGGGCGTCCCCGGGGGGGGTGCCTTCCACCATTGTGGGGGGCGGCTGGTGTCAGGCGCTGTCCCTCCCCCGGTCGCCCGTCCTCTGGAGCGGGCAGCCAGGGTTCCGCGTCCCGTGTGTCCCGGGTGCGGTTGGTGCGGGCGTGGGGACCCAGCACCGGCCCCACGGCGTGCGCCCTTGCGGGCTGGCGTTGCTCGCTGTGGGGGTGGCGGAAGGGCGTCCCGGAGGGGGGTGCTTTCCACCGTTGTGAGGGGCGCCTGGTGTCAGGCGCTGTCCCTCCCCCGGCCGCCCGTCCTCTGGAGCGGGCAGCCAGGGTTGCGCGTCCCGTGTGTCCCGGGTGCGGTCGGTGCGGGCGTGGGGACCCAGCACCGGCCCCACAGCGTGCGCCCTTGCGGGCCGGCGTTGCTCGCTGTGGGGGTGGCGGAAAGGCGTCCCCGGGGGGGGTGCCTTCCACCATTGTGAGGGGCGCCTGGTGTCAGGCGCTGTCCCTCCCCCGGTCGCCCGTCCTCTGGAGCGGGCAGCCAGGGTTCCGCGTCCCGTGTGTCCCGGGTGCGGTCGGTGCGGGCGTGGGGACCCAGCACCGGCCCCACAGCGTGCGCCCTTGCGAGCTGGCGTTGCTCGTTGTGGGGGTGGCGGAAGGGCGTCCCCCGGGGGGGTGCTTTCCACCGTTGTGAGGGGCGCCTGGTGTCAGGGGCTGTCCCTCCCCCGGCCGCCTGTCCTCTGGAGCGGGCAGCCTGGGTTCCGCGTCCCGTGTGTCCCGGGTGCGGTCCCTGCGGGCGTGGGGACCCAGCACCGGCCCCACAGCGTGCGCCCTTGCGGGCCGGCGTTGCTCGCTGTGGGGGTGGCGGAAGGGCGTCCCCGGGGGGGGTGCTTTCCACCGTTGTGAGGGGCGCCTGGTGTCAGGCGCTGTCCCTCCCCCGGCCGCCCGTCCTCTGGAGCGGGCAGCCAGGGTTCCGCGACCCGTGTGTCCCGGTTGCGGTCGATGCGGGCGTGTGGACCCAGCACCGGCCCCACAGCGTGCGCCCTTGCGGGCCGGCGTTGCTCGCTGTGGGGGTGGCGGAAGGGCGTCCCCGGGGGGGTTGCCTTCCGCCATTGTGAGGGGCGCCTGAGGTCAGGCGCTGTCCCTCTCCCGACTGCCCGCCCACTGCTCGGCGGGTTGCCGGGGCTCGTTGGGTTTGTGCGGTGTGTGTGGTGTCTGTGCTGTGCGTGTCGTGGTGCGCGGTGCCGCTCTTCCCTTGTTCCTCTGGTGCTCCCATCTCCGGTGTCTCGGTGCAGTGTTGTGCTCGCCGTGTGCCTGCCGTGTCCCCTTCCCTGAGCGCGCCCCTTGCTAGGCCGCTGGCTACCCCTTGTTCCTTTTGTGGCTTCGTTGCTCTTATACTTTCCTCTACCCTTCTCCCTGACATGCACTTTTTCCCTGCCTCCGCTTTGTTGTGTGTCTCGGTCTTTTTCCTTGTCGGCCCGGGCTTTCTTCTTTGAACCTGCGTAGAGAGAGGGTGCAAACGGGCGTGCGGCGGCGACAGTTTTGTCGCGACACGGCACCTCGAGCTGGCTGGTACGTCATGCGACATGCGTGCGCGACAGGCGTGTGCGTAGATTTTTTTCCTACTTGCTCTCGTCTTGCCTCCACACACCTCTTTGGCTGCTACCTTTGCTCGTCGCCCGTTCCGCGCGCGCGGCGTGACATGCAACATACTTGTTTCTTTCCCCACTACCTTAATGTGTCCTAGTCCTCTCGCCTTGCCTATGTGTGTATGGCGCGGGCCGGGCGTTCGCTAATGAGTGACGACGGCACAACGCAAAACTTGCCTAAGCGTCTAAGACAACCCTACTTTAACGCCCAAACGACGCAAACACGAGCATACGCTTCTCCTTGGGACCTGTGAGGGGAAGGGAACGTGGGTGCATGCACAAGGTAGCGTGGCAACGTGTGTTTGTCGGAACCCGGCACACAACGGCGCTATGCTACTTGCGTGCATGCTCTAATCAGCGCAACTAAAAGGGTGGTTGTGCTGTAAGAGCAGTTGTCACGGTTGCCCCGCATTGCACCGCAGGGCACGACTGTTAGCCCCCCGTGACAACCACTCCCTGGCCGGGCGGTTGGCGGCGTGGCACGGCATGGTAACATACTTGCGTTCTTGGCGGCGGTGTGTGGCTTGCCTACTATTTGTTTGCATGCGGCTGCATACCTTTTGTCCCCTTTCGCTCCCTTTTGCCTCCTACGTAAGCGGGCGTGCAGGTGGGGGGTGGGAACGTCTCGGTTACGCCTCGTGGTCACCTTTTGCTTTTGTTGGCGTGGTTGCCGTTCTTGCCTCGTGTTCGTTGCGTAGCGTAGCATGGCATGTAACATACTTGGATCCAACTAGCCACGTGTGCACGTTGTGTATGTTTAGTTTTTGTTTGTGTGCTTTTTTTGTGTGTTGTGCTTCACCTCGGTGGTGCGTGGCCTCCTTCACGCGTTCTTCTCTCCTTTGTTGGTTTTTTGCTCCCCCGTCGTGTCCCTTCATACCATTTTGCTCGTCCGTGGCGGTGATGACCTTGCGGCGATCAGGGCACGCACGTACGGGCATACCTTTCTTTCCCTATGTGTGCGGGGGTGAGCATAGGCATTCATTCGGTGTCACCTCCTGTTGGTTTTCCTTGCCGGTGCGGTTTTCGTTGCGCTTTTCGTGGCGGCGCACTTTGGCGTTGCTTGACACGTAACTTCCTTGTATTGCGTTTGTTACGGCATTATGCATATAACATATGGCATATAACATACTTGTTTTTCGGCGGCCGGTGGCGTTGTTGTTGCTTGTGTGTGTTATTCATGCATGACATGCAACATACTTGTGCGCCTTCTTTTTTCCTTTGTTGTGATCTCCTTCGCGTGTTACGGCGTCGTCGTATTCCCTATGCGAGTGGGCTTGTATTGCTTGGTCGTGTACTTGTGGTATGTCTTCACCGTGGTGCGGTTCGTTACATACTTGTTCTCTCCTTGTCTACCTCTTACCGCGTTGTGCTTGTTTCGTTGGTTTCTAGCGTTGCGCGGCATATAACATACTTGTTTGTCGGCGGCCGGTGGCGTTGTTGTTGTCTATGTGTGGTTTGTTTTGGGGCGCGCACAGGTCCCTAGCGCCTAGGGCACGCACTTTGCTATGTGGTTTGGGGCAAGCAACGCTCAGCTTCTTCGCCGTCGCGACTCTATTGTTCGTCTTTTTTGGTGAGTGTCCTAAACTTTGCGACCTCGCCAAACAGCGGCGTAAAATTGTTGGGGGGGTTTCTGAGGTCGGAAAAGACGATTTTTTGCTTTATTTCTTCTGGCGGTGCGTCGTTTTCTTGGTATTTTCTTTTTCTTCTGCTGCGATCGCGCGACGATCGACGAACATTGCGCCGCCGAATGCGCAAATTTTCGAAGATTATCGGTGGGAAGCATGCCCCACGACGATGAAGACGGCATATCGGACGAGGAGAAGTCGAATTCAAACCCGGAAGAGGCCTACACCGCAGTGCGGTCGGTTGTATCGATACCGAAGCAAGCGGCTGAAGAGGCCCAGGAGAACCCGAAGGTTGCCGAGCTGAAGGAGAGGCTGATCAATGCCTATCCGCGGCTATTCAGTGGCGTCGCCAACAAGAACCCTCCAGATCGTGGGAGGTTTGGCACAGCGAGGATCAAGCTGAAGCCGAACCCCAAGATCTATGGTCATCGGGAGTACCAACTTCAGGGCGATCGGGCCGAGGCCATGAAGAAGTTGTTGGCCGAGTTCATTGAGCGAGGATGGATGGAACCCTCCGACAGTGAGTGGGCCAGCCCAGCCTTCATCGTGCCCAAGAAGGAGAAGGGCGAGTGGAGGTTGGTGGTGGATTACAGGGGTTTGAACGAGCAAACCGAGCACGACTCGTACTCGCTTCCCCTGATCGACTCCATCCTCCAAAAACAACAGAAAAAGCGGATCTTCACGGTGTTGGACCTGAAACACGGTTATCACCAGATGCCGCTACACCCGGACTCCAGGCCCTGCACAGCGATGTCGACGCCGCTGGGGCCCATGCAGTGGAGAGTGGTGCCTATGGGCGCCAAGAATGGCAACGCCGCTTTCCAGCGCATGATGGAGAACCTACTCGGTCCTGTCCAGGACTGTGCCGATCCCTTCGTGGATGACATCATCATCGGGTCCGGTACGGAGAACATGACTGAGGACGAGCTCATCGACGCGCATGAGAAGGCACCGAGTGCTCAGCGAGTTGGACAAGCACAACATGGTGTGCAAGCCCACCAAAGCCTGACTCTTCGTGAAGGAAGTGGAGTTCGCGGGTCACGTGGTTGGTCATGGGCAACGCCGTCCCATGCCTGGGAAGCTGGCGTCCCTGCACCACTGGGAGAAGCCCCAGACCATCAGCGAACTCCGATCCTTCATGGGGTTCTGTAATTACTATTCGGGCTATGTCTGAATGTATGCAGAACTGTCGGGGCCGCTGCACATTATGCTGCAAGTGGGCAAGTTCGATGGCCGGAAGGGGAGCAAGAAGAAGCTTGCCTGGACCCCTGAGGCCGAAGATGCTTTTCAGCCGCCTGAAGAAGCGACTCCTGGGGCAGCTGGGGCTATTCTTGGTGGACCCGGACAAGGGATTCGTGCTACGGACGGACGCCGCGGACTATGCTGTAGGGGCAGTCCTCGAGCAGATCCGGGACGACATGTCACACGTACCCGTGGCGTTTTGGAGTCGGATCCTGGCCGAGGGCCAACGCCGCACGTGGACCGCGAGGGAGAAGGAGACGTACGTCATTGTTTGTGCGCTCAGGAAGTGGTCTGGGCACATCGGATTGCAACCGGTGGTGGTTTGTACGGACCATCAGTCCTTGCAGAGCCGGCACAAGGAGCACGTCGACACCCCCTCGAGACCGGCGGCAAGGAGGGCCCGATGGCATGAGACGTTCGCCAAGTTCGACCTCAGCGTCGTATACGTCCCGGGGAAGGACAACACTGTGGCAGATTGCCTCAGTCGATGGGCCTACCCCGCGGGCAAGGCTTGGATGGACATATCCAGCCATGAGGACGCCGAGGAAACCGAAGAGGCGAAGCGCATCATCGAGATGGAGAAGGCCATGGAGCAAGAGGGGGTCAAGTGCTTTGTGGTGATGGCAAACCGTACGGACCTGGCCAAGTTCCGGGGTGCCCGTGTCCAAGCTATTCGAGAGGAAACCCTCGAGCAATGGATGGTGGCCCCTGTAGAGCTAGTCAGGTCGGTGCTCACAGAGGACTGGTCGGATGACTACGCGGCATCCGAGCACTGGAGCAAGTACTGGAATGCCAAGAGCGCCCCGTCGGACGACGAGTGGCCTGAAGGCTTGACCGAGGATGGGGACAAACTGTTCCTCAAGGACAGGCTACTGGTTCTGAGAACCGAGTGGAGGAGCTCATTGACCACTGGCACAACGCCCAGCTCATGCATCCTGGTCGGGACAAGATGCAGCAGGACCTGGAGTGGCGCTTCAAGTTCCCACCGGGGTACTACGCCATCCTGGACAAGCACTGCAGCGACTGCGCCGTGTGTCGGGCCACGAAGAGCCCCAACCACTCCACAGCGGGCAACCCGGTGTACACGGCTATACTGGAGGCCCCTATCCGGTCCTTGGCCATGGATGTATTCGCCATGCCTGAGGTCACCGTGGAAGGAGAGACCTACAACTGTGTCATCCTGGCGGTGGATAGGCACAGTGGGTATATCGTGGCGGTCCCTGGCAAGAAGTCCAAGAAGAAGGACAAGAAGGACAAGCATGGAGTGGGGCTGCAGGCCAAGACCGTCGCTAATGCCATGATCAGGCATTGGCTGACGATTTTTGATGTCCCAGCTGTCATCTGCAGCGATCGGGGCAGTCAATTTGTGGGGACGTGGTTCAAGACGATGTGCAAGCACATGGGCATTCGACACGCCAAGAGCGTGGCGTACCACAGCCGGTCGAATGGCCGGGCTGAAGTTGCCGGTCGGCAGATGTTCGAGAAGTTCCGCCAGCTGCACATCGACGAACCGGGCCGGAACTGGTACAATTCGCTGTGGAGAGTGCTCCAAGCGTACCATGACCTTCCGGGACCCACTGGACTGTCGCCCGATCGCATCCTGTTCCTACGGGATCGAGTGTCACGCACTCTCCCGTGGTTGAACCATGGCAAAGTGGCCCGGGATGCGAACGCTATGATGGCTGAGGCGGACGACACGGCGGCCAAGGTATGCAAGGCACTTCAGGATGAGCATGACAAGAGGGCCAAGTACTTCAAGCAAGGAAAAGTCCAAAAATATGCTCTCCAAGACACCGTGTGGGTGGAGTGGCACCACAAGGATGTCCTGTCCAGGCATCGGCAGGCATCTTGGTATGTGCCGGGGGTAATCGTGCGGAAGGTTGGGCAGGATGTGTATGCGGTTCGTGTGGGGGATACCAAGATCCTGGACCGCGACCACACCCAGCTTCGTCCCCGAGCACCAGACCCCAGCGGACGTCCCGTCACCTTCGAGTTCACGGCCGGCGATGTGGACTCGGACGACGAGGGTGAGGACGACGACTTCACCGCCGAGAGGATCCTGGCGGACAAGCCGGACCCGGGGACGCCTGGGGGTAGGCTTTAGAAAGTCTGTTGGAAGGGATTCGCCGCATCCAGGGATTCGTGGGAGCCTCCGAGCAGTTTCGTGCCGAGGTACACCACGGTCTGGATGGACTACCTGAAGAAAAAGAGCATTTCTTTGGATGTCAAGGACGTGTTGGTCCATTTGGTGGCTGCATTAGCACCGTAATGGATCCCCCTTGGCATCTTTGTTTTTTTCTGTGCTTGGGAGACGGGTGAGGGCGTTCATCCGGGGATTTTTGGGCCTTGATTGGCCATATACCCCCTTCACTTGATCTCCACATATATATTTCATCGTGGTATACGGATTTAGATCGATCGACGACGTTTCTCTATCTTTGATCCCCTTGGTCCATGTTGTAGATCAAGAGATGACCGTATATGGCGTAGGGCACCGATTATCAGTGTCCTCACCCCTCCCTTGGGGCGTGGGGGACGCCTACGACGTGTGTGGGGCCTCCATGTGTCCTTGGGACATGGGGGGGGCGGGTTGGAGCCCATTGGGGTCCTCCCGTCCTCTCTTCAATGACTTCCGAGCGGTAACAACGCTCTGAGAAGGGGGGTGAAGCCGGTTCGGACCCCTGTGGCCATCTTTGGGTCACTTGGGGTGTGTATCTATGTGCCGGCAAGCCGCCATTGGCTGATATCATACTCTCTCATCCACCTGACCTAACCCGATGTGATAGTGTGATAGGTTTGGCCATTCCGGCTATGAGCGGCCATATTCAGTACTGAGGCGCCGCCAGCGGAGATCTATATATCAGAATATCAGGAATCAACAGGGTTTTTTTATCATAATGTTTCCGTAATTTTTCAGCCTTCCGTTCTGATGGTCAATGTATCGGCGACTGTCAGTTGGCTCGCGATTTTGCGGTAACCGAATGGTTAACTGCTATTTACAGATATTTTGGCGGAAACCCCGATGAAGGGTCAGATTTCATCAGTAAAGGGTTCGTTGCTTCCGCAATTTTCATATTATACACTCGCAAAATTAATCCGATTTTTTCAGACTTTCAGAATCCAATTTTCGACTTCGACATCGCCGCACTCGATATGACGAATCTCGAGTGGTCCGACATTTTTCCCCGATAACGAATCAACCTTCCTTTTGTTATGCCCTTCGTTTTGCTTAGAGATATAGGCGAAACAAAGTGGATTCGTGAGGCCACTTTGAAAGGTCATATCTCCGGCTCACCGCGAGTAGTCTCGATTTCGAGAATTCGGTTGGAACCGCATTGGTCTCAACTTAATCCGGGAAGCATCAAACGCCTTTGGTGGGTACACATGCCCGGTATAGCAAGGCATAATGGTCAAGAGGGTAGAAAGTGATATATAACTCTTGGACCGTGCAACTGAATATTTTAATGCGACTTTCGAGTGTACCGCATGAGTGTTGGGGTTGCATAGCAATTTTCATTGGGTTCCTACGTATTTTTAACGTGAAGTTATGTCCATGGAGGGTCATGGCATATCATGGTGGGAGCCACTTTTGAGGGTATGTGTTATATGCATGGTATGTGCTCCGATATGCTCACGCCCATGTTATATATCTCCGTTTGTAGGAAGATATATGGAGTCATACGTGGCAAGGGCCTTGCCCATGACCCAATGGTGAACTCCAAAGCGCTAGACTAAGTCTACCGCTCATATAGTGCATGTGAGAGGGCTTACGGAGCGACCCACAAGCGCCAATATCAATTTTCCCATTTTTATGGTGCGTGTTGGGAGGAGGTTCGAAGGTGTCCTTATGCGTCCATATGGGGAGCCAAGTGGGGGGATTGTTTCCAAATGGTCCCAAGCAGTTGTGTTTTGAGTCATAGGTTGACACCATGGGTGAGCAAAGTTATATACTATTGTAATTATCTTGAATTTGGCATTATTTGCATGTTTTTGACCTTATTTTATGCTCATTTTTGTGTTTTATGTGCTCAACTGGTCGGCTAACAGTAAAGTGCCTAGAGATCTGTGAACTATGGTATGTTGCTTAGATGTTGGCATATGCTTAGGTGTTGTACCTCACCATATGCCGGATCACATGGTCACTTTGGCTTGGCACACGAGGCCTCACAAAATTAGGTCTCAAACTCATGAGCTGACTTGTGAAGCATGTCATGTACATAACCGGAGGGGTTTCGGAGCCAATGATGGGATATTCTGGGGCATCGACCTTTGGTCTATATCACCCTTGTATACTACTTTCTGGTTTGACACATGCATGGAGCATTTGAATATTTGCCGTGTGCATTTTTGAGTATATAATTGAATTTTGGGCATTATGGTGTGATTTGCCTGATTTTGTCATGTTGTGAGGTCATCTTCATGGGGCAGTTCTCCAAGGCCAATCGACTCCAAGTCCAACCAAGGTTATGTCAGGGTAGGGCATGGTCCTGAGTGCCACTCTAGGCCATGACACGCCACCTCCTCTTTTGGGCTAGGATTTATAGGGTTGGGAGTGAACACATTTTTGGGGTTTGTGTAGTGACTTCTGACACATGGCATTTAGCCATCTGACTTGACTGGGTTCAGGGCATCATGTTGGTGAGTCAAGAGAAGGTCTTGAGTCCAGGGAATGAGGGGTCTATGGCTGAGTCTGTGTATGTTTACCTCTTTCCCCAACTTTGCTTTATTTGTGTTCATATGCCAATTTCAGGGCTTTCCTCTTTGGTGCAATTCTTGTACATGCCCGCCACCGTGGGACGACCGGTGTGCTGAACGGAAGCCGGCATCGTGGATTGGATTGTGGATTGGGTTATTGCTGTATTTGTCGGATCCGGTTGCTGTTCAGGGTTGAAGGAGGATTTTATGTTCTATATTTTTGGATTTTGGACCCTGGATTTTGATAAATGCAATCGTTGATCAGGAGCAAGTCGGCAGGGGTTACAGGCGGAAGCGGCACAGCAGGGGCCGGTCCTGGTAGGGACCTTCTTTACAACAACACTGCATCGCCATCTGTCTAATTTTTGTTCCGTGCTCACGTCCAGTCCCTCCTCGTTCCTGTGGCGTTGCCCTTGGCGGTCCCCGGCCATGCCGGGCGATCCAGCCATTTAGCCCGCGTTGCTGCACATGTATCCGCTCTCTCTCCTGTCTACCCTCCCCTCCCCTCTGTCTCCTGCACGCCCTCTTAGTGTTGTTCTCCTGCTCCGTGTGCTCGCCGCTGGTCTTCTCCGCGCCATTGTTGTATCTCGCGCGCCCTCACGCTCCTCAGGGCCTCCGCCCTGTCTTCGGACCTGTAGGCCGACCTGGGCAACCTCCCCAGACACCCCTTCGGGGGGACTCCCCCGTCGTCCTCTCCCGCCGGCCGCCCCTCCATCAGTTCCCTGATGGTCGGGCGGGGCGGCCGGTACGGCTCTATGCGGGTCATCGGCATGGTGCTTCTCTGTGAGTCCATGTGTTCCTTTGCACCCTCGTTGGCCCCCTGTTCCCCCCACCTCTCGTGCCCTGCCTCCTCTATGTGCCCTTCCTCTGTGTCCGCCTGTTCTGCCTTTGTTTTTTTTTTGTGTGGTTCTGTGCTCGCGCTCCTTGCTGCTCCCGCGCCCCCTGCGTGTGCCCTCTGCCCTTCTTGGTGCTACCCTGATCCCGCTGCTCTGCGCCCCCTCTCACGCCTGTCTCCCCTCCCATTCTCCTTCTCGCTGTCGACCCTGCCTGCACGTCTGCCCTCCCTGTCCGTGCAGCGCTGTCACTCGTGTGTGCCACTCGCGTGCTCTACCCCCGCCCCTCGCCCCTACCCTTTCCCCTGGGTGCTTCCTCGCTCCCCGCCTCTCACCCCATCCTGGCTGCCTGGCGCCCTGTGTGGGGGGGGGGGGGGTGCGTGTATCTGTGGTCTGGACTGTGGCCCTGTATCCCCCTTGCGCCGGAGACGCTTGCCGAATTCCCGCCGCTGCATTTGCATTGTGGAGCCCGGCCACCAAGGCCTGGCGTTGTCAATCCCTCTGAGCATGGCGCACGTAAGCTCAATGTTTTCAATGCAGCACCTTCCTGCCACGCAGAGAGCTTTGCTGCCATGTACCAAGTCGGCGGATAGCCCGCACACACCGGCTGCCAGTCCACTGGGGCGCCACCGTGACGTGGCTCCACTGCACCGGATTCGAGTACACCTGCACTGCCATCTGCGCATCCCAGCAATCCCTCCGATCACACCATTAGCCAAGACCCTGACACATTGGATGCGTCTGCCCGTTCGCCTCTCCTGCAAGTCAGAGCCCTGGCGCCGTGCTGCACCCGAAGGGCACAGCGCTGCTCCACGCCTTCGCCGGCCGTTCTTGCCAGTCACGACCTCGCGCTCTGCTCCGTCACCGTAAAAAAATTTCGATACTGCTTCCCGTCTGCTGCCCGTTCTGCCCCACACTGCTCGCCGTACCCACGATACGTCTCGCGTCCCACTGCCCGGTTGCTTCCTCCGCACTCGCCTGCGCCCCCGTACTCCGCCGCCCAGTCTCCCCTCTCCCCCGCCGCTGGTCCTGTGCTCTCCGCTTGGGGTTCTCGTCCGCGTCCTCCATCACCACATCCCCCTCCACTTTCAGCCGTGTCCCTGTCCTCCTCTGCGCACCTGCACCTCTCTGCTCCCCTCCTCCTCTCCTCGTGTCCGCCACATCCCCTCTTCACCCTCCTCCACCGCCGCCAACCCCCTGCGTTTGCCTCCCCGCATCCCATCTACCCGTCCCTCCGCACGCCCCTGGCCCCCTGCCCTTAGCGCTCCCCGTTCCTGCTCCTGCCCGGCCCTACGTGTCGCCACTGTACCGCCCCTCCCGCTGCAACAGCTCCCGCAGCATCTGAACCCTGGGCTTCTTCCCCTTCTCCTGGGGACAGTCCAGGCGCACCCCCGGGAGCGCTGCCCCCAGCATCCTCCTCCACCGCCACTCTTCCATCTCCGGCCCCCTTTCCCTGGGCCTCCCCGCCCTGCCGACCAGGTCACTGAAGGGGCGGGGCGCCCTCTTCTCCCGCCTTCCCCTCGTCTTCCCCCCCCACTTCACGTAGCAGGCTAGCTCCGCCACGTCCCCCTCCGTCCACCCCGCGACCGTCCCGGGTCTCGTCCGCACCGGCGGCTGCGCATACTGCCGCGGCGGCGGGGACTCCGAGTCCCAGTCCGTCGGAGTCGGCTCCGGACTGGGGCTGGCCGGCCGCGGTGCCCCCTCCGCCTCCCCTGCCCCTCGCTCCCCCCCCCTGCGCCGCTTCCCCCTTTCCTGCCCTGCCTCCTCGTCCTCCTCCCTGGCCCTTTTCCCTGACGGCGACCGCCCCTCCACATCCGTGGAGGAGTTGTCCCCTTTCCGGATCCGGGAGGACCCAGTGGGCCCCCCGGGCCCGCCTCCTCCTCGTTCCGCACCCTGCGCTCCCGCGCAGCCACCGCCCTGTCCCTGTCCGCCAGCATCGCCGCCTCCCCCCTGATCCGCCTCAATCCCCTCTCCTGCATCTCTCCCTCTTGCTCCGGTGGGATAGCCGGCCATCGGAACGGCACCAGTGGGGTATCCTCCCGCCCCCTACCCTCCTCTTGTCGTTCTCCCTCCCTTTCCGCCCTCTCAACCCCCTTCTGCCTCCTCCGAAGGTCCGCCCACGCCCTCTGCAGCTCCTCCACTGCCTGTGTTTCCCCTCCCTGCTGCCCGTCGGTCCCCTCCGTCCTCCCCTCCTCCGTTCCGCCCACCTCACCCTTGACTCTGGCCTCCCTCTCCCGCAGGCTCCTCTCTGCCTCCCCGAACCTCTCCCACGCCCTCCTGTGCTCCTCTCCCTTCCCTTCCTGCGCTCCCCACGCTGTCCCACCGGCCTGCTGGTGCTGCTGCATGTGCGCCTGTGGCTGCATGCCCGGGTACGCCGGCAGGGGCGGGTACATCATCCCCATCGCCGGGTATGGCGGCGGCGGGAATGGTGGGACGATTGGTGGGACGGCTGGCGGGACTACACCTCCCCACCATCCCAATCCCGTCCCTGGGAACACCGGCGAGCCCATGTACCCAAGGCCACCCCCCTTCCCCTGCCCCCTGCCTTGTCGCCCCATCGCCCCGCGTCCCTTGCCGCCTATTCCGTGGAGTCCCGCCCTCCCCTGTCCCTTCCCCTGTAGCCCTTGTTGCCCCGCCCCTTTTGCCTGCTTGCCCCTGCCGGCCTCTACCTGTTCCGCACCACTGCCCTGCACCGCTGCGCTGCTCTGCTCCGCCTGCCCCCCCCCTCATCCCCGTCCTCCCCGGCTCCATCTCCAACTGGTAGATGGTGTCCGGCCCTTGCTCTGGGGGCTGGCGGCGACGGCGCTGGTGTTCCACGTGCGCCAGCGCCTCGTACCGCGCCGCCTGCTGGCGGCGCGCCTCCCTCTCCTCCTCCGCCCTTACCGCCGCACTGACCCCTGGGGGCGACCTCGGTGGCGGCTGCGTGAACGAGCGTGGGGGCTGCGGCCACTGTCGCCCCCGTCCACTCCCTTTTCCCCCCTTTCCTGCAAGGTGTCCCTTCGCGTGTACAGCCCCCGACGTCTCTGCCTGCCCTTTCCCTCCCTTGCCCGTCCGCCCTCTCCTTCCGGTGCTCACGCTGCTGTCTCCGCTCCCTGCCGCTCCCGCCTCTAGCTGCCCTCGTCTGCCCTTGCCTTCCTCCTGCCTCCGCACCTCCGGGAGGATGGACTTCATGGCAGCCGCCGGCACATTGGGGGCCGACGGCTGTCCTGGGCCTCCCTCCACCGCCATCCTCCCTGCCCCCTCCCCCTCATCCTCCGACACCTCGAGGATGTCGGCGATTACCGACTCCCTCCGACTCCTCCACTCCCTCCTCCTCATATCCATGCCTGCCCTCACATCCACGACATTGAACGGGTCCGCCCCTGGCCCTTCCGCTGCCCTTTGCCCCTGCCCCTCCCCTTTCCCTTCAGCCCCCGCCGCCACCCCCTCTGCCCCGCCCTTCCCCGCCTCCGCCTGTCCTCCCTTTTCCCTCCCCTCTCCCTTCCCCACCACGGCTACTTCCCCCCTCTGTCGCCCTGTAGCCCCCGGCCCTTCCTCCCTGACCGTCTCCGGGCTCTGCGGAGACGAGGGCGACAACACGTCCGCAGACGTCGCCGAGGACGCCGGCGAGGGAAGCCGCGGGGCTGCGCCCGCCTGCATGCGGGCCACTTTTTCCCGCACTGTCGGTGGCTGGCTGGGCTGTGGGTCAGGCATGTGTGACACTGCGCTGCACATGGGATCACGCCTGAGCCCTGCGCCCTGTGGCCGTTTTCCCCCACCCTCCCCCGCCCTTTACCCCCGCTGTTCGCGCGCCCTACGTGTGGGGTGCTCTGTCATATTCTCCCCGCCGCCTCGGACGCTCCAGTCCGTGGCACCGGGTTCACCCCCGGACGGTTCAGTCCTGGGGCTAGTGCCGTGCTTCTTTCCGCCCCGGATGCTCCAATCCGGGGCGCCTTTTTTTTTCCCGTATTCTCTCAGTTGCCTCGGACGCTCCTGTCCTTGGCACCGGGTTCACCCCCGGACGATCCAGTCCGGGGGCTAGCGCCGTGCTTCATTCCTCCCCGGTTGCTCCAATCCGGGGGGTCTTTTTGTCGTACTCTCTCCGCCGCAGTCTGCACTGTCGCCGACCTCGTCCCCGCTTCGTTTTCCCCGCTTCTTGCTCCGCCCTACGACTCTGCGTGCCCAGTCCCGGACGCTCCAGTCCATGCGACGGGCGCTTCCGCTGTCTCTTTCCCTCCCGTCCCCTTCCTGACGTCCCCCTGCGCGGTGAAACCGTACACCCGTCCTGCCCTCATATCTGCCGGATTCTCTTCCGTCTGCGTGCCATCAGGCGGTCCCTCTGCTCGTCTCCCTCTCTGTCCTCCATTCCCGTCTCTCCCCCTGACCGCCTTGGCCGCCAATCTGGCCGCCTCCGTACTTCCATCTCTGTGATTTTTGGGTTGTACCTGATCAACGCCATCTCCACCCGCTTGGTGACTGGATCACGCATGTCGTCCGCCCGCAGCTCCAACTGCGTCTCTCTGCACGCCATGCGTTCCTGGAGATGTTCCACCATACGCCGCGACAGCCTGTGCGCCATGGCCTCCGGTGCCACTGTATGCTCCTGGAGTGCCCGCCACAGCGGTTTCACTATCACCATGGCCCATAGTCCCTTGCGGTGCCCTTCTTTCCCCAGCTCTCTCTCCACCGCGCTTCTGCCTCTCGCACCCTTCTTGAGTAACGGGACGTCCTGATCCCGAACCAGTGGTTCCTCAATCCCCTTATACTGTGCACACCGCATGAAGTGCTCGTATGTTTCTTGCCCTTGGCCACAGTGGCACCTCATGTACTCCTCCGAGAGGTCCATACCCCTATGTCTGTACCACCTCATGATTGTTTCACGCACCGGCACCTGCCCCGTGATCGCCTGCAGCCTTCCGGTCTGCAGCCTTTTGGGCAGCGATTCCGGCCTCAGCACATTGGGGTAGTGGACCCGCTGTCCCACCTTGCCCTCCAAGTACTCGTTCAGCTCTACCACCTCCGGCCCCCCTCGTACTTGGGCTAGCATGTGCACCGGCTGTGGATACACCCTTAGTTCCTGCTTGCCTCTGTCCTCCTCCACCACCCACCTGGCCTTCTCCTCTTCCCCGACCCTTGGAGGTATATGCACCAAGTGGAGCACACATGTTCTCCCACCAAGTCCCAATGAACTCCTTCCCACTGTCCGTCAGAATTTCACTGGGAAAATCCCAGTTACTCATCCACTGACTTGCAGTCCACTTGGCAGCCATTTCAGAGGTGAGATGCTTCGTGTTGCAAGGGAGGACCTGGATGTAGCCACTGTGGCGGTCTTGAATTAACAAAACCCCATCAATTGGCTTCCTCGTGTAGAGACATTCCTCTTGGATTTGTCCCAACTCGAAGACATCCGCCGTCACCTTGTCGAACAACCTCTCAGGAACTGGCAATCCCTTCAATAATCCTTCTGCCTTTTGATTCTTGGGGATGTTCGTCTGACATTGCTTGCATCCCTT
The DNA here is from genome assembly GCA_964036045.1 of Eutreptiella sp. 'Long Island Sound 2002'. Lineage (NCBI taxonomy): Eukaryota > Euglenozoa > Euglenophyceae > Eutreptiales > Eutreptiaceae > Eutreptiella > Eutreptiella sp. 'Long Island Sound 2002'. The sequence continues at coordinate 3,225,002 of OZ038389.1, read as the reverse complement.
GGCAACTCGCTCACAGGCACTTTTGAGGTCCCGTGTGTACACTCTGTGTCGTAGCTCCTGCTCCAGAACACGGGAGTGTCCGTGGGATGTCTCATTCCGATGCCAATGTTTGACATATTGGTCAATTAGACAATCAGGAACACAAATCTGTCCTTGCCAAAATAACTTGTCGCCTTTGATCTTGAAATCAGACGTCTCTTCAGAGTCGTAAGGCTTGTCCCCTTTCAACTTGTGGTATACAGACCCAAAGAACCTGTCCTCCTTGTACATCTTCGTCCAATCCACATGGAGGAAGGAAGTTTCCTTGTCCTTTTGTTGTGGAGGGAGCGTGGATTTCGCCTTGGATCTTGTCACTGGAAACACATTCAGGAGCGGCAGCGACGATTCAGAGTCAGAGTTAACCCTTTCAGTCTGATCTGCCTTGGTAATCTCCTTGCATCTGACCAATTCAACCTTCATCCGATTCTTAATCGAACATTGAAGACAATGTTTCTTGATCAGTGCTTCTTCCTCCTTATCAAACTCGATCACTTCGGCTTTATCCGTCGCTGTCCCGTGAAAACTAACTTCAGAGTAAGCCTCTGAGGCTGGGTAGGCCCAGCGACTCAGGGCGTCCGCCACCGTATTGTAGCGCCCTGGAATGTAGGTCACGTGGAGGTCAAATCTGCTGAGAGTTTCGTGCCAACAGCCTCTCCTCCCAGCTGGTCCACCAGGGGTATCCACATGTTCTGTCTTGCAGCTCTCCAGTGACTTGTGGTCAGTCAGTACCTCAACGCGATGGCCCAAGATCCAACCTTCATAACGCCGTAAGGCACAAAGGATTGCGTAGGCTTCTTGTTCCCTTGGACTCCAATTTCGCTGTCTTGTTGTAAGCTTGCGAGACCAGAAAGCCAGAGGATGATGGTGACCTTCGTCATCGACTTGTTCGATCGTAGCACCAACGGCGAAACGACTGGCGTCTGTACGAATATAAAAAGGTCTTCCATCCAACCACGGAGTCTTTAATGTAACCACATTTGCCAGTGCTTCCTTGAGACCAGCAAAGGCCTCTTCACATTCTGGTGTCCACTTGAGCTTGACTTGAGATCCCTTCTTTCCTTCTATTTTGCCAACCTTGAGTAACTCTGTCAATGGACCAGAGAACTTGGCGTAGAGGGGAAGGAACTCGTGGTAATAATTGGAGCAGCCTAAAAAGGCACGAAGCTGCGAGATGGTTTTAGGCCTTTCCCATAGCTGCAGGGCAGCCATTTTCCCTGGGGCCGGTCTTCTTGTCCCATCTTCCAAGACAGAGCCACAAAATTCGACGCTCTGGAGGAACATTTTGCCCTTCTTGGGTCCACACACGAGCTTCTCTTGTCGAAGGACTTCGAGAACTTTGCGGACTTGTTCTTCATGCAACTTCAGGCACTCATCAAAGTTTTTTCCCAACGGCGTGGCAATCACAAGGTCGTCAATGTAGATGCTGCAGAATTCTTGTAAATCCCGAGACTTGTGCTTCTGAAATAAAATAGTCTCCATCATCTTCTGGGACATCGACGGCGCATTCTTCAGAGCCATCGGCAGTACAGTCCCCGGACAGTGCCACAGGGCGTGCACATTGCCGTCAAATGCCTATCCTCCTTTCGAAGTGGCATTTGGTGAAAGCCATGGCGCAAATCCAACACAGTAAAGAGCTTACCTTTGGCTCTCGCGGCGATCTCCTTCTCGATTAAAGGAAGGGGATGCGCGTCAGGTACCGTGGCGGCATTCAGAGCTCTGTAATCCACCAATAGACGCCAAGCATCTATGCTGGATTGGTCAGCAGTGGGGGTTTTAGCACAGTAAATGGTGCTGAACACCACTCAGAACTCATGCAGCCCTCCAGCCAACCAAACTCATAGAGATTGCGCTCAATAATATTTCGCAGGGCATCTGCTTTGGTGCCGTGAAGGTAGAATGGACGTTGTTTGTGCACCTTTGAGATTTGGATTATCTCAATCTTGGCTTCCCCATTTTCACATCAAATTGGGGGGTTTTTCTACAACTTCCCACTCAGCACGTCATCTTTATAATCTTCGAACACTGCGTCCCTTCTTGCAGATATCTTGTCTCGGTCGACCTGATTCCCACATTCAATCACCGACATTATGTCCACCAATTTGCGAATTGTTGGTCGTGGTCTCATATTCTTGGCCACTTCATTCCAAACTTCCTCGTCTCATTTTTGGCGGATGAAGCTCACCTGAGCTCGCTCCTCTGTGGGATCCCAACAATTAAGGGGGTCCACAAATGTCTTGAAGGGATGGTTGGACGAATTCAGCTGCATTCCTGTCAATTCAGGTGAAAATCTTGGAAATTTGTCGTCATTCTTGCTTGAAATCTTGACATTTTTGGCTTGATTCTTGTCTGATGGGGACGAATTGGAATGGATGGGGGCGTTCTCTTGAGGGACGCCGATTGTCTTATTACTCCCTCCGCGACGATATGTCGGGATTCCGCTCTCGATCGTCTCGATCCACCTCAATTTCGTCGATTCCTGAGGAATTTGAAATGACCTCTTCTGTTCCCATTTCACTGTCATCTCGCCAATAATCTCCCAGATTCCCGTCAACTAAGCACGGCAACGTGCTCCACGAACGCTGTGGCAAACGCTTGCCATTGTCTTCGCAATACAGCTTCACTCCCTTGTGAGGTAGCTCGACAATGTCGATTGAACTGTCCATAATGTCCTTGAACCAAGATTGTTTTGGCCAGTTGGGGACAATTAAAATCGCCTTTGCGCCGGATTGCTTCAGCTTCTGCACCACACGAGGAAAAACATCGAAGGGCGGATTGATCCATAAAGATTCAGGCCAGTCCTCACTCCAGGCATCGTCGTAGAACTTTGGAATCCTTTTATTTCTGTTGTTTGCAGAGGCATCAACTTGCGGACGAAAATTGTGGTTCTTTTTGAAGTAATCCACCAGAATGTCCCGCCATTCGTCGACTACACGATAGCAAACTGACTTCCACTTCTTGCAGTTCAATGATTCCACCTTTCCTTCATCGAATTCTTCTTGATTCCCTGTCCATTCCTGTCCATCTCGCTGAATATGCAGCTTATTTCGCTCCTTGAATTGGTGTATACTCTTGGTGTATGGGTGCAGATAATACAGGTCGGACGGGTCGCTGGTCGACGGATCCTGGAGGAAGCATGTCCTGTGTCCCATGGGCGACACACCGTGAGCGTGAAGCCATGGTTGACCCAAGAATAAATCATACTTTATGGTGGCTTCATAGAATTTTCCAGGAAACGACTCCTCCGTCACCGTCTCCTCCACGCTCCAGACAGGGTGTTTCACCAATCTGACCGCCAATTCTGCCTCTCTGTCGCCACCTTCAAGGCGATGTCCGCTCACTCCCTCCAACTGGACAGGTGTCGAGGACATCTTCGCCTCGTCCTCCTGCAGAAAGCCTCTCCTCACCAGATTGACCTCTGAACCATTGTCAATCAGACATTTGGCAAGTTTAACCTTACCCTCTGTCGTCCTGACCTGGATACAGCAGACAAACTGGCGCTGCTTGCCCCGCCGGACAGCGCTGAGGACCCAGGCAGGGTAGAGGAGGCCGGAGGAACGCGCCAGCCGATCCCAGCAGCGTCCATCCGCCGCCCCAACTACCCTGATGGGCTTTGTTTCCTGCCACTCAACACCAATGTTGGGATTTGGGTCAAGTTGGCTTCCCTATTGCCATTCTTCTTTGACGTTCGGCTGCACGTCCTGTACTTGTCCTTCGTCAACCCATTCTTCTCCTGCTTCAACGGCATTGACTCCTTTTCCACGTCCACGACCACCAAATGACTTTCCACCACCACCTTTCTTACCTCCTTGGCCTCTGTTGTTGGAGGTGTTGGAATTCGGGTTGGATTCGTGGGATCTGCCCTTGCCTTGACCTCCAGTATCCTTGTTGTTGCCGAAGGTCTTGTTTGCTGGCGTCTCCGTATACAGGGGGTTGCCATTCACCTTGGAATCCTCTTGATTCCCGGACTTTCCTTGTCCCTTTCCACTCTTTTCGCCAGATTTTCCACCAGATTTTCCACCAGCATCGGTCCATCTTGAGCCGCTTGGATCTCCGCCTTGCTGCGAGTAATCTTTTGGTGTCCAATCCCTGTTCTTTCCTTTGGACTGCCCTTTACCCTTTCCCCTTCCATGCTGGTCAGCATCTCGTGCTCCATCCTGCTGGGGATTTTTGGGAGAATTTCCCTTTCCATCCATTTTGGACTGAATTGTCTTGATATCTGAGGGCGTCCACCTGTGATCTGCGGTCGTGTGAGTCGCTGCTCGACCTTCCTTTCCAAGGGCAATGCACACGGAGCATCCCTTCTCACCAACGGCACTGACCTTGCCTCCGAAGCCTTGTGCATCCTGTGACTTCTGGCGTTCTAAGTTTGCATACTTTTCAAGTTGGTCCCAGATCTGCTCGACTCCATACGAGAAGATCCACGGCCGCACCTTCAAAACTGTCCCCTTATACTTCACTTTTCCATCCACCATGCTACAGAAAAACTCCGACTGTTCAGAATCATGGAAACCAACTCTCCATCTGCCCTCACGAATGGTGATGTCTTTCAATCCCGTAGCACTGATAGAGTGTAGCAACTCAAGAACTGCCATTTTTCCCATAGTCTCCGGCAATCCTCGGACTTCAACCCAGTTGCCCAGGACTTTTTGGTCCGCCTGGGAGTCCCTGATCTTCTGCTTGGTCTCCGGCGTGAGCTTGCTCAGGGGGATAATCTTCATCTCGCATTCAGAAAGGCCTTCTCTCGAGTTCTCCGCCTCCTGCACCAAAAACTCCCAATCCTGCCTTGCTATTTGGATCTCTTCAAGAAACAATTTCTTGATCGCCCTGAAGTTCTCAAGACGGTTCCTGTAATGATCCTCAGGGAGTCGAGAGCCTTTCTTTTTGAGACTTCGCCACAGCTCTTCATAAGTCAGAGGATCTCCTTGATTCTGCCTTTCCACATAAAGATTATATGTACTTTCTCTGAGTTTGCCAGTCAAACAGTCCATCAACCCGAGAATCCAGAGTTCCTTGTCCAGTTTCTCCGTCTGCAGCCAAACCATGAATTGTCTTTCGAAGGACGCGCAGTAGTTTGGGTGTCCTGAGAACTTGGGCTGCTTCATCACTGAACCTCTGAGCCTCATGTGCAAAGGATTGAGCAGGTGGTTCAGGTTGAAACCTGTGGATGTGCCAACAGGTTTGACAAAAACTGGGTCGACGGCGGCGCCTCCTATTGCCTGTGCTTGAGGGATTGCGGCCGCCAGCAACGTCTGGTCCACAGTAGGCTGCACAAACGGTCTTGATTGCACTTGATGATACCTCATCTCCTTCAATTTCTTCTGTTTTTCCTTCGTTTTGGCTTCATTTTCCTTCTTTTCCTTGCCTTTCTTCTTCAAGGCTATTGATCTCTCCTTCACGGTGGTCCTTGCTTCTCCATCAATATCACCAATGGTACCAACAGACAGTACAGACCTCTCTGACGAAGATTCTCCGCCTTCAGTACCCAGATTGAAGCCAATAGGACTTGTAATTCCAGTAGGGGGAATACCAGAATTTCCAGTAAAAGCTGGGAGTGGGCCAGTAAAAGCTGGGGGTGCCGGAGAATGTGGAACGCCGTAAGGCGTGGATGCAGGTGCAGCTGAGGAGGTAGGTGCTGGGTGACTTGCCATTGTAGGAGCTGGTCCAGTGAGCCCAGTAGTGCTCAGATTTGTACCAGATTGGTCAATTTTTCCAGCTTCTGCTCCATCTCCTTCCACTTGCTGTCGTCATCCCGCTTTTTCTCCTTGGCAGCCTTTTCAGCTCCTTCACCCTGTCTTCCAGCGACAACATCTGGCGTCGACAGGTGCAGTCCTTGGCACACTCACCACAGGATGGGCATCGAGTACCTTTTCCTTTGCTTCTTACCTCATCAACCCAAGTATCAACACTAGAGTTGGAGTTGGGAAGCTTGGACAATTGCTCCCTGGACAGGTGAGAATCTGTCGAATCACACCTCATTTTGTCGACCTCTCCGTCGTTCAGACCCCAGGCGCCCGACGGACCAGCGTGCTGATGCACATCCTGGCGTCTCTCCTCTGCAATGATGGCCATTTGAACCATCACGGCAGCCTGCTGGTCGAACTGGTCAATCAGCTCCTCCCAATCCTCTTGTTCCTGCAAAAGTGCGTCGAATCGCAGGCGGCCACTATCCCTGATGAACTGGCACGACGCCCTGAACCAGTCCCTCAGACGGCCTCGATAGCCTGCCTCCGCCAGTAGCCAATTTTGGCGGTGCAGGAACTCCTGATTCCAGATTTCCTGGAAGTGGTTTTCCCAGTAGTCACCAGAAATCTCACTAATTCCAGTATTAGACTGCTCTCCTTCGCTGCTGCTGTCTTCAAGATCAGGTAGAGCGTGAGAGCTGGAACCAGATTCACTTGAGGAGGGAGATTCTCGACCGGGTTTAAGGTTGGGCGGGGCGTTCATACAACAATCAGCACAAGTATGAACTCCAGGCCAATGTCTATGGCCACAGTAAGGACACTCTGAAGGTTGATCCTCGGTCTGCTGGGGAGAAGCCACAAATGTAACCTCAGGGGGAACACGAAGTGACCCAGGACGAGTGAAAGCCCCGCTAAAGTCCGATGATCTCAGGGTGTCCTTGGAGATTCAAGAAGCAGAGTCATGATTTCCTCTGCTACCATGTAACCGCTGCATAGTGGCGGATCTTTCTTGTAATTGCGAAGCCTGTAGCCTTGATGCCCCAGGGGGCGTAACGCCCAACACTGCCCCTGATATCTCCGAACCCAACTGACCCTCTTCAGACCCATATCCAGCCTCTAGGAGCGACATATGCGAAGCACTTGTGTGCCCATTGAACTCCATGGTGGAATATTAATAGTCAGAAAAACCCGGTCTACAAAAATGGAGCAGACAAAGAATCTCATTGTGCATCCATCGCACATAATGACTGAACGTGAAATCATTCGAAATAATTTAAATTTTTGCAATAATTGTTCACTTTGAGGTCCAAACCGGACCGCAGCGTGACAGTTCGAGAGAAAAAGATACATAGAGTACTCTACACATGGCACATAGGCCTCAGCAAATACTATATGTGCTGCCTGTGCTGCATGGTTGTAGTGTGTAAGGAATAAGGGGGGGTTTGTGTGGGAAGGAGGTAAGTAGAGTGGTTGGTGGTTGTGTGTGGCGGGTGGTGGCGGGTGGGGCTGGCCCCGAGGTATGGTGAAGCGGGTGGGCCCATGAGTGATAACACTTGGTGAAACAGGGAGGACACTCGCTTGTGTGGTGGAGGCCTGGGTAGTATTTGGGGATCAAAAAGGGGCTGCACCCTGGGAGGCACATAGTGGGTGTCACTGTTTTGGACAAATCCTAGCCCTTTGAAGAGTGGCTATCTCTGCAGTGAATAAGGGTGTGTACATTATATCAGGGTGCGGGTGGGGGGCTGAAAAATGTGGAGGCTAGGACTCGCTGGACTTTGCTTAATGAAAATCCGCGGTTCAGAGACTCAGTTGCAAAAGTTGGAAAACCAGTTGAAAAAGTTGACTGGGAATGAAAAGGAAAATCATACTATGGACGTGGCAGAAATTAAATTTGGTGATGCTTGTTTCGAGAAGGTTCTCTGGTAGGTGTAAGCAGGCCGGTCAGGTGGAGAGGCGTTGTTGTGTGTGGGTCTGAGGTGTGTGTGAATGTGTGTGTCAGTGAGTGAGCCGGTGAGTGTGAGATGTGCAGCTGGTGAGGCATTTGGTATGTGTGTGGGTTCTTTGGTACTCTTTGCCGAGTGGCATTGGTTGATGTGGGGATGTATAAATACGGGCTAAGCCTTCCAGCCTCTGCAAAAATTTTACACCATCTGCTGTTTCACCCCTAGGGGAAAAGACAACATGGCATATAGTCGTAGCAGGCACTGCCAAGGCAAAAAGCAACAGTGGTAAAGCTGTGCTTGGGAATGCTGAGCGTGCAAGCAACAGTTGTGAAACTGTGCTGGTGGAGAGTTGAGCGCTCATCAGGTAGAGGTGTTGCCAGACGGATGCATATCAAGTCAGCAAAACTGCTGCAGATTGAAATACATGTGGCGCGTATCAAAAAGCTGAGGCAAGGGCGCAGGTGCACTCGACAAATCAGCGCCAAGTAAGTGCAGGTGGGGCCCAATGGGCGCACTGGCACAAGACCCAATTTTCAGATGCAAGATTGGGAATCATAATGTCAACGTACAGTAAACTTAATAAATCAACAGGGCGCTTACTGCAGATAGCACTGAGAGCCTGCGGGGGGGCTCTGGACAGGTCGAAGCCGTGGCTTGGAACAATGAAGACAGTTGGTGCGGCGTTCAAAATTGAGGTAGCCGCAAGGGCACTGCCAGTCCCTCCAGGGTCCATCGGCGACTTCGATGACACCCGGGCTCAGGCCATACGTGCGGCTGACCGTGGCAGTGCTGTCGGCGGCGATTGCTGATGAGTGGAAGGCAGTCGTGCACGCAGGAGTGTTGCAACTTGTATCAGGAGCTGCTGAGCACACACTGTTGGCCATACTGTCAGCAAACTTTGGCACTCGGAGTGCAGGGCGTGACGCTAACGAAGCCTTTTGGCAGTACAGTCGTCGCGCAGTCACGCGGCGTCGGAGGGCTCGTAGTTTGTGCTGTCGTAGGTATCGGCGTTTCAGTCGGCGTTTCAATCGTAGAGGCTGATGACGAGAAGGTCGGCAGAGCGTCCTGAGGAGGCGTGAGACGAAAGAACACCACCGCAGCAGAATCACGAGGAAGTTCCACCATCCAAGGTGGTAGGAGGTCTTGTCTTGGAGCAGAGGTCGTCGGGCTGAAGGACCCGGAGCAGCTGTATTGTTGGGTCGCAGCTTGAGGCAAGAGGCGGCGTTGTCGCTGAGATCCAAAGAAGGGCGGGCTTCCGAATCTTGCTCGCCTTGAGGGCCATGCGACTTGGTAATTCTGGTGTCGCCGGCTTCACTGCTGCACCAACCACAGGAGGTAGCGCTCTTCAGTGGTCGCGGAAAGGCCTGGTTGCTGGCATTTTTGACAGAGAGCGGCGGCGGTTGCGAGACTCGTTGCTTCGTGTCTGTGCCATGGCCTACGAATGGTTGAGGCGGCAAAGGGGCACGAGGAAACAAGTGTAGATCGTTCAAGAGCGCTTTGAGTTCGCGGTGCTCGCGGAGTTGACAGCGGACGGTGTGCGAGAATTGGTCTGCGGCGATCTGGACTATGTGATCGAGAGGCAGCTCGCTTTTTGCTGGAGACTTGAGTAGCTGTACGTTCGGGCCGCCATCCCAGATATCGTTACGGCCGTGGCTGCTACATGTTCCTGCAGCAGCATAGGAAAATGCCTCACCCGGAGGTGGGCTGGTGGCGGGTTCTGGAGATGTGAATCGAATTAGGGGCATAGTAATACCCGTAGAAAACTTGGGTAATTAATTGGAATCGCTCCATGTTTCGATGTTCTTCAGACTGAGATCCATAGCGGAGCACGCGCGACTTCGAAATAATTTAAATAAATCCGAATGGGAAATCACGAAAGACAAATGCGACTCGACGCGCGCTCATAGGCGACATCTGGCGGCGAACGGAAAACATGAAAACAAGCGGAAAATTTACTGCACTAATGTACATCTGAGAATCATTGAAAATCTGATGACATTGATGTATAAATTGAGTGCCGTCACTGCTGCCGTTACAAGCCTGCGCAGTCGCGGTTGGTGCATGGCGGTGTGGTCGCAGGTACTCCATGACGCGGGGGTAACCCTGCAATCTCACCGTATGGCAGCGTACCTCAGGCTAGTCCCGTCACAGCCACTCCCCTTTGCTGTGCTACCAGATTGCCGGTTCTGTGGCTACGCGGAAGGGGCCGTGGGGGGTCGCTTCATGCGTTGCCCTGCTCTGTACGTGCGCATGTGTCATTCCTGGGTTTCTGTGCTGGACGATCTGCGATGGCATATGACAGCCCGTCTTGTGGACGCTTGGGACGTGTCAGGCACCCTGCAGTGTCCCTCAGGGGTAACGTTGACGGTGTCGGTGTCGTGTCACGAGTCACAGGAGGGGGCCAGCAACGTCGAATTCTCTTGGTCTGGCCTGGTGCGCTGTTCTCCTCGTGCCCGGCCGCTGGTTTCGTCTGTGATCCTGCAGAGGTGCTGTCGTGCGGTGCTGCGCATCATGGCCCTGCCGGTGGGTTTTCAGGCCCCTCCGCAGGCAGATGCGTTTTTGCTTCGCCCCCCAGACGAGGTGGTGTCACTGGTAGCAGCGTGGTATGTGCGGTATGACCTGCGAGCAGTGTGTGTGCGCGTACCCTGGGCGTTGGTTCATGTGCCGTCTGACCCGTTCCACACATCGCAGCGATTTCGTTACGACCTGCAGTGCTGCGTCTCCAGGAGTGTGTGCCGGCTGCGAATGCCGCCTCCTCACGGGCGGGCCATGGTGTTCTGTGCGTGCTGCGATGCCTGGGGGGTACAGCACCCGGCGTGGGAGGATGTGCGAGGGGGGTTGGGCTGGACGGTGCGCGCGGCATGGGACTTTGCGGTCCCACCGTTGGCACCATACGCTTCAACAGCACGCCAGGGGTGACAGTGTACGCCGGGGATACAACAGCAAATTCCTTAGAGCGCGCAGCGTTCAAGCCCCTGCGCACAGCATAATGGTCGGTCAGCTCCATGGATTCTGCTCATTTTGATGCCACTGCGTGTCTTGTATTTCACAGTTTTGATGCCATTGCATGTCTTGCGTTGCTCACAGCTCAGCGCCTTCACATAGCCTCATGTTCTGTTGGGTGTGGGGACCCAGCTCGGTGCATCCTGCGGAGTGTTCTGTGCCTTATGATGCAATGGGTCAACAGGGCCGGTCCAAGCACTGATCTGGTGTGCAGGGGTCGCTCAGGCCCCACATCCCAGCTCCCGGAGTCGGCCCGGGCCACCAACCAACCAACCAACCAGACTGCGGCCCTAGCGGACTGCGAAAGACTGCGTACGAACAGGCGACACGCGCATTTACGACAACCGAAAAAACGACTGCAACTGATCTACTGCAACTGATCCTCTGCTAAAAGGCGACAAGGATGTTTTGAACCGTTCTGCAGCCCAAATTTATGAAATAGTTGCATTATTTTGTCGCCAGATAAAGGAACGATACCTTACTGGTAACAAGGCTACTGCTGCTGATTTTCCCCTCCGACTGAAAATCAACTCCCTCCTACTCAATTTCAACTCCCTCCTACTCATTTACAACTCCCTCCTACTCGATTTCAACTCCCTCCTACTACTTTTCAACTCCCTCCTACTCATTTTCAACTCCCTCCTACTCAATTTCAACTCCCTCCTACTCATTTTCAACTCCCTCCTACTCAATTTCAACTCCCTCCTACTCATTTTCAACTTCTTTCTACTCAATTTCAACTCCCTCCTACTCATTTTCCACTCCCTCCTACTCAATTTCAACTCCCTCCTACTCATTTTCAACTCCCTCCAAGTGAAAATACACTCCCTCCTACTCAATTCCAACTCCCTCCTACTCATTTTCAACTCCCTCCTACTCATTTTCAACTCCCTCCTGCTCATTTTCAACTTCCTCCAAGTGAAAATACACTCCCTCCTACTCAATTTCAACTGCCTCTTACTCATTTTCAACTCCCTCCTACTCATTTTCAACTCCCATCTACTCCATTTCAACTCCCTCCTACTCAATTCCACATCGCTGAATGCGTTCAAAACAGCGAAGCAAAGGGCAACGGTCGCCAATCACACATCTGTCAGTAAGGATTTAAACAGGCGATTACACCGAAAAAATTGTAAGAGCAGCTGAATGCTACTATCACATGTCCAGCCAGAAGGGGAAATTCGAAACTCTTGCAGTAATTAGAACAACAACATAAAATTCAAACCTTTCTGTCAGTTGCGGTGGTTTTTTCAGTTAAGCGAGTCGCCTGTTCGTGCGCAGTCTTTCGCAGTCTGCTAGGGCCGCAGTCTGCATACCGTCACCGCAGAACTAGGGCTTAAGACTACGCGTAGGACTAAAATAATCTGCCCACATTGCGCACGCGCATCCATCATCAAATTTTGACAGAACTGAAAATCTTTTTGTTTTATCACAGTACATTTCTGACAGGCAGGACAGATGCATCGCGTGCCAGGTTTGAAGCCGGTTCGGACCCCCGTGGCCATCTTTGGGTGACTTGGGGTGTGTATCTATGGGCCGGCAAGCCGCCATTGGCTGATATCATACTCTCCCATCCACCTGACCTAACCTTATGTGATAGTGTGATAGGCTTGGCCATTCCAGCTATGAGCGGCCATATTCAATACCGAGGCGCCGCCGGCTGAGATTTATATATCAAAATATCAGGAATCAACAGGTTTTTTTTATCATAATGTTTCCGTAATTTTTCAGCTATCCGTTCTGATTGTCAATGTATCGGCGACTGTCAGTTGGCTCGCGATTTTGCGGTAACCGATTGGTTAACTGTTATTTCCAGATATTTTAGCAAAAACCCCGATGAAGGGTTAAATTTCATCAGAAAAGGGTTCGTTGCTTCCGCAATTTTCATGTTATACACTCGCAAAATTCGTCCGATTTTTTCAGACATTCAGAATCGGATTTTCGATTCCGAGGTTGCTGCACTGGATATGATGCATTTCGAGTGGTCCTACATTTTTCCCCGGTCACGAGTCACCCTTCCTTTTGTTGTCTCCTTCATTTTTCTTGGAGATATAGGCGAAACAAAATTGATTCGTGAGGCCACTTTGAAAAGTCATATCTCCGGCTCACTGCCAGGAGTTACAATTTTGAGATATGGGCTGGAATCGCCTTAGTCTCAACTTAATTTAGGAAGCGTCAAACGCTTTTGATGTGTACACATGCCAGGTGTAGCAAGGGATAATGGTCAAGAGGGTAGAAAGTGATATATAACTCTTGGACCATGCAACCGAATATTTTAATGCGACTTTCGAGTGTACCGCATGAGTGTTGGTGGTGCATAGAAACTTTCCTTGGGTTCCTACGTATTTTTAACGTGAAGTTATGGCCATGGAGGGTCATGACATACCATGGTGGTAGCCATTTTTGAGGGTATGTTTTATATGCATGGTATGTGCTTCGCTATGCTCACGCCCATGTTATATATCTCCGTTTGTAGGAAGATATGTGGAGTCATACGTGGCAAGGGGTTCGCCAATGTCCTAATGGTGAGCTCCATAGCGCTAGACTAAGTCTACCGCACATATAGTGCATGTGGGAAGGCTTACAGAGCGCCCCACAAGCGCCACTATCAATTTTCCCATTTTCATGGTGCTTGTCGTGAGGAGGTTCGAAGGTGTCCCTATGCGTCCATGTGGGGATCCAAGTGGGGAAATTGTTTGCAAATGGTCCCAAGTAATTGTGTTTTGAACCATATGTTGATACCATGGGTGAGCGAAGTTATATACTATTGTGATTATCTTGAATTTAGCAACATTTGCATGTTTTTGACCTCATTTTATGCTCATTTTGTATTTTATGTGCTCAACTGGTCGGCTAAAAGTAAAGTGCCAAAGATCCGTGAACTATGGTATGTTGCTTATATGTTGGCATATGCTTCGGTGTTGCACCTCACCATATGCCAGATCACGTGGTCACTTTGGCGTGGCACACGAGGCCTCAGAAAATTAGGTCTCAAATTTGTGAGTTGACTTGTGAAGCATGACATGTATATATCCGGAGGGGTTTGGGAGCCAATGTTGGGATATTCTTGGGCATGGACCTTTGGTCTATATCACCCTTGTATATTACTTTCCGGTTTGACACATGCATGGAGCATTTGAATACTTGCCGTATGCATTTTTGAGTATGTAATTGAATTTTGGGCACTATGGTGTGATTTGCCTAGTTTTGCTATGTTGTGAGGTCATCTTCATGGGGCAATTCTCCAAGCCCAATTGACTCCAGGTCCAACCATGGTTATGTCAGGGTAGGGCATGGTCCTGAGTGCCAATCTAGGCTATGACACGCCACCTCCCCTATTGGGCTAGGATTTAGAGGCTTGCGAGTGAACACATTTTTGGGGTTTGTGTAGTGACTTTTGACACATGGCATTTAGCCATCTTATTTGACTTGGTTCAGGGCATCATGTTGGCGAGTCAAGTGAAGTTCTTGAGTCCAGGGAATGAGGGGTCTATGGCCGTGATTGTGTACGGTTCCATCTTTCCCCAATTTTGCTTGATTTGTGTACATATGCCAATTTCAGGGCTTTTCTTCTTTATTCTATTGGTGCAATTCCATGTATATGCCCAACGCCCGTGTCTCCGTGTGCACCGTGAGACGACCGGCGTGTTGAAGGGAGTTGTTGAGTGTCAACGCGGGACCTCAAACACCCTTGGAAGCCCTCAGTGTGGATTATTTGGATTTGAGCTATTGTACTTGGGAGTTGGTTATTGCAAGGGATCAGGATTTGTGTGAAGGAGCCATATTTTACTTTTTTTTGTGGGAAATTGTGTAGGATAAGGCAAGATCATGCAGAACCTGGTGAGAAGCAAGACCATAGGAGTGACAGGTTTGAGGTTTGAGGTTTGATTTTGCGGGTACTAGACGTCTTTCGGCTCCGGGGGGCCACCTGGTCGGGCCAGGTGATATCCTCCCCACCAGGTCCTAGTAAGGGGCCCTCCAAGACGCACCTCCTGCCTGGTGGCGGAGTCCCCCGGGTTCACAGAGCTCGGAGCCCCGTCCTTCCCCGGCGTCCCCGTTTCGCCACTCCCCGGTCAGTGCATCAATTCGCAGCCGTGGCTGCGGGCGCTTACCCACTGCGTCGCCCCCCTAATGCGTGGTCGCCCGGGGCGCCGGCGCCGCCGGGCCCGTGCTACTGGCTTGTCGCCAGTGGGACCCCCTTGGGCTGGCGCGGAGGCTGCCTAGCCTAGGGGTTGGGGCGTGGCGCTGTGCGCCACTACTGCCTTGGCGGGCGCAGTGCCCCGTCTGTGTGTGCGCGGCGCTCGGGGCCGGTTCGGGGGGGTTCGGGCCGGCTCCTGGCGTCGTGTCTCTTTCGTTTCCCCCTCCCCGCCCCGCGTGTTCCGCGCTGCGTGTGGCGGGCCGTCCCGTCCGGGTGTCCCTTACCCTGGCTCGCTGGTACGCCATTCCATGCGGTCTGTGCGTTCCGCGCGCTCGGTCCGGTTGCCCTTCCGGTAGTCCCCGCGTGTTCCTTTGGTGTGTGTGCGCTCGCGCTCTCGCGGTGTCCGCTCCCCCTCCCGCTGGGTGGTGTGGCGCGCGAATCTCGCGTGGTCACGGCACTGGGCGCTGGTAGGGTGGTCCTCCGTGTGTCCTGCCCCGGTCCCTTGCTCCGTCTGGCGTGCTTGGGGGGGGGGCGGTCCGGTCCCGGTTCCCCCCTACTTGGCTTGGGGTTGTGGGGGCGGCGGTAGGGCGTCCCCGGGGGGGTGCCTTCGACTGTTGCGTGGGGCGTCTGGGGTCTTGCGCTCCTCCTCCCCCGACTGCCCGTCCACTGGGTGGGCTGTCGGGGTCCGCGTTGTGGGCGCGGGCGTGCGGGTGTGGGGGCCCTGCTCTGTCCCTGTGGGGGCTGCGCGCCGCGGGGCGGGTCCATGGCGTTCTTATGCTGGGGGGCGGGCTGGGGGGGGGGGGGGGGGCGTGCGCCGCTTCCTCCGGCTGTGCGGCCGGGGCGGGGCCCGTAGGGCGGGGGGTCGCTCTGCCTCTTTCCGTCCCTCTGCCTTCCCTGGGCAGGCAACAAAGCGGGCGTCACTGGTGTTGTGCTGTCCATGGGGGGCGTGGCCCCCCATAGCACTCCGGTTCGTGCTCACCCGGCTTCTCTGGGTACGATCTGTGCGGCGTCCCGGTGCGCAGGCGTCGGCCCGCTTGTTCTTCGCGGCCCCCATGTGAGCCGGCGGCTGGGGCGGGGGGGCAGGTCACACTCCGGCTCCCCTCTCGGGCGGGGGGGGCCCATCCCCCCTGCCTCGGGGGCTGGGGGCCGGGGCCCCCGCGGCTGGCGGGCTGGTGGGGGGGCGGGGGGGGGGGGTGTCGCGCCGCGGCCTCCCTGCTCTCGCTCCGGGCGGCGGCCTGCGGTACTTCTTTCTGGCCCTCTCCGTGTCGCCGGCGCGCTCTCTTCTGGCGCGCGCGTGCGGTCGGGGCTGAGGTGCCGCCCCGGGGTGGGGGGGGCTGAGGGGCGGCCCGTGGACCGCCCCCCTGGGGGCCCCAGCTGACCTGATCCCCCCCTCTGTCACCTCGGCGTGGGCTGTGGTTATGGGAGGGTCATGTGGGGCGCGGCCTCCGTCCCGTTCCGTTGTGCGCGTTGCTCCTGCACGCCGGTGTGGGTTCGCGGGAGCAGGCCCAGCCGCCGTTGCCCTTACCGCGTCGCCGTTCCTCCTGAGGGGGGGGGTGCCCCCCCGGCCCTGGGGGGGGCGGAGGGCCGCGCCCGTGGCTCCCCAGCTGAGCCGGGTGCGGGGGGGGGGGGGTGGGGGGGCCGCCCCCCCGCCCGCTCTCGGGCCTGTGTGGGAGGGGGGCGGGGGGGCGCACGATGGATGTGTGCTGGGGTTGCGTGGCTGAAACCCAAAGGCTTTGCAAAACCCTGGGTGCACGGGCTGCCACTGGGTATGGGTTGGTGGTCCAGGGGGATTATGGCAGCGATAAAAAAAAAACCAGGGTGGGGGCCAGTGAGTGTGTTCCTCAGGGTCAATTAAGTGTAAGGAAGAAGCATGGGTATCTCACAGGGCTAGCATGGGTCAGGGGGGCCAGAGTGGCAATCCAGAGTCTCCTGTCTTATCCAGGGTGGGCGATGTGGGAGTGTGTGCCATAAAAGCTGAGTGAGGGGGCTGGGGAGGGGGGGGGTTTTGGCTTGACGCCATGGTGTGATGATCTCGTCTGCAGCTGGCGGCGCCTACTGGCCGATCGCCATTCGCCGCCCTTCCCTTGGACCCTTCCCCTCCATAGGCGGTGGTGCCCATCAGCTTCTCACCACCCTTTGACCTTCCTCTTCCTCCTTGCCCTAACCTTCCCTCTCCCCTCCCCTTTCCCTTCCCTTGGCCTTTCCCTCTGTAGGCCACCGTGCCCATCGGCCTCACCACACTCCTTCCCTTCCCTTTCCCTTGGTCGGTTGTGCCAACGGACCAAGGGGGGGGGGGAGTGGGGGGGGGCCTTTGGTCCCCTGGCGATGCCTCCTGTCGGCCGGGGGGGGGGGGGGCGGCATGGCAGTCCTGGCCCCGGGGGCCAGCCATCGGCCGGGGGGTCGCATCCTTTCCCCGCCCCCCTCTACCGAAAGCCGGATTCTCGCGCAGGCCCTCGCTGGGGCCCCTCATCCCCCGGCCGTTGTCGCGCGGCGCCGGCCGGTCGGGGGTGGCCGTGAGGGTTAGCGGTCAGTGGTTAGCGGGCTGCGGGGCAGCAGGTTCCCCCCCGCACTCGTTGTCTCCGCACTCCCTCCCGCGGGAGGTGGCGCGCCCTCTTGCGTCGTGCCGTACCGTGGGGGGGGCGTGGGCCGGGGGGCCCAGCCCCCCCCCCCAGCTCTCCCGTACCCGCCGTTTGGGCTTTCACCTGCGCCGCCGCTTGTGTGGGGGCTGGGGCTGCGGCGGCGGCGGGTTGTGCCGGCGGTAGCGCCAGTGGGCGAGGGCGCTGCACAAAGCCCGGGGGAGCCAATTGTTGGCGTCCGCATCCGTGACGCGGAGCACCGCTCCCCCTTCCAGGAAGGCCGGCCACGTCGGCTCCCTGTCGGGCCACGCCGCCCGGATCACTGACCTGAGGACCCTCTCATGGTCCTCTGGGGCTGCCCACCCCCCCGGGGGTACCTCTCGGTTTCCTCCGTCCTTCCGGAGGAGCACGGCATCGAAGGGCCGGTTCCTCGACCTCCTGGAGTTCCCCTGGTTGGCCCAGCACAACCACCCGTACACCTCCCCCACCAGGGGGAGAATCTCCTCCCCCAGAGGGTCCGGGACCGCGCCCCAGTCCCGGTCCCATGGCCGGCCCTCCTCCGCCCCCCGTGCCGGCCCCCCTCGCTGCCCCTGCGCCTGCGGCGCCAATGCCGCGCCCCGTCCCCCCTCCGCCGAGGCCATCCGCGCCGGCTCCGCCCTCGGCGCGGGGGGGGCGTGATGGTGCTGGTGTCGCGGGGGTTGGGGGGGGACGAGCTCGCCGGCGTCAGGGTCGATGTTGTAGAGGTGGTGGTGGTGGTGGTGGTGGAGGTGGTGGGCGTGGTGTGCCGGCATCTGTTGGATGCCGGGGGGGATGCACCTCACCGGCTGCACGTCCGGCTGCGGGGGCGCCCCGCCCTCTGCCCCCCTCCCTTCGCCCCGTCCTCCCCCCTGGGCTCCCATGCCCCGTCCTGCCTGTCCCTTGGGGCCCGCGGCGCCCTTGCCCTTGCCCTTGGGCCCCTTTCCAGCCCCCTGCCCGTGTCGCCGGTCCCGCCTCCCGTCCCCCACGCCCTGGCCCGCTCGCTCTCCCACCTCCCCTCGCCCTGCCCCCTGCACCTGAGCTCCCTGCCCGCGCCCCTGCGCGCCCTTCCCGTGCCCTGGCCCCTTCCCGGCCCCCTGCTCCCCCCAGCTGCTGCGCCCTTCCTGGACCACTCGCCGGGCGTCCCGCTGCCTTTGCAGCTGCGGCAGCGTGACGCCCGGCGGCGAGCGCTCGCGCGTCAAGGGGGCGGACGTGCTGCTCCCGCCCCGGGGGGAAGGGCTTTGGGGGGAACGGCTTGGGGGGGCTGGTGCGGGTGTGGGTGGGGTTGGCGTGGGCGCGGTACTTCGCGCTCTCCCTGCCCACTGCTGCTGCTGCGGCGGCCGCCGGCGAGGCGTCCGCGGCCCGTGCGGGGTTCTTCCCCCGCTTGCGCGGCGTGCTGGGGGCCGCGGCGTGACCGGCCGAGGCGGTGTCGCGGCCCGCCGGGGTCGCGGCCGCAGCCCCTCGCGCGCCCTCCTCGCTCTCCTTCGCTGCCGTAGCGGCCGCCGACGAGGCGCCCGTGGCCGCGGTCGCAACCCCTCGCACGCCCTCCTCGTTCTCCTCTGCTGCCGCGGCGGCCGCCGGCGGGGCGCCCGCGGCCCGTGCGGGGTCCGTCCCCCGCGTTTGCGGCGTGCTGGAGGTCGCGGCCGCAGCCCCTCGCGCGCCCTCCCCGCTCTCCTTCGCTGCCGCGGCGGCCGCCGACGAGGCGCCCGTGGCCCGTGCGGTTGCAACCCCTCGCGCGCCCTTCTTGCTCTCCTCTGCGGCTGCGGCGGCCCTCGGCAATGCGCCCGGTTCCTGCGCCGGGGCCGCCCCCTGTGTCGGCGGCGTGCCGGGGGCCGCGGTCCGGGCCGCGGCGTGGCTCGCCGCGGTCTCCGCTTCCTGCGCGTCAGGGCGGGGCGGGGCGGCGGGGCTGGCTGCTTGGGCGGCGGGGGCGGCCGTCCCGGCTGGCCCAGGCTCCCGGGCCGGCGGCGGCGGCCCGACCAGCATCGCCGCCTCCGCCAGCCTCCGCTCCTCGCGCTCCGCGAGGGTCTCCCCCTTCCACTCCGGGGAGGAGACGGGGGAGCGGGAGCGGGACCTGCGGTGGTGGCGGTCGTCCCGCTGGAGGGACCCATCGGAGTCTGCCATCACTGTTACCCTGGTAGGCATGCGTGGTGGCAGGCACGCCCTTCCCACTACCTCCTGGTGCATCAGTGCCGTGCCGTGGGCAGTGCCGTGTGGTGCTCTGCGGGGGGGAGGGGGGGAGGGGGTGGGGGGCTGGCTGCGGCGTCAGCCCCGCGCGGCCGGGGGCCTGCGGCCATCCACCGGCATTGGGAGGGGAGGCGGGGGAGCCACGCGGCCCACGCGTCGCACCACAGCTCCCAGTCTGGGGCGGGGCCCAGGGCCCTGGGCCCCCGGGGGTCGTCGAGCGGTGTCCGGGGCAGCCGCACCAGGTGGACCCCCGTAACGGCGGTGACCTCCTGTGTTCGCAGGAAGGTGTGTACTCCGTCCCGCGCCGCGGGCGCCGGGAGGGGGGGGCGGGGTACGGGTGTTGCCCCATAGAGGTGGGTGGGGGTGATCCCCAGGATCCGCCCCGGGTCCCCGCGGGTCGCGACGACGAGGAGCAGCAGGGGGGTGCCAGGGCACTCCTGCTTGAGGACCTGCCCCCTGTGGTGGGCACCCCTGGTCCTGGAGAGGGGGGGGGACAGGTCTGGGTTAGCCCAGCCGCGGGGCGCGTGCGTCGCCGGCGGGAGGGCGGGGCACCAAGTGGGCTCCCTGGGGGACGCCTTGTAGACAACGGTGTACGGGAGGGTAGGCCTGGTGCCGTCGTACACCGGGTTGGTCGGCCGGGGGCGGGCGGACGCCTCGTCCGCGCCTTCCACGAACACCGTGACCTCGCCCACCTCCAGGTCCTCGTCCGGCGGGTGTAGAAGGTGGAGCGCCGCATCCAGCTCGGACACTCCTCCCGGGTACGTGGCCCGCGCCTGGTTTAGGTACGGGGCCGCGTCCCCGGGGTAGCGCGTCCTGAGGGCGTGCAGCAGGGCTGGGGCGCTACTGCGGAGGGACATGGCAGACCCTGCTCCCGTCAGCCGCAGGGTGTCCCCCATGGACAGGGGCCGGCCCGACCGATTGGGGTCGCGCCACTCCATCCAGTGCCCGTAGAGGGCCGCCTCCGGGCTGATGAGCCCCGGCCGGACAGCGTTCACGATCTGGTGCATTGCCAGGAGTAGCGTAGGGGCCCCCGCTCCGTTCAGGGCGCGGACGGCCGGGAGGGCGGTCTCGTTGAGGAAAGCCCTCGCACTGCCCTCCAGGTCACACCGTGCGGCAGCGTGCGCTTCGTGTGCCTCCGCCACCGCGTCCGCCACCAGGCCCCGGACGGCCGCCTCCTGCGCTCTGCGGCGGGCCCTGGTGTGCCCCGGCTCATCCCCCCGTCGGCGTGGCATGGTGCTGCGGGCTCTGCAAAGGGCGGCGGCGGGTGGGGGTTAGGGGGCGAACACGTGCGACAGGTGCGCAACGGATGTGGGGTCCCGCAGGTGCACGTGGATCCACAGAAGGGCAGCGCCCGCGGGGCCCGCTTGTTCGTGCGAGGGGGTGTGTGCCCCCTCGATGCGCCGGCGCAAGGCCTCCTCCTCTGTTCGCCTGCGCGGGCCTGCGGGAGGTTTGGGCCAGGGGCACGCGGCTACCTGGGCGCACCGCACACACCTGTTGGCGCCTGTCGACGCTGCGGAGGACACCGTGGCACATTCTCCGCAGAGTCGGCAGGTGTGTGGAAGGTGGGAGGGCGGCGACCAAGGGTCGAGATGGCGGAGCCAGAGGCTGTCCCACCTCTGTCGGAGGGGGTCCCGGATCTCCAGCAGGCGGGCGCGGACGCGGCGCCGGTAGTCCTTGCCAAGCGTCTTCTGCTGGACCTCCTGCCACGTGTCGTCGGGGAGGATCCCGTGGTCGTGGAAGGCGGCGATTGAGGTCGTCCCACGCCGGGCGGGGGTGCCCCTGGGGGGGGCTCGCCATGTACACGTGGCGCCCGGTGAGGTGGGGCGTCAGCGCATCCCATTGGCACCCGTTCGCGGTGTCTCTGTGGAGGAGGGCCAGCAGGGTGCCGTCCGCGACTGCCTCCCACCGCACTCGCAGCCCTTCGCAGCTGTCTAGCTCCTGGCGCAGCGCGGCTGCAATGCCGGTGGGGAGCACGAGGAGCAAGGGCCCCTGGGTGTCGCCCAGCCGGGACAGGGCGTCGTCGTATACCGGCCCCCCAGCTTTGAAGTGCGCCACGGTGAGTTGGGTGGCCCCATCCTCCGGGGGGTGCCACCGGACGGTGGACGCAGCGTGTCCCCACGTGCGTATCTCCGTAGCCCGGAGCACGTTGGCGGCGTGAAGGACGATGCGGGGCGGGACGGGTGTCCTGACGAGGGAGGACACGTCCCCAGTCCATCCCGTTTGCGGCCCTGGGGCCGCCTGCAGCCATGCCCCCGTCGCCGCGTCCCACGGGTGGTCAGGCCCCGCCCCGCGGATCATGGTGGGTCTCGGCCGGGTGTCCGGCCCCCAACACCGGAACGGGATGGCGGCGTATCGTTGCGCAGGGGTCTCCGGGGCGCGCGTGGCGGCGCACCACGGGCTCCACTCCCGCGCCCACTCCTCCCCCAAGATGCGCGCCTCCCATGCAGTCATGGAGCCGCGCCCGATGATCCACGGTGGGAAGAGGGCGTCCTGTAGGTGCCTCGAGAACCCTCCCGGCAGGTCCTGGTACGGGTGGGGGCTCTCTTGGGGCGGGCACTCCAGAGTGCCATTCACAACACGGAGGGAGGCTACGAAGTCCTTGTCAGGGCGCGGGGGAGGGGGAGGGTGGTCGCCCTCCGCCGCAGTGAGCCACCGGTGCGCCCGGGCCGCCGCGCTCTGGGGCTCGCGGAGGAGTTGCTCCAGCCGGTGGTTGCGAAGTCCCCATGCGAAGTCCCCCAGCCGGAGCATGTGGTGGAGGAAATCGTCCACCGAGGTCCCTCCCGGCGGGTCGTATCGGGTTATGGCGCGGAGCTGCGCCTCCGCGTCCTCGGGCACCAGTCCGGAGCAGAACACCTCCGTCCACGTGGCGCCTGCGGAGCGCCACGAGGCCACCCACAGGGCCTTGTCTCCAGGTGGGAGGTGGCGGGCCGCCTCGTGTACCGCCTGGCGGTAGTGGGGCCAGAGGAGCCGTGAGTGGGTGCATCCCACGTGCATGTGCACCGGGGTCTGGTCCGGGCCGCCGCAGAAAAGGCACGGTTGTGGGACGATGGCGACGCCGGAGAGCCGCTCCTTCCGGACGCGGAGCCTGCGCTGCACCGGCGTGTGGCCTTCTCGGGCCCGCAGCGCCCGGCGGTTGGTGGCCGCCGCGGTGAGGTCCCGGGCGTGGACGTAGGCCGTGGCATGGGCCGCGCCCAAAGGTGTGTGTCCCCGGTGCGTCAGCGCATGGTCCGTCTGCGCCCGTTGCGCGACCTCGCCGAGCGCCCGCATCGTGGGGGGCCGCAGATCGAGATGGCCGTCACGGCCGGCGACAATGAGTTTGGCGTGGCCAGGGTCCGGGGGCGTGTTCTGCAGGACGGTGTCCTGGGACGCCGCCCAGTCCGCCTTGTGCAGTAGGGCATCACTGTGGTGCGAGGTGGCTCGGACGTACCAGAACGGGTGCCCGGCGTGTTGCCCTCGCGCGCAGAGGCCGTCCCGGAGCCACCTCAGGGGCATCTGGTTGACCACCTTCGCTGCGCCCGCGGGGACCCCCGTGGTTCGTTCGCGATCCGCGTGCCGCAGGAGGTGGAGGATGACTTCGGCGTCCACCGTGTGAACCCATGGTCTGTGGGCACCGTATTGCAGGGGGAGGGAGGCGGCCACCCCCTCCCCGTCGGGCACCGTGCCCGAGATGGCCACCGCCCACGTGCGGGTGAGGTCGGCGGCGAGAGCGACGCTGGTGGCGTGTTTGCAGGGTCCGCCCCCGGACGCGTCAGAGGAGGTGTGTCCCCAGGCCTCCGTGATCCAGTAGTATCCGGTGGGGCTGAGCCACCCCGCGTTGAGGTCGGCGGAGTGCCACCGGACGTCGGGGTGGCTGGGGGTCAGTTGGTCCACGCTCAGCGCCCTGGTGTCGCCTGGGCTGATCGCCGGGTGGTCGTGCAGCCGGACCTCCGCTCTGGCGACCGTGCTTGCCCAGGACCGTAGCGCCGTCACATGTTCCTTGAGCCACGCCGGGCCCCCACGCTGGTGCACCACCAGGTGTTCCGTGTCCTCCGGCTGGTCCTCCAGCGCGTGTACCGCCATGTGTGGGTCGTGCGGCACCCCCGTAGCCACCAGTAGGGCGGTGCCACGGGGGAGCCCACGGGGTTGGGGCTGGCCCGCCCCCACTTGCACTATTACCCACTCGGCCCGGAGCTGCGCTTGCCCCGTCGCTTGGGTGCATTGGTCGTCCGTGGTCACCAACCACAACGGCGTCGGCGCGTGGGGCCGGGGGCGCAAGGGCTCTGGCCACGCCACGTCCGCGTTAGGCTCTTGGTGCTCGCTTTCCGCGAGTACGTCGCGGAGGATGTACATGAGGGCTGCTGGCGGGTGGTACGCCGCCCCCCGTGTGGGGGGGGATAGGCCGTCCCGGCGGCGGTAGCCCCCGACGTGGAGGTGCAGGCCGTCCGGGGTCACCCGTGGGCCGGTGTGGGTGTCCTGCTTAGCCCTCGTGGGGTGGACGAGTCTCAGGCGGGGGTCCCGTGTGCCGGTGGTGTGGAAGAGGTGGGCCAGGGCGTCGCGCCACCCGGGGTGGTTGGTGGGCTCCTGCTCACGGCGGCAATAGTGGAGGTGTTCATCGGCGCATTGGTTGAGGCACTCCCGCACCGCCGCCGGCCACGGATCGTCTTTGTCGGGGAAGGGGTGGCGTGGCCCGTGGTGCCCGTGCCACGGCGATGTGTGTGGCACCGTCAGGCGGCACGTGTCGCGGTGTCGCAGCTTGGCGGTGCGCAGCGTGACGATGTTGCCCGGCGGGGACTGTAGTTGGACATGGGCCGCCCTGGGGCACGCGATGGGGTTGTACATCCCCACTCCCACGGCGGCCAGGGCCCGGGGTATGCGGTTGACCCAGTCGCCTCCCGCCAGAGTTGCGAACTCTTGGACGGGGTAGTGCACCTCGGGACATATTCCGTGCGCGCCGGCTATCTCCCAGAACATCTTGGTGACCTCGGCGCGCACGGAGGTTGCGCGGTGGTGGACGAGTGTACCCACGAGGGCCACCGCTGCCTGCTGGCACCGCGTGGGCACCCGTTTGAGCCCCAGGGTCCAGTCATCCTGCAGGCTGTCCCGCGAGGCGTCGAAGGCGTACCGCGCTCTATCCTTGGCGACCTGGACCGTGATGTGGTCCAGGTCGCGTGCAGTGTCGGAGTCCTCGGCGATGAAAGGGGCGACGTACTGCGTCAGCCCCCCGAGGATCGCCAGGATGACGTCCTGCACCACTTTCGGTGGCGCGAGGGTGTTAAGGCACCAGTGGTGCACCGCCGCCAGGCGTAGCCGGTGCTTGCGCTGCAGGGAGAACTTCCCGTCCGGCTGCAGCTGGAGTCCCAGGTAGGGGACGGAGTCCGCCGCTGGTACCCAGTACCACGGGTTTTCCAGGTGGGGACAGAGGCGCAGCTGCAGGCCCGGGACCCCCTCCGTGGTGGCCATGGCGCACTTGCGGGGGTTGAGCTCCATGCCCATCATCCCCAGGTACGCGGCTACCGCCTCCACGCCCTCGACGAAGTGCTGCAGCGTGTGGGCCACCACCAGCAGGTCGTCGATATAGGCCTGGATGAGGCCGTGCTCGGCCCCTCCCGGCGGGCGCAGGCGGTGCCCCTGTGCCCTGAGCAGGGGCTCCAGGAGGAGCGCGTACAGCAGGGAACTCTCGGGGTTGCCCTGCCGGACGCCGCGTAGCATGTGGACGGGCTGCGTTAGCCCGTGTGCTGTGACGATGCGCAGCCTGGCGCACGTGTGGAGGAAGAGCAGGAGGTCGATGACGTGCGGCGGCACGGAGAGGTGGCGCAGGATGAGGTGGAGGGCGCCGTGTGGGGCGGTGTCGAAGGCCTTGCGGGCGTCAAAGGAGAAGACGTAGTTGGGCCTTCCCCGCTGGAGCTGCCGCTGCGCCATGAACAGCGGGGGGCCTGTGTTGGAGCCAGGGAGGGCCCCCTGCTGCCAGTCGCTGACCACTCCGTGCCTTGTGAGCACTTCCGTGATGCGCTGGGTGAGGGGGCCCGTGAGCAGCTTCATGTCCAGCTGGCCCAGGGCTATGGGCCTGTAGTCGTCCAGTCTGGCAGAGCCCGGTACCTTGGGGCTGAGCCAGATGTGCGCGTCCCTCCAGTGCATCGGCGGCGGGGCGCCGCGGAGGATGGCCCGGTAGGAATGGACCAGGAGCCACTGTACGGGTACTGGGAGGGCCTTGATGAAACGGGCCTCCACGTGGTTAGGACCTGGGGCCTTGCCATCGGCCTTGTCCAGGGCGGACTTCAGGTCCTGCATGGAGTACTGCTGGACCTGTGTCCAGGCTTCCTCAGGGACCCGGGGGAATTGGCGGCCGAGGACTGCCTGGAAGCCCGGGAGGTCCACCGGGCGTTTGTCATACAGTTCTCGCCAGAAGGCGCGAACTGCGAACATCATGTCGTGGGCCTCCGTGAGGAGCGTTTGGGTGTTGGGAACCCGCACGTTCCAGAGGCCTGACGGGCCTGGGGCCTCTACCTCTATGGCCCCCCGCACGGCTTTCCATCGCTGGGCGATGTCGGGGGCGTGGTGGCGCCAGAAGTCCTTGATGGCGCGCTTGCGGTCCGCCGCCAGAAGGGCACGGAGCTGGCGAATGTCCTCCTCGAGGGCGGCTGCTTGCCTCTCCAGCTCCTCCTGTAGCTGGCCCTGCTTGGTCGGGCGGAACGCGGGCGACACACCCTGCAGCTCCTCCGTGAGCCGGAGCGCCACCTCGGACCGGATGCCATGCCTGGCCGCGTCCGCCTGGTACGCTGCCGGCGCGCGCGCTGCCAGGGTGTCATAGCGGAGGACCGCTGCCTGGAGCTGC
The DNA here is from genome assembly GCA_964036045.1 of Eutreptiella sp. 'Long Island Sound 2002'. Classification (NCBI taxonomy): domain Eukaryota; phylum Euglenozoa; class Euglenophyceae; order Eutreptiales; family Eutreptiaceae; genus Eutreptiella; species Eutreptiella sp. 'Long Island Sound 2002'. The sequence continues at coordinate 3,198,612 of OZ038389.1, read as the reverse complement.
TTTCCGCTCTCCGGGTGTCCCCCTCCACCGGGTCCGTTCCCGCCAGAGACGGCTGCCGGCGTCCCACCACGCGCGCCAGGGCGTCATGCGTCGCGTGGAGGTGTTCGAACACCTTGTCCACCGCGGCCGCGGGCATGGACCCGTAGTCGTGCTGCTCTGCGGGACCCAGCCAGGGCGCCAGGGAGGGTTCATCCTGCGCGCCGGTGATCGCCGCCCACAGGCAGTGTTGGACGGGCGCGGTCTCGGCGTCGTACGGGAGGAGGCGGCCCTCCGTGTGGCTGCAGGGGGTGGGCATCGCCGCGCGCCCCGCTGCGCTGAGGAGACCCGGCAGGGCCAGGCGGACCGGGAGGTGGTCTGAGCCGACCACCTGGGGGTGTGCCATGCCGCGAACCCAGACGCTTTCCCGCAGGGACCACAGCAGGAGGGGCTCGTTGACCAGGAAGGTGTCCACCCTGTGCCGGGACGGGTGGAGCGTGGGGGTCATGTCCTCCTCGCCGCCTGCCACGGCCCTTCGGAAACCGCAGGCCTCCCAGCCCGCTCGGAAATGCTCCGTGGCCGGGTTGGCGGGGACATCCATGTAGATGTTGGTGTCGCCGGCGATGACCACCGGGTGCCTCCCGCCAAGGCTGCGTGCCGTGGCATACATTTGTATGTCGGCCCAGAACGCCGCCCGTCCCGCCCACGGGGAGCAGCCCGCTTGCGGCCCGTGGACGTTGATGAGGGTGAGGGCTCCCCCGTCCGTGCGGATCTCCAGGGCCGCGGCCTTCCCGGGGACAATTTCCGTGAAGCTGAGCACCTCCTGCTCCGCCACGTACTTGCTGCTGACCGCGGTGAGGAGGCCCCCCCCTCTCGAGGTGCAGGTGGCTCCCGTCTCCGCCAGCCGGCTGCTGAAGAAGGCGGTGTACCCCTTGTCTCGGAGCGCCGCGGCCACGTGCATCTCCTGCGCCCTGGTGGCGATACCCGTTTCCTGGAGCATGATGGCAAAGCCCCCCTCCTGGGGCAGCATGCCGGTGATGAGGTGCTCCTTGTCGGTGCAGGCCGCCGGCCCCCGGCGCCGCCGGAGTGTGTCCCGGAGGGACCGGTCTGGCGGCACGAGGCCGTTGTGCAGGTTCCACGAGAGGACCCACAGGGCGTCGCCCGTCATGTCCTCCTGGAGTCAGCTATCCCGCATCGGCATCGCCGCCGGGTTCGCCGGCGCAGCCAGGGCATCTGGGTGCGCCGCATCCGCTGAGCCCGTTCCCAGCGGGGCCCACAGGGGGGCCTGGGGGACCGGGGGAGCCAGGGGGACCAGGGGGGCCAGCCCCGCGGGGATGGACATGGACCCTGGTGGGGCCGCACCGCCGGCCCCCGGGGCCGCTCCGGGTGCCTCCTCATCTCCATCTGCGTGGTCGGCTGCCTGGGGCGGGGGGCGCCGGGTGTACGGGGCGTGCCATGGGGACCTCCGTGCTCTCCCCTGCAGGATGTTGGTGGCCGCCTCCTTGTCGTCCGCCGGGGCCGCAGCGTGCACCGCGTGCCACGCCAGGTGTTCCAGCATTGCCCCGCTGGTGTAGTACTTGTCCGCACACAGGGGGCATTTCGTCGGCTCCGTGGCCCCTCGCGCCGGGGGGAGCGGCACCGACTTCCGAATGGCGCCCTCAGCCGCTGGCTCGAAGGGCAGGTTGGCCAGCGGCACCGTGTGAGGTGCCAGCGTGCGGCCCGGGGCCGCCGCATCGAGGGCTCGCGTCGCGGGTGCGGGCCCGGGACCTCGGATGGCATCGCGCTGCGCGTCTGCTTGCAGCCACATTTGCCAGTGCGTGGAGCCGATCTGGCGGTCGGGCTTGCCCCTCCATCGCAGGTCGTGGAGGGCCTGTAGCCAGTGGTACACCGCGGTCGGCACCGCCAGCTGGAGCTCCAGGTCGGCGGTGTGCGCCGCTCCCGGCCACACTCCCGGCCTCGCCGCCCGGGCGTTGTCCTTCAGCCTGACCTGGAGCAGGAGGGCGTGGTGTTCGCCCTCCCGCAGCGCCTTGAACATCATGCAGGTGCAGTCTGCCACGCGGATCACGGCTTCGGGCCCCGGCAGGCGTTCGGGGTCGCAGACGACGATGTGCGCGTCCGCCGGGCTGAACAGGCAGACCACCCACTGCGGGTTCTGCTGTCCCCGTTGGGCCACCGCCAGGGTAGCCGCTGGGCGGGCGTGCGTGATTGGCCCCGCGTGGAGGTCCGGGACGTCCGTGGCCCTGATGGCGTCTCCCTGCCACGCGGCCCGTAGATGCTCCTCCTGGTCCGGGCTCCACACCAGTGTGGGGGGGTTGACCCACCCCGGTTCCTGCCTCTTGTTGGGGGCGCTGACAGTGTGTAGCAGGACCGCCAGCGGCCAGGGGTCCGCCGACATATAGTAGGCCTGGGTGGGCCCCTGTCGCCAGTCGATGTGGGGCAGGGGCGGGAAAGCCCCTTGCCTGGCGGTGCTGTGCCAGATCGTCCATCGGCCTCCGGCCAGGACGTGCGACTGGGACCCTCCGGCGTGGCGGTGTATGATGGCCTGGTAGCCTGCACTCTGCAGTACCAGTGCCTCCCCCTTCTTAGGCCCGGGCGGGGGTGTGCCATCGCCCGCATCCCAGACGCGGGTGCGCCCGCGGAGCGTGGCGTGCCACGGGTCTGGTGCATCGCGGTGAGGCCCTTGTATGCATCCCGCAAACTGCGCCGGGCCGTGGTGGTGGACGAAGCTCTCCCCGCCGTCTGCTAGCAACGCCGCCGCGACAACGTATAGTTGCTCCGCCGTGAGGGGTGCCGTCGCATGCTCCCAATCTAACCCAACCAAGCCACAGGAGCCCCGGCAGCGCCATGAGCGCTGAGTCTTCTGGAGGAAATGATACAATCAGAGCAGCAAAAGGACGCCAGCCATGGTGAGCGCCCATTTTTCAGTGTGAGGGAGACTGTAGGTATTTTAAAGTAGATGTGGAAACCAAGGAAAGGCCAAGAAAAATTCCCTTTTTCCTAAAATGCGACAGTGGTGGCCAACACAGCACAAGGGGGGAGTAAGAAAAAGTGCTTTTCCATTGCTTTGAGGCATACTCTAGTTGTATTAGAGATGCACTGAGCATCCATGCATTTTTATCTTAGTATTGGTCCAACCAAAAGTGGTGATAACACATTTTGACCTATGGAACCAAACACCCAATCAGGAGATGGAGTGGACCCCTTAATCCCCTTTCAATGTGAAGTAAAACATCTTTTCCTGAGTTGACTGAGCACTGACATACCTAAAGTAGAGCCTATGAATTTATCTATGTTTTTCCATGAATTCTTAGCTATCCTACTGGTATGCACCCTAGGGGGCTGGGCACCTCTTTTTGAGGGGTCCTGGGTTCAATTCCTGGTCAGCCTAGCTAAGTAGGAAGATCCCATGTGACATGGCAGTGACCTCATCGCCACATACCATGCCACCTCAGCACATATGGGACCCAAAACAAAGAGTGCACATCTCCTAAGATGGCACTATGGAGAGAGAGTGATCCTGAGGCAGTTTTCTAACTCTTTTCCTAAAACATTTCAGCTATCTTTGTGAATATGCATTCATATGTGACCTGAGTTGCAGTTTCTGTGAATATCCAATCATCTTTCACTGTTTACACTGCAGCCCTTCATGCTTTGATCCTGAATTACCTTCTCCTTGCACACTTCTGGCTTGGGCTATCCTGGATTGACTTGGACATACTGTATTTCAATAAACAAAAGCTTTTCATCTACCAAAACAAGCAGCAGGACACCCTACAGCAACAGCAAGCAGCAGGAGAAGCAAAAACACAGTGCTGAAAACACTATAAACTTTTCTGGTAGCAAGAGGCAGCCTGTCTCTGTGCACCGGCAGCGACCCCGCGCCGTACAACCAGTGCTCCGAGCAGGCAAATATAAGCAGAAGGGCGGACTAAGATGGATCCAGGAAGAGTGGACGCCGACGTGAAGACAGCGCCAGCGCCTGAGGCACCGGCAAGGCCGGCGCCTGGCGCTGTACCTTCGGCGGAGCCCTTACATGGGCCAGTGGATACGGCGGAGGACTCCCTGGATGGCCTCCAGACGGCCTTCAGGGCCCTGTCGGTCGAGGAAGTGGTCTCTCAGCCTCCGCCTGTGAAGAGGAAGAGAGAGAACGAGAGCGAGAAGGATGCTGGAGAAGGAGCAGACGAAGGAGAGGAACAAGGGCAAGACCCGACGCATGACCCTACCTTCGAAGGCGCACCAAGCGCTTCTGGCCTCCACGCATCACCCTCTCCCATAACCACCACACTCCCAGCCGCAGCAACATCAACTTCCACAACCAACCCGCCTATGGCAGAGGGCACAGGCTTTACTGGCATGCCTCCCTACCCCGCCTATGGTATGGGCCCACCTACCACTGCGCTCCATGAGGCAACTACTGCCAGTGAGCCGGTGGCTTCCAGCTCTGCGCCGCGATGGTATGCGGCTGACTATCCCCATCCACTCCACGCCACTGGAACCTATATGGATGTTCCTGGGTATGCTCCTGGGTATGCACCTGGGTATGCACCCTTGAGTGGGTTGAGGAGAGGACCAGAGTCTCTGGGAGGCAGGAGTAGAGGATCGGGAAGATCCTCCAACAGGTCCCTGACGCGGTCGGAGATCAACGAGGTGCTCCGAGGAGCCACTTCGAAAATCCTGGGCGACCTCACGCAAGAGATCAGGGAGAAACTGGAGCCCCTGATGATCCCGTCCCATGCGTCACCTACGACGGTGGGAATGTCACCCCACCGAGTACAGGCTAACCACCTGGCGGCAGGGTTGACCAATACCCTGGGGAGCCTGAGGAGCCGACCGATGACGACTCCTGCAGCAATACCGAGAAGTCCATTCGTCCCGAGAACGGCCCAGCCGCCCTACAGCCACGTGACGAACTCGACGAGGGCCGAGCTGGACCACCTGGGGCCTACAGCCTTAAGGGCTATGGTGGACGTAGAGCCTTATGGCTCTAGTGATCTTGGCGGAGACCCCTCCGATGACGAGCCGCCGTCGATGGATTCTTCTTCGCCCTCAGATGACGAGGACCCTGAGGACCCCGAGGACCCCAAGGGTAAGAAGAAGAAGAAGAAGAAGAAGAAGACCCGACGCCCTGAAGGACGCCGAGCTCAGGAGGCGAAGGCTATTGCCACCTCCAAGATAGTGGTGAACCTGCCTGAGTTCACAGGCAAGGACCTCAGCGAGTTCGCTGAGAACTTTGGCCGGTTCCTACGACTGACCGGCCAAACCCACGCGAGTGGGCGAGTGAAGTGCGATCTGCTCCTGCACTGCTGCAAGACCAAGTACCTGGAGAAGCAGGTCAGGCAGATCGTGACTAACTCCGCCACCTTTGCCGATGTGTTGGTTGCCCTGGAGAGGCAGTACCCGACCTACGAGACCGACCTCTCCATCAGGGCCGAGATCCAGAACCTGCCCGTGCTGCCCAACAACCCCAAACCTGGCAGGGTCTCCGAGCTGTTGGCAGACCTGGATCACTGGGCTGGACGACTGACGCCCGGTTCCTACAGCAGCGACGACCTGCTGTTTTGGTTGTGCGCCAAGCTCCCCCGAGAGCTATGGGACGAGTGCCGTTTGACGGCTGAGCGCAAGGCTAGATCCCTCCGCTACGAGGATCTATGCGTGCTGCTCCTGGAGATGGCGCTGGAGAAGGAGAGCGACCAGCACCTGAACAACTACCGTCCTGTTGGTGGAGGTTCTGGAGGCAAAGGGTACCAAGGGTCCCGACCTGGGCAGGGGACTACCCCCAAACACGCCCACGCCCGCCTAATGGAGAACGTGAAGGAGCTATTCTGGTGTGATGCCAGAGACGAGCAGGGCCACCTGCAGCACGCCTCTGACTGCGAGCAGCGAGACTGCTTCGTCGTCCAGGAGAAGCAGCAGGAGAAGATCACCGGCGCCAAAGTGAAGCTGCCGGATCATTACCGCTGCACCATCACGTGTGCATTCTGCGGTGAGCGGAAGCACTACGAGGATGAGTGCTACCATAAGCAACGCCTATCGGCGAAGCTTAAGGGGGAAGATCCTGGCAAAGGCTCAGGCAAAGGTGGAGGCAAGGCCAAAGGCAACGACTCCGGGAAGGGCAAGTCAAAAGGACGTGGTCAAGGTGGTCAAGACAAGGGTCAAGGTGGACGAGGAGGAGGCGCTAACCGCCAGCCCGACAACAAGAACAAGGACAAGAACGGAGGCAACCCCAACCCTAATCCAGGGGGGGACTCCGAGCCCTCTGGAGGGCAGACTGGTCCTACCACACGCTCACAGATGCAGGCCCAGCAAGAACAAGGAGCCAAGCGTGAGCATGAAGGTGGTGACGACGGCAACGCTAAGAAGAGGAGCCGTTTCATGAGGATGGCCCGCAAGTTGCGGAACAAGGGGTTCGAGGTGACCTGTCCCGCGGAGTCCTGACGGGGACGCTCTGGTGGCACCCAAGACTTAGTGTTTTGGGTACGTATCCGACTAGGGGGACGTGAATACCTGGGGGTACTGCATACTGGCGCCACAATATCGATAGTGGCCAAGAAAATTTTACCTTGTGGGAGCCTGAAGAACACCATGACCACCGCCGCTATACGCATGGGGGATGGACATGTGGTGCACAGCTGCGGGGACTGTGAAGTGGAGGTACCTATGGGCTCCCGAACTATCGCCCATCGGTTCTATCTGATGGACACTGAGGCCTTCGACTTTGTACTGGGTACTGACTTCTTCGTGGAGCACTCCCAGATACAATCCCTGACGCTGCAAGCGCCCTACCTCCTGTACGTGGACCACGGCAGTGGCAGAGAGTCTGTGCCACTGGAGCAGTCGGAACATACCTCGAGTTACCTGAGACTATCGAAAGAGGAGCACTCGAACATGATGGCGGCCTCCAAAACTGAGGACTATCAACTATTGGGGGAAGTGCTAGAGCAAGGTCTGAAGGAGTTGGGTTACTCTCGAGAAGACCTAAGTGTGGAGCTGTTCGCCAGCGACAAGCAGCATGTACTGGACCTATACTGCAGCAAGGGGAAGAACTGCAGCTACAAATTTTACTGGCCCTCTTTCGGGATGGCCTACGGGAACCCCAGATTCAGTGAACTGGGGAAGGTGCTGACCAAGGTGGCCTTGGAACGTTCCTGTATGGTCCTGTGTTCCCCCAATTGGGGAGCCCATGGGGGCAACGAGTACTGGCGAACCCTCCTTGACAAGCTGACTATCAGCTCTGTGCGGTTACCTGATGAGGCCATCTACGTGCCTCTGGGACGCAAGACGCCCATTGGGAAGCCGGGATGGGGGAGTATGCTCAGCGTGGTGGACGGAAGTCTTACCACCATCCCTTGGGAGGACCTGGACCCGACTCTGGTCCAGGCTATACAACGTGAAACCGATGGACTCGCCTTGGGTGACTTGAAGGATCGCCTACGACCTCAAGATGCTGTTGAAACTACACCCGGAGGAGATGAGTACGTCGTGACTGACACCAACGCCCCCAACTCTCCCTGCCATGTACCTGTTCCTGATGGAGTCTCTGAGTGTGGACTATCTGAGCTACCTAGCTCTATCCACTCAGACGACGAAACTGAGCACGACGCCTTCTTCGTGCAGACCGCGGTGGAGGAAGTGGAGAACGCCGAGTACGTCGCCCCACTAAAGCCCCTACTCTCCATGAGGGTGGAAGACCCCGTGGATGAGGAGCTGGACCCCCGATCCAGGCTCAGGGAGTATGTGGATTCCAAGAGGAAGATGGTGGCGAAAAAGCTATGCTACGCGAAGCCTACCCGCAGCTCATGGCCACTGAAGCAAGGACGTATGGGAGACCTATCCCAATTGAAGGAGGACCTCGAACAGAAGATCACCACCTGGCAAAGGGAGGTAGATCTTAAGCTCATGAAGAGCGTGTGGGGCGCCCATGTGAGGACCCCCGAGGAGGACGACCTCTCGGAGGAATGTGTATGTGAACCCCCTCGAGCTTGCCTATGTTGCCATCGTCCACCGGAGATGGTTGAACAAGACCTTCTGTATGCCTACCAAGGGCTGAAGGATACTACCACGGGCGAAGAGTCGGTGGAGGACCACCTCCCGGCGTCTATTACTCAGGGGGCAAGCAACTTACACTCCGACGAGGACATGGAGGACAAGATCAAGGTCTTGGACCCGCGGGTACAGAAGCTGATAAGGACCTATCTGGAGGTGTTCGGAGAACTACCCCCTCCAGCCTCATGTGACAAGCTGGTACAGATGGACCTCAAGCTGAAACCCGAGTTCGTGGGTCACAAGATCCGGAGGAGACCCTATCCAGCTCCTAAAGAGCAGGCCGACGAGATCGAGCGACAAATACAAGAATGTATCGACGCTGGCCTAGTCCTGGAGTACAAGGACGGGGACTACCCCCTACACTGCAGCCCCTGTTTCCTGGTGGCTAAACCTGGGTCTACAGCCAAACGGCTGGTAGTGGACTATGGAGAGCTGAACAAGAAGACGTTGAACCACTCAGGGTCCATTCCCAATATGGAGTCTACCCTGGAGAAGATAGCCTCCTGTCGCTACAAGACCAAGATGGACAAGCGAAGTGGATTCTGGCAAGTGGACCTGACGCCCAACGCGCAGGAACTACTGGCCTTCATCACCCCTCAGGGGAGGGTATTCAAGTGGAAGGTCATGCCATTTGGCGTGGCTAGCGCACCCGCTCTGTTCCAAGAGCTGATGAACAAGATCTTGTCCATCCTACGAAGGAGACCTAAGGTGCAGGAGCTCATATCCCGTGGTGCCCAGATGGAGGCTCACATCGACGATGTATGCCTCGGGACCAATACCCAGGAGGATCACCTAATCCTCTTGGGTGGGTTCTTTGCGGTCTGCCAGGGGAACCACACACGACTCAAGCTGGAGAAGTGTGAGTTCATGCAGGAGACCATGCAGTACTTGGGGTTTGACGTTGGCTATGGGTGGTGGACCCCAGCGGCCTCTAAGGCCAAACCCCTGATGGATGCCAAGGTACGACACGAAGACCCCAAGAAAGGACTTCATGATGTACGCAGTTTCATTGGGGCGTGCAACTTCTATCGCCGCCACATCAAGAACTTCACCTATACCAGCGCCGTACTAACGGACTTGATCAAGAAGAGTACTACTTGGCGCTGGGGCCCACAAGAGCAACAAGCGTTTGACAAGCTCAAAGACAAGGTAGCCAACGCTAAATGCTTGGGCGTGCCTAGGGCACAAGGAGAGATTATCCTGGTGACCGACGCCAGCAATGTGGGCGGTGGTGGAACGTTGTTCCAATGGCAAGCACTGGAGAAGGAGGAGTTCGACTCGGCCATTTCCCAATGGGGGACGGAAGGTCTCAACCGAGATGGAACCCTCAAGCAGAGCTACCCTGACGACAAGTGGGTCCTAGTACCTCTGGGCCACTGGAACTGGAAGTGGAACCAGGCCAGGGGGAACTACTCCACCTATGTGCAGGAATTGCTCGCGGGTATGCTGGTGCTATCCTCACAAGCACGACTGTTGGGGAGTAACCCTGTGGTCTGGCTGTGCGACCAAGAACCAGTCCGCAGTTTCCTGAAGGGTCCCCCACCTGAGAAGGCCAAGCTACGGCGCTGGTGGACCTACCTCAGTCAACTACGGCTGACGGTACACCATATCCAGGGAGTGAAGAACGAGTGTGCCGACTACATCAGCCGCAACAACTTCGACGCCCTGATTGGTGCCCGGTCTGAAGCGCTGGCTAAGGAGGCGTTCAGCCGTATGGACGTACACCTGGACCTGAACATGACCATGATACGCCCCCTGGATGGACTCCAACCATCGGAGTACCTACAGGAGTTTTGGGATATCTACCGGCGCCTGGAGAAACGCCTTGAACCCCTCCTGGTCAACCAAGACCAGTGGAAGCGGGACAAGAGCTACCTCTGGCACGAGGACCGCATCGTGGTGCCTAGTGACCGAGTCCCAGCGCTGCTGAAGTGGACCCATGAGTCCAGTGGTCATGTGGGTGCTGACCGTACCCTGAGGCTGTTCAAGCAGTGGTTCCACACTACGTGGACTGACGACCAGCTGCGGAAAACCCTCCAGCCTATCGTGGTCAAGTGCCCGTGCAGGTCCTGTAAACCAGGGGATATCAGGGACAGAGGTCTCTACTCGACCCTGCCCATCCCACACTGTGCCAACAGTGTTCTATACGTGGACTACACGGAGATGCCGAAGCTCGGGGGCTATGACTTCGCCCTCGTGGTAACCTGTGGGTTGACCAGGTTTACCAGGGTGTTCCCATGTACCAAGCACATTACCGGAGAGGAGACTATCAAGATACTCCTGGAGGAGTGGTTTTGTGTCTATGGGGCGCCGAAGGAGATCAACTCCGATGAGGACGTACGAGTACGCTCAGATACTGGCTGGTACAAGAGGGTCCTGAGATCCCTCAATGTCCAGGTGTCTACGGGGATTCCCTACTCTCACACGAGCAACCCCCTATGTGAGCGACAGATTCGTGTCCTGAAGGAGAACGTCAGGATATGGTGCAAAACTGAACGCACCAGAGACTGGGTGAGACTACTCCCCGTCATATCCTTGATGATGAACTCCCAAGAGAGTTCAGCTACTGGCTACTCGCCACATGAGCTATTCATGGGGCGCCCGGCATGGTTCCTACATGCCCCCTATCCAGAGGACACCCATTCTTCTGTGGGTGAATGGGTCCAAGAGCAACAAGCGAAGGTGGACAAGGCCAAGGCTATGCTCCAGAGAGTGAGGGAGCGTCAGTGGAACAAGAAGAACAAGCACCGTGTACCGGCCACCTACCAAGAGGGGGACTGGGTGCTGGTGCACCACAGTCGACTACCCGCCTGGCCACGCTCTACCAGCGATGACCCATACTTCGGGCCGTACAAGATCCTATCTGTGGATGGACACCGTATCACCGTGCGGTGTTCTCCCCGTCTAGGGGGGACCCTGGTGTGCGCTGCTCAACACCTGAAGCGCTACCATGATCCTGAAGACCTCTGTGGGGAGGAGTGGGAGCTGAACGACGAGGAAATCGCCGCTCTGGACCTACAAGGGGCTGCCAGCCCTATGGAAGTTGAAGGTGAACTCCCCGACATGAACGCCGAGGAGATGGCTAAGGAGGGCTTCTACCTGGTGAAGTCTGTCCTACGCCACCGCTATCGCCAGGGTTGGCGCTTCCTCACCCTCTGGGAAGGGTTTGGAGTCGAAGAGGCCACCTGGGAGCCCTTCTCTGCATTTGTTCTACCTGAGGGACACCTAAACTCAGTTCTGGTTGACTACTCGTCCCAGAACAACCTTGGTGAGTTGCTGAGGCTCGCTGAGACGCTTGCCTCCAAGACTAAAGCTAGGGACTGAACCTTACCCTTACCTGCCAAAGCGTATGTGTGAGTGTGCTATTCCTAAGGTCCTGAGGGCAAGCCGCAGAAGTGGTGTCCTAATTATACCCAAGTCTGCGCCCTTGCTAAACCTGGAGGGTTGGCTTATTGATGCCACGGGGTACGCCCAGGGTCTCCCCTCCCCTATGCGCCCAATTTCTGTGCTGGCGCAAAACCTTGGGGGAATACCCAGCGTGCCAATCCAGGTATTGTTTTCCCTACCTATCTGTCTACTACAGGGAGGGGTGGCCAAAAGCTATGAAGGCATGAAAACGCCGTTTTGCTATGTGGCCAAAACACTGACCTAACCACTGCCACAGCCCACCAACCCTGCGAAAATTGCAGGAAACGGGTGGGACAGTGACACACGCACTACAGGTCCTACACACCCTACAGTGGCACCATCCTGGTGGGCGAGCACTGGGGCAACTGGCTCAAGCCCCCACGCAGGACTACCACTCCTACACGCACACTCTACTGGGCGTTGCGAAGGTGAAGGTCTCATGGGTCCTAGCGACCCTCCTGTGAAATGACAAGAGAACACAGCGCTACTAAGCAACTGTGGCCTAACAGGGGACGCCACAACGCGTTTCCCCTGCAAGGGCTTGGAGGGAAGAGGTGCTCTCGCGTGCAAGGCGCAGATGTCGATGAAGTCGGAGCGGAGTTACTTGTTTGTGTGATCTGCGCCCTTGTTTAGCAGGGCATAAAAAAAAAAGGCTGCTGCACCCATCACCCTACCTGCCCACCTGTAGACAAAGGCAAATGAAAGGGCGTTTGCGGCGGAGGAACCAAGCCACACTCCAGGTATTATACCCTTCTCAGTGTGACCTATAATACACTGTCCGCAAACACGCTGCAGAAGCAGCTACCCTTGTCAAGCAAGCAAGCGTTAAGGGACTCCTCAGGTTCTCTTAAAGAACGTACCGAGGAGCCCCTGGGTAGCCTAAACAAGGTTTACCGTGCGCACTTCGCGTGGCCTACCCTTTAATGCGTGTGTGCATGCACGAGTATGCGCGAGAGCGTAGGGCAAATCTGCCCATCAGAACCCAAATCACGACTCCACCAGGGGGCGGCCCCGCCTGGGCTTACTCACCTTACCTACCGCTGGAGAGTGAAAGCAAGAGAGGGGCGCACGCGAAGAACGTTGCAATGCACTTGTGTATATGTCTAATCACCCTGATCTGACCGCTAATCATCTGCAATCTTTCTAATCAATCCCTCTATCGCGTTCTATCTTTGTTAGCGCTGCTACAAGGCTCGTTCACGGAGACACGAGACGAGCAATGTGTATACGGCATACGAGAAGAGCATACCTGTAGTTTATACCTGATTCATTGAAGTCTTTTCAATTGATTTTCGAATTCTTGAATTTTTGAAGCTTCTATTAGTGTGGGTGGAATCTGTATGTTTATTTATTAATGTGTGTCTCGTCATTTTCAAGACTACGTGAGACATACGTTTATAATTGCATTATTTCTCCATTTTCCGGCGATTCGCTAGGAGGCGCTCCTGCGCGCCGCCATTTTATGCGTATGAATTTCTGGATTTAAAAAAATCCAGAGATGACTATAATTTCTATAAAAATGTGCTTCTGATGCACAATTTGATTCTGCTCAGGTGTGTCGTTTCAGAAAAATTCTAGGCCGTCATTTGACGGACTTTGGTGTCGTCGCTTCGTTTTTGCGTGGATTCGTACATAAATCTCCCATTCCTGCCTCTGCAGATACCCACGCGCAGCCTCGCTGAGTAGGCCGTGTTCGGGCCGAAACGCAGGTGCCTGGAGAGACTGAGCAGAACCAAGACCCCACCAAGGGGCAAATTAATTTCTTTTTCGACTCCCTTCGCCCTAAGACAGGTCACAGGTCGCCAGCAGGTTTACGAGAACCCATGCGAGTGTGTATAATGTGTCTTGCGTTTGGGTTGTGTCGACACTGCGTCTTGGAGGGAGGGTGCATATGCACATGTTTGGCATGCTCCCAATCTAACCCAACCAAGCCACAGGAGCCCCGGCAGCGCCATGAGCGCTGAGTCTTCTGGAGGAAATGATACAATCAGAGCAGCAAAAGGACGCCAGCCATGGTGAGCGCCCATTTTTCAGTGTGAGGGAGACTGTAGGTATTTTGAAGTAGATGTGGAAACCAAGGAAAGGCCAAGAAAAATTCCCTTTTTCCTAAAATGCGACAGTGGTGGCCACCTCAGCACAAGGGGGGAGTAAGAAAAAGTGCTTTTCCATTGCTTTGAGGCATACTCTAGTTGTATTAGAGATGCACTGAGCATCCATGCATTTTTATCTTAGTATTGGTCCAACCAAAAGTGGTGATAACACATTTTGACCTATGGAACCAAACACCCAATCAGGAGATGGAGTGGACCCCTTAATCCCCTTTCAATGTTAAGTAAAACATCTTTTTGTGAGTTGACTGAGCACTGACATACCTAAAGTAGAGCCTATGAAGTTATCTATGTTTTTCCATGAATTCTTAGCTATCCTAGTGGTATGCACCCTAGGGGGCTGAGCACCTCTTTTTGAGAGGTCCTGGGTTCAATTCCTGGTCAGCCTAGCTAAGTAGGAAGATCCCATGTGACATGGCAGTGACCTCATCGCCACATACCATGCCACCTCAGCACATATGGGACCCAAAACAAAGAGTGCACATCTCCTAAGATGGCACTATGGAGAGAGAGTGATCATGAGGCAGTTTTCTAACTCTTTTCCTAAAGCATTTCAGCTATCTTTGTGAATATGCATTCATATGTGACCTGAGTTGCAGTTTCTGTGAATATCCAATCATCTTTCACTGTTTACACTGCAGCCCTTCATGCTTTGATCCTGAATTACCTTCTCCTTGCACACTTCTGGCTTGGGCTATCCTGGATTGACTTGGACTTACTGTATTTCAATAAACAAAAGCTTTTCCTCTACCAAAACAAGCAGCAGGACACCCTACAGCAACAGCAAGCAGCAGGAGAAGCAAAAACACAGTGCTGAAAACACTATAAACGTTTCTGGGTGCCGTCGGCGCGTGCGTCGCGGCCGGCCGTCGGGGCCGCGTGTCGCGGCAGGGAACGTGGGGCAGCAGTTGCGCCGGCCACGCCGCCACGGGACCCATGGTGACGGCCGCGACCGCGGACGCCAGCGCCGTGCGGTCCGTGGGTCTGTACTGCCGGAGCCCCGTGGTATCTCGGGCGAGGTGCCTGCAGGCTGCCATCCAGGCCACCGCTCCGCAGTTTGTGCAGTCCGGTTCGGCACCACCCGCGTCGTCGCTTCCCCTTTGCTGTACCGTGGTGGCGGTGTCGAGCGGGGGGCCCTGCTGTAGCGCCTCGGGGTCCTGCCCCGGCGGGAAGGCGGGCGGGACTGGCTGCGGGTAGTTTTGTGTGCCTCGGCGCTCCGGGTGCGTGTGGTACAGGTTTTGCCGGCGGTGTTCCGGGGCTGCCCTTGGTTGGAAGAGGAGTTGGTGCAGGTACCAGTGGCCCTCCGCGGTGGACGGGTTGCGGAGCGTTAGCCACTGTTCCACCACGCCTCCTGGGTGCGCGGCCTCGACGCGGCGCTGCAACCCCAGGCGGCCTAGGCGGTTGGACGTGCCCGCGGGTGGGATGTGGGCTTGCGGGTAGAGCACCCGCAGCGGCTCCAGCGCCAGGTCCAGCACTTCGTCGTTGAGCTGCTTCGTGAGGGCCGACGCCCTGTGCAGGGCGTGGAGGACCCCGGGTGTGGGGGCGGTGAGCTGTTCGAGCACCGGTCCCGGCGGGTACCGCGCACCCGGGTTCGTTAGCCACTCCCTGGTGTGGCTCAGTACGGCCTTCCACACGTCCCTTGTAAAGGCGTGCTGGGGGGCCAAAGAGGGGACCATCCGTAGGAGGCGGTGGCACGCCGGCGGCGATTGCATGGGCTGTGGGGCGGTCGCCGTGATCCACCTGCACACCGTGCCGGGCACGATCGCCCCCCATTCCACGGTCCCCATGCCCTCGGCGTGGATCAGCGCCTGGCCCTGGACCATGGGGAAATAGGGGCTCGAGCGCCCCTTTCCTTCCTTCCACCGTACCCAGGCGGCCCCCGCCTGCAGGCTGCGGAGCAGGGCCACGCCGCGGAGGAGCGGCTGCGGGAAAGTCCCCTGGACGGCCTGGGTGGCGTGGGCCAAGGTGCCCATGGTCAAGTACCACAACGGGAGGGTCCAGGGGCCCGGCAGCGGTTGCGCCCCCCCTGCGTCCAATCGCCACTCGGAGTCTGGTGCGGTGGCCGGGACCGTGTCCGTCTGCAGGAAGTGGCGTGCCTGCTTGTCGGGGTGCCGTTGGAGGGTTGCCGCGAGGCTGAGCCCCTCTGCCGCTGGTGCCACCGGGAGGCCGCCCCGGGGCCTGCACCAGGGGTAATCCTGGTCGGCCGGCCAGGTGTGGAGGTCCCGGGCGATGTCCTCCGCGGTCCCTGTGGGGGCGTCTTCTGGTGCCAGGTGCCACATGACGGCGAGCACCGCCCACGTGGAAAAGGCCCACGCCCGCGGGGGGGTGTACACCTGGATGGTCAACTGTGGGCACGCCCGCCGCACGCGGGACGCGTGGAGCACCCCTCGGACCATGTCCGCCGCCAGGACCAGCACCATTCCCGAGGGTTCCACAATGATTCCCTCTGCGGGTCCGCCGTGGCGGCCCCGGGTGTGCAAGGCCACTGCCGCCTGTCCCGCGTGGGTGACTCGGTCGACGGCCTCCTGGATGTTCACGCTGCCGCGCGCGGTCTCATCCAGGATCCAGCCCTGCGCCACCCCGTAGCGTAGGGCGGCGCGTGCGGCCGCGGGTTTCACCTCGGGCAACGCTCCCTCATCGGGGCCGGGCTGGGGGTGCTGTTTGGGGCACCAGCCTTCGCCGGTGCAGTGGCCCCGTTTCCACGCGGGGCAGATCGCGGGTATGCTGCCCGCTGGCGGCGCAGGTTCCGCGGGCGCGCCTCCCGTGGGGGGCTCCGGCAATGCCTCCAGGTCGGAGTCCGTGCCCGCGTCCCCTTGTGGGGGGTCTCCTTCGCCGTCTCTGAGTCCCAGCGCCCTGATGACCTCGTGTGCTTCGTCCAGCGTCGGAGATCGGGGGCGTGTCTTGCGTGGTGCCGCGGGTTCCGCCATTGCTGTGTCGCTGTGTCTAAGAGCAGGGGGTGGGGTGCGGATGTCCCGTGGCTGGTGCGTTGGTGCGCTGGTGCGTTGTTCGGTGTGGGGGTGGTGGATGGGCATCCCCTGGAGGGGCGCTTTCCAGCGTTGCGAGGGGCGTCTGGTCTTAGGCGCTGTCCCTCTCCCGGTCGCCCGTCCTCCAGAGCGGGCAGCCTGGGTTCCGCGACCCGTGTGTCCCGGGTGCGGTCGATGCGGGCGTGTGGGCCCAGCACCGGCCCCACAGCGTGCGCCCTTGCGGGCCGGCGTTGCTCGCTGTGGGGGTGGCGGAAGGGCGTCCCCGGCGGGGGTGCCTTCCACCGTTGTGAGGGGCGCCTGGTGTCAGGCGCTGTCCCCCCCCTGACCGCCCGTCCTCTGGAGCGGGCAGCCAGGGTTCCGCGACCCGTGTGTCCCGGGTGCGGTCGATGCGGGCGTGTGGATCCAGCACCGGCCCCACAGCGTGTGCCCTTGCGGGCCGGCGTTGCTCGCTGTGGGGGTGGCGGAAGGGCGTCCCCGGGGGGGTGCCTTCCATCGTTGTGAGGGGCGCCTGGCGTCAGGCGCTGTCCCTGCCCCGGTTGCCCGTCCTCTGGAGCGGGCAGCCAGGGTTCCGCGACCCGTGTGTCCCGGCTGCGGTCGATGCGGGCGTGTGGACCCAGCACCGGCCCCACAGCGTGCGCCCATGCGGGCCGGCGTTGCTCGCTGTGGGGCTGGCGGAAGGGCGTCCCCGGGGGGGGTGTCTTCCACCGTTGTGAGGGGCGTCCGGCGTCAGGCGCTGTCCCTCCCCCGGCCGTCCGTCCTCTGGAGCGGGCAGTCAGGGTTCCGCGTCCCGTGTGTCCCGGGTGCGGTCGGTGCGGGCCTGGGGACCCAGCACTGGCCCCGCAGCGCGCGCCCTTGCGGGCCAGGGTTACTCTCCTTGGGGGTGGCGGAAGGGCGTCCCCGGGGGGGGTGCCTTCCATCATTGTGAGGGGCGCCTGGTGTCAGGCGCTGTCCCTCCCCCAGCCGCCCGTCCTCTGGAGCGGGCAGCCAGGGCTCCGCGTCCCGTGTGTCCCGGGTGCGGTCGGTGCGGGCGTGGGGACCCAGCACCAGCCCCAGGGCGTGCGCCCTTGCGGGCTGGCGTCGCTCCCCGTGGGGGTGGCGGAAGGGCGTCCCCGGGGGGCGCCTTCCACCATTGTGAGGGGCGCCTGGTGTCAGGCGCTGTCCCTCCCCCGGCCATCCGTCCTCTGGAGCGGGCAGCCAGGGTTCCGCGTCCCGGGTGTCCCGGGTGCGGTCGGTGCGGGCGTGGGGACCCAGCACCGGCCCCACAACGTGCGCCCTTGCGGGCCGGCGTTGCTCGTTGTGGGGGTGGCGGAAGGGCGTCCCCGGGGGGGGTGCTTTCCACCGTTGCGAGGGGCGCCTGGTGTCAGGCGCTGTCCCTCCCCCGGCCGCCCGTCCTCTGGAGCGGGCAGCCAGGGTTCCGCGTCCCGTGTGTCCCGGGTGCGGTCGGTGCGGGTGTGGGGACCCAGCACCGGCCCCGCAGCGTGCGCCCTTGCGGACCGGCGTTGCTCGCTGCGGAGGTGGCGGAGGGGCGTCCCCGGGGGGGGGTGCTCCCCACCGTTGTGAGGGGCGCATGGTGTCAGGCTCTGTCCCTCCCCTGGCCGCCCGTCCTCTGGAGCGGGCGACCAGGGTTCCGCGTCCCGCGTGTCCCGGGTGCGGTCGGTGCGGGCGTGGGGACTCAGCACCGGCCCCACAGCGTGCGCCCTTGCGGGCCGGCGTTGCTCGCTGTGGGGGTGGCGGAAGGGCGTCCCCGGGGGGGGTGTCTTCCACCGTTGTGAGGGGCGCCTGGTGTCAGGCGCTGTCCCTCCCTCGGCCGCCCGTCCTCTGGAGCGGGCAGCCAGGGTTCCGCGTCCCGTGTGTCCCGGGTGCGGTCGATGCGGGCGTGGGGACCCAGCATCGGTCTCACAGCGTGCGCCCTTGCGGGCCGGCGTTGCTCGCTGTGAGGGTGGCGGAAGGGCGTCCCCGGGGGGGGTGCTTTCCACCGTTGTGAGGGGCGCCCGGTGTCAGGCGCTGTCCCTCCCCCGGCCGCCCGTCCTCTGGAGCGGGCAGCCAGGGTCCCGCGACCCGTGTGTCCCGGGTGCGGTCGATACGGGCGTGTGAACCCAGCACCGACCCCCAGCGTGCGCCCTTGCGGGCCGGCGTTGCTCGCTGTGGGGGTGGCTGAAGGGCGTCCCCGGGGGGGGTGCCTTCCACCGTTGTGAGGGGCGCCTGGTGTCAGGCGCTGTCCCTCCCCCGGCCGCCCGTCCTCTGGAGCAGGCAGCCAGGGTTCCGCAACCCGTGTGTTTCGGGTGCGGTCGATGCGGGCGTGTGGACCCAGCACCGGCCCCACAGCGTGCGCCCTTGCGGGCCAGCGTTGCTCGCTGTGGGGGTGGCGGAAGGGCGTCCCCGGGGGGTGCCTTCCACCGTTGTGAGGGGCGCCTGGTGTCGGGCGCTGTCCCTTCCCCGGCCGCCCGTCCTCTGGAGCGGGCAGCCGGGGTTCCGCGACCCGTGTGTCTTGGGTGCGGTCGATGCGGGCGTGTGGACCCAGCACCGGCCCCACAGCGTGCGCCCTTGCGGGCTGGCGTTGCTCGCTGTGGGGGTGGCGAAAGGGCGTCCCCGGGGGGGGGTGCCTTCCACCGTTGTGAGGGGCGCCTGGTGTCAGGCGCTGTCCCTCCCCCGGCCGCCCGTCCTCTGGAGCGGGCAGCCAGGGTTCCGCGACCCGTGTGTCCCGGGTGCGGTCGATGCGGGCGTGTGAACCCAGCACCGGCCCCCCAGCGTGCGCCCTTGCGGGCCGGCGTTGCTCGCTGTGGGGGTGGCGGAAGGGCGTCCCCGGCGGGGGTGCCTTCCACCGTTGTGAGGGGCGCCTGGTGTCAGGCGCTGTCCCTCCTCCGGCTGCCCGTCCTCTGGAGCGGGCAGCCAGGGTTCCGCGACCCGTGTGTCCCGGGTGCGGTCGATGCGGGCGTGTGGACCCAGCACCGGCCCCACAGCGTGCGCCCTTGCGGGCCGGCGTTGCTCGTTGTGGGGGTGGCGGAAGGGCGTCCCCGGGGGGGGTGCCTTCCACCGTTGTGAGGGGCGCCTGGTGTCAGGCGCTGTCCCTCCCCCGGCCGCCCGTCCTCTGGAGCGGGCAGCCAGGGTTCCGCGACCCTTGTGTCCCGGGTGCGGTCGATGCGGGCGTGTGGACCCAGCACCGGCCCCACAGCGTGCGCCCTTGCGGGCCGGCGTTGCTCGCTGTGGGGGTGGCGGAAGGGCGTCCCCGGGGGGGGTGCCTTCCACCGTTGTGAGGGGCGCCTGGTGTCAGGCGCTGTCCCTCCCCCGGCCGCCCGTCCTCTGGAGCGGGCAGCCAGGGTTCCGCGACCCGTGTGTCCCGGGTGCGGTCGATGCGGGCGTGTGAACCCAGCACCGGCCCCCCAGCGTGCGCCCTTGCGGGCCGGCATTGCTCGCTGTGGAAGTGGCGGAAGGGTGTCCCCAGGGGGGGTGCCTTCCACCGTTGTGAGGGGTGCCTGGTGTCAGGCGCTGTCCCTCCTCCAGCCGCCCGTCCTCTGGAGCGGGAAGCCAGGGTTCCGCGACCCGTGTGTCCCGGGTGCGGTCGATGCGGGCGTGTGGACCCAGCACCGGCCCCACAGCGTGCGCCCTTGCGGGCCGGCGTTGCTCGCTGTGGGGGTGGCGGGAGGGCGTCCCCGGGGGGGGTGCCTTCCACCGTTGTGAGGGGCGCCTGGTGTCAGGCGCTGTCCCTCCCCCGGCTGCCCGTCCCCTGGAGCGGGCAGCCAGGGTTCCGCGACCCGTGTGTCCCGGGTGCGGTCGATGCGGGCGTGTGGACCCTGCACCGGCCCCACAGCGTGCGCCCTTGCAGGCCGGCGTTGCTTGCTTCGGGGGTGGCGGAAGGGCGTCCCCAGGGGGGTGCCTTCCACCGTTGTGAGGGGCGCCTGGTGTCAGGCGCTGTCCCTCCCCCGGCTGCCCGTCCTCTGGAGCGGGAAGCCAGGGTTCCGCGACCCGTGTGTCCCGGGTGCGGTCCATGCGGGCGTGTGGACCCAGCACCGGCCCCACAGCGTGCGCCCTTGCAGGCCGGCGTTGCTCGCTGTGGGGGTGGCGGAAGGGCGTCCCCGGGGGGGGGTGCCTTCGACCGTTGTGAGGGGCGCCTGGTGTCAGGCGCTGTCGCTCCCCCGGCCGCCCGTCCTCTGGAGCGGGCAGCCAGGGTTCCGCGACCCGCGTGTCCCGGGCGCGGTCGGTGCGGGCGTGGGGACCCAGCACCGGCCCCACAGCGTGCGCCCATGCGGGCCGGCGTTGCTCGCTGTGGGGGTGGCGGAAGGGCGTCCCCGGGGGGGGTGCCTTCCACCATTGTGAGGGGCGCCTGGGGTCAGGCGCTGTCGCTCTCCCGACTGCCCGCCCACTGCTGGGCGGGTTGCAGGGGTTCGTTGGGTGTGTGCGGTGTGTGTGGTGTCTGTGCCGTGCGTGTCGTGGTGCGTGGTGCCGCTCTTCCCTTGGTCCTCCGGTGCTCCCCTCTCCGGTGTCTCGGTGCGGTGTTGTGCTCGCCGTGTGTCCGCCGTGTCCCCTCCCCTGTGCGCGCCCCTTGCTCGTCCGCTGGCTACCCCTTGTTCCTGTCGCGGCTTCGTTGCTCTTTACCCTTTCCTCTACCCTTCTCCCTGACATGCACTTTTTCCCTGCCTCCGCTTTGTTGTGTGTCTCTGTCTTTTTCCTTGTCGGCCCGGGCTTCCTCCTTTGAACCTGCGTAGAGAGAGGGGAGGGCGTAAACGGGCGTGCGGCGGCGGCGGTTTTGTCGCGGCACGGCACCTCGAGCTGGCTGGTACGTCATGCGACATGTGTGTGCGACCGGCGTGTGCGTAGGTTTATTGTCCCACTTGCTCCCGTCTTGGCTCCACCCCCCTTCGGCCGCTACCCTTGCTCGTTGCCCGTTCCGCGCGCGCGGCGTGGCATGCAACATACCTGTTTCTTTCCCCACTACCTTAACGTGTCCTAGTCCTCCTGCCTTGCCGGGCGTTCGCTAATGTGAGACGACGGCACGACGCAATACTTGTCCAAGCGTCTAGGACAACCCTACTTTAACGCCCGGACGACGCAAACACGAGCATACGCTTCTCCTTGGGACCTGTGAGGGGAAGAGAACGTGGGTGCATGCACGTGTGTTTGTCGGGACCCGGCACACGACGGCGCTATGCTATTTGTGTGTATGCTCCCCGTGTCTCCCTCCCTGGCTATTTGTGTGTTCTAATCAGCGCCATAGGAGTGACAGGAAATGGTGGAAGGGGTACAGCAGGGGCCGGTCCTGTTGTTGTGGTTTGTTTCTTGGGAACTCGACTGCACTCCTGTGCCTCTTTGTTTCTCAAAATCCGAAATGCAAAATCCCAATCGACAAACCTCGCAGGATCTTTAGACGGGGCACCAATAATAACACAATCTCGAAGACATAAACCCTGTTCAAAGATCGAAGTATCTTACAGCGCTCATTCACAGTTGGCATTCGATGCTTCTTTATTATTCACAGACTGTCAGCGCGATTGCGACTGCGACTTGCGATTTGCGCGCTGTTGCGCTGCGCTGTTGCGCTGCTGCTGTTCGAAGCCATAACACTACCCCCCCGTTGAGACCTCGAAGAGGTCTCACTCACCTGGGCGGGCGTCACAATGTCGAATGAGAGCAGGCCAGACAGAAAAAAAAATTTTTGGGCCTCGACATGTGCTGGCTACAGAAGCATAACAGTGGACCAATCCTGGTCGAAACAGTGGACCAATTCTGGTCGAGATCACACACCGAGGTGCAGTCATGGGACACCCGTCGTCAGCGCCTCATTCACACGCCGTGTTCAACTTTGCCACGGCTGCGGCTTTCCGCGGAGGCTGCAGAAGACAACCTCGTCAGGCACACTGCACGGGCGCTGTACCCGCAGCAAGGCTGTGGGCACGTCGAACCATAACATACCATAACATCGAAGCTGGATGCTCAGCAGACCAACAGGCCTGTACATCTGTCAGCTCGACAGGACATATGGAGGCATTCGATACCATTAATGGCATCCAGACTGTCGAATAAGCCATTACTTGGCATCCAGACTGTCGAATCAGCCATTACTTGGCATCCAGACTGTCGAATCAGCCATTACTTGGCATCCAGACTGTCGAATAAGCCATTACTTGGCATCCAGACTGTCGAATCAGCAGTCCGTGCCCCACGTGAACGTGTACGAACGATCCACGGGAAGTCGACATAGTTCATGCACTTCCTTTAGTGTCTCGACACCAGCCATGAACTTGAAGGTGTCATGACCCGTATAGTGTCGACGGATATCACTGTCGAGGGCACGCTTCTGAATCAGGATACCAGATCGATGGTTCAGCAATCCAAGGTTGGGATCACCAGGTCGGTCGTCGACGGGGCAC
Source organism: Eutreptiella sp. 'Long Island Sound 2002' (assembly GCA_964036045.1). Taxonomy (NCBI): domain Eukaryota; phylum Euglenozoa; class Euglenophyceae; order Eutreptiales; family Eutreptiaceae; genus Eutreptiella; species Eutreptiella sp. 'Long Island Sound 2002'. Next base: position 3,175,728 of record OZ038389.1, on the reverse strand, counting down.
TTGTACTGGAATACGAAGACATGTTCACGGGCAAGCGCTCGAAATTGTCCAGGTCCCAGTGTTTGTGCCCTGGTCGAATAGAAGTCCCAGAGGCTCGACGGTTTCCAAACGTCCTCACTCCACAGATCGGCCCGATTGGTGACCTGGAAGGAGTACCCGTGATGTCGACCAGTAGACCACCGATAGGTTTCCTTCGAACCAGTACCAGCGGCCATGCTGTGGTAGAACTGACCAGTTCGCGTATCGACTCGCCACCACGGCGTGTCGGCAATCGAAAGTCGTCGTACGACAATGACGGCGCTGATGTCGTCCTTCTCAGGGCCGAGGGCATATCGGTCGACGATCTCAAGCGTGTCGGTTCGAGAACCTTCTTCTTGGAGTCGACCGAGGTGTTGATGGACATAGGGGCCGTCAGCGAGGGAACTCTGCAGAGCGAATCGAACCGCTTCTGCAGTCACAAGGCTCGAAGCCGTGTCGACAATCACCGCTTCGAGGACTTGGTCTCGGCAGCTGACCTTGCGTCGATGTGCAGCCTTAAAGTCTTCGTGGATCGGCGTGAGGTACTTGAAGAACGGAATGTCGAAGTGGTGCTGATAGGCATTCGACTCCATCGACAAGAACCGGTGATTGAGGGGGTCCGGGTGGAACGGGTCGCTCGCAGGCGAGTCGGTTTTCTCGATCTCTTCCCGTTCGTCAGCATAGACGTCCCTTCGAAACTTGACCGTCCGACGCCAACGTTGTCCATCTTGGTATCCGGCCTCGAAGGGGGACATGAGGTATGTCGAGGTACCCAGGCGTCGAACCAAATCGGGGGCATCCACGAAAGGGAAAAGAGTGACATACTCTTCATTCGATGAGTGAAGGGCAGCAACTCGTCGGATTGCCCTATCGAAGTCGTGGTACCCGAGTCGTCCGGGTCCAGTCTGGTAGATCGTCGCCAACTGGACAAGGTCGATGGGGGCGCCTGGTGCGACGGCGTTGTACGCGTAGGGTTCGATCTGTTCTCCGAGTCGAAAGTATTCCTGGAGCTGGACCGCAAGGTCCTGTGTTCGATGTGGAGCGCACCCATATCGTTTATACCCAAGTCGAGAGGTGCCTCGAAGGCCGCGCAGTTGGTGTCGGCGAAGAAGCAAATCGACTTTGTACGCAAGGAAGGGGGCTCGATCTTCGAAGAGCCAGTCGTTCGCCTGGCAAACCTTTTGAAGATCACGGATAACTCCGATAATCGAAACGGCAACGGGAGCTTCTCGTCTCATCCTTTCGTGGGTCCAGAAGCGTCGATACTTGAAGATCAGGTCGATCCCATCCGCAACGTTTATCAGGTCGTCGATACCCGAGATCTCTCGATGCATGCGGTTGAGTCGAGCAATTTGACTCGGCAGGGTATGTTCGGTGAGGTCTTGTCGGAATCCATAATCGAGCTCTTCATCATAATGTCGCCATTTCATGAGGGCCGTTCGAAAGTTTTGACAAGCCACTTCGATTTTCGTATACCATTGGTATCCTGGCTTACCACCAAGGTTTCCATGCTCATCGGAAGACGTGTCAGGGGCACTTCGAGCCAATTCGTACGGGAATGGTGCGGTTCGACCCCAACTGTCGATGCAGATGGTCTTGCCCAACTCGACAATGGCGGCATTTGCGTTCGACACGACTTCATAGTGTTTCTCGCTCAGGAACGTGTGCGGCTTTCGAAGACCAGCCATGGTACTCGACGCAATAGTGAGTACCGATGGTTCGAGCTTAGTGTAGTCCGTCTTCATCGGATCATCTTCATGTGTCCCAAATCGATAGGGTGGCTTCAATCCGAACGTTCCCAAGTGTCGAAGTTCGTCGATGGTCTCGATTTCATGATTGTACTGCGGCATGTTGTAGGGCTGCCATTTCGACTCCGGCACCGGCACAGAATCGTAGCTGGGTGGTGCTGTCGACCGCGCGGGTTCGTAAGGATATTCTGCTTCGTCGTCGGACTCGAGTATCCAGGGTTCAGCGTCGTAGTTGTAGTCATCGTCGTGGTAATAGGAGTCAGCGTCGTGGTAGTAGGAGTCGGATTGGTTCGTTCGAGTAGAAGCTTGTGTTTTCGGGGCATTCGAATGCCAGGATTGGTCGACCCAGTCGTCTTCGACTTTCGGCTCTCCGGTACCCGGATCCTCTCTGGACGACCTCGATGTCCAGGTGTTCGGCCTCGATGTCCAAGAACTGTCGACCCATCCGGGCGCTGAACAGAAGAAGGAAGATCAGTCGTCGTACCCCGTGTAGCAAGCAAGATCTTCATCATCAGAATCGAACCAGTCAGGGCTTGAGCACCGCTCTCGAAAGTATTCTGCATCGACCGGGGGAGGGGGCCCGTACAGCTTACAGAGTTCCGGCGGCATGTCGGGTGGAGTCCCCCCCTTCGTCGGTTCCAGAACAGGCAAGCTGGCCAGGGCTAACTCGAGCACTTCCAAGCCTTCGGCGCCTCCTGTTATGATGGTACGTCCACTCAGCGCTATTCCCGCAAATTTCCCGCGAGGGAACACACCTCCCTTGCCTCCTTTCGACGGGCCTCCTTTTCCTTTCGAGCTCCCAGCATATGCCGACTGGCTGTAGTGCGGCGGTTTGAATGGATCGAGAGGTCGATTCGGACGAGTTGGCACTGATGCTACCGACAAGCAGCGGCCAGTTGAAGTCGTCCTCGCTGGGGGTTCGATCGCGTCAACATCGATGACGTTCGACGATGTCGCTCGAGAAGGCGGAGGTCGAGAGGAAGCTCGGGGCGTCCGGGATGTAGTACCATAGGCGGAGGCTCCGGTGTTCGACCCGGAACCTCGCATGAGTTTTTCGAAAAACCACGCTGCAGAGAAGAGTAAGGGTGTTACTCAGTTACTCAGGGTGGAGTCGAAGGAACTCAAGGTACACAGGATCCTCATCTAGATCCTTGCTCGACTCCCAAGACCATGTGTCGTCATCCCATTCACAACGGTACAGGAATGTGCGGCGCTTTTTAGATCCCACTCGACGTCTAGCCACAATCTTGACAAGTCGAGGAGATTCTCCAGTTTTGACAGGGGGCATCGGAAACTCCCACACCGGCTGTCCCTCTCGATGGACGTAGGGTGTTATGCTGTCTCGATTGAAAACTCGCAACCCATCGAAGGGGGCAGGGATGTCCAGTTTGACATTCTCGCCCTTGTTCAGTACCTCGAGTATTTTGTAAGGGCCGCACCAGACAACATCGAGTTTCCCTTTATGTTGATATTCAGGCACCAACACCCACCATCGTTCACCGACTTCAGGCACTCGAACGTGTCGGTCCATTTGCAGGACCACATGCATCTGGCGTCGACGTTCCTCGGCAAGCATTGCACGCACAGAATCGAAGATACGTTCCGCTCGTTGCATGTAATCATTCACGGTCGATGGTTCATGTGCATGAGAAGTCATTCGGGGAAAATCCAATGGAAAATGGGGTGTTTGTCCTTCATCTATCTCGAACGGGGATAGTCGAAGACTATTGGATGTCAGGTTGTTGAACTGGATTTCGGCGAACAGGAGGTCGACATCCCACTCGTTGTTGCCGAAGATGCCGTGTGTACGCAGGCGCTGGAGGATGGACTGATTGCTGCTCTCCGCCAGGCCATTGCCTCGAGGGCGGTTGGCCACTGTTTGATGCATCTCAATCTTGAAGCGCTGGGCCAACTCCTTCCACGCCTGAGACTCGAACAGCTTGTCTCGGTCAGAAACAATTTGTCGAGGGCATCCTTTCAATCGAATAACCTCACGTAGGAACACATAGATGAGGTCGTCGGCTGTCATATCCTTGCGACAAGGGATGAACATTCCACGCTTGGAGAATCGGTCGACTACAGTCATGATGGCATCATGGCCCCTTGTGGTCGGCGGCAATCCCGAAACCCAATCGATGGACACACTGTGCCATTTGGTGTCGGGCACCGGCAAGGGTCTTGGGACTCTGGCGGTGTCGACTCGTCTTGATTTCGCCGCTTGACAGACATCGCAACTTAGTATGTATCGCTCGACATAGTGTCGTAGGTGTGAACATACATAGTCGCGCTTAATCAGGGCCATGGTTCGAAGGACTCCTGAGTGGCCATAGAACTCCGACTCGTGATACATAGCCACAATCGACGTAACCAGCGTTCGGGGGACAAGCACACGTTTGCCCATCATCGACAAATGGAAGAATTTGCCATCATCGAAGGACAACTTGGCATCTCGAAGCTGGTGTCGTGCCGCAGCGCTTCGAATTGCGACTTCGTAGATGTGTTTCGTCCGGGGGTCCTCCCGATAGGCTGTCGCCCACACAGCTGTCGAAGTCAAGTCTTTGCACTGATAATGTCGATGTACTCGGCGGTGTGTACCCTTAAGACTCGAAGGGTACGGCGTGTTCCACCCAACTTTCGGCAAGGGAACCGATTGCAACGTGCCGTCACGGTGACGTCGACAGCAAATCAGTTCCGCCATGGTCGGTGCGTATCGAAGTTCATTGCCAAAGGTGACTCGAAGGGGGCGATCCATGCTTACATCGGGGAGGTCGTCGGTGTCAGTAGACGTGTCTGGCTCATTGCCAGCCTCATCGAGATGCATGTTTGGTTGGTGTGAATTCTCAGCCATGATCTCGTCCGATGGTGCTGGATCCAGTCTCAGGTCCTCCGGCTCCGCAGTTGTCGCGCTCGACGGTCGCGGCTCCAGGTCCTCCGGCTCGACGGCGGGTTCGGTGTCGAATTGGAGGGCTGGTTCCGCAAGCTCATCTGCGTCAAGTTCCTTCCCCACGGAGCGTCCGCTTCGTAGTGAAACGTACAGGTGGTCGTACGGCTGGGGCCACACCTCGTCATGAGAGAATGTGTCTTCGAGTACATGTAGGAACTCATCGACAGGTTCTCCTTCCGGTGAAGCCCAGTCTTCGACCAGGGGAATTGCGAAAGCCCGTGTACGTGTAGCATTTTCGATCTCCATCAACTGCCGCGAAGTTAAACGAGAGCAGGCATCTGCCGCAGGGTTCTCGAGGCCCGGCACGTACCACAACGTCAGGTTGTATTCCTCGAGGAATTGGGACCATCGTGCTTGCCGTGGTGTCAGCGGTCGAGGACAGGTCTTGAGATATCGAAGACTTTCGTGGTCAGTGTGCACGTGCACCTGCTGCGCTCCTCGAAGTAGGTGAAACCATTGTTTCAAGGCTAATACGATGGCCAACAACTCCTGTTCTCGAATCGGGTATCGAGTTTCCGCAGGCTGCATTTTCCGCGACATGAAGGCAATAGGTCGAAGATGTCCCTTGTGCTTCCCATGCGCACATCGTTGCGCCAGCGTAGCACCGACGCAGTCTTTCGAAGCGTCTGTGTACAGGTGATACGGCTGTCGGGGGTCGATAGCACTGAGATGTGTCGCGCTGATCATCGCCTGCTTCAGCTTGTCGAAGGAAGCTTGGTGGACGGCTGTCCATTCCCACTCGAAGTCTGCCTTAAACATTGCACTCAGAGGGGCTGCGACAGCTTGGAACCCTTCGACAAACTGCTGGTAAAATCCACACAATCCAATGAATTGTCGAACTTCATGGACCGTAGTTGGTGGAGGCCAACCTCGAATGACCTTGATCTTTTCGGGGTCCGTGTGTACTCCATCTTGGTCGATGATGTATCCGCAGAAGGGCACTCGACTCTGAAAGAATGTGGATTTATTGATGCAGGGGAAGAGCTGGTGCTCACGGAGTAGGTCATGTACCAGGTCGAGGTGTCGTTGGTGTTCGTCCGCATCCTTCGATAGGACGAGGATGTCGTCAATGTACACCCATACAAAGATCCCCAAGTGGTCTCGAAGGACATCATTCACGACGCGTTGGAACGTCGATGGTGCATTGCAGAGGCCAAAGGGCATAACAACCCACTCGAAGGCGCCAAATTGTGTGTTGAAGGCGGTTTTCTCGATATCTTCGTCTTGAATTCGGATCTGGTGGAACCCACTAACAAGGTCAATCTTTGAGAATACGGTGGAACCCCCCAGTGTACTCAAGATGGATTGGATCGATGGCAAAGGATATCGATCTCGTACAGTTCGTGTATTCAACGCTCGGTAGTCGACGCACATACGCCATTTACCATTCGCTTTCTTCACCAGTAGGCAATCCGCTCCGTATGGACTCGAGGATGGTCTGATGCGACCAGATCGATGCAACTTGTCCAATTGTCGTCGAAGTTCATCTAGTTGGCTCGGATCCATTTTGTAAGGGTGTACCCACGGTGGATTTTCTTCCGAATCGAGGCGTATTCGATGGTCTCTTCCAGGTCGATGCGGAGGTAGGTCTCCATATTCCGCTTTCTCCCGGTCGTAGAGGTCCGCCCACTTGTGTAATCGACTCGGTAGTTTGCGTCGAACAGGGTCAAGCCCGTCATCATTGTCATCACTGGCTTGCATCTTATACATTTCATCGACCGGCACTGCTGGTCGAGGCATGCAACACAGAAATACTTGATCTCCCGTGAGATCAGATCGACGGATCTCTCTTTTGAGTTTCGGCAACGAAATGTACTCAATCTCCATATCGCTGCACTCCTCATCGGTGATACCATCTTCCGTTTCGGACTCATCGTACGTGTCAGTACTGCGCTGAACGTGTGTCGACGAGTATAGGTCAGGGTGTTCGTTGGCATGTGGGGTAGGATTCCCAACCGGACTCGCTTTCGAGGAACTGGATGAAAGTATCGAAAGAAGGTCCAGCTTTGAAGCTGCTTGAAACTGTAGCTGGGTGGAATGTCGTGATTCGCCAAAAGACAACCGGTACGAAATCGAACCATGTTGGATGTCGGCGTATCGCTCCTTCCAGTTGACAGTTGGATTGTAGCTTCGAAGCCATGGTAGTCCAAGCACTACATCCGGCAAAATCTCCAAGACCTTGAAGTGATGACGAAATACAAGCTCTCCAACTCGAACATAAGCTCGCGTGTAGTACCGTACTTCGACTTGGACACCTCCTGCTGTCAAGACATGTCCAGGGTTTCTCAGTTTATAGAGGGGAAGTCGCGCCCTCTTTGCTGTTTGCATCAACATAAAGTCACTAGTCGCTCCACAGTCGACCAACAGTTCCACGCTGGAGTCAAAGGAGTCTTCACGACGTGCGCAAATGCGCCCTCGAACCGTGAACAGAGACGCATGCTCAGGTTCGGTTCCTTCGACAGTGACACTTCCAAGCGTCGAATTCTTTTCGGGTTTATTGGTGCTGGTGGTGGTGTTCAGCTCTTCTCGAGGACGTCCGCCACCAGGTCTTCGGAATTGTTTTCTAGGCCGTTGTAGGCCTTTCTCTGCTCTTGGAGCGGGATCGAAACCGTCCCTTGCTGTCTTGACTTTGATCTCGTTTCGGTGTGTTCGACCGTGATTCCCGGCGTTCTCGTCCTCGGGATGGCGGTCGACCTTTTGGACAGTCGCGGGCCAAGTGTCCTTGTTCGCCACAGTTGTAGCAACGTCTGCTTTCTCGACCATCTTGGCGTCCGCCATGTTGACGTCCGAACCGTTCACCAATGTAGGCATGTAACTCTTCTCGAAGCTTGGCAATTGCATCGAGATTCATCGGCTCTGCCACGGTCGAAGCCGTGGGCGCCGCAGCTGGGGTCGGCATCGGTGTGACGTGTGGCGTTGGCATAGGGTTCGATGGAAACGTGGAAGTCGAAGTAGGTGGGACCATCATAGGCAGGGGTCTCGACACTGCAGGAACCAGGGTGTGATCTGATGTCGTTCTCGATGCAGTCTGTACTTCTTCCAGTTAATACCCAGCCGCAATGTAGGCTTCCGCGATGGTCTCTACCAAGGTATCGAATCCAAATGGATTATTAGAACGCCATCTCGAACGGACTTCAACGATGTACTGCCGGCGCACAGCGTCATTCGGCAACCCTTCAACAAATCGAGAGCTGACGAGGTAACCCATCTGGAGTTCATTCGTGTTGACCTTCGACTTGATAACGCATGTACGAAATTCTCGAACGTAATCTGCATGTCGGGGAAACTCGCTCTCTTTCAAGCTCAACATTCTCGACAAATACACTGGCTCATGAGATATGCAGTCAAAACGCTGGCCTAACACACGCATGAGCTCGAACCAGTCGTCCTGTACAACTTTCGTCAGGCTATGATAGTACTCAGCGGCATCACCATCGAGGAGGAATGACATCGTTGCTGCCTGATCGACGGGTGAGGTGATGTCCGACAAAGTGAAGGCTCGTAATAGATCTTCTTTCCATGTTCGAAATTCTCCACATCCAGGTTTACCCGTGAACCTCTTGACCAGTTTGTTCAGGCGCTCGACGCGGCGTCCCAAAATCTCCTGCGAAGGAGCACGTTGAACTACGAACTGGGGTAGCGGTTCGAAGGTAGGCCGCTGTGGGAGTGGTTGTTGTGGAGGGTGAGGTTGGTTGGAATTCGAAGAAGACGGTGGTTGCGGAAACTGTTGTTGTTGTGGTTGCGGAAACTGGATGTTGTTCGGAGGTGGTGGACTCGAAGTTCGTACAAATTCGTTGAGAAGAGCGTAACATTGCGACAATTCATGTTCTACGCGTCGAAGCTCATTTGCAGCAGCTTGAGTTGCATTTTCCGTCGAGGACTGCAAGGTATCGATGCGCTGGCCAGTTGCTGCTGTAGCACTTGCTGCTGTTGCCTGGAATACATCGACGCGTTGTTCAGTTGCTGCGGTAGCACTTGCTGCTGTTGCCTGCAATACATCGATGCGTTGTTCCAATTCGATAACTTTGGCGTGAGTATCCGCAAGCTTCTGCGAACAGCTGTGAAGATCACGAGAGAGACATGGAAACCACTCGCTTTCTCGACTAGCGATGCGCTCTGCGATGAACTTCTCTAACGAGGTCGAAAATTCGTGATGCAAGGGTGAATCACTTCGAAACAAACTGTCTCTGATGAAATGCAGCATAGCTGCGTCGTCGAAGGGCCGCTCCATTGTAGATCGAAGTCCAAATCAAGTTGACGGCGTTGCGGCGTCGAAGATTGATCTCGAAGATTGATGCTCCCCGCCACCTGGCTGGCTACCACTTGTTGTGGTTTGTTTCTTGGGAACTCGACTGCACTCCTGTGCCTCTTTGTTTCTCAAAATCCGAAATCCAAAATCCCAATCGACAAACCTCGCAGGATCTTTAGACGGGGCACCAATAATAACACAATCTCGAAGACATAAACCCTGTTCAAAGATCGAAGTATCTTACAGCGCTCATTCACAGTTGGCATTCGATGCTTCTTTATTATTCACAGACTGTCAGCGCGATTGCGACTGCGACTTGCGATTTGCGCGCTGTTGCGCTGCGCTGTTGCGCTGCTGCTGTTCGAAGCCATAACACTGGTAGGGACCTTCTTTATGGTAGCAGAGGAGTACCTGCCCCCTACCGCCGCACCGGGGACTTGGGCTGTGCGTTTCCTGGCGCTCTGTAGCTCTTCAGTTCGCAAAACTATGTCTGCCAAAGCCACTGCCACTGCTGCTTGGGACTGGAAGGACCCCGAGGCCGCAGACCAAGCTCCGGGTCCCCACCCAAGAAGCGCACCCACCCATGTTCCCCCATCGCCGCCCCATGACCCTCATATGTTGCCCCCTCGTGGATTTAAGAAGCCATGGAAGGGAAAAGTTGGGAGGGAGCCGAAAATCGAGTTGCCGGAGGAGGCGTACAAGAAGGATGCGGAGACTCCCACGGAATATTGGTGGGCCCACCCGGATGGTATGTGGTTGCAAACATTTCGATTTGGTTGTGCGTTTCACGTCATTTTCATGCAAAATGCGTGCTTTCCCATGCATCTACCTATTCTTTGTGTTGCAGAAGAGGATGAGATCGCCTTTGACGGGCCCCAACCGTGGCATATCAATTGGTATGACGGCCTTGACGAACAACAACACCACCAACTTCAACACCAAGCGCAACGAAAAGAGGAAGGAGAAGAAGCGCAAGAAGGAATGAAGACAGACGAAGCCGAAGATCCATGGAATTTGGCATGGCGCGAAGAACCTCAACCAGACGACCCATACGCGCAATGGCAAAAGGAGATTGAGATTGAGCACTTGGCTGACATTGTTGGCACTCCAAGTCCAAGTCCAACTCCACCGGGCACGCCAAAGCACTCCCCGCAACCACGAACTGAGGCGGCACATGGTATGCACCGCTACGCACCATTGCACCATGGCACGTGTTACATGGTTCCATTCCTTCACCGTCAACCCTTGTTTACGGCAACAATGGAGCAGAGGAAGAAGGACTGGGAGGAGAGACGCCCTTCGCCGGAGCCACAGGCCGAGGGTGCACCCAAGACCCGGGCGGTGGGTGCGCCACCAAGCGAGCGAGGTATCCCCCATGTGCCCTCTAACCCCATGCATGATCCCAACGACCCACGTGCCAAGGGGAAGATGCACGGTGGGAGCGCACCCGCTGTCATGGGCCCCCGAGCGGGGCCATATTCAATCCATTCCAAAGGGGGGAGGTGTGCAGTACGGGCCCCCATGTGCCCTCTAACCCCATGCAAGATCCCAACGACCCAAGTGCCAAGGGGAAGACGCACTGTGGGAGCGCGCCCCTTGTCATTGGCCCCCATGCGGGGCCATATTCAATCCATTCCAGAACACACCCACCTGAAAACAGCGTGCCCAGCGTCGCACTTTGTCCCCCCCCCACGTAGCACTCAAATATGTATGTTATGTCCACTTGAAAAGATTGGGTCGCCAAGAATCTCAACATTCCACATGTGCTCAAAGACAACGATGGAGACTTGGCGGTGTGCACGGGCCATGAGGCGGACCAATTTAGTGAAAGTGTCCTGGCCAAGAACGCCTTTCAGGTTCTTGGCCACATTCTTGGCAATGTGCCAGTAACATCAGAAGTGCTTGGCATTAGGGAAAACGGTGGCAACGGCTCCCGAAGCCTTTACACATGCATCCGTGAACATGACCACGGGCGCGATGCCCACGGCCGCGAACCAGTGGGTGAACTGGTACTCAAAGTCGCTAGTTTTTTCGCCCGCGACAATGGCTTGGCCCATCAGCACTGACTGCCCATAGTTGTTGACCCCCACGAAGAGGCCAATGTTCAGGTTATACCTATTACTTTGATAGGTATGTCATGGAGGATTAGATATGGGAAGCGCCGGGCAATAGCAATTTGCTCGACGCTCATCCAGAAGACATGGGATAGTTTCCCAATGTCATCCGTCACCACACGGGTGTACCACCCATGTTTGCCCCCATTGTCCTCAAGGCGGTTGACCAACTCATGGGCATCCAGCGCTGAGGAGTACCCTTTGTCATCATAAATATTTTGGACCTGTTTTGCTGTGATCTCGACTCCGCGGCTCCGCATGAAATTTACCACGTTGCGGGGGGGCATGAAGGCTTGTCCCAAGTTCATGATTAAATCGGCATCCTCAGGGGACAAATTCACCGGACCAAGGAATTTTTTTTGCTTGGCCGTTTGCGGTGGATGGTTATGGTCTAGGCGGAGTCCTTTGGGACTCACGGACCACACCTCACGCATGCCATTCATCCGGCGAGAAATGTACACATGGAAGGGACAACAATCCGCCTTTGACTCCGGTGCATATGTTGGCACTGTCCTACTATCCTCGGGAAGGACCCCGGATTGGGCTGCATTACGATTGTGCTGTTTTTGGCGGCCTACTTTGTGGCAATAAAAATATGCTTGGCCTTTGCTTTTATCGCCACGACGACTGAGAACATAGCCGTTCTCATCCGCCCAATCCTCCATGCGGTCACAAACTTCTTGGTGACTAGAGCCGGCAAATGCATGCACAACCGGCTCCCAAGTGGCACCCATCTCCGGAAACTTCATGCTGGCATCTCCCTCATCATTATCTTCCTCATCGGAGCACGCTTCATATGGGTCTTCTTCGAGGACCTCCGATGGTGCCAGGGACAAGGGAAGGGGACTGTAGTTGGGCTCAGATGATGTGTCTGACATCTGTGTCTCAAAAATAGTAGAACAGATGCGCTTGATGCTGGCATTTATAAAAATACGCTGTTCAGACCCAGCAATCAATTAAATCAGAAAATCAATTCCATTTTTTTCCCATTTTCAGTTAATGCAAGCGCAGGCGCCAGATGTGGGCAGATCCTTTAGTCCTACGCGTAGTCCTAAGCCGTACTAGCAATCGGCCCGCGCAAATGCGCGGGTTGCAAACAAAATTTATAGAGTGATAGGGCCGCGTCCTCACAGTTGGGTATCCAGCCTGCGCGGTGATCCTATCAGGGTTCGCACTGGTCCCATGGGTAGGGATGGCAGAGGCTCCGCATTGATCTTGTTGTCGGCCCATCACTCACGGTATGAGACATTGAAGTTGGATGGCATGTACGTTGTGAGCTGTGGAAGATCTCAGTCCAATATTTCCGGCCAAACGATGTTTTCAATGACTCCATAGTTGTTTGCGTCAGCCTGCAAGTCTGCTGCTGTCCATACTTTGATAGCGCTCGAATTTCCGCAGCGCGATAGAGCAACATAAACTTGACCATGTGAAAATGGTCGGGTTGCCAGTAAGAGACCCACTTTGGAAAACGTTTGACCTTGGCTTTTGTTAATGGTCATACAGAAGGCTAACTTTACAGGAAGTTGGCGGCGAATGAATTTGATAGGGAGATCATCATCATCAGATACAGTGAGATTAATTCGGGGTATGCAAACGGAGTTTCCTTTGTGTGTTCCTGTTAGAACCTTTGCTCCGATTGTGTAGCGAAGACACGAAGTAACACTCAATCGGGTGCCATTCATAAGGCCAGCAGCACGATTCAAGTTGCGGATGAGTATTATTGGTGCTCCAACCTTAAGATTGAGGCCTCAAGCTCTCCTCCATAGAAGGCACCGGTGAGGGCGCCCGCTGTGGCGAAGGGCTATCAGCCACCACAAGAATATCCGCCGAGGATGCTGCCAGGGATGGCAACCTTGCGGGCGACTGTGGTGCCGGGGACGGCCCCGTGGTGCCAGGGACGGCGACCGAGGGTAGTCCGTGGGATGCCACAGACACTGGAACTTCACTGTACGGGCTACAGTCGAAGGGATTGAAGCTGCTTGCAGACATGAGTACCTGCGAGGAGCAATGAGTGAACCGGACAGGGGGGTATTGCACCAGTGATGCAATGCCGGCGGAAGTTTGCTCTACACCGCTCGGGGCGGAGAGGAAACCTCGGGGGTGCAAAAATTTGACTGGCACATGTGCTGTGTTGTGCAGCGCCGGCGCTGGCGCTTCCGATAACATCGACAGATAGAGTCAACGGGTGGTTCTGGGAGTAGTTACAGGCGGTTAGCGCCCGCTCGGCCAACTGAACAGCCAGAATCGGCGAAGATGCAACCGTACTGCACACGGATCGATGCGCCTCAAAAATGCGCACACATCTGTGTAATTAAAAAAAAAATGCCGCCTTGTAGCATAAATTATTTTCTGCGAGGCGCACATGCGCGCCGTCGCCAGGCCCGCGCCTGGACACGACGACGACGACGACCAGTCTGAAAATAATAGAAACTAGTGCGAATGGCCGCGCTTGAAGCGCGGGCCATATCACCATATCACCATAGCACCATATCTCACACCGCACCGCATTTCGCAAACCCAATACAACACACCTCATGTCCCGTCCCTCATATCCCGTGCCACATGACTCATGTCTCAAACATCATATCCCGTACTCTATGAGTGAAATTTACCCCTCTTAAACTGTACTATGACACCACATTTGACACCGCGATTCGCATAATCCATATTTCCACACACATCACCCATACCTCACACTGTGTACCACATACCGCATATCCCGTACCTCGTATCCCGTACCTCATGACTCATGTCTCAAACCTCATATCCCGTACTCTATCAAACATCATATCCCGTACTCTATGAGTGAAAAATACACCTCCTAAACTGTACTCTGACACCACATTTGACACCGCGATTCGCATATTCCATATTTCCAAACACATCACCCATGCCTCACACTGTGTACAACATACCGCATATCCCGTACCTCGTATCCCGTAACTCATGACTCATGTCTCAAACCTCATATCCCGTACTCTATAAACGAGAGCGCCACTGCTGCCTGTTGCCTAAAATCGCCAAATGTGAACAGGCGGGATTATTCGTGCAGATACCCGGATAATCTATTGTACAGTACATACAGATTTTTAAAACACGTGATTCCATGATTTCAGATCGATTTGTCGTGCCAGAAATCGAAATCGCAAATTTGCCAGATGTTATTTCACGGGCACGCGCGCGCGCCAGCAGCAGCGTGCACAATTGGGAGGATTTTTTGGGTATGACGACAACGACGACAACGACGACGACGACGACGACGACGACGAACGTCCATACCACAATTAAATATATAAACTAGTGCGAATGGCCGCGCTTGAAGCGCGGGCCATATCACCATATCACCATAGCACCATATCTCACACCGCACCGCATTTCGCAAACCCAATACAACACACCTCATGTCCCGTATCTCATATCCCGTGCCACATGACTCATGTCTCAAACATCATATCCCGTACTCTATGAGTGAAATTTACCCCTCCTAAACTGTACTATGACACCACATTTGACACCGCGATTCGCATAATCCATATTTCCAAACACATCACCCATACCTCACACTGTGTACCACATACCGCATATCCCGTACCTCGTATCCTGTACCTCATGACTCATGTCTCAAACCTCATATCCCGTACTCTATCAAACATCATATCCCGTACTCTATGAGTGAAAAATACACCTCCTAAACTGTACTCTGACAGCACATTTGACACCGCGATTCGCATATTCCATATTTCCAAACACATCACCCATGCCTCACACTGTGTACAACATACCGCATATCCCGTACCTCGTATCCCGTACCTCATGACTCATGTCTCAAACCTCATATCCCGTACTCTATAAGCGAGAGCGCCACTGCTGCCTGTTGGCTGAAATTGCCAAATGTGAACAGGCGGGACTATTCGTGCAGATACCCGGATAATCGATCGTACAGTACATACAGATTTTTAAAACACGTGATTCCATGATTTCAGATCGATTTGTCGTGCCAGAAATCGAAATCGCAATTCCGCCAGATGCCATTTGACGGGCACGCGCGCGCGCCAGCAGCAGCGTGCACAATTGGGAGGATTTTTTGGGTATGACGACAACGACGACAACGACGACGACGACGACGACGACGACGAACGTCCATACCACAATTCAATATATACTAGTGCGAATGCCCGCGCTTGAAGCGCGGGCCATATCACCATATCACCATAGCACCATATCTCACACCGTACCGCATTTCACATACCCAATACAACACACCTCATGTCCCGTACCTCATATCCCGTGCCACCTGACTCATGTCTCAAACATCATATCCCGTACTCTATGAGTGAAACTTACCCCTCCTAAACTGTACTCTGATAGCACATTTGACACCGCGATTCGCATAATCCATATTTCCAAACACATCACCCATACCTCACACTGTGTACAACATACCGCATATCCCGTACCTCGTATCCCGTACCTCATGACTCATGTCTCAAACCTCATATCCCGTACTCGATAAGCGAGAGAACTGTCGCCACTGCTGCCCGTTGGCTAAAATCGCCAAAAGTGAACAGGCGGGATTATTCGTGCAGATACCCAGATAACCGATTGTACAGTACATACAGATTTTTAAAACACGTGATTCCATGATTTCAGATCGATTTGTCGTGCCAGAAATCGAAATCGCAAATCCGCCAGATGCCCTCTGACGGGCACGCGCGCACGCCAACAGCAGCGTGCACAATTGGGAGGACTTTTTGGGTACGACGAACGACGACGACGAACGTCCATACCACAATTAAATATATTAACTAGTGGGAATGCCCGCGCTTGAAGCGCGGGCCATATCACCATATCACCATAGCACCATATCTCACACCGCACCGCATTTCGCAAACCCAATACAACACACCTCATGTCCCGTACCTCACATCCCGTGCCACCTGACTCATGTCTCAAACATCATATCCCGTACTCTATGAGTGAAACTTACCCCTCCTAAACTGTACTCTGATAGCACATTTGACACCGCGATTCGCATAATCCATATTTCCAAACACATCACCCATACCTCACACTGTGTACAACATACCGCATATCCCGTACCTCGTATCCCGTACCTCATGACTCATGTCTCAAACATCATATCCCGTACTCTATAAGCGAGAGAACTGTCGCCACTGCTGCCTGTTGGCTAAAATCGCCAAAAGTGAACAGGTGGGATTATTCGTGCAGATACCCGGATAATCGACTGTACAGTACATACAGATTTTTGAAACAAATGATTCCATGATTTCAGATCAATTTCTCGTGCCAGAAATCGAAATCGCAAATCCGCCAGATGCCATTTGACGGGCACGCGCGCGCGCCAGCTGCAGCGTGCACAATTGGGAGGATTTTTTGGGTATGACAAAATACGACAACGACGAACGAACGAACGTCCATATGACGAACGACGACGACAAACGACGACGAACGAAGCATAGCACAATTAAATATAATAACTAGTGCGAATGCCCGCGCTTGAAGCGCGGGCCATATCACCATATCACCATAGCACCATATCTCACACCGCACCGCATTTTGCAAACCCAATACAACACACCTCATGTCCTGTACCTCATATCCCGTGCCACATGACTCATGTCTCAAACATCATATCCCGTACTCTATGAGTGAAATTTACCCCTCCTAAACTGTACTCTGACACCACATTTCACACCGCAATTCGCATCATCCATATTTCTAAACACATCACCCATACCTCACACTGTGTTCAACATACCGCATATCCCGTAACTCGTATCCCGTACCTCATGACTCATGTCTCAAAACTCATATCCCGTACTTTATCAAACATCATATCCCGTACTCTATGAGTGAAATTTACCCCTCCTAAACTGTACTCTGACACCACATTTCACACCGCGATTCGCATAATCCATATTTCCAAACACATCACCCATGCCTCACACTGTGTACAACATACCGCATATCCCGTACCTCGTATCCCGTACCTCATGACTCATGTCTCAAACCTCATATCCCGTACTCTATAAGTGAAATATACCCTTCCTAAATTGTACTCTGACACCACATTTGACACCGCGATTCCCATAATCCATATTTCGAAACACATCACCCATACCTCACACTGTGTACAACATACCGCATATCCCGTACCGTGTATCCCGTACCTCATGACTCATGTCTCAAACCTCATATCCCGTACTCTATAAGCGAGAGAACTGTCGCCACTGCTGCCTGTTGGCTAAAATCGCCAAAAGTCAACAGGCGGGATTATTCGTGCAGATACCCGGATAACCGATTGTGCAGTACGTACAGTTTTTCCAAACACATGATTCCATGATTTCAGATCGATTTCTCGTGCCAGAAATCAAAATCGCAAATCCGCCAGATGCCATTTGACAGGCACGGGCGCGCGCCAGCAGCAGCGTGCACAATGGGGAGGATTTTTTGGGTATGACGAACGACGACGAACGAACGAACGAACGAACGAACGAACGAACGAACGTCCATACGACAATTAAATATATTAACTACTGTGAATGCCCGCGCTTGAAGCGCGGGCCATATCACCATATCACCATAGCACCATATCTCTCACCGCACCGCATTTCACATACCCAATACAACACACCTCATGTCCCGTACCTCATATACCGTGCCACCTGACTCATGTCTCAAACATCATATCCCGTACTCTATGAGTGAAACTTACCCCTCCTAAACTGTACTCTGACAGCACATTTGACACCGCATTTCGCATAATCCATATTTCCAAACACATCACCCATACCTCACACTGTGTGCAACATACCGCATATCCCGTACCTCGTATCCCGTACCTCACTCAAACATCATATCCCGTACTCTATGAGTGAAATTTACCCCTCCTAAACTGTACTCTGACACCACATTTGACACCGCGATTCCCATAATTCATATTTCCAAACACATCACCCATACCGCACACTGTGTACAACATACGGCATATCCCGTACCAGGTATCCCGTACCTGACTCAAACATCATATCCTGTACTCAATGAGTGAAATTTACCCCTCCTAAACTGTACTCCGACACCACATTTGACACCGCGATTCGCATAATCCATATTTCCAAACACATCACCCATACCTCACACTGTGTACAACATACCGCATATCCCGTACCGTGTATCCCGTACCTCATGACTCATGCCTCAAACCTCATATCCCGTACTCTATAAGCAAGAGAACTGTCGCCACTGCTGCCTGTTGGCTAAAATCGCCAAAAGTCAACAGCCGCGATTATTCGTGCAGATACCCGGATAACCGATTGTGCAGTACATACAGTTTTTCCAAACACATGATTCCATGATTTCAGATCGATTTGTCGTGCCAGAAATCGAAATCGCAAATCCGCCAGATGCCATTTGACGGGCACGGGCGCGCGTCAGCAGCAGCGTGCACAATTGGAAGGATTTTTTGGGTATGACGAACGACGACGAACGAACGAACGAACGAACGAACGAACGTCCATACCACAATTAAATATATTAACTAGTGCGAATGCCCGCGCTTGAAGCGCGTGCCATATCACCATATCACGATAGCACCATATCTCACACCGCACCGCATTTCACATACCCAATACAACACACCTAATGTCCCGTACCTCATATCCCGTGCCACCTGACTCATATCTCAAACATCATATCCCGTACTCTATGAGCGAAACTTACCCCTCCTAAACTGTACTCTCACAGCACATTTGACACCGCATTTCGCATAATCCATATTTCCAAACACATCACCCATACCTCACACTGTGTGCAACATACCGCATATCCCATACCTCGTATCCCGTACCTCACTCAAACATCATATCCCGTACTCTATGAGTGAAATTTACCCCTCCTAAACTGTACTCTGACACCACATTTGACACCGCGATTCCCAAAATCCATATTTCCAAACACATCACCCATACCGCACACTGTGTACAACATACCGCATATCCCGTACCAGGTATCCCGTACCTCACTCAAACATCATATCCTTTACTCTATGAGTGAAATTTACCCCTCCTAAACTGTACTCTGACACCACATTTGACACCGCGATTCGCATAATCCATATTTCCAAACACATCACCCATACCTCACACTGTGTACAACATACCGCATATCCCGTACCTCGTATCCCGTACCTCATGACTCATGTCTCAAACCTCATATCCCGTACTGTATAAGCGAGAGAACTGTCGCCACTGCTGCCTGTTGTTTAAAATCGCCAAAAGTCAACAGGCGGGATGATTCGTGCGGATACCCGGATAATGGATTGTACAGTGCATACAGATTTTTAAAACACGTGATTCCATGATTTCAGATCGATTTGTCGTGCCAGAAATCGAAATCGCAAATCTGCCAGATGCCCTTTGACGGGCACGCGCGCGCGCCAGCAGCAACGTGCACAATTGGGAGGACTTTTTGGGTATGACGAACTACGACGACGAACGAACGAACGAACGAACGAACGAACATCCACACCACAATTAAATATATTAACTAGTGCGAATGCCCGCGCTTGAAGCGCGGGCCATATCACCATATCACCATAGCACCATATCTCACACCGCACCGCATTTCGCATACCCAATACAACACACCTCATGTCCCGTACCTCATATATCCCGTGCCACCTGACTCATGTCTCAAACATCATATCCCGTACTCTATGAGTGAAATTTACCCCTCCTAAACTGTATTTACCGTGCCAATGCCCGCGCTTGAAGCGCGGGCCATATCACCATATCACCATAGCACCATATCTCACACCGCACCGCATTTCGCATACCCAATACAACACACCTCATGTCCCGTCCCTTATATCCCGTGCCACCTGACTCATGTCTCAAACATCATATCCCGTACTCTATGAGTGAAATTTACCCCTCCTAAACTGTACTCTGACACCACATTTGACACCGCGATTCGCATAATCCATATTTCGAAACACATCACCCATACCTCACACTGTGTACAACATACCGCATATCCCGTACCTCGTATCCCGTACCTCATGACTCATGTCTCAAACCTCATATCCCGTACTCTATAAGCGAGAGAACTGTCGCCACTGCTGCCTGTTGGCTAAAATCGCCAAAAGTCAACAGGCGGGATTATTCGCTCAGATACCCGCATAATCGATTGTACAGTACATACAGATTTTTAGAACAAATGATTCCATGATTTCAGATCGATTTGTCGTGCCAGAAATCGAAATCGCAAATCCGCCAGATGCCACTTGACGGGCACGCGCGCGCGCCAGCAGCAGCGTGCACAATTGGGAGGATTTTTTGGGTATGACGAACGACGACGACGACGACAACGACGAACGAACGAACGAACGAACGAACGAACGAACGAACGAACCATAGCACAATTAAATATAATAACTAGTGCAATTGCCCGCGCTTGAAGCGCGGGCCATATCACCATATCACCATAGCACCATATCTCACACCCCACTGCATTTCGCAAACCCAATACAACACACCTCATGTCCCGTACCTCATATCCCGTGCCACCTGACTCATGTCTCAAACATCATATCCCCTACTCTATGAGTGAAATTTACCCCTCCTAAATTGTAGTCTGACACCACATTTGACACCGCAATTCGCATAATCAATATTTCCAAACACATCACCCATACCTCACACTGTGTACAACATACCGCATATCACGTACCGGGTATTGAAGCGGTACCCAGAACCCCATGGCCAGGTTACGACATACAACAGGTCTCCGGTCCACTAACCCCATGTACGGAAGGGAAGACGCCCGTTGACGCTCCATTCCGTGCCGTACAGCCCCGCATCGGCAACCGATGCACCGCCAGCGGAGATTTGTGTATCAGAATATCAGGAATCAACAGGGTTTTATTTTCATATTGTTTCCGTCAATTTTTACGCTTCCGTTCTGATACTCACTGTTTTGACTGCTGGCGGTTGGTTCGCGACTTTACCGTAACCGCCAGTTTAACTGTAATTAATGGAAATTTTAACGCTATCCGCGACGAAGGCTCCAAAGTCGCCAGGAACTGCATTGATGCATCCGCAATTTTCATAATTAATACTCGCAACCTTAATCCGAATTTTTCAGGATGTCGAAATCGGATTTTCGACTTCGACATCCCCGCACTTGATTTGACCTTTTTCGAGTGGACCTACGTGCTTCCCTATGCACGAATCAACTTTCCTTTTTTCTTGCCCTCCATTTGTCTTAAAGATATGGGCAAAACAAAGTTGATTCGTGAGGCCACTTGTGAAGGTCATATCTCGTGTTGCTTGCGAGGAATTACGATAAGGAAACGTGGGATGTATTCACAATACTCCCGACGTAATTTAGGAAGCATAATATGCCTTGCGTCTCCACACGTGCGCGCTAGTGTAATGGATCATGGTCAATAGGGTAGAGTTTGCGTTATGACTCTTTGGCCATGACATTGCGTGCGTTAAGATAACTTTCGAGTGTAGCGCGCAAGTGTTGGTGTTGCATAGGAACTCTCCTTGAGTTCCTATGAGCGATTGACACAAAGTTATGCCCTTGGAGGGGCATGACATATCGTGGTGGGAGCCACCTTTTTGGGCAATATGTGGTATGTGCCATGTGTTGTGTTGCGTGCCCATTTGGCGGGTCCATTGCTCCAAGTCGAACCCGCCAATGGACCTCATATTGTGCAAGCCCCTTCTCCATACTCCCTACGGTCAATTGCAAGCCTAACCTTCGTGAAGGGAAGCTTGTGTGGTGAACCCGAAGCGATGCGTTGGGAGCAAGGGGTGTATTTTGCAATTTTCCATATTTTCATGTGCCTACTTGGGAAGTAGCGCTCGTAACCTTTCAAGGCGCCCCAAGTGGAGCACATATGTGGGATCAAAGGTCATTGGTGTCAAGTCATTGTGTTTAGAAGGATTAAGTGATTGCAGGATCCAAGCCGAAGATATTATAATATAATTATTCACCTTTCAAGGCACTTTTGTGTGTGCTTGTGCCAATTTTGCCATTTGTGGCCCGTCATGATGTCAAGTGGCGACCGTGTATCTCAACGTTGCGCTCAATTGACATCATGACCCGAGTATGATATGAGGGTACATACTTCGGTGCCCAACATATCTTGGACCCGGCGAATAACTCCTCTTAGGCTTGGCATACCGTGGCCGCCATGTTAGCGATTTGGGACTATCCCAAATCATGGGCTCACTTGGCGACCCTGCCATTCCCAATATCGGAGGAGTTGGGCGACGCCCAAAAGATATGTTGGACCAATATGACTTGATACCAATCCTATGGCACACTCCGGTCCGAGTCGGGCATGTGCCTCATTTGCCCCAACCATGAGTGTGCGCATTTTTGGCCATTTTGAGCATTTTTCCACTTTTGCTGCCCGCCGTGCCCCATGTTCTAACCTTCGTGCACGCCGGACGCATGGACCAATGGACCAGATATGACATGGGTGTTATGGGTAATGGTCCCCATGGTCCACACACCACGTGGGCGAAGCGGAGCCGCCTTCGTTAAGGCGCTAGGCCAAATTGAGTATGGGCAATTTTGCCATTTTTGCATTTGTGGACCCAATTGGGATCGTCACCACGCCAAGCAGCATGGAGATCTTTGGAAGCCAAGGGCATGGAAGTCTCCGTTGGACTCCCAGTGGATCGCGTATGGAATGGCGGATCCGATCTCCAAGCCGGCGTGGAGATATACTATTGGGAGCACACCGAATTTTGGCTCATTTCAAGCAGCCAAAATGACCCAAGTTTGGGACCCCAATTTCCCCCTTCCGTGTGGTCAATTGGCGGCCCCATTTCTCTAAGCCCATAGGGAGCCCGGACCTAAATCCAAGTTGTACACTCAGATATAAGTCCTAGGTCCTGCCTCCTACCCTGTGAGCCATTGGCCTTACCTTGGCCGGGCGAGCCACGCGTGGGAATGACGTCAATTTTGGTGATTTTGGCATCATGACCCCACTTGACTCATCCGTGTTGCCCTGATGCCGGGACCTCAGAGGGAACCAAGTTGGGTGAGGGCTCCATAGAGTTCGTACTCGAAGGGCATGGGGTCAGTTGCCTCGTCCCTACCTCTGGCGGGTCCGAACGAGGGGTCAATTTTGGGGATTTTTGAGTTAATTTCAGTTTGGGCTGAAACAGCCCATTTTCAGCTACCAACTCCTGGGTGATAATGGCGGGGCCATATCTCTGACTCAGAGTGGAGTTGGAACCTGCCGTTAAGGGAGCATAGGGAGCCACTGTCGGTTGGCCTTGGAGTTCCTTGGCTCTTTTGAACTCGCCTGTGGCTGGGCGGGACACCTTCCCTATTGACAGGGTTTCAGGGTCCGGACTGAGCAGGGCATGGGTTGTGTTTGAGCCCCCGCCCCCATCAGCCACTGAGAGGGTCGGACCTGGGATTGGGATATGAGTTGGGACTGAGTGTCTATGGTCCTGTGATGCCCTTACCCCAGTCCAGTCTTAACCCCATGTGTACATATCCTGATGTGTTGCTGTACATACTTTCGTTCCCTCTTTGCAGAGTGGCAAGGATTCTGAAACGCTTTGTCACATTACACGAGCGTATTGATGCCCTTGTGAGCGTAGTGCCTTGCCTGCCTGCTCACCTGTGCGTGTCACCGCAGCGTCCCGTGGCCGGCCCCCCACGGGAACGCGTCAAAGGCGTTTCACCGCCGCGGGGTTACCCAGCCCTCGCGTGCCACTCGGGGCCACCAACCCCGAGCAGCGCGTCGCAGCAGCGCGGCGCAGCTCGCAGCTCGCAGCGCAGCGCAGCGTCTCGCAGCGCAGCGCAGCGGCTCGCAGCGCCACCCAGCGACCGCGCCGAGTTCGTCACGGAGCCAGCAGCGCCGTCCAGAGCATCGCCCTGACCGCGCAGCAGCCGTGAAAGAGGTGCACAGACCAGGACTCCTGCATCAGCCCCATCGGCGGACCCGGAGTCCCATCGGCCGACCAGCAAGGCCGCGTCAACCACCTCCACAACCACCGGCTGACCAGCACCAGCCGCACTTCCAATCCAGTGCTGCAGCACCCTCCTCAACAACCACAACCAGTTCGTTGAGTTGAACGAGTGCACATCAAGGACTTCAAGACCATCTACGCCCCCGCTGCCATGGTGAATTGGCAGGAAGCGGGCAGGACGTGGCCGCGGCCCCACCCCCATGCAGCACGCCTGCTGCGTGGGTTGGTTTGGGACCAGCACTACCGCCACAGCCACCCCCAGTGCGAAGGCGGCATGCCCAGGAGCTTCGAGCTCCGCACGGACATCGCCCCCGCCCGCCTGCAGGCCGTGGAGGACTGGCTGCGGGCGGAAGGGTACGAGTACCGCCACCAGCAGAGGCGCTGGAGGACGTGGACCCGGCCGGACAGGCCCGGCGAAGGCCTGCGTCCCGACGGGATTGAGGAGGACGAGGAGCCCAACGTGTACCCGTCGGGCGCCTCGATCAACGTCTCCCTGTGGGACGTGATCGAGAGGAACTTCCCGGAACCGGGGAGCGAGCGCAGGCTGCAGGGCAGCAGCAGCGCGTCTCCGGGGAAGGAGAAGCGGTCCGCCGGGGACAAGAAGAGGGACCGGAGGTGGCGGGAGTACCAGGAGTCCCTGGCCGCCGAAGCCGCCCAAGGCGCCAAGGGCGGAACCCCAGCCCCCAGTCCCCAACGGGCCAATGGTGGTCACCGACCCGGCTCCACCACCCTTGGCGACTACATCCAAGTCGCCAAGCAGACCCAGGCCAAGCCCCGTCCGCTGCTCCTGAGGGCCCGGCAGGCCCCAGCAGGCCCCAGCAGCGACGTGGAGTCGGCCCACCGCGGGAGGATGCCGGCCGACCAGGCCAGCTCCAGCAGCAGCGTCGCTCCCGAAAGGGACGTGGCGCGCGCCTGTGAGCGCGCCTGCGGGGTGCCCTGCAACCGTCGGGTTGCCCGGCAACGGGCCAAGCAGTACAGCGCTGCCGTGGAGGGCGCCGCCGGCATCGCCCAGGAGGAGGCTGCGGAGTGGGCGCATGGCATGGCCATCCACACCCAGTCCATGGCGGCCATTGCGGCCGGACTCACGGCCGTAGCCGCCCATGGGGCAGCAACTGCCCAGGTCAACGGTGAGTTGGCGGCAGCCGACGAGGAAGCCCGCCTGACGCAAGAGGCCATTGCCTGCAAGGAGGCCGAGGTGAAGGCGCTGGAAGAGGCGCTGGCCCAAGAGAGGGCAAAGAAGGAGGCGGAGGAAAGGGCCCACGCCGAAGCGACGGCTAAGGCCCAGGAGGACGCCGCCAAGAAGGAAGCCATCGAGGCCGCGCGACGGAAGGTCGCTGAGGAGAAGGCCAAGACGGAGGCGGAGCTGGCGGCGTTGGAGGCGCAGAAGGCGCAGCTGCAGCAGGCCCGGGAAGCCGAGGCGGCTCGTGCTCGGGAAGAAGCCGAAGCGCGAGCTGCTGCAGCCACCGCCGCCGCCATGGAGGAGGCAGAGGCCAAACTCCGCCGCGATACTCCCCCGGGAGGATCACGAGTGGAGACCCTTCGAAAGCTTTTCGAAGGGGACGCCTCCTCCAGGATGAAGCTGGATGAGGCGGGCACGGGCAGCAGTGGGAGCAGTACCACCACCGCCCATCGACGGAGGAAGGGCAAGGGGAAGACCCCCGAGAGGCCGCGGAGGCCAACGGGTGGACACCCCCACGACAGTGACCCCTTCTTCACCGCCAGTGACGGGGATGAACGAGGCCGTCGACATCGCCAAGTGGTGGCTTGGACGGGCGGAGGCGGCGGAGATGTCCCCATGGAACCGGAAGGTGAGGATGAGGATCCCCCTCCTCCCTAGCGGAGCTCCGAGTCCTCCGTGACCGAGACGCCCAGGTGGGGCGACATGGACGAGGATGACGACATGGAGTTCGGCATCACGAGGAAGCGCCCATCCTCGGACCCACCGAGGCGACCCGGCGGAGACCCACCGGGACCCCCTGGCGGAGGACCTTCAGGACCCCCTGGAGGACGCCCACCAAGTGGACCCCCTGGAGGCGGACCACCGGGCGGGGGAGGACCCCCTGGACCGGGCGGACCCGGCGGAGGCCCTCCTGGAGGACCCCCTGGGGACCCCGACGACCCACCAGGGAACGGCGACCCGGATGCCACCTGGCGGTGGATTGTCTACCTCCGCAGGAGAGTCCAGTTGCTCGAGCTGGAGGTAGACACGGGCAAGAGCGAGATGGCTCGCATCTCCACGGTTGCCGCGCGCGCGCAGAAGGACCTGGACATCGCCAGGGCCGAGACCAAGTCGCTGACCAACGTCGTCAGCGGCCTGCAGGAGAGGCTGGACGCGCTGGAAGCTCGTGGGAGCGTCGGCAGCGACCACCCACCCCTGGAGTCCGGCTCGTCGGACGACGGCTGGGGACCCGGACCAGGTCCAGGCAGACCCCACACCCCCGGCGGAGCCCCCAGGAGTCGCCCCAGCGCCAGTGCCCCCTCTCTCACCGCCCCCTCTCACCACAGCGCGGGCCGCCGCAACGAGCGCGTGCCGCCCGGCAGTGGCAGTGAGGAATGGCGCGATGAGTGGCTCAGCGCGGACTACCACAACCGCCGTGCCCCACCGCGGACGCCTGTACGCCCCCGACGCCCGCCACCAGCCCCGGTGCCAATCCCCAGGGCTGGAGGACGTTATGGTGGACTCAGGGATGAGGTCCCCAGAGGAGACGTGGAGTGGGATGTCGGCGAAGGTGAGGACCTGAACCTGGACCTGGAGGAGTTCGACATCAGCCCGCCGCGTGGTGTACGACGGGAGGCCGCTGAACGCAGCCGCCGGCGCCGTGATGAGGATGCGTACATGGATGCAGTACGGCGTGAACATTTCGGTTCAGCGTACGTGGAGGAACCGCGGCGTAGCCACAGGGACTCCATGGAGGAGATGGACGTGGCGGCCGTGGGAGTCCGTGGGAGAGGCCGATGGGAGCCTCGGTCGACCTCGCGGCTGGCGTTCATGGTCTCTAAGGCCGCGGATGCCGCCGTGTGGGAAGACTTGAAGGACATCAAGCCCCCCATGTACGACGGCAACCCCCTCAACCTCGACCGCTTCTTGGAGAAGCTGGACGATTGGGGGCTGACCGTCACTGAAGACCTGCCTCCCGCTGATGCGGAGAAGTATGTCTTCAAACGGTTCAGGTACCGCCTGCCGGAAGTGCTCGGAGAGCTATACTTCATGGCGACCAAGGAGGGGAAAATCAAGACCCTCAAGGAAGCCAAGAAGTGGCTCAACGAGCAGGAGCGGGTGGACGCTCCGCAGGTGGCGGCCAAGCGCTGGAAGTCCATCAAGCTTGAGCATGATGGACGGGAGATCCGCCTACGAGAGTGGCGAGACTTCCGAGGGAAATACACCCTCTTCCGCCGCAACGTGGAGGACTGGAATGAGGGTGACGAGCAGGCTCGCCTGCTCTCCATGCTGCCGGAGACATGGATCAAAAGGGTCACCAAGGAGGAATCCAAGCGGGCCAAGTCCAACCACACGGTCAAGATGATGCTCCCCAAAGAGTATCATACGAACGTGGTGGCTTGGGCGAAGAAGAACGTGGCCCGGGATGTCAAACGGCACTCCCTGCGGAACGCTCTTCTCATCACCGTCTCGGGCGATCGCGAGAAGACCGCGATGTGGCGCCTTGACGATTGTGAGTTGAGCGGCCAGACCATCCGTCTGCAGCCCATCCCGGCGCGGATGAGCTGCGACGAGATCCTGGAGTGGGTTGGCGAGGAAGTACTCAAGGAGTACCGAAACCTCCACCACACCCGCGGGTTGAGGCCCGGCGACCGCGACGGCAACTACGTTGGCGAGGGACCTGGCGGGGAAGATGCCATGGACCCAGCGGGAGCCGGCGGCGATGAGACTCTCGTCGACGATGACGACGACGATGAGCCCGCCGAAGTGGCCGTTTGTGCCTTCGTGGCCAGGAACCTGAGCGCGGGGAGCAAGCCGGGAAACTGGAAGCCCCTGCAGCCGGGTTGGAGGAAGCAGGAGAAGAGGGACCCTCGCCGCATTGGCGACCCTCCGCTGTCCTTTGGGGAGTTCATACGAGCTCACCCTCAGGGCTGTTTCGTGTGTTATGGGAGGAAGAAAGGCTTCAACCATGACCACCGAACATGCCCTGTCCACAAGGCCGACACGGAGGCTTACAAGAAGGCGCACGGGTCGAAGAAGCGTGCGCCCGCGGGTATCCGGGAAGCCAAGATGGAGGTGGACAAGGACGAGCTGGCCAAGCTGATGTCGTCGGTGGGGACCGAGTTGGCCAAGGAGATCCAGGAGATCAAGCGGAACTGGGTCCCCAGGTCGGACAACAAGAACAAGGAGAACAACCAGAACAACCAGAACAAGGACAAGGACAAGAAGCCTACTCGTGGTGAGAGGAGGAAGAAGGGCGTCAACGACGTTGAGGCCGAGGAGAACACCCCCTCTTCCACAACCGACGCCCCCTAGCGGAGCCCCTGCAGCCAAGGGCCCCAGCTAGGGCGGTCGCAGGATGGTGACGTGGGAAGCGCCGAACCATCCCTGTCGGGAGTCGGTAAACACAAG
Source organism: Eutreptiella sp. 'Long Island Sound 2002' (assembly GCA_964036045.1). Taxonomy (NCBI): domain Eukaryota; phylum Euglenozoa; class Euglenophyceae; order Eutreptiales; family Eutreptiaceae; genus Eutreptiella; species Eutreptiella sp. 'Long Island Sound 2002'. The sequence goes on along the minus strand of OZ038389.1, from coordinate 3,147,060 downwards.
GGGACTGCCGCGGGCGGAAGGCCCGGTCTGGCGCCCAGTCGCGGAGGCGGGGTGAGGGCAAGTGAAGGCACGAACCCTTGCACCCGTCCGTCCTTCGCGACCAAGAATGTGTTTGATGTACTACAGGATCTATCCGAGAGTATCGGAGGATCACCCGGACCGCAGCTGGATGCTGCAGATGGGCAGCCTGAGCCCATTGTCCACGACCTACACCAGTCGCTTGTTGAGCTTCTGGAACGGCCGGAGATCCTGAGTTTGCACGCCGTGCGCCGTGTCGGTCGCGAGCGGCAGTTGCATCTTAAGGTCCGTGCCCTATGCGGGGAAGTGGAAAAGGTTTTCGACGTGTTGGTCGACACGGGAGCTCAAGTCAGCTTGGTCAAGGCTGGCCTACTTCCACCAGAGTGTCTGACCAACAGTCGGAAGCCTGTCAGGCTGAAGGTGGCGAACGGCCAGTACATGGTGGGAGGCACGAAGGAAGCGGCCATCGGGCTGCAGTTCGTGAACCATCGTGAGCTGAGCCGCCCAGACCTCGGCAAGGAAATCCTCCTGCACGGTAGCTTCTACGAGGCCGAGATGGACTGGGACATGATCGTCGGGTACGACTTCATGATGGAGACGGACTCCGGCGTTCTCCCGGCCCAGGCCTCTATGACCCTGTACCAGGACGACCAACTCTCGTGGCTTTCGTCACCTGAGCACCATGTGGAATGCCAATGGATCCACCCCGAACGCAATCAGCTCGAAGTGGCCGCGCTGGACACTGAGCCAACTGGTCCTGCAAACCAGGAGTACGGCGTAAGGCCGGAAGTGGCGAGCCGAGTTGTCGCGGACTTGGGAGCTTCGGATCTGGCCCTGGATGCGTTCTCTTCAGGAACCTCCGCCCATCTGCGGGTGTGTGAGAAGTACTGGAGCGCACAGGACTCCGCGTGGAAGAAGCACTGGGGTCCGCATCAGGGACTGATGTGGATCCATTGCCCCCGTTGGGACATTCCAAGAGCGATAGCGAAGATTCGCAAGGACCGCTCCAAGGCAGTGCTGGTTGTTCCTATGGGATGCACCGAGGAGGAAAGTACCCGACATTGGGTAGCCTCATTGACCAACATGACCTTGAACAAGGTCGTCCTACCGGCTGGAGAGAGTGTCTATCAGGACGCTAAGGGACAGCCCATGCCACCCCAGAGATGGCCAACAGAATTCCACTATGTGGATGGGGGCCTTGATCAGGCCGACACCACGGACTTCGTGTGTGTCAACCGTATCATAGCAGAGCCTTGGAGGCAATGCTTTGCGGTTCCCCCTGTTGACATCGAAGAATCGGACTCCGAAGACCCCCTCACTGAAGAGGAGTGGGATCTGGTTCAGGGGTATATGGATCTGCCCTTTCACGACTGGGGAAACCAGCGTGAGGGCAAAGGCCAGGACAAAGCCTGGTGGGAAGTGGACTCGATCGTCTCTGGTTCCTATGATGGAGATACCTTCGTAAGGAGGGTACTGGACCACCTGTCCAGCCAGGACGAGCCAATCGGGGGTAACCCACCCACCTACGGCGATCTGTTCCGAGGCAAGACCAGAGATGGCCCTTTGGGCCACCTGGGAAGACCGCCTGAGCCGAAAGCGAGCGGGGTCGCTACCCCTCAAGTAAGCTCCGTGGTTCAAGTGCCCGGAAAAGCCAAGGCGGAGTCCGATGACTGCCCCAAGATCCAGGCGTTGAGGGCCAGGCTGAAGCAGAAGTATGGTGATACCCTCTTCAGCGGTAAGCCTGTGTTTCCCCCACCGGTGCGTGGACCGTATGGCTAGGCCAAGATACGACTGAAGCAGGACCCCCGTGTGTATCGTCACCGGGAGTTTGCCCTGAGGGGTGAGAGGAAAGAGGCCATGGAGAAGATCCTCCGTGACTTCATCCAGAGAGGCTGGCTTGAGCCGTGCCACTCCGAGTGGGCCTCTCCCTGCTTCGTCGTCCCCAAAAAGGTTGCCGGTGAGTGGCGGCTCGTGGTCGACTACCGCGGCCTGAACGCCCAAACGCAGCACGACAGCTATACGCTGCCCCTCATTGAGGACATGCTGCAAAAGCAACACCGGCGGAGGATCTTCACGGTGATTGACCTGAAACATGGTTATCATCAGATGCCTCTCGCCGAGGAGTCCCGTGCCTGCACAGCCATGAGCACTCCACTTGGACCTCTCCAGTGGAAGGTGATGCCCATGGGCGTCACCAACGGCAATGCGGCTTTTCAGCGGATGCTGGAGAACCTGCTTGAGCCGGTGCGCGACTGTGCGGACCCCTTCGTGGACGACGTGATCATCGCGTCCGGGGACCCCAGCATGAGCTACGAGGAGCTCCTGGAGGCACACGAGAGGGACGTTACTCGAGTGCTAGACCTTCTGGATCGGCACAAACTCACGGGCAGCAGTGACAAGGCCACCATTGCGGTAAGCGAGGTGGTCTTCGCTGGCCACGTAGTTGGGAACGGGCAGCGAAAGCCCATACCTGGCAAGGTGGCTGCGATTGAGCACTGGGAAAAGCCCAAGACGGTCTCTGAGCTACGGGCGTACCTGGGGTTCTGCAATTACTACTCGGGGTATATCAAAATGTATGCCGAGTATGCAGCCCCCATGACGACCATGCTCAAGGGCAACCGAGAGGAGACCAAGAAGGGGTCCAAGAAGGCTCTGGTCTGGACTGAAGAGTCCGACCGTGCCTTTGAGGGGATGAAGCAGGCGCTGCTATCCGCAGTGGGTCTGCACCTCGTGGATCCCGACCGAGGGTTCGTCCTGCGCACCGACGCTTCCGACTACGCCATTGGCGCTGTGTTGGAGCAAGTGCTTGACGACGGGAGGCACGTGCCCGTGGCCTTCTGGAGCCGAGTCCTGGCGGAAGGCCAGAGACGGACGTGGACGCCCCGTGAAAAGGAGGCGTATGCCATCGTCATGGCTCTCAGGAAATGGGCTGGGTACATAGCCCTCCATCCCGTCACCGTCTGCACCGACCATCAGAGTCTGCAGTCGTGGCACAAGGAGCACGTGGACACCCCCTCAGGTCCCGCCTCCCGACGGGCAAGATGGCATGAGACCTTGGCCAAGTTCGACCTTACGGTTGTTTATATTCCTGGAAAGGATAACACCGTGGCGGACTGTCTCAGTAGGTGGGCCTATCCCGCCAGCAAGGGCATGCAGGATATCTCCGCCCATGGCGATGAGGCTGAAACCGCTGAAGCCAAGAGGATCATTGAAATGGAGCGCCTGATGGAGGAGGAGGGGGCTAAATGCTTCGTCGTCATGGCTGCGGATGCCCCCCTCGCTTCGAGGGTGAGCAGAACAGTCAGTGTACTCGCCCCTGTGGGTGCCGCGGGCGGAAGGCCCGGGCCGGCACCCCCTGTGGGAACTGAGTCCGACAAGCACCTCTTCCCGGAGTCTTGCCTCCAGGACGACTGGACCGACGATTACGCCAAGTCTGAGGCCTTTGCGGCCGAGTATAGGGCTGTGACCGACCCTGACGACGGACAGAAGTGGCCAAAGGGGCTGACTGAGGAAGATGGGAAGCTCTACCGGAATGGTAAGCTGCTAGTCCCAGAGTCCCGGGTGCTCGAGCTGTGTGAAGCTTGGCACCACCACATGCTGCACCCAGGGGTCAAGAAGCAAGCTCTTGACATGCAGCGTCGGTTCGAGATCGACCATATCGTTCTGTACACCGCCATCAAGAAGGTCAGGAAGGGTTGCTCGGTCTGTCAGGCCTGCAATCCCGATAACCGGAACGTCAAGGGGGAACCCCAATGGACCCCGGTTCCTGACCAGCCCATGTAGAGCGTGGCCATGGACGTCTTCTCCATGCCCGAAGTGCACATTGGCAAGGAGACCTTTGACTGTGTGGTTCTCTGTATGGACCGCCACAGCGGCTACGTTGTAGCCGTTCCGGCACGCAAAAAGGGGTTGCTTGCCAAGGAAGTGGCAGTCATGATGATTCGTCATTGGCTGACCGTCTTTGACATCCCCCGCACCATTTGCAGTGACCGAGGGCCCCAGTTTACTGGTGGCTGGTTCAAGGCTATGTGTTCCCTCCACCTATGATTTTAGCAGCTGTTTTTTCCCAAAATTCCAAAAGTCGACAAAAAGGGGTTTTTCGCGAGAAATGACCTATTTTTTTGGTTTCTACGGCCCCAAAATAGGGGGGGGGGGTCCTCCTACCCGAATTTTGTCCAAAAATATCAAAAACCCTGAAATTTGGCCTATTTTGGGGTATTTTTGCCTGCTCTGGGCTGGTCCTGCAGAACAGTGCTGCACACCAGTGTACCTGCCTATAGAGGATTTTCGACAGAAATTCCAATTTTCTTTGGATTCTCTGGCCCCAAAATAGGGATGGGGGGGTTCCGAGCTTTCTCCCAAACCATCAAAGACCCTGGAATTCGGCGCATTTTGGACTTTTTTTGTCTGCTATGGGGTGGTGCAGCAGAACAGTGCTGCACACCAGTGTACCTGTATAGTATAGTATAGGCCGGAAAAAACCATGAAAATAGGTTTTGTACCCAAAAAGACCAAAAGTGACCTTTTGTTTTAATTATACAGCCCGCAAATAGCAGGGGGGGGGGGTTCCTCCTACCCCATTGTTCCCCAAAAATAACAACCTAAACCTCAAACATGTGTGTGTACGGTGATAGGCACGCAAAAGCCTACCTATGAACCATATGGAAATGGACCACAAAACGGTGCAAAATAGGGCCAAAAACACCTCAAATGTTCATCGCTCATCCCATTCTTATGCACATACTATCATGTTTTATGTAGTTCTTTGGCGTATTTCGCTTTTTTGCAACGAGCACCCTCCAATCGGGAGGGGGGGGTGGTTCAGCTGCTTGTTTCAGGCTAAAAAAAACAAACAATTTTTGATAAAAAAAATGGCTATTTTTCGCCGATTTTGTTGAAAAATGGCAGATTTTGGGGCATAAGAATGCTGTAAATTGTGTTTGGGCAATCGGTGTGTCCACACAGCATGCTTTTTTGCATCCAGCACCCTCAGAGTGGGGGGGGGGGGCTCTGCAACTGCCTGTCTGAGGCCAAAATACTCAATTTCTGACCAAGAAACGGCCATTTTTGGCAGTTTTTCCATGAAAAATAGCAAATTTTGGTGCATACAGATGCTGTAGATTGTGCTTTCGTAGTCCGTGCGTGCATACAACTTGCTTTTTTGCATCCAGCACCCTCAAAATTGGGGGGGGTCCTTCAACTGCTTGTACGAAGCCAAAAAAAATCGATATGTGACCAGAAAAGGGCCATTTGTGGCCGTTTTTTTCGTGAAAAACGGCAAATTTTGGTGCGTACGGATGCTGTAAATTGTGTTTGCGTGATCTGTGTGTCCCTACAATCTGCTTTTTCGTATCCAGCACCCTCAAAATAGGGGGGCAGTCTTCAACCGCTTGTCTGAGGCCAAAAAAAACATTTTTTGACCAAAAAATGGCCATTTTTAGCCGTTTTTTCCATGAGAAATGGCAAATTGTGGTGCATACGGATGCTACAAAATGTGTTGTCATGATGTTTGTGTGACCACAACTTGCTTTTTTGCAACCAGCACCCTCAAATTAGGGGGGGGGGGTCCTTCAACTGCTTGGACAAAGCCAAAAAATCAATATTTGACAAAAAAGCGGCCATTTTTGGCCGGTTTTCATGAAAAATGGCATATTTTGGTGCGTACGGATGCTGTAAATTGTGTTTGCGTGATCTGTGTGTCCCTACAATCTGCTTTTTCGCATCCAGCGCCCTCAAAATAGGGGGGAACCCAAAAATCCCAACTTTTGACCAAAAAATGGCCATTGTTGGCCGTTTTTTCATGAAAAATGTCAAATTTTGGTGCATACGGATGCTGTAAATTGTGTTTGCGTGACCTGTGTGTGACTACAACTTGCTTTTTCACATCCAGCACCCTCAAAATAGGGGGGGGGTCTTCAACCGCTTGTCTGAGGCCAAAAAAAATCATTTTTTGACCAAGAAATGGCCATTTTTGGCCGTTTTTTCCATGAGAAACGGCAAATTGTGGTGCATACGGATGCTACAAAATGTGTTGTCATGATGTTTGTGTGACCACAACTTGCTTTTTTGCATCCCTCAAAATAGGGGGGGGGGGTCCTTCAACTGCTTGTACAAAGCCAAAAAATCAATATTTGACAAAAAAAGCGCCATTTTTGGCCGGTTTTCATGAAAAATGGCATATTTTGGTGCGCACGGATGCTGTAAATTGTGTTTGCGTGATCTGTGTGTCCCTACAATCTGCTTTTTCGCATCCAGCGCCCTCAAAATAGGGGGGAACCCAAAAATCCCAACTTTTGACCAAAAAATGGCCATTGTTGGCCGTTTTTTTCATGAAAAATGGCTAATTTTGGTGCATACGGATGCTGTAAATTGTGTTTGCGTGACCTGTGTGTGACTACAACTTGCTTTTTCACATCCAGCACCCTCAAAATAGGGGGGGGGGGTCTTCAACTGCTTGTCTGAGGCCAACAAACTCAATTTTTGACCGAAAAACGGCCAATTTTTGGCCGTTTTTTCATGGAAAAACGGCAGATTTTGGTGCATACGGATGTTGCAAATTGTGTGAGTCACGATCTGTGTGTCCCTACAATCTCTTTTTTCGCATCCAGCACCCTCAAAATAGGGGAGGGGGGTCCCTGACCTGTTGTTCAGGGGGCAAAGGCAACATTTTGGTACAGCCTGAAATATGGGGGGGGGGGGGGCTTGGGATAATCTTTTTTTCAAACGCAACAAATGATGCCCAAGACGTCTTCCTTGTGGAGAAGGGGACCACCTTGAGAAATACAGAACCTGCATCCATCCCTGTGTGCACCATGGTCCGCACATGTTGACTGATCATTTGAGGACATTTGGAAAGAGCAACAACTTGAGCATGAAATTCTGGGCCAAATTGTGCACTGAGCAGTGCCTGCACTGAGTAATGCATTTGCCCCATGGGGTCCCTCCCTCCTCCAAGGAGCACAGCATTCCTGCACCCAAGGCCAATACTCATACTGCATTGGACTGTATGCACTGGCTAGCAGAGGTTTGCTCGACGGCTTGCCAAACAAGATGATCTGAAACACCAGAATTAAATTAAAGACCACGGTCTCCATGCTCCCCAATAGGAGTGGGATTTGTTTTCAGATCCAGGAGGCCTCCATGGAGTAGGCCAGAACGGATGCCCCATAGAGAATGTTCCCAGGTATGGCCAACAAAAATCAGTAAATACAGAGGTCCTGCCAAAAGACAGTGCAGTGTGCACAGTGCATGCGTACGGTGTGCACAGTGCGCATGTTCACAGTGCGTGTGTGAAGTGTGCGGAATGCGTGCATGCGCACAGTGCAAATGTTCACAGTGTGTGCGTGCAGTGTGCACAATGCGGGCGACGATGAGTGCGTGCAGTGTGTACAATGCGTGCGTGCAGCGTGCACAGTGCGTGCGTGCAGCGTGCACAGTGCATGCGTGCAGTTTGCACAATGCGTGCGTGCCGTGTGCACAGTGCGTGCGTGCAGTGTGCACAGTGCGTGCGTCCAGTTTGCACAATGCGGGCGTGCAGCGTGCACAGTGCGTGCGTGCAGTTTGCACAATGCGGGCGTGCAGCGTGCACAGTGCGTGCGTGCACACTACAAACATTTTCATCAAGCCCCCATCCCCCATTTGGTTGCGTTAACGCCACCCTGCAATCGACGCTGCCGTAACCATTTGCCCAAATATCAAAAAAGCTGTCATAATGGTTGCCATGATAGCAACCACTGCCGCCATCGCTTTTCCTAGGGATGAAAAGTTGGAATGTGTTGTGAGAGGCGTTGAGGGATTCACTTACCGCCATGCCAGCGACCGCGCATCACAGGGGGTAGGTACCGAGGGTGGCAGAAACTGGATTCCTGCTTGCACAAAACAAAATTCAAAAAACAGTGAGACCCACAGACTGATCACTGTATTCTGTCATGTGTTGCGGCCATGCAACTTTTTCGCATGAAATGGAATCCCTGCATGCGGTGGCACTACGTATTCCTACTGCCTTGATAACCAATGCACAATGCAACAATGTACCGCTTCAATGATCGTAACCACAACATTTCCAATCCACTCAATGAGCCCAAGCTTTTCGAGACGTGCATGAGATGTGCATGAGCACAAAGAGTGCTGCAAAGAACAAGAGGGTGCCCCACTCAAGGTGCTCCAGCAGGGGCTCCCTCTCTGTGTCTGCCAGCAGCACCAGTGTCATGAATCCAAGGATTGCAATCCAGAGAGCGTCAAATGCAGCGTGCACAGTGCGTGCGTGCAGCGTGCACAGTGCGTGCGTGCAGTGTCCACAATGCGTGCGTGCAGCGTGCACAATGCGGGCGTGCAGCGTGCACAATGCGTGCGTGCAGTGTGCACAATGCGTGCGTGCAGTGTGCACAATGCGGGCGTGCAGCGTGCACAATGCGGGCGTGCAGCGTGCACAGTGCGTGCGTGCAGTGTGCACAGTGCGTGCGTGCAGTTTGCACAATGCGGGCGTGCAGCGTGCACAATGCGTGCGTGCACACTACAAACATTTTCATCAAGCCCCCATCCCCCATTTGGTTGCGTTAACGCCACCCTGCAATCGACGCTGCCGTAACCATTTGCCCAAATATCAAAAAAGCTGTCATAATGGTTGCCATGATAGCAACCACTGCCGCCATCGCTTTTCCTAGGGATGAAAAGTTGGAATGTGTTGTGAGAGGCGGTGAGGGATTCACTTACCGCCATGCCAGCGACCGCGCATCACAGGGGGTAGGTACCGAGGGTGGCAGAAACTGGATTCCTGCTTGCACAAAACAAAATTCAAAAAACAGTGAGACCCACAGACTGATCACTGTATTCTGTCATGTGTTGCGGCCATGCAACTTTTTCGCATGAAATGGAATCCCTGCATGCGGTGGCATTACGTATTCCTACTGCCTTGATAACCAATGCGCAATGCAACAACGTACCGCTTCAATGATCGTAACCACAACATTTCCAATCCACTCAATGAGCCCAAGCTTTTCGAGACCGTGCATGAGCACAAAGAGTGCTGCAAAGAACAAGAGGGTGCCCCACTCAACGTGCTCCAGCAGGGGCTCCCTCTCTGTGTCTGCCAGCAGCACCAGTGTCATGAATCCAAGGATTGCAATCCAGAGAGCGTCAAATGCAGCTTCAGCACATTCTTGATGTTACTGATTCCCATGAAACAGTACCCTTGTAGCCAGGTCCCAAAATAATGCGGTACATGCACATGTTGTATCTTGGACACGCGGCACCTTGAACAGGAGGGGGAGGAACGCCGCCAAGGCCTCTTGCATCCTCAATACCAAGGCGTCATCCGGCCTCAACGCCTCAACGGCGGCATATGAACCGACGGCAACATGTATCGGCGACTGGCCCTGTGTGATGCACAGAAGGGGACGCAAAGCTCATCAGCGTGTCTGTCACAATGCCGCCTTTCGCAATGAACAGACTTCAACTTTCCTTTTGCGCCAGCGCTCATTCGGGCAGGAGTGCTCACAGTGGGTCAGTTTTTGGAGGATGACTTGAACGAGTGTCTTCGCCCCCATGTGGCACCCTATTTATCGCAAAGCGATCGCAGAATTTGCTGCATCTGCAGTCCGGAACGCGCCGTTCCAGCATGCCTTGCATCGAGTCCACCCCACAAAAAAAAATGGGTTAAGAGGCGATGGCCAAGAGAATAAGATGCGCGCAGTGTGCACAATGCGTGCGTGCAGTGTGCACCGTGCGTGCGTGCATACTTCGTGTACTCGAGGAAAGTTTTGGCTTCCTTAACCCATCCCTAAAACCCTTTCCCATCTCTCTCCATTTCAAGGTCGTGCAGGGCCACTTGGCTGGCGTCGTTCATGGCATCATTTCGGAATGCTTGGATACACACCCGCCCTGTGCCCCGAAGCCCCCCCAACATCACAAAGCATGCACAGGGCACGCACAACGCATGCATGCCCCACCTCTGCCGCGTGCGTGCAGCGTGCACAATGTGTGCGTGCAGTGTGCACAGTGCAAAACGCAATGCCAAAGGCACGAGCAAAAGCTCCACAGTGTCAAAAAGACATAATCTGAGTCGGGAACGGACAAACAGCGAAGGTGTTCTGTCACCCAGACCCAGAGATTTTCGCTGAAACTCTTAGCAGACAGAAGGCACTAATATTGTGACACACTGATGTTGTGCATGCGTACGTGCATGCAGTGTGCACAATGCGTGCGCGCAGTGTGCACAGTTGGTGCGTGCGTGCAACATGGGATGTGCACGGGGCACACAGTGCATACCATCAAGAGCCGAGGCGTGATACGTTGCTACTTCTTGTTTTCTCTTGATGCGTTGGCCGCAAGCTCCAACATCTCATTGCTCAGGAACTCCAACACAGCAGCCACATGCACAGTTGCTCCCTTGCCAACACTGGAAGAGTACCGCCAATTTGCGGGATAGACAACATTGCTTTGAGAAGAGAAGTGGAGCATCATGCATCATGCATCATGGATTGCAACCGCAGCAGAATTATCAACCACCACAACGGCAAGCCAAACCACCACTTGAATGGAGAGATGGGACAGGCGGGCAAAAAATGACCGACACAACTGTGATATTTCCTCTGCGATATTTCAACTATGATATTTCAAGCACGGACCCACAAGCTCCCTAACGGTTGCTTCTATCCTCCACCACTGGGTCGAATTTAAGCATTCCCATACAATTCACCCAACATACCATCAATATGCAAATGCAAATGTGTGTGCATGCATGGAGTTATCTTGTTGGGTTCCACAAATCACTCAGGTTGGTAATCACGACGAAATCACAACGAAATCACTCTAATCCACATTTGTGGCTTCAAAAGTGCAAATATGGCTATTCAGGGGCACTTTTTGCACCCTCCGGAAGATTATCTTGAGTAAAAGGCATGTAGGGTCACAATTTGTTGCTTGGCAAGCCTAACCGAGCTCTAGGGAAAAATTTCATCAATGCCAAATCACACGAAAGCACAGCGACAGCAATGAAATCAACCATTGTGGGTTCAAAAGTGCAAATACAGCTGTTTGGGAGATTGTTGCCACCAAGTGTTTCTAGGACATTGCCTAAGCCGGCTCTTTGGGTTGCCATGCAACGCGCGTTGCAATGCACATTGGTACATTCCACTGAGTGCGTGTGGTGTGTGTTGTGTGTGTGATATTTCATCTGCCCATAACGAGACACATGACATGGGCAACCATCCAATTTGAAACCGGATGAAATTTCCCCCATACCTCGTTAGGTCACAAACATGATATGAGTGCGATGTGGGCAATGAAGCAATGGCAGCGCAAACACAAAGCCAGGCAATGTTCTCAAACTGCCTCATCTACGTCAGCATAGGAGCCATTGCTTAGCCCTGTGGGTTGTACCAAAGGGAAATCACATTTGGTTGCCATGCATGCTCGCAATTCACTATTCCCTCACTGTCTTTTGACCATTCGTTCACCCTTAGTTCACTGTCTTTTCACCCTTTGCTCACCCTACCTAGGAAGGCGTAATACACAGGACAAGCCTCCTCTCGGCACAAAAAGCACGCAACAAGGGCATGAAGGCAGTGAGACAATCTTTGTATATTAGAATATGTGGTGTGGAGCAATGTCATGTTCGATCACCGTCTTTTCACCCTTCGCTCACCCTACCTCGGAAGGCGTAATACACAGGAAATACCTCCTCTTGGCACACAAAGCACGCAACAATGGCATGAAGGCAGTGAGACAATCTTTGTATATGATTATATGTGGTGTGGAACAACGTCAGGTATGACAAGAAATTTGCAATACTTGTCCACCGTGGATATGGACCACAAAAGGTGCAAAAATGGGCCGAAAACACCTCAAATCTACATTGTTCAACCCACTCCTGTGCACATAGTATCATATTTCATTTATTACCTAGCATTCAAATACTTATAATACCATCTTATGCCCCAAACATGTGTGTGGACGGTGATAGGTGATCAAAACCCTACCTATGAACCATATGGATATGGAGCACAAATGGTGCAAAAACGAGCCAAAAACACCTCAAAACTACATTGTTCATCCCATGCTTGTGCCCGTAGTATCATATTTTATTTCTTACCCAGCATTCAAATGCTTACAATACCATCCTATGCCCCAAACATGTGTGTGGACGGTGATAGGTGATCAAAACCCTACCTATGAACCATATGGATATGGAGCGCAAAAGGTGCAAAAACGGGCCAAAAACACCTCAAATCTACATCGTTCATCACATTCTTATGCCCGTAGTATCATAGTTTATGTAGTTCTTATCATTCAAATGCATACAATACCAACCCAAGCCCCAAACATGTGTGTGGACGGTGATAGGTGATCAAAACCCTACCTATGAACCATATGGATATGGAGCACAAATGGTGCAAAAACGGGCCAAAAACACCTCAAAACTACATTGTTCATCCCATGCTTGTGCCCGTAGTATCATATTTTATTTCTTACCCAGCATTCAAATGCTTACAATACCATCCTATGCCCCAAACATGTGTGTGGACGGTGATAGGTGATCAAAACCCTACCTATGAACCATATGGATATGGAGCGCAAAAGGTGCAAAAACGGGCCAAAAACACCTCAAATCTACATCGTTCATCCCATTCTTATGCCCGTAGTATCATAGTTCATGTAGTTCTTATCATTCAAATGCATACAATACCAACCCAAGCCCCAAACATGTGTGTGGACGGTGATAGGTGATCAAAACCCTACCTATGAACCATATGGATATTGGACCACAAACGGTGCAAAATAGGGCCAAAAACACCTCAAATCTTCATCGTTCATCCCATTCTTATGCACATACTATCATATTATATGTAGCACCTATCATACAAATGCATACAATAACAACCTAAGCCCCAAACATGTGTGTGTACGGTGATAGGCACGCAAAACCCCACCTATGAACCATATGGAAATGGACTACAAAACGGTGCAAAATAGGGCCAAAAACACCTCAAATCTACATCGTTCATCCCATTCTTATGCACATAGTATCATATTTTATGTAGTTCTTATCATTCAAATGCATACAATACCAACCCAAGCCCCAAACATGTGTGTGGACGGTGATAGGTGATCAAAACCCTACCTATGAACCATATGGATATTGGACCACAAACGGTGCAAAATAGGGCCAAAAACACCTCAAATGTTCATCGTTCATCCCATTCTTATGCACATACTATCATATTATATGTAGCACCTACCATACGAATGCTTACAATAACAACCTGAGCCCCAAACATGTGTGTGTACGGTGATAGGCACGCAAAAGCCTACCTATGAACCATATGGAAATGGACCACAAAACGGTGCAAAATAGGGCCAAAAACACCTCAAATGTTCATTGTTCATCCCATTCTTATGCACATAGTATCATATTTTATGTAGTTCTTATCATTCAAATGCATACAATACCAACCCAAGCCCCAAACATGTGTGTGGACGGTGATAGGTGATCAAAACCCTACCTATGAACCATATGGATATTGGGCCCCATGGTGCATGAGAAAGGGATGAATAGCCTAGAATAAAGGCAAAACATCGCTTGTCATGTAGGCTTCTACCAATGGTGATGACAATTTGTTCATATATCACCTCTATACCACCTCTTCCAGCCCTGTAAGGCCCTCTACATGGCCTCCATAGACCCTAAAACCATGAAAAAGAGTGGTTTTTGGCTAGAAAAGTGTGCATTTCTCAAAATCTGTGCCTGCCAATCTGGATTTTTTTAGGTCAGCAGCAAGGTATTGATCTCGGGGACATGCTCATGCCTTTACTTTGCTTCCAACTGCGAAAAAAAGTGGACTTTTTGGCGATTTTCTATTGCGCACGGCGGTCGGGAATCTGAAACTCGCGTACGCGGCAGTTGTTGACAGTTGATCTGCGGCTCCAGCTCCAGCGACAGCATAATTTTGTTAAAATTTTGAGAAAACACAAAAACAACAGTACTACTGTGTACAGTTTGGAATCTCCGTTCTGAAAATGCATGACTTCGAATTTTGGGAAAAAACAGCTGCTAAAATCATAGGTGCATGGGGATACGTCATGCCAAGAGCGTCGCCTATCTCAGCCGGTCTAACGGCCGTGCTGAAGTGGCTGGACGGCAGCTGTTCGAGAAGCTGCGCAAGATCCACATCACCAATCCACGTCGGAACTGGTTTGAGGAGATGTGGCCTGCTCTGAAGGCCCATCATGACACCCCCACTCCGGGCGGTTTGTCCCCTCACCAGATTCTGTTTGGCAGGGACCCCCTGGGTAGGGGACTTCCCTTGTCTGGTGATGGCATGGCTATGGATGCCAAGGAGTTCTTCGCGCGGCAAGAGCAAACGGCGCGAACATCCGCCAGCAGCTTGAGAAGGAGCATGCTGAGCGTCAGAAGTCCGCCCCGAGCTCGACAGCGCAGAAGTTCAGGGTGGGAGACCCGGTGTGGGTGATCAGACCCCGCCCCATGGGCACCCACCGCACCAAGACCTGGTTCACACCCGGCGAGGTGGTCCGCAGGATTGGTGAGGACACCTACCGCATCAAGGTGGGTCACGGACAGTTCCGGGAGCGCCACGAGAGTCAACTCCGTGTGCGGGAACCCGACCTCCGTGGCCGACATGTGTCCCTGGACTACGCCAAACATGAGGCCGATTCGGACGACGACTATGCTGAGCAGGACGACTATACTGTCGAGAAGATCCTGGCTCAGCGTCCGAAGGCCTCGGCACCCGGAGGTCTGGAGTTCAAGGTTCGTTGGCGAGGCTATGGGCCGTCCCACGACACCTGGGAACCCGTCTCCTCGTTTGTGCCGCGGGTCAATACTCCCTTCATGGAGTACATCCGCAAGCACAAGACCAAGATCCACGTTTCGGACTTGGCAGCACTCACCCGGGCGATTGCAGCCAGGGGTGCCTGATCAGCGCCCTGAGCTCTCCCCTGATGCGTTTTGAGCGCTTGTGAGGCCGACGAATCGTCCCTTACTTGCTTGCTCTCTTCCATCTTTCGGTGACAGAGTGGCCATGTACCCCCCCCTGCTGAATCCAGAGGAGGATGGCCCCTCTCTTCTTCTATTCGTCACTCTCCCCCCTGCTGAATCCATGGGAAACCAGGTAGGGCGACTGACCTTCATTTTTCTGAGCTCTTGGGGCCTTGAAGCCCATACGACGTTGCGCAACGGATGCCGCTGTCATCGGCATTGCCAATTTTTGGTGTGTGGTCGGGTTCCATGGCACTTGCGGAATCCAGACCAGTCGACGTGTGTCTCGAGACTATATATGCCTGAACTCAGGCGTTATCCTGTCCACCCTCCTGCATTGCCTTATCCTGACCGTGGCGTAGTTTGGCGCTCTGTCCAGAGCGTGTTTACACGCCTATTTACCCAGATTATTGCTTGTTTTTCTGCCCTCCAGGATATGTGCATCTGTATGTTAAGTGTCATCAGCCCATCGCTGAGGGATGGACTGTTTTTCACCACGAATCGGGATACAGAGGCGCCTTGAGTCGCCGTGTACATGTTCTTACAGCCTGGTCCAGCCTGGACCAGTACTTGATTACAGATTCTACTGTTTGAGTGCCTGTGATACCGTGTTGCCCTATTCGCTGTGATGTGTGGAGATCCTGATGGCGCCAGGCGGGAAGCCCAGTTGCCTGACTACACTCCCAGCGGTCCGCCACTGTCAGTCCCAGTGTGAGCCTACCGATTCGCAGACGCACTTGCATTCGGATGGCGGCCTCCGGTGCTCCTGACCTCGGTCAGTCTGCCTGGGAAACTGGTGGTTTGAGGAGTCGACGCCTCCGCCCACACTGCATGAGGACTCCCTCATGTATGGCCTTCGTGGCAGTAGGGCGAGGGAAAAGACGGCCTTGATGCCCGATCCCTTCAGGAGGAGTTCCCTTAAGATTTGGGGTTCTTAAGGAGTTCGACTATGGCACTCTGGACTCGCGTCGTATGGATATGGACATGGTGCGCCCGAGGAAGGACCCGTGGGGACTCTCCCCAGTCGGCGGGCCTTGGGAAGCTTGGGGTAGCCTGATGGATCTTTGTGGTCGCTCTCGACCTGTGGGACCACCTCGGTCGTCGTGTGTCGCCTATGTTGGCCGTGTATGCCACTGCCACTGTGGTGGTGACCGTAGCAGCCGGCACCCGGTGCGCCTGGTATGGGTTAACGGGTCCTTTGGATGCCGAACAATCGCCGCCAGGACCCGGGACTTGATACTTGATACTATACATGTGCTACGAGCTTATACAGCGGCATACCTATCTTACTGTGGCTTACTGAAGTGAGGATGTGACACCCCCCCCCTTTCAGAAAGTGGTCCTGGGTACCCGCTGCCATGCGTGGGTGTTATCGAGCCCCCCCAGGGTTTGCTCTAAGGAGGGGGGTGAAGCGGTACCCAGAACCCCATGGCCAGGTTACGACATACAACAGGTCTCCGGTCCACTAACCCCATGTACGGAAGGGAAGACGCCCGTTGACGCTCCATTCCGTGCCGTACAGCCCCGCATCGGCAACCGATGCACCGCCAGCGGAGATTTGTGTATCAGAATATCAGGAATCAACAGGGTTTTATTTTCATATTGTTTCCGTCAATTTTTACGCTTCCGTTCTGATACTCACTGTTTTGACTGCTGGCGGTTGGTTCGCGACTTTACCGTAACCGCCAGTTTAACTGTAATTAATGGAAATTTTAACGCTATCCGCGACGAAGGCTCCAAAGTCGCCAGGAACTGCATTGATGCATCCGCAATTTTCATAATTAATACTCGCAACCTTAATCCGAATTTTTCAGGATGTCGAAATCGGATTTTCGACTTCGACATCCCCGCACTTGATTTGACCTTTTTCGAGTGGACCTACGTGCTTCCCTATGCACGAATCAACTTTCCTTTTTTCTTGCCCTCCATTTGTCTTAAAGATATGGGCAAAACAAAGTTGATTCGTGAGGCCACTTGTGAAGGTCATATCTCGTGTTGCTTGCGAGGAATTACGATAAGGAAACGTGGGATGTATTCACAATACTCCCGACGTAATTTAGGAAGCATAATATGCCTTGCGTCTCCACACGTGCGCGCTAGTGTAATGGATCATGGTCAATAGGGTAGAGTTTGCGTTATGACTCTTTGGCCATGACATTGCGTGCGTTAAGATAACTTTCGAGTGTAGCGCGCAAGTGATGGTGTTGCATAGGAACTCTCCTTGAGTTCCTATGAGCGATTGACACAAAGTTATGCCCTTGGAGGGGCATGACATATCGTGGTGGGAGCCACCTTTTTGGGCAATATGTGGTATGTGCCATGTGTTGTGTTGCGTGCCCATTTGGCGGGTCCATTGCTCCAAGTCGAACCCGCCAATGGACCTCATATTGTGCAAGCCCCTTCTCCATACTCCCTACGGTCAATTGCAAGCCTAACCTTCGTGAAGGGAAGCTTGTGTGGTGAACCCGAAGCGATGCGTTGGGAGCAAGGGGTGTATTTTGCAATTTTCCATATTTTCATGTGCCCACTTGGGAAGTAGCGCTCGTAACCTTTCAAGGCGCCCCAAGTGGAGCACATATGTGGGATCAAAGGTCATTGGTGTCAAGTCATTGTGTTTAGAAGGATTAAGTGATTGCACGATCCAAGCCGAAGATATTATAATATAATTATTCACCTTTCAAGGCACTTTTGTGTGTGCTTGTGCCAATTTTGCCATTTGTGGCCCGTCATGATGTCAAGTGGCGACCGTGTATCTCAACGTTGCGCTCAATTGACATCATGACCCGAGTATGATATGAGGGTACATACTTCGGTGCCCAACATATCTTGGACCCGGCGAATAACTCCTCTTAGGCTTGGCATACCGTGGCCGCCATGTTAGCGATTTGGGACTATCCCAAATCATGGGCTCACTTGGCGACCCTGCCATTCCCAATATCGGAGGAGTTGGGCGACGCCCAAAAGATATGTTGGACCAATATGACTTGATACCAATCCTATGGCACACTCCGGTCCGAGTCGGGCATGTGCCTCATTTGTCCCAACCATGAGTGTGCGCATTTTTGGCCATTTTGAGCATTTTTCCACTTTTGCTGCCCGCCGTGCCCCATGTTCTAACCTTCGTGCACGCCGGACGCATGGACCAATGGACCATATATGACATGGGTGTTATGGGTAATGGTCCCCATGGTCCACACACCACGTGGGCGAAGCGGAGCCGCCTTCGTTAAGGCGCTAGGCCAAATTGAGTATGGGCAATTTTGCCATTTTTGCATTTGTGGACCCAATTGGGATCGTCACCACGCCAAGCAGCATGGAGATCTTTGAGAGCCAAGCGCATGGGAGTCTCCGTTGGACTCCCAGTGGATCGCGTATGGAATGGCGGATCCGATCTCCAAGCCGGCGTGGAGATATACTATTGGGAGCACACCGAATTTTGGCTCATTTCAAGCAGCCAAAATGACCCAAGTTTGGGACCCCAATTTCCCCCTTCCGTGTGGTCAATTGGCGGCCCCATTTCTCTAAGCCCATAGGGAGCCCGGACCTAAATCCAAGTTGTACACTCAGATATAAGTCCTAGGTCCTGCCTCCTACCCTGTGAGCCATTGGCCTTACCTTGGCCGGGCGAGCCACGCGTGGGAATGACGTCAATTTTGGTGATTTTGGCATCATGACCCCACTTGACTCATCCGTGTTGCCCTGATGCCGGGACCTCAGAGGGAACCAAGTTGGGTGAGGGCTCCAGGGAGTTCGTACTCGAAGGGCATAGGGTCAGTTGCCTCGTCCCTACCTCTGGCGGGTCCGAACGAGGGGTCAATTTTGGGGATTTTTGAGTTAATTTCAGTTTGGGCTGAAACAGCCCATTTTCAGCTACCAACTCCTGGGTGATAATGGCGGGGCCATATCTCTGGCTCAGAGTGGAGTTCGAACCTGCCGTTAAGGGAGCATAGGGAGCCACCGTCGGTTGGCCTTGGAGTTCCTTGGCTCTTTTGAACTCGCCTGTGGCTGGGCGGGACACCTTCCCTATTGACAGGGTTTCAGGGTCCGGACTGAGCAGGGCATGGGTTGTGTTTGAGCCCCTGCCCCCATCAGCCACTGAGAGGGTCGGACCTGGGATTGGGATATGAGTTGGGACTGAGTGTCTATGGTCCTGTGATGCCCTTACCCCAGTCCAGTCTTAACCCCATGTGTACATATCCTGATGTGTTGCTGTACATACTTTCGTTCCCTCTTTGCAGAGTGGCAAGGATTCTGAAACGCTTTGTCACATGACACGAGCGTATTGATGCCCTTGTGAGCGTAGTGCCTTGCCTGCCTGCTCACCTGTGCGTGTCACCGCAGCGTCCCGTGGCCGGCCCCCCACGGGAACGCGTCAGTATCCCGTACCTCATGACTCATGCCGCAAACCTCATATCCCGTACTCTATCAAACATCATATCCCGTACTCTATGAGTGAATTATACCCCTCCTAAACTGTACTCTGACACCGCATTTCACACCGCGATTCGCATAATCCATATTTCCAAACACATCACCCATGCCTCACACTGTGTACAACATACCGCATATCCGGTACCTCGTATCCCGTACCTCATTACTCATGTCTCAAACCTCATATCCCGTACTCTATGAGTGAAATATAACCCTCCTAAACTGTACTCTGACATGACATTTGACACCGCGATTCCCATAATCCATGTTTCGAAACACATCACTCATACCTCACACTGTGTACAACATACCACATATCCCGTACCGGGTATCCCGTACCTCATGACTCATGTCTCAAACCTCATATCCCGTACTCTATAAGCGAGAGAACTGTACTCTATGAGTGACAGTTACTCCTCCTAATGACTCATGACTCAAACATCATATCCCGTACTCCATGAGTGAAATATACCCCTCCTAAACTGTACTGTGACACCACATTTGACACCGCGATTCCCATAATCCATATTTCCAAACACATCACCCATACCTCACACTGTGTACAACATACCGCATATCCCGTACCGGGTATCCCGTACCTCATGACTCATGTCTCAAACCTCATATCCCGTACTCTATAAGCTAGAGAACTGTCGCCACTGCTGCATGTTGGCTAAAATCGCCAAAAGTCAACAGGCGGGATTATTCGATCGATTGTACAGTACATACAGATTTTCGAAACAAATGATTCCATGATTTCAGATCGATTTGTCGTGCCAGAAATTGAAATCGCAAATCCGCCAGATGCCATTTGACGGGCACGCGCGCGCGCCAGCAGCAACGTGCACAATTGGGAGGACTTTTTGGGTATGACGAACGACGACGACCACGAACGAACGTCCATACCACAATTAAATATATTAACTAGTGCGAATGCCCGCGCTTGAAGCGCGGGCCATATCACCATATCACCATAGCCCCATATCTCACACCGCACCGCATTTCACATACCCAATACAACACACCTCATGTCCCGTACCTCATATCCCGTGCCACCTGACTCATGTCTCAAACATCATATCCCGTACTCTATGAGTGAAACTTACCCCTCCTAAACTGTACTCTGATAGCACATTTGACACCGCGATTCGCATAATCCATATTTCCAAACACATCACCCATACCTCTCACTGTGTACAACATACCGCATATCCCGTACCTCGTATCCCGTACCTCATGACTCATGTCTCAAACCTCATATCCCGTATTCTATAAGCGAGAGAACTGTCACCACTGCTGCCTGTTGGCTAAAATCGCCAAAAGTGAACAGGCGGGATTATTCGTGCCGATACCCGGATAATCGATTGTACAGTACATACAGATTTTGAAAACACGTGATTCCATGATTTCAGATCGATTTGTCGTGCCAGAAATCGAAATCGCAAATCCGCCAGATGCCATTTGACGGGCAGGGGCGCAAGCCAGCAGCAGCGTGCACCATATCTCACACCGCACCGCATTTCGCATACCCAATACAACACACCTCATGTCCCGTACCTCATATCCCGTGCCACGTGACTCATGTCTCAAACATCATATCCCGTGCTCTATGAGTGAAACCTACCCCTCCTAAGCTGTACTCTGACACCACATTTGACACCGCGATTCGCATAATCCATATTTCCAAACACATCACCCATACCACACACTGTGTACAACATACCGCATATCCCGTACCTCGTATCCCGTACCTCATGACTCATGTCTCAAACCTCATATCCCGTACTGTATAAGCGAGAGAACTGTCGCCACTGCTGCCTGTTGGCTAAAATCGCCAAAAGTCAACAGGCGGGATTATTCGTGCAGATACCCGGATAATCGATTGTACAGTACATTCAGATTACATGAATCCATGATTTCAGATCGATTTGTCGTGCCAGAAATCGAAATCGCAAATCCGCCAGATGCCATTTGACGGGCACGTGCGCGCGCCAGCAGCAGCGTGCACAATTGGGAGGATTTTCTGGGTATGACGAACGACGACGACGACGACGACGAACGACGAACCATAGCACAATTAAATATAACTAGTGCGAATGCCCGCGCTTGAAGCGCGGGCCATATCACCGTATCACCATAGCACCATATCTCACACTGCACCGCATTTCACATACCCAATACAACACACCTCATGTCCCGTACCTCATATCCCGTGCCACATGACTCATGTCTCAAACATCATATCCCGTACTCTATGAGTGAAACTTACCCCTCCAAAACTGTACTCTGACACCACATTTGACACCGCAATTCGCATAATCCATATTTCCAAACACATCACCCATACCTCACACTGTGTACAACATACCGCATATCCCGTACCTTGTATCCCGTACCTCATGACTCATGTCTCAAACCTCATATCCCGGACTCTATCAAACATCATATCCCGTACTCTATGAGTGAAATATACCCCTCCTAAGCTGTAATCTGACACCACATTTGACACCGCGATTCGCATATTCCATATTTCCAAACACATCACCCATGCCTCACACTATGTACAACATACCGCATATCCCGTACCTCGTATCCCGTACCTCATGACTCATGTCTCAAACCTCATATCCCGTACTCTATAAGCGAGAGGGCCACTGTTGCCTGTTGGCTAAAATCGCCAAAAGTCAACAGGCGGGATTATTCGTGCAGATACCCGGATAATCGATTGTGCAGTACATACAGGTTTTCAAAATACATGATTCCATGATTTTAGATCGATTTCTCGTGCCAGAAATCGAAATCGCAAATCCGCCAGATGCCATTTGACGGGCACGCGCGCGCGCCAGCAGCAGCGTGCACAATTGGGAGGATTTTTTGGGTATGACGAACGACGACGACGACGACGACGAACCATAGCACAATTAAATATAACTAGTGCGAAAGCCCGCGCTTGAAGCGCGGGCCATATCACCATATCACCATAGCACCATATCTCACACTGCACCGCATTTCACATACCCAATACAACACACCCCATGCCCCGTACCTCATATCCCGTACCTCATGACTCATGTCTCAAACATCATATCCCGTACTCTATGAGTGAAATATACCCCTCCTAAGCTGTACTCTGACACCACATTTGACACCGCGATTCGCAGATTCCATATTTCCAAACGCATCACCCATGCCTCACACTGTGTACAACATACCGCATATCCCGTACCTCGTATCCCGTACCTCATGACTCATGTCTCAAACCTCATATCCCGTACTCTATCAAACATCATATCCCGCACTCTATGAGTGAAATATACCCCTCCTAAACTGTACTCTGACACCACATTTCACACGGCGATTCGCATATTCCATATTTCCAAACACATCACCCATGCCTCACACTATGTACAACATACCGCATATCCCGTACCGGGTATCCCGTACCTCATGACTCATGTCTCAAACCTCATATCCCGTACTCTATAAGCGAGAGCGCCACTGCTGCCTGTTGGCTAAAATCGCCAAAAGTCAACAGGCGGGATTATTCGTGCAGATACCCGGATAATCGATTGTGCAGTACATACAGGTTTTCAAAACACATGATTCTATTATTTCAGATCGATTTCTCGTGCCAGAAATCGAAATCGCAAATCCGCCAGATGCCATTTGACGGGCAAGCGCGCGCGCCAGCAGCAGCGTGCACAATTGGGCGGATTTTTTGGGTATGACGAACGACGACAACGACGACGACGAACCATAGCACAATTAAATATAATAAGATAAGATAATTTTTTGGTATGACGAACGACGACGACGAACGACGAACGACGAACCATAGCACAATTAAATATAATAACTAGTGCAAATGCCCGCGCTTGAAGCGCGGGCCATATTACCATATCACCATAGCACCATATCTCACACCGCACCGCATTTCGCAAACCCAATACAACACACCTCATGTCCTGTACCTCATATCCTGTGCCACATGACTCATGTCTCGAACATCATATCCCGTACTCTATGAGCATTTCACATAATCCATATTTCCAAACACATCACCCATACCTCACACTGTGTACCACGTACCGCATATCCCGTACCTCGTATCCCGGTTCCTCATAACTCATGTCTCAAACCTCATATCCCGTACTCTATCAAACATCATATCCCGTACTCTATGAGTGAAATTTACCCCTCCCAAACTGTACTCTGACACCACATTTCACACCGCGATTCGCATAATCCATATTTCCAAACACATCACCCATGCCTCACACTGTGTACAACATACCGCATATCCCGTACCTCGTATCCCGTACCTCATGACTCATGTCTCAAACCTCATATCCCGTACTCTATGAGTGAAATATACCCCTCCTAAACTGTACTCTGACACCACATTTGACACCGCGATTCCCATAATCCATATTTTGAAACACATCACCCATGCCTCACACTTTGTACAACATACCGCATATCCCGTACCGGGTATCCCGTACCTCATGACTCATGTCTCAAATCTCATATTCCCCACTCTATAAGCGAGAGAACTGTACTCTATGAGTGACATGTACCCCTCCTAATGACTCATGTCTCAAACATCATATCCCGTACCCCATGAGTGAAATATACCCCTTCTAAATTGTACTCTGACACCACATTTGACACCCCGATTCTCATAATCCATATTTCCAAACATATCACCCATACCTCACACTGTGTACAACATACCGCATATCCCGTACCGGGTATCCCGTACCTCATGACTCATGTCTCAAACCTCATATCCCGGACTCTATCAAACATCATATCCCGTACTCTATGAGTGAAATATACCTGTCCTAAGCTGTAATCTGACACCACATTTGACACCGCAATTCGCATATTCCATATTTCCAACACATCACCCATGCCTCACACTATGTACAACATACCGCATATCCCGTACCTCGTATCCCGTACCTCATGACTCATGTCTCAAACCTCATATCCCGTACTCTATAAGCGAGAGGGCCACTGCTGCCTGTTGGCTAAAATCGCCAAAAGTCAACAGGCGGGATTATTCGTGCAGATACCCGGATAATCGATTGTGCAGTACATACAGGTTTTCAAAACACATGATTCCATGATTTTAGATCGATTTCTCGTGCCAGAAATCGAAATCACAAATCCGCCAGATGCCATTTGACGGGCACGCGCGCGCGCCAGCAGCAGCGTGCACAATTGGGAGGATTTTTTGGGTATGACGAAAGACGACGACGACGACGACGAACCATAGCACAATTAAATATAACTAGTGCGAAAGCCCGCGCTTGAAGCGCGGGCCATATCACCATATCACCATAGCACCATATCTCACACTGCACCGCATTTCACATACCCAATACAACACACCCCATGTCCCGTACCTCATATCCCGTACCTCATGACTCATGTCTCAAACATCATATCCCGTACTCTATGAGTGAAATATACCCCTCGTAAGCTGTACTCTGACACCACATTTGACACCGCGATTCGCAGATTCCATATTTCCAAACACATCACCCATGCCTCACACTGTGTACAACATACCGCATATCCCGTACCTCGTATCCCGTACCTCATGACTCATGTCTCAAACCTCATATCCCGTACTCTATCAAACATCAAATCCCGCACTCTATGAGTGAAATATACCCCTCCTAAACTGTACTCTGACACCACATTTCACACGGCGATTCGCATATTCCATATTTCCAAACACATCACCCATGCCTCACACTATGTACAACATACCGCATATCCCGTACCGGGTATCCCGTACCTCATGACTCATGTCTCAAACCTCATATCCCGTACTCTATAAGCGAGAGCGCCACTGCTGCCTGTTGGCTAAAATCGCCAAAAGTCAACAGGCGGGATTATTCGTGCAGATACCCGGATAATCGATTGTGCAGTACATACAGGTTTTCAAAACACATGATTCTATTATTTCAGATCGATTTCTGGTGCCAGAAATCGAAATCGCAAATCCGCCAGATGCCATTTGACGGGCAAGCGCGCGCGCCAGCAGCAGCGTGCACAATTGGGCGGATTTTTTGGGTATGACGAACGACGACAACGACAACGACGAACCATAGCACAATTAAATATAATAAGATAAGATAATTTTTTGGTATGACGAACGACGACGACGAACGACGAACGACGAACCATAGCACAATTAAATATAATAACTAGTGCAAATGCCCGCGCTTGAAGCGCGGGCCATATTACCATATCACCATAGCACCATATCTCACACCGCACCGCATTTCGCAAACCCAATACAACACACCTCATGTCCTGTACCTCATATCCTGTGCCACATGACTCATGTCTCAAACATCATATCCCGTACTCTATGAGCATTTCGCATAATCCATATTTCCAAACACATCACCCATAACTCACACTGTGTACCACGTACCGCATATCCCGTACCTCGTATCCCGGTTCCTCATGACTCATGTCTCAAACCTCATATCCCGTACTCTATAAGCGAGAGAACTGTC
Organism: Eutreptiella sp. 'Long Island Sound 2002'; assembly: GCA_964036045.1. NCBI lineage: Eukaryota > Euglenozoa > Euglenophyceae > Eutreptiales > Eutreptiaceae > Eutreptiella > Eutreptiella sp. 'Long Island Sound 2002'. The sequence continues at coordinate 3,121,077 of OZ038389.1, read as the reverse complement.
GCCACTGCTGCCTGTTGGCTAAAATCGCCAAAAGTGAACAGGCGGGATTATTCGATCGATTGTACAGTACATACAGATTTTTGAAACAAATGATTCCATGATTTCAGATCGATTTCTCGTGCCAGAAATCGAAATCGCAAATCCGCCAGATGCCATTTGACAGGCACGCGCGCGCGCCAGCAGCAGCGTGCACAATTGGGCGGATTTTTCGGGTATGACGAACTACGACGACGACGACGAACGAACGAACGTCCATACCACAATTAAATATATTAACTAGTGCGAGTGCCCGCGCTTGAAGCGCGGGCCATATCACCATATCACCATAGCACCATATCTCACACCGCACCGCATTTCACATACCCAATACAACACACCTCATGTCCCGTACCTCATATCCCGTGCCACATGACTCATGTCTCAAACATCATATCCCGTACTCTATGAGTGAAATTTACCCCTCCTAAACTGTACTCTGACACCACATTTGACACCGCAATTCGCATAATCCATATTTCCAAACACATCACCCATACCTCACACTGTGTACAACATACCGCAGATCCCGTACCTCGTATCCCGTACCTCATGACTCATGTCTCAAACCTCATATCCCGTACTCTATCAAACATCATATCCCGTACTCTATGAGTGAAATATACCCCTCCTAAGCTGTACTCTGACACCACATTTGACACCGCGATTTGCATAATCCATATTTCGAAACACATCAGCCATGCCTCACACTGTGTACAACATACCGCATATCCCGTACCTCGTATCCCGTACCTCATGACTCATGTCTCAAACCTCATATCCCGTACTCTATAAGCGAGAGGGCCACTGCTGCCTGTTGGCTAAAATCGCCAAAGGTCAAAGGGCGGGATTCTTCGTGCAGATACCCGGATAATCGATTGCGCAGTACATACAGGTTTTCAAAACACATGATTCCATGATTTTAGATCGATTTCTCGTGCCAGAAATCGAAATTGCAAATCCGCCAGATGCCATTTGACGGACACGCGCGCGCGCCAGCAGCAGCGTGCACAATTGGGCGGATTTTTTGGGTATGACGAACGACGACAAACGACGACGACGAACCATAGCACAATTAAATATAATACTAGTGCGAATGCCCGCGCTTGAAGCGCGGGCCATATCACCATATCACCATAGCACCATATCTCACACCGCACCGCATTTCACATACCCAATACAACACACCTCATGTCCCGTACCTCATATCCCGTACCTCATGACTCATGTCTCAAACATCATATCCCGTACTCTATGAGTGAAATATACCCCTCCTAACCTGTACTCTGACACCACATTTGACACCGCGATTCGCATATTCCATGTTTCCAAACACATCACCCATGCCTCACACTGTGTACAACATACCGCATATCCCGTACCTCGTATCCCGTACCTCATGACTCATGTCTCAAACCTCATATCCCGTGCTCTATAAGCGAGAGCGCCACTGCTGCCTGTTGGCTAAAATCGCCAAAAGTCAACAGGCGGGGTTATTCGTGCAGATATCCGGATAATCGATTGTGCAGTACATAGAGGTTTTTCGAAACACATGATTCCATGATTTCAGATCGATTTCTCGTGCCAGAAATCGAAAATCGCAAATCCGCCAGATGCCATTTGACGGGCACGCGCGCGCGCCAGCAGCAGCGTGCACAATTGGGAGGATTTTTTGGGTATGACGAACGACGACAACGACGACGACGACGACGACGAACGACGACGACAAACGACGACGACGACGAACCATAGCACAATTAAATATAACTAGTGTGAATGCCCGCGCTTGAAGCGCGGGCCATATCACCGTATCACCATAGCACCATATCTTACACTGCACCGCATTTCACATACCCAATACAACACACCTCATGTCCCGTACCTCATATCCCGTGCCACATGACTCATGTCTCAAACATCATATCCCGTACTCTATGAGTGAAACTTACCCCTCCAAAACTGTACTCTGACAGCACATTTGACACCCCAATTCGCATAATCCATATTTCAAAACACATCACCCATACCTCACACTGTGTACAACATACCGCATATCCCGTAACTCGTATCCCGTACCTCATGACTCATGTCTCAAACCTCATATCCCGGACTCTATCAAACATCATATCCCGTACTCTATGAGTGAAATATACCCCTCCTAAGCTGTACCCTGACACCACATTTGACACCGCGATTCGCATATTCCATATTTCCAAACACATCACCCATGCCTCACACTGTGTACAACAAAACGCATATCCCGTACCTCGTATCCCGTACCTCATGACTCATGTCTCAAACCTCATATCCCGTACTCTATGAGCGAGAGAACTGTCGCCACTGCTGCCTGTTGGCTAAAATCGCCAAAAGTGAACAGGCGGGATTATTCGTGCAGATACCCGGATAATCGATTGTACAGTACATACAGATTTTTGAAACACGTGATTCCATGATTTCAGATCGATTTCTCGTGCCAGAAATCGAAATCGCAAATCCGCCAGATGCCATTTGACGGGCACGCGCGCGCGCCAGCAGCAGCGTGCACAATTGGGAGGATTTTTTGGGTATGACGAATGACGACGACGACGCGCGCGCCAGCAGGAGCGTGCACAATTGGGCGGATTTTTTGGGGAAGACGAACGACGACGACGACGACGACAAACGACGACGAACCATAGCACAATTAAATATAATAACTAGTGTAAATGCCCGCGCTTGAAGCGCGGGCCGTACCGACAACAGGGCAGCTGTAGTCATGAATTTGGCCCCTTGGAGGAATCCGTACCTTTCGTTGAATGGAGTGTTGCAAATGGATTTTGACCACGTTGCAAAGTGCAACATCTATTAGGTGGACGCAAAACACTTCTAATGGGCATTATCCTTTTTGCGGTAAAGTATTCGCTGTTTTCATGTTTGTAGCATTCTAGCTAACGAATTTTGAAAAAAAAAAAAGTAATGAGGAACACAGTTTAAGGGCACCTCGTAACGCCGCCTCGTTCAATTGTACTTGGAAGTTTTTGAGGCTTTGAAAATTGACGGGCTTATAGTAGCAAGCCATTGCTCTTTAGGAGAACCTGAAAAGAAGTATGACCAACGTCCTTACCCGAAGGGAATGAAGGTGTTTACCAGACACAATGTGGCAAATAATTGCGTTTGAAAATTGTTTTGCTATTTAATGGGACCAAACATATTTTCAGGCAAATAGACCCTTGACAATATTCACTTTGGAGGCAAGTTCACCCACACACCAACAGGAATGCCAACGGACAATAGCTACATGAAAGTTGAATCTCGCATCATACAAGGTTCAAAGCGTTTGCCTACTTGCTGGCGTCGCCCCAAGCACATGTTCCTAAACTAACACGGCTTGTACGGCATAATGTACATTGTCAGCGGGTGCGCCGTTAGGGATAGAGGTTGACTTAGCACCAAAGTTGTGGTTAGGGTTAGGGCAAGGCTCAAGGTGAGGATTGGTTTCAAATATATGTAGAAAACGGTTGGTTTCAGATGTAAATGGAACGTGAACAAGACACACGCCAGTGTCGAGTGGAGCCACACGTCATCCAGCAAGGCAACGGACGACCACCGAAATCAAGAAAAAATTTCAGACCATACAATGTTCGGAGTGTTTGCTTCCTTAGTTACATCCCCCCAAGCACGTTCCCCTAAAATGACGCGAACGCCACGGCGTGAGGTAACCCGGGAAAAGCCAACATATAGCTGTCCATGGGCAAAAACAGGATTCTCCAAGAGCAATCCCAACCTTTCAAACGACTGCCCTTGGGAACGATTAATCGTCAAGGCGAAAGCCAACTTTATTGGAAATTGTCGCCTAATAAATCTGATCGACAACATTTCAGAATCACCACACGTCAAATTGATGCGTGGAATGAGCACAACGTTTCCTTTTCGGGGACCTGAGACAATTTCTGCTTGGATGTTGAAATCCAGGCACTTTGTTACCAACAAGCGTGTTCCATTCATCAACCCCTCCGTACGGTTGACATTGCGCAGTAGAATGATAGGGGCCCCCACCTTAAGCTTGAGCTCGTGACGTGCAATGCCCGGAGGCTCAAGCTTGTTCAAGAGTTCCGGAGGATAGGTAGCTGCATCTTCTTGGCAATCGGCACCAAAAAAGTCCGCACTAACATAAAGAAACTCCTCTCCTGGCAAGCTCTGCAGCGCCGCTTCGTTGATAGCGTTGGTTTCTTGATTTCGGGGTGCCAGGATACAACCAGACATAAATTCCTCCTTGCTCATGGTTGGAAAGACGTGGTTTACCAGTGGCCAGGGGTCATCGCTTGGGATCAACATGTCTTCTGGTATGGGCAACGGATTGTCGATGGTGTCCTCCCCAACAGATAGCAACCAGCGTGCAAACTCACGGGTCTCGTCATCGTCAACTTGAGAAGTGCCTCGCACCCGAATATTGGTCGTCAATTCGAGTGTTTTGAAATAGGGCCAAAGGTAGGATTTCTTGAGGGTAGCTGCTATCACGGCCGCTCGAGAGCCACGAGGTACAACAGGCAAAATTTGCCTCCAATCCCCCGTCATGACGACGGTCTTGCCCCCGAAGGGAACAAGTCGCAGTGCTTCATCATTGGCACCCATGATATCTTTGAGCAATTCATCCAATACACGGAAGCAATCGTTGTCTGCCATGGGAGCCTCATCCCACACAATGAGATGGGACTCATGAAGTTCCGCGGCACGTTTGCTCTCCACGGGAATGGATGATGTTCCGCCCTTTTGCGGCGAAATACCAAAAGCTGAGTGTGCAGTTGAACCATCATCCAAAAGAAGAGAAGCGATGCCAGTTGAGGCAACCGCAATCGCCTGTCGTCCCTGACTGCGTACGTAGGCCAACATTAAATTGTTCACGTAAGTCTTTCCGCAACCACCGCAACTCAAAATAAAGAAGCACTTTGCGTCGTTGTTGTCCAAATGTGTACTCGCAGTGACCTGGTCATAGATGTTGCGTTGCTGCTCTGTCAAGGTTCGCACACCATCCTCAACAACACGTCGCAAGTGTGCAACATCATACCCTTCATCGTGACCGCCAGGCTTATGGGACATTGCACTGGGCACTGGAAATGGCATAGAAGGAAACGAGCGAAGAGAAAGTCCTTGCTTTTGCAGCATGCCCTCGACCCGCAATAGGGCTTCATTCACAATCTCGGCATGCGTTGGCTCGTTTTTTGCGCCAGGATGTGTGCGTTGCCAATTCCAACGAATGTCGCTGATGAACTCTTCCTCGTACTTTAACCACAGCTTGTAGGGATCTTTTGGGGAGTTGTACTCCAAGATGGTGCAAAAAAGAAATCGTAGTCGGCCGGATTTGTAGTACATTTTTGCCTCGTTCAGACATTGTTCCCACTCGGTGTCATCTTCTAGAAGGCCGCGACGTACGCATGCTTCTTGAAAAGTGGCACATAGGTTGCCGTTAACGGTACGCAAATCTTGAAAAGAGGTTGCACCAGCAACATGGTGTAACAATAGTCGAAGAAAGTATACTTCGCCCGCATTCGGGAGCACAAAGTACATGCGACCAATTACCGTGTTTAGTCCTCTCTTCCGAATTTTCCATTGTTTGGTCTTTGCATCATACGTGAACCGCTCGGCATAGTCGGTGTACAGCAAGTGCTTACCGAAGGCATGATCCGGCTTGGCGTTGGACTTCAACCAAGCGGTCAGTGGTGTGTCGGGGGGTCCATCTCCAACGATGTCAGTAAGATTTTGTTGGTCGTGCCATCGAACGTGCTGCTGGTTTTCTAAATGAACTGGTAGCCGCAATACCGGGGGAAATTGCTCATGTAAGTCAAATGCCAATAGTCTCCACACTCCTTCAGATGTGCAAATGTACCGGCCCTCCACGAACTCCACAACTTCGTTGACTTGATCGTCTCGTAGGGTGGCGTCGCCCCGGTCAAACCCCTTGTAAATATACTCGTGCAAGTATTTGATAGCCGCAAGTGAGGCACAGTACTCCACGTTGATGTGGCAAGCATATTTTCTGGCCAACGCACGCACATGTGGAACCACCCAACGATTATCAAGTTCATGCCCCCTGCATGTTATAGTGCGGCCGTTGTTGCGACGGCGATAAAGAGGATATCCATTCTCGCTGCTCGTGGTCACATCTTGAAATTCCTTCGGGTACCGATTCTTACAATGTCCATCCTTCATGCATGCACAGTTCGGGTCGAGGGAACCGCATGGACCGTGCATGTAGCATTTTGCAATAATCTCGTACAGCTCCGGGTCCTCATCCTCGTCTGGAATCTCAGCACAAATGACGGAATCATAATCGTCAGGTGTGAGCAATTTGTAGCCGGCGGCAAAGATAACCAGGATATGTGCATGTGGTAGCCCGCGTTTTTGAAATTCGATGACATACATGTGGCCGACTGTGCGACCAAGACAGCCATCCTTCAGAAGGTCTTCTAACAAAGACTGCAGCTTCAACTTGAAAACGCGGGTAATCAAATCGGGACGATCATTTGGTTTTTGTCCTGGCAGTAGAGCGGCCTCCACCTCCGGCCAATTGGGATTGGCTGTCATGGTAATGAACAGGTCTGCCTTGCCCCGCTTGCTACAAATAGCAATCCCATCCTGAAAAGCGGCATGAAGAGCGCGCGGACTCCCGCCAAAAGAGCTGGGCAAAATTACCCGCTTTCCAACGGATGAAGCGTCGCGATCACCTTTTTTGGTGGCATCTTCAACACCCGAATACAAATGTGTGCGTAATTTGGACTAGTTCTGGGAGACATATTGCAAGCGTTGAGATTCCACTTTGCAGTACTGGTCCACGATGTATTCTTCGTACAATTTTTGGCATCTTTGCAAATAATTTCCAGTGTACGATTCCGGACGTTGCATGAGGTAGAAGGCGGCAAAGTCTCGAGCTGTAACTGTCTGACGGCTTTTGGCCTTTGGGGCATTGCCTTGCTCTAAATTTTCGCATGCACCGCGCTGACGCCGATAAGTGACATTTAGGGGAATGTCAGTTGTCCAGCCTTGCTCACCGCGCGGAAAAAGGAGTACAAAGTGTATAGGATCGTAGGCAGAGTTCAGGTCGGTGATACGCTTGACCCCACCCCCATGCATGCGGACTGCAATGCTACGAGGAGCGGCGACATGACTGCCATCCGGAATGAATGCTGCAATGTCGCTGACACGGGGAACATTGTAGGTGCGTGGGTCAACGTTGGCATTGCACCGCAGCAAGATGGTCACGTTGGGGACCTCAAGTTTAGCCGCGTGTTGAAAAACCTGTACATAGGCATTGTGTGTGTTCAGCATAGCTCCCAGTTGGCGGAGTAGATCCTCTCTCAATTCCGATGACAGTGGAAGTCCTTGCCATGCCTTCAGTTGATCTTCGGTTTCCAAAATGTACACCTGTGCAAACCGGGGTGGTTGATTTTCTCCGGGCGTCAGGGGACCCATGCGGTGATACACATTTCCAGACACCCGAAACTGGTGAGGGCCACCCGCCATTGGCCCTTTCGTGAACCGCATGTCGATATTTGCTTCAAGAGAGGCCATGGTGAAGGCTGAGTTGTACTTCCGAATGTTTTGCCGAAAATGGCGTCCCTGTCGCGTTTGCTCGGTCAATAGGGTTTTGAGCGGTTCCGGTGGATCAAGCAGAATGGGAAGTTTCACTTGTCCGCCACGGCAACAAATGGTAGGTCGCTCGGCACTCCAACGTAGAGCGTGACAATGTTCACACTCCACTTCCATGTTGTCAAGGACGTGGCGCTTGATGTGGGTAATATCCTCATCGGCATTTGATCTAAACAAGCATTCCTGGCGCAACCTTTGCATTTCCGATGCATGAGCCCTCCGCGCTCGCCTTTGCTCATTGATGTTGTCTTTGTTCTGCGCGTACACCTCTGGATATTGCTCCCGTCTTTGCTCATTGATGTTGTCCTTGTCCGCCTCTTGATATCGCTCCCGTCTTTGCTCATTGATGTTGTCCTTGTCCGCCTCTTGATATCGCTCCCGTCTTTGCTCATTGATGTTGTCCTTGTTCTGCGCGTACGCCTCTGGATATCGCTGCCGTCTTTGCTCATTGATGTTGTCCTTGTCCGCCTCTTGATATCGCTCCCGTCTGTGCTCATTGATGTTGTCCTTGTCCGCCTCTTGATATCGCTGCCGTCTTTCCTCATTGACGTTGTCCTTGTCCGCCTCTTGATATCGCTACCGTCTTTCCTCATTGATGTTGTCCTTGTCCGCCTCTTGATATCGCTCCCGTCTGTGCTCATTGATGTTGTCCTTGTCCGCCTCTTGATATCGCTGCCGTCTGTGCTCATTGATGTTGTCCTTGTTTGCCTCTTGATATCGCTGCCGTCTTCGCGCATTGATGCTGTCCTTCTTTTGCGCGTACAGTTGTTTATATCGTTCTCGTCTTTGCTTATTGACTTCGTCCCTGACCTCTTGATATCGTTCGCGTCTTTGCTTATCGATTTCTTCCTTGCTTTTCGTGCATCGTGCTCGTTTTTCGGCGTGTCCATCATCGCTTCCCCCTGCATTTAGGTCCAAATGTGGTTCTCGTTGTCGCTTATTTCGTGCTTCTGCGCCATGCGTGTCCGCAGAAATGGGTTGTGCGATCACATTTGGAGATCCGAGTGCACGTGATGCACTGCTAGCCGGAGTGGATGGAGTGGATGCGGTACAGCTTGTTGCCACAAGCGGTGACGGCAATGGGCCAGGTTGAACGTTTGAAGTGAGTACAGATGGAGGATTGGATGATATTGACGGCGAGGAAGCTTCATGCACGGCCGTAACTATCCCCGATTGCATCATTGCTGACATAAGATCCCTCCAAGCATAGTGGTCTTCTGCCTGCCAAAAGAAAAGACGATCCGTAATCCGCTTTTGAGTTGCATCCATCCAACGGTTGAAAATGGGATAATAGTGCATATTGTGTTGCACGAAAGCATGCACTCTTTCCGCATCATGGTTGGATAATGTACGCAACATGGCGCAACAAATCAACCTTGACAAAGAAGAAATGGAAACAATAATGGCAAGAACCAGACTGTTGGGCGTGGCCTTGTATGCACAACACATTGGGTGTGCACTGGGATTTTTTTTCTTGGAATGGTGTTTAGTCATTGGTTGTATTTTGGGCGTACCTGGCCTTGTATGCATAGCACATTGGAATGATGTCCAGTGATTGAGTATACATACGGCAAACCTCGGAATGCTATCATGGCATCCTGCCCCTACCACTTCATCCTTTACACCTAGTCGCTCTGCCTTCTTAATTGTCATTCGCCAAGTGAGCTTTCACTAAAAGGCACATTGGAATGTGCCACCGCCACAACTACACATTGAATTGTACATCGCCACATGACATTCGCTGAATGTTGTAGTTGTGATCAACTATCCAAATACCTATTTACGTGTCCGTTTGTCTTTATCATTTGTTGTGAAAATACTTTCTTCAAATTTTTGAACAGTTGTAACCAGTCACGCAGTTTGATGCTATAGTTGTGATCAACCGTCCAAGGTCCAATGGACCGGTCTATTTATCGTTCTCATTTGCTGTGAAAAATTTTTGAACGGTTGTAACCACTCAGACAAATCATGTACAGCCTACAGATTGGCCCGTTGCGAAAAAGCACAAATTGAGGCAGCACACCTAAAAACGATTGTTCGGGACCGTGTTTTCAACACGCCGCGGAGGTGTAAACCAAATGCTTCAAAGCACCGTTGCGTGTCGACAATGCAATAACAATTGCTAGGTATGATATCGGTCAAAACCAATCGAGATTGCATTGGTTGTTCAGTACAATAACACACTTTCATGGTTGATTTAGCCCATATTGCAGGCAACGGGTAGCACAAGGAGTGTGGGACACCAGGCATCACAAAATCGGTACTTTCACAGCAATCAAACGTTACCAATTTCCGGGCTGGGCTTCCGTCAGTACCAAATGTGGTGCGTCTTTGTTTTCGATAACCACGTGAACAACGAGTTTGCGAATGTTCATTCTCCTTGAAAACATGATCCTTTCCTTGACGATGGCTCTTTTGTCGGACACCCAAAAGATAATGCAACCACCCTCTTGGGCCCCCTTGGCTGCTTCCTTGTTCTTGCTGAGGTTTGTGTGCCATTGATGTAGTACCCATGGGATGGGACATCTAACAATGCGACAGATTGCAAACTATGAATTAGGGTGGACCAACCATATTTCATGTCACCAACACAATTGCTTCTCGCCCCATGCATTCAAACGCAAACATCCAATAGTGAGCATTGTGAATGGTCCCACACAAAGGGTGCTTACGGCATGTAGATTCGCCAACTGTTGCTATGATACATGTTGTAAAATACATAGCAATTGAAGACAGGTGTTCCTTAGAGAACACTGCGCGGAATCAAGCACTAAGCAACACATCGTTATTGTAGACACGAAAATCTTTAATTTGCAATATATACACAAAACGCCCATGCTGTGTTGTGGCTTGCGACAGAAACAATATTGCATAAAGAAGACCAGCGAGTTTTCGCTACAAAATCAATATGATGTTGCGTAAAGCAATCCATCATTGCAAAACCAAACTTCACTTCTGACCAAAAAATTGGTCTAGAGTGCGTTGTTTGCAATCTGAGTCGCGTGATTGTTTAGACATTCGTAATCGTTGGTTGCAATTTTTTTTAGAATGCCCCTGCGGGGTGCTGCCTTTGCTGATGTGTCTTTCTTGTCGTTGAGGTTTCTGACTCTTCATGGCACGTTGTAGGCTCGTATGAGGCAACGCTTTTCGGGCTGCAAATGCAAACATCGGAGCAATTTGCCGAGACTGTTGGGACAAAGTGTCGTCGGCCTTGGATGCGGAAGAGGACGAAGGTGTTGCTTGGACGCTCGTTGATGCAGCTGAAACAGACAACCCATCAGCCAACATATCTTTCATTAAACGGGCCCAAGCACGCTCGTCGTCCTCATTCCAAGAATAGAAATTTCGGCTGGCATCGTCATATGCAATCACCACGGGGGCGTACTCTGGGTGACTTTGCGCAAACATGTGTACTTTCTCAAGATCAAGTATAGACAAAATGGGGAACATGGTGCAGACTCTACCATAAAACAAGGCGGAGAAGCCTGACATGACCTGACAAAGGACTATGGTCATATTCTGCCAATCTTTCACAAGTGGCACGGCATACAACACCATGGAAAACACTCTCGTTCCTACACGTAAGTGCACGAGGTTTTTGTTGCTGTGTGGTGATGGGTTGCACCAGCAGCGCCAACCTGCGTAGACGTAAAAAATTCCGGTGCAACTAACCAGCATTTGCCTGGATGAGTCCTAGCTGCTCCAATAGATTAGGCCACACAACAACAACATGCCCTTCGAGGGTGCACCGCTGGGTGCAACACGGCAATGTCGCTCACATTGCAAACGCAAGGGTGCAGCGAAGTCAAATTCAGACCCCTTTGCCGGTTGACAACCTTTAGTATGGTTTTTATCATGGTGTATTGCCCACAACCTGACAGCCACGCAACACATCGATGTACGTTGCCCCATCGTGAAAGTACAACCATGTGGCGTCGCCTACGTACATCATTTTGCCAACACCCTTCAAAATGGGCTGCACATCTTGCGGTGTAAGGACCACAGGGAAAATCATGGGTTTCAGCGGTGCGGCCGCCTTGGCATTAGGAAATTTGGCAATAGCATTCAGTGTGTCCAGTGGATTTTCGAACATGACCTTGGCCCCCGCTTGGGCGTCTACGGCCATGTAGTACGGTTTTAGGCCGGTGCCAATGACCGTTGCGAGCTCAATGTACGACTTCACGGTTGCCACCGAGATCTCCGGGGCAGGAAGGTTGACAACCACGTATGAAGTGGAAGGACTTGGCTTTTCTTCCAAGGAGGCCAAAAAAGCCTCACAATCGCCATCAGACACATCATCGTCGATCTTATGCTCCGTTGCCGACTTGTAATAGAAGCGGCGTGCAACTTCAATGCGGTCTTCAGGCTTGGCTTGATTAAGCAACTCTTTCAAACCCACCCGTAACTTGTCTATCACCTTCTTATCCAGTACGGCCGCCATCTTCGCACTGCAGAACGCCTTTTCAACATTGATGGGTGTTGGCTGGCCTTGCACGGTGTATGTCCATTTGGTCGTTTCTGCCCGCTGCCTTTTATCGGAATCCTCTTGGACCGTGGCAGGCGAACTTTCTGCGCTTTTGCCCGAACTTTTCTCAACGGCATCTGGTGCTTTTCTTTTCAGAGACCCAGAGCGAGTCTTCAACGGGGTCAATGTCATGTTGGGATCCACCCAAAGAAAAAAATCGCACGCTTCGCACGAGTAGAATGAACGACCAGCATTCTTCGTGTTTGTGCACGAGTGTACTTCTGGCACCTCTCCGCAGTCACACCGTGGCTGACCATCTGCCCCTTTGCAACTTGGGTGAATGATTGCCCAAGATTTGAAGCACTTGTCTTCTTTTTCCGGACATGAGCGCGTCAAACACCCGTAGTTTGCTTTGCTTGAGCAATATCGCACCTCAAACTTGTTGCCACACTTGCAGGGTTGCTTGTTCCAGTATGCTTTGGCAGCGGCTGCACTATCGAATTCGATCTCAATATTGGAAGCCAACATGTCAACAACAACAATGATTCTACGTTTAGCAGAAGTGGTGCAGCCAGGTGCGTTCATTGCAACATCAATCATGTGATTCTTAGGATGTCCCGTGAGTGGAAACAGCATTCGTCGTGACAAACAATTGAAAATATTTATTGTGAACCTATGGTAGCAATGGACACGCAAATTTGCATTGCGAAAGAAACGATGCCAAAAACACAGCATTAGTGCCTCTAGAGGTGAAAGGAAACACAATAATATTTCAATCGCGTCGTACGAAATGCTGCTTAATGAGCGACACATTGACATTGTTTGAAGAGACACTAAACCGAATAGACGAGAGCAGGGTACAATGGTGCGACACCATGGCACGGGATATATTGCTGGTCAAGGTGCTGCATTTTTTTCTTTTGATCGGCGAAAGACACACGTACCCATATGATCGGTTGTAAGTGCGGCTAGCCCCATCTGCTCAGATCTTCAGACATTCTGTCCAGATTGGCTACATTTTGGTCATTTTCTTTGCTTCGGCGGAATCGCCGCCTCGCAGCTCAGTCTCAGGATCAGACCTATATATTTCTGAGATGCCGGATCTGATTCCGCGGTCCATTCCCCGTAAATCCGCCGCGTTCCGATCATTTAGCTGGAATCGCCATTTGCCGCTGACGCGCGCTCGCGGGCCAGATCGGCCAAACATTTTTCATAATTGGATTTATATAAATCTTTTCAGACAGTTTTGGACACTCAGATGTATTTAGAATAATCCGCATCAATTTTCTTCATAGACTGGGATTTTCTGCCGGATAACAATCAGCATGGACCTTGCTTCTGTTGTCGCTGCTCTCGCCTCCGTTGGTGTTCGAGTATCCGGTTCTACCCCCAATAACAACGTCCAGGGAGACTCCTCGCGTGCCTGCCCCACTGGTCTTGCCGGCCCCGAGCCCTCCGGCACCATCAACGACCCAGGGCAGCACTTTCATGGTAGCAGAGGCTACCTGAATGTTGTTCCTTTGGTGTCCCAACCACAGCTAGCTCCCCAGTACGGCCCCGTAGACCCCGCCGCTCCTGGAGACGTAACAATTACGCTGCCGTGGTGCTGTGCGAACGAGGCCTTGAGAGGAATGCCTTGCGCAAGCCCAAGCTGCCCAAGAAGGGCACAAATCAGCAGCTGTGGAGGCCCAGATTACCATCAAGATCCCAGTCGAAATTGGCCATCAAGCAGCTGGAATCTCCCAGCCTACGCCGATGGCAACGCTCCGGTGGAGCTTACGGACCTGGCAGGTACTAATACTCCTTACCAATGTCCACATTTTGAGACCATCGACGCCGACATTGACGACATTGAGATGGGTGGTCCAGGTGAGGTACCTACCTATAATCGACCAGCCTCTTGGGCACAATGGGACAACCATTTGTCTTCAGAAGTGACCCGTAACCTTGAGGCGCTTGAGGCCCTTTGTCTATTAGCCACGTCTAAGCTGATAGGACAAGAAAGAATCGCCTCTGATTTTTTAATGGAATATTTTTTCCTTCTTCAGGAAGAAATTAATACCAGGATGTGGTGGCGTTCTCAAGAAGATGACTCTTTTGCCATTTTTTTGCAGATCTGGGAGGCAAGTCCCTTCCCGAAGGAGAAGACCAAGGCACCTGTTGCCGGGCCCTCCGCCCCTCGTCCCCCTGTTTCCATCCGCGACGATCTAGCCGCCGCGGTTGAGGAAGGAATTTTAGAGGCAGCCAGGCAGGCAAGCCTGGAAATTAGGGCTGAAGGAGCTCCCCAAGTGGACTCCTGGCTGCGAACCACTGAGATTAGCGGTCCGACAGCCTGCTCAGGCCCTTCAGGACACGGTATGTACTGTCCTGCCGACTGCTCCTGCAGATTCCAGCGAGATACTGAGCTCCAATTGCTCAAAGATCAAATGCAACTCATCATTCAAACGCTGGGAATTAAAGATCTTTTCAAGACCCACATGCGGTCTGAATGCGCATCATCGGTGGAACAAGTAACAGAACCGTCGGAGGAGGCGACAGAAATTTTTTCAATTGCTCCTTCGGTGGACTCCAAGACCACCGATGCAAGGATCAGCAGGACCAAGCTAAAGGAAAGGGTTACAATCTCTCGATCTCAGAGTAGGACGGCGAAGGCTAGGACTGAGGCTCAGAATGCCAAGCGAACTGCCTCCCGTACTGCCCCTCCTGCTGCTGATTCCAATGCATTAGCCCAGCTGTTGCTCGCCCAGACCCTCGCCGGAGCTGGTGTGGCGAACGATGCCGCCAAGGTATCTGCCATTACGGCCGGTGTTGGGCTGGATTCTCTCCTTAATCCTACCTCATTGCGACTTCGTCAGGTTGCCAAGCAACCGAAGTATAATGGAAACCCCAGACGTTGGCCTCAGTTCCAACGGGAATTTAAATTGTGGGTTAAGACTCAAAAGCTCCAGGATGATCAGTTCCTGATGGCCCTCTTGGACTGCCTTGAGGGAGCGCCGGCCAACACTTGGCTCAGGACCTGGAGTGATCGTGAGGATTCAAGTTCCCCCCTTACCTTTGATGAGGTGTGGGAACAGTTGGAGGTACGTGGATCCCGGCTGCCAGAGGACCATTACCACCAGATATTGAAGAATTTTCCTTCATTCTCGCGATTAATCTTGCACGAAGTGCAAGACAAGAGACAGCGCTTCTGGAATTTAGTGGAAGAATCTGAACATTCAGGCGAAAAATTTTCTAGTGCTGAGCTGAAAAATCTGATTTTTGACAAGATCCCCTCCGAAACTGCCGCCACCCTTCGGAATAAACAATCCGAAGAAAAGGTCAAGACCTGGTGGGCGGAGGTCGAAGGCTTCGATGCCTCGGCCAACAGGTTTTCCGTCAGGGAATCACTTCAAAAGTGTTCCCCCACGTCGTTTACCAAGGTGAAATTCACTGAAAACACGTGGAAAATCAAGTTTAATGAACACGAGGATCGGGACTTGTTTGTCCAAGTCCTCAACAGGGGAGTAAGTTTCCACGGCCATCGCCTGAAGGCCAGGAACTGGGTGTTTTCGTTCACCCCGAAGGAATTGTGGGAAGAGGTTGAGCGGCTCGCTGACGCCGCCAATCAAAATTTCCATGAGGGTCTTGGGGGAAACAAGAATACCCAGCAAAACACCCAAAATGGGGCCCAAAAGGGCAACAAAAAGGTGAATGACACCCGGAATGTTCAGGATCACTGTAGCATCTGTCTTCTTCTAGGTTCTACGAACCGAGCTAAGTCGCATTCTACTGGTAATCACCGATGGTCTCCTTACGATCACAAGGTGATTGGTGAAAATATCAGTAATCCTCAGAATTCAGACAGGAATGACAGACAGATTCATGGTGGAAAGGGGGGAAAGGGTAATCCGACCCCCTCCGGTGGAAACAAAAATACTGGAGGCCCTGGCGGGTCCCAAGGCACAGGAAATCGGACTCCATCCGGCTCCGGTGGGCAGCCGAACGGCCAGAAAAATCCCAATGGCAACGCCGGAGGCGGAAATCGAAATCCAGGCCAAACCCCTCAATCCGGTACAAACAAAGGAAATGCTCCAGGATCACAGGGTAAAGGTAAGGGAAATCCTTCAGGAACCCCTTTCTCTGGTAAGGGCAGAGGGCGTGGCGACGGTGGTGGTCCATCATCCGGCGGCCGTGGCCGTGGACGTGGAAAAGGCAACCATCGTGTGGATCAGGTCTCAGGTGCAGATCAGGTGTCCGATGCGGATCGAGATTATGTCGAAAATGCCCTGAATCCAGCAGATGATCCGTTCCAAGATGAGTAGATCGACGAATCAGGCTGTGTTCACAATGTTAACGCAGCCACTGGAGGTCAGAACGCCTAGGGGAGCCACGAAAATCGCCCCTCCCCAGGCGATTTCAGGCATGATCCCCAGATTCCTGATCGACCATTACTTGATGTAGGGTCGCTTGTCTCCTCTCCCCTGGATCCGGCAGCGGATCCTTCTGTTGTAGTGGACGAGGTTGGTGTACAGTCCAAGCACAGGGCCCGTCAGTTTGTCACAAAGCTGTGGGTCTCTGATTGCAAGGGAAATTTCCACCTCGCCACTTGTTTGTGTGACAATGGATCAGAGGTAAATCTCCAATCCAATTCGTTCTTACCCGACGACTGCGTGTTTGAGTCGCCTCATCCTGTTACCCTCGAGGGAGTTTCTGGACATTCTCTCGCAGGTGGGCAATGCGGTTGTTATATATCAACTCATTTGGTCGCTCAAGACCTTTGGGAAGAAGGTAATGTGGAGGAAGTTGTCCTTAAGGATGACTACTTCTATCGTGCCGACATAAAGTATGACCTTTACTTGGGCCATCCTTGGCTTCGCAAGAACAGGGTGGCGCCCGTAGGTCATCGGCGTTGTTTTTTGCTGGAGTCAGGTCCCTTGGAGCGTCCTGAATTTCGTTTTTTGCACGCAGGGTTTAAAAGTGCAGAAGAATTTTTGAAGCAAAAGGTTACACCAAAATTTGGCGAAGATGTCAACATTGCAGAGGTGAATGGGAGTGCCGATTACTCCCGAGAGTTAGAATGTCTTCGTAGGGACTCCCAGCCGCGACGTCCTTCGCGCTGGCACTCTTCATCCTACAGAGTTGTCGACAAATGGCGCGATGCAATTTGTGAATATTTTCATGATCACCATTCCTTTTGGCCACAGTATGATGCCTTTGCTAACCGCGAGAACAAACGCTTTGACAAGCACTTTCGCGACGCTTGGACCCACAAATGGGACAAGAAGTTGTGGATTAATCCTCCGTTTCACTTAATCCAGCAGGTCATCCACAAAATCAAGCAAGATAAAACCCAGGCAATTTTAGTTGTGCCCTTGTGGGACGACAAGCCTTGGTTTCAGGAATTACAAGACATTTGTGTAGATTACATCGAACTTCCCAGGATGATTAAGCTGTATGCCAGGGACGACACAGGTCCCCTGCCACAGCGGTCCTGGAATTCGCTTGCATTCCTGGTGGATGGAAAGCTTTCTGACTCTAATTCTGCTGATTCTGGTACTGATTCTTGTGTTGGGTCTGAATCTGAGGTTGAGCGTGGTACTGATGATGAATCTATTTTTTCTGATTTTTGTCCGTCAGATACCCAAGGTGATCCAACGTCCAATGGATCCGCCTCGTCTCCCTCTTCCCCAATACGATCGACATCGAAAAGAATCTTCAGTGCACGGGCGAAGAAAAATCTGAAATCGCGCCGCAAATTCAGAGTTTTTTATGAAAACCCCCCTGTGGAAGCTTTCATAGATCCTTTCGAGGAGCTGGATCACGAAGATAATCTCTGGAATGTCGACACTCGACCCACCTATCTTCAAGAGGCAGTTGATACGGACCTCTTTAGGGACATCCGTAAGAAGATTCTTCCTGCCAAGGCCGAAGAAGTTGCCAAAGTTTTTTCGACAGTAATTGCTGGTGATCAGGTGGACACTGAGTTGTGTTCAAAGTCAAGAGAAAAGATTTTTGAGGAACGGAAGGACACAACCCTTTCAGGAAAGTTGATCAAAGACCCCCCTGTCCGTGGGCAGTTCGGTGAAGCCTTCATCGAGCTTCGTGAAGGGTACAAGGCGAAGAAACAGCGTCCTTATGAGAACCATGGACATAAACATGAGATCCTCAGAAAAATCATCGAGAGAAATCTCAGGGAATTTGGTTGGCTTGAGGGTTGTATGACCAGCGAAGGGTGCTGTGCACCCTTCACAGTCCCGAAGCCCCCGCCTGCAGACCAGAACACTATTGATGGTTGGCGAATGGTGGTTGATTTTCGCAATCTCAACGCCGAAACCAAGGCGGATTCGCACCCCCTGCCCCTCATTGAGGAGGAAATTGCCAAGAGGGCAAGAGGTCGTTTGTTTTCTGTGCTGGATCTCCGTCACGGCTTTCACCAAATGCCGTTGAGGAAGGACAGCCGACCTCTCACCTGTATGTGCACGCCATGTGGCCCAGTCCAATGGACGGTCATGCCCATGGGCCTGAAGAACGCCCCCTCGTTTTTTCAAAGAATGATGGAAGATGTGCTTTTTTCAGCTCATCCTGAGCTTCGTGCCTTCGTGAGCGTGTACATAGATGACATAATCATCGCGACAGAAGGGGAGGGACTGACCGAAGCCGAGCTGGTGGCCCTACATGAAAAGCAGCTGAACCAGGTTTTGGACATTCTGGATGCTAATCAGCTGATTTGTGGGCCAAAGAAGGGAAAATTATTTTTAAAATCAGTCGAATTTTGTGGTTCTCTCCTAGAGAATGGCACCCGACGACCCAGTCCAGGGAAGCTCGTCGCTATTCAGAAGTGGAAGCGCCCTGAGACGATCACGGAGTTGAGAGGATTCCTGGGTTGTTGCAATTTTTACCACACTTTTGTGCCGAATTATGCCAAATTTGCTGCCCCCCTCACTGAATTGTTGAAGGTAGGGAGAGATGCGGGCAAGGCAGGTTCGAAGGTTCGTGTCAAGTGGACTGACGAGTGCGAGGAGGCCTTCCATCACTTGAAGGCGGCCCTCTGTGAAGTCGCCACGTTGCATGTGCCCCAATTCGACCGACCCTTCTACATTAGAACCGACGCTTCTAGGTACGCGATCGGAGCTGTCCTTGAACAGGTTGATGAAGCCACCGGCGATCATTACCCTCTTGCATTTTGGTCTCGGAAGCTAGCCCCACGCCAAATGCAATGGTCGCCGCGTGAGCAAGAAACGTATGCCATAATTTGCGCTCTAAAAAAGTACCAATCGTGGGTTGGCACCAATCGAGTCGAGGTGCTGACGGATCATCGATCTCTGGAGTATTGGGCCACCGAACACATTGATACTGTCGCGAGCCCAGCTGGTCGACGGGCCAGATGGCACGAATTTCTCTCTCTGTTTGACCTCCATGTGTCGTATTTGCCTGGAAAACACAACACGGTAGCGGATGCTCTGAGCCGATGGGCTTACCCCGCTTCAGAGGGGCTGCAAAGTACCAACATCCATGGTACGGAGCAGGACCGCCATGTAATCATCGAATGGGATCAGGAAGAAAAAAAGCTCATTCGACGTGCATGCATGCAATGCGCTGTTAAACAGCACGCATTACCGTGCCATGACATCACGGCCATCTCAGATCCGGCGCATGCTCATGAGATCTGCACCAAAACACTGAAAGTCGTGGAAAAAGTCACCGATCCCTCCTCAGGGAGTGTGAAACGGTTTGACTATACCCGACGAGTAAGTCGATTTCGGTTGATCCAGGGCATTAAGCGACGAGATCCGGCCAAAACTCCACCCCTGCCTAAAGATTCCCTGATCATCCGTGACTGGACGTCCGATTATCTGCAGGATCCCATGTTTAAAGAGGTCTTTGGAAATCTCAAATCCAAAGATGCTCACAAGGATGGGATTTTTTCTGAGTATTCGTTGGATGGGGGGAAGCTGTGGATGGAGGGTAAATTGTGCGTACCAGACGCCCTGGCCCCCCGAGTGTTAAACTGGTGGCATAAATGGGAGTCCCCCCACGCACATGGCCGTCGACTGTGGTCGATGATTAAACATAGGTTGTTTGGCTCACGGCTATATACTCACTGCATGAAAGTAGCCGCCGGATGTGCCCAATGTGCTGTCTCGACGCCTCCCAGCGCGAAGAAGCACGGCCATCTGAGGCCACATCCTATTCCGGAGCGCCTCTTTAACAGAGTCACCAGTGATTTCTTCTTTCTCGGTGAACTCGATGACGAAGAGTGCCATTGGACTAATAAAAAAGTCAATGGTGTGCTCCTTATTCAGTGCCGTCATTCCGGCTACATTCAAGTGTTGCCTTGCAACATTGAGTCGATGACTGGCAAGGCTGCCGCCAAATGGTGCGCGCAGACCTGGATGGGAGGTTGGGACGTCCCATCCGAGGTGGTTACGGACTCAGGCAAAGAGTACACCTCCGAATGGTGGAGAGAATTATGTGCTCGCCTTGGAATCCACCACCTGCGATGTGAAATCCACTCGCATCGAGCGCTGCCTGGTGAAAGAGCCGGCCGCTCAATTATAAATATGCTTCGTAAGGAGCTCGCGAGTGAAAAGGATTTCCATTGGATGGAAGTTCTCTTCGCATTGCTTCGCCGTTACCACAACACGCCTTTGTATCATGGCCTTTCTCCAAATGAAATTGTCTTTGGACGAAAGAAGTGTTGGTGCAACATGCCGTTGAATAATCCTCGCCCCTGTAAGGATGCTTCGTTGTTTTTGGACGACGTCCAACGAGCAGATAAAACTGTCTCGAAATTAATTGATAAGCATCAAGCTGACTGGCTTTGGCTCCAGAATCAAGGCCGAAAAAACCCCCACAATTTTGAAGTCGATGATCGAGTTTGGCTTCAAAAATCCGAAACCACCCTGGACGGAGATGATAAGCTTCTTCCCTTGTGGGAGGGGCCATTCGCTGTTACAGCGCGTCTAGGTGAGAACAGGTGGAGGATTCGTGTGGATGTCAGCAGGGAAATTGACGTTTCGGGCGATCGCCTCAAGAGAGAGATCCCCTCCCCCAAGGATCGGGTTAAACCCCTTTTTTGGACTGCGAAACATTTGTCTGATCGGGTCATCGAAGGGGGGAAGTACGAACTCAAGAGGATTTTAGAAGCAAGACGTGACGCCAAGGGCGAATGGGAATTTCTGTGTGAGTGGAGGGGCTTTGATTCCAGTCACAACAACTGGGAACCAGCCCAATCTTTTGTCCATGGATACACCAAGGGGTTCATCGACTTCCTGAAGAAGCACCCCGAAATTGGAGTACTCCTGACAGATTGTCTGTCGAAACCAGACAGACAAGTGGAGAGCGACGGAAAACGACCTGTGGTGAATCGAGATCCAGCCTTTTACGGCCCTCAGCAGCCACATTCAAGGACTGATCCGTCGATCCCCCCTCCTGCGGTCAGGCCAGCCCAGGAGCCAAATGAGGACCAAGCTTCGAGTTCGGCCGCTGATTTGCAGCGCCCAAGCCGTACGAGGGCCAGGCCAGACAGGTTGGTGGTCACATGTATTCGTGCTTGGCCGAATTGAGGAAGCCATCCCACCACATTCTGCTCAATCCACTGTTCATTCTTTCTGTTTATGTCATGATGTGGAGAACTGCGAATGTTTGATAATTTGACGTCAATCAATCAATTTTTCTTTGGTCTCCGTTCGGTAGCGTATCGAAAGTCGAAAACCGAAAGCCACGGAGTGTGCTGCCGTGTTCAGAAAAAACCAAACTCAGGCTTAATTCAGGCAGATTCGGGGTAATCTTGTCTCTGTTGGTCTGTGCATCTTTGGAATTTGCCTACTCGTGCAGATGGAAGCAAATGTACATAATCAAAACGCTGGCCAGCGACATTCACCCCTACAGGCACCCCCTGTAGTACTGGCTGCACCAGATGCGATGCCAGGAACTCAGATCTTACCTTCATTTGCCGTGATGCTGAAGCCAAAGTCCAGATTCGGATCCAGATTCCTCAATTTTACCTTGAATTTCTCAGGTTTGTCCATCATTCTGCCACTGTTGTGCAAAAGCCAGACGTCAATTGTTCAGACAACCTTCACATGGGAGCTCTAGGGACTTCTAACAGCCACCTCTGAAGTCCGTAAGCTTCGTTGTATTTTTGGCACACGCCAATGTGAGCTCAATCCGACCTGAAACTGTCGAAAATGGTGAATCCAAGTGTCTTGTGGGACTCATTCGAAAGATTGGCCTTGTCCAAGTCGATTGACACCGCCGCCACTGTAAATAAAGGACTCTTCGGTGTCTCTCAGTTATATACTGTCAGTAAAGCGCCTTCAGCGAACCTTCGGCGTGTTACATGCCAAGGATCCAGGGCCAGCATGTCCCATCATGATGCATCATCACATGATCAACATTTTCATAGAATCTGTTAGATGCTCGCGAACCAACGTGCCGGAAAGCACAATTGAGCTGAATAAACGACAATATATATTAACTTTAGTCTAAACGAAAGTATTTGTAGTTTCAGTTCTAGACATTCCGCTTCATTTCACCTTCATCTTAGGGAATTTGCTGATTTTAGGACAATTTAGGTTGATTTCCTTGTCATCTTCTCTGATTCCTCGAAGATCTTTTTAGATCTAAGTGAACAGAAAAACATCCTTACCTTCTGTGGTTCACTTAGGGCCTGCAGACTTCATTTGTAATTGTTTTCCCTCTCTGTGATTGTTTAATCTCCTTCATCTCTGCCCAGATTCATTCTCAATCTTGTTGAATCTTGTGATCATCCACCAGATGCGCCAAATCTGAAGCACATGCTGCACTTTTCAGAACGAGAAAAGCGGGACTAACACGATGTAGAGTTCGGCGAGGACACCGTAGCGTGCCCGCGACAGCGAAACTGTGCCAGAGCGCTGAGATGTCACTCCAATTCTTGATCCCCCCACTCAATCCACCAATAATCTACCTCATTTCTTAACCAATGCATGGTTTGGTATCGATTCTCGATACGTTTACATGCTTTTTAGCCCTTAACCTAATGTTTTACTGCACGGAGGACTGTTCGTCACTCCTCATTCTGTCTCATTTCAGGTTCATCCATCCCGATTCAGTGCCAATTCAGCCCAAATCAGGTCAGATCAGGCAGATTTCGCCCCATCGAGGCTACATTTCTATTTTTTTCTGGGACTTACCCGCACTACGTTCTTCGTTGACGTAGCGACACACCCCAGTGTGTTTTTGGAGGGGGAGTGTAAGTGCGGCTAGCCCCATCTGCTCAGATCTTCAGACATTCTGTCCAGATTGGCTACATTTTGGTCATTTTCTTTGCTTCGGCGGAATCGCCGCCTCGCAGCTCAGTCTCAGGATCAGACCTATATATTTCTGAGATGCCGGATCTGATTCCGCGGTCCATTCCCCGTAAATCCGCCGCGTTCCGATCATTTAGCTGGAATCGCCATTTGCCGCTGACGCGCGCTCGCGGGCCAGATCGGCCAAACATTTTTCATAATTGGATTTATATAAATCTTTTCAGACAGTTTTGGACACTCAGATGTATTTAGAATAATCCGCATCAATTTTCTTCATAGACTCGGATTTTCTGCCGGATAACAATCAGCATGGACCTTGCTTCTGTTGTCGCTGCTCTCGCCTCCGTTAGTGTTCGAGTATCCGGTTCTACCCCCAATAACAACGTCCAGGGAGACTCCTCGCGTGCCTGCCCCACTGGTCTTGCCGGCCCCGAGCCCTCCGGCACCATCAACGACCCAGGGCAGCACTTTCATCGGTCCGTTGTACTCAAAATGTACTGCAGATTAACCAAACTCCATTTTGCAATCCTCAACCCACCCCCGCCTCAGTGTCCTCTTCAAGGAGCCGCATGCCACTCGCTAACCCTAACCCTAACCCCAACCCTAACCCTACCCTTCAGGATGCTGCAGCCCATGGTGTACATGAAATCTATGTAGCACTCGCGCATTGCTCAAATATCCATAAATTGCGGGCACTCCACTCCTTGGATTGAAATCGCCCGCATTTTGGAAGACTATTGGATTTTGGAGGACACCTTTGGAGGATTATTCGGACTTTGCATTTTGCAATTACCACGAGATAGGATTGTCATGCACAACAAAAGGAAACAAGAAAACATATGTAGATTTCTCAACCATCACCATAGTTCCATTGAGCGGCGCAAACACCTCAGGTCTTGCAAGCTGGTAGCTGTGGAGCAACACTTGCTGAGCCTGCTTATATAAATGAGGATTTCAAACCTTCAAAAAAAAAAAGCAATGGTCCCTGGTAAAACGACTGATGAAGATGATTTGTCAAATTTGCTCTCTTTGGGGTCCAACATCGCAGTTGCTTGCAACAGCTTTTTTTTTTCTCATGGTACTCATATTTTCCATGCAACAGGCCATCTTGCATATTGCAAAACCATTGTCTGCATGCACAGACTGACGACAAACAGACAGCAACAACACAAAATCAAATTCGACATCAATTCCGTTCCTGTTCTGTGTGAGCATGAATGTCCCTGCTGAACCTTCAAAACATAAGAATACATCACGAAATTGCACTTATTCAACCACAATGATGGAATGGCAGATTCACCGGCCAAGAAACATTTCAATGAAAACCATGGTGGCCAGGATTGTGCAGTCAGACCCACTTGTGCTGCAGCATGAATGCGTTTAACAGAGCCCATATCTCAAACCACCAACTTGCACTTGCGTTGAAATTGGACCAAGGGCCCGGCCATCCAGTGCGAGAGCTCTCAATTTAGCCAGTAGCTACGTTCTAAGGTGGAATGCAATGTGGTGCAATTGGGAAAATTGGTTCGACATGCAGTGCCTTGATGATTCACTGCACTGCATGCCACAGCATGGCTTTTCGCACACCACAGTGCATGTTGCCTCATACAAAGAAGGGTTAGTTCAAATGTACCGCTGCAAGAGAAAAATGAAAAGTCACCATAGCACCGCTGCCGTTGCCTGGCTGTAGCAGCACGTTGCCGCCAATCCCGATAGAATCGACTTGTCAGGGACCTTCCCCCCGAATGTGATTTAGTGGTGAGACAAAGACTGCATGTCTTGAATGCATTGGTCAAAGACAGGATCATTCGACAAACACTTGTGGGGCCCGACCATCCATCCTGTCCCCAAAGAAATCGCAAGCAAAGCTGCAATGGCGCACAGCATTCCACCGGACGCAAAGAGGGTGGTGGAGAATCCAGGGCCGGTGCCTTGGGGTAGCATGCCGTCCAACAGGTGACGTGGTTACGTCGCACAGAGGGTGAGACGATCGGAACAGCATCCAATGATTCCACCGAGAATAAGCGCACTCGCAATCAGGCATAGTAATGGAGATGGTTGCAGATGTGGTGTAATTATCCTTATTTCGACATCCTGCGTGGTGCTGACCTTTGCGTGCGGAGGCGGCCCGGGGTCACGGACCTTTGAAGTGGTTGGATGGTGGCCCAATCGGCGGTGGCTGCAGCATTCACCCCTCCAGAAGGCATTTCACATTCGCGGTCCGCGTGCTCAGCACCGGCGATGTCCAAAGCGAGCAGAGCATTGGAAGCAGTCTTGACTTGGACTTCTGCAATGGAAGGGGGCACTGCCCAAGGTTGCAATTCCTCGGGCCTCCATCAAGACGAAGGGTCCACCCAATCAGGCACGCAACTTACCAAATTCACTATCCCCTCCTTCGCTTTGCCCATCTCCACTTTCACCAGCAGTCGGGGGAGCTTGTGGTGCTTTATACACAGATAGACAGGATGCGTCCTGGGCAAAATCGCCGAGGACATTCTTCGAATGCATGAGTACTAATGGAATTCATGAATGTTAAGTTACAAACTTCAAAAAGAATGTCGGTGCCTGACGAAGCCAAAGAAAAATGAACAACTTCACCAACGCATGCTTCAAATGGCCTGTTGCTTTTCAACACCCACATTGGATGTCACAGACATCACTGTTTTGGCCACCAGGCACCATTCGGGTACCAACCAATTTGCTGCTTTTCTTCAGTCATCTTCTTCCCATTCTCGTTCGTCATCGCAGGACAGGTCGATTGAAGAATCATCGGAGCACCAATCCGAATTATATCCGGCTCGGTGGTAGCAGCCGGATCCACTTCCGTAATCAACGCGTACTCCATCTTCCGCAAGCTGGGTGCATTGAGAACATGCACATTGTTCTCCACCCAGCAATTGACAGTGTTGGTTGCGAATGGCCCACCCAAGGCAATACCAACATGGCCTTGGGTCTCCAGGGTAACATCCGGCACATAATTTTGCCGCCACTTCCCGGATTTTCGGTAAACCCATCCGCCGTGCCTTTTGGTGCACTTGATCATGGCCAATGGGACTTTCGACATCGATATAGTCCAGCGGTCTCTTCTCTTCCTCCGTTCCTTGAAGAAGTGGGGGAGCCCAGCTTGGCAACGAAGCTGATGGTTGAGCCCGAGGCATTATGTTTGATTGATAAAGTCTGAAATTGGAGCTTGTGTCAGTGCGTGTGAGCTTCAGGGCAAGGTAAGAAAGGCAAGGAAGACATCATGCAGGGCCGAGAAACATATTTCAAAAACAAAAAAAAAAGCAAGGTTTTTGTATGAAAATGGAAAGAAAACATTTTGCAGGACCAAGAAACATTTTGCAAACAAAAAGACAAGGTTTTTGTATTGTTTTTTTGTCTATTTTGAAAATTAGGCCAACTGGACCCACAACAGGTCAATGGATTGAAAACTGGTCATTTTACCTTACAAATTGGCAATTGGAAGTTGCGCGTCATGCCCGACTTACAGGAGGTTTCCATCTCGTGTTCACCCCTACCACCAAAAGGCGGAGGTAACTTCCCCGAGATTTCCCAACCCTCCAAGCGGTTCGGCTCTTACCCACGAAGGGCAGCCCCGGTCAAAGGGCACATGACAACCCACCTTGGCGGAAGGATCACCAATTTCCAGGCTGGGCCGCCCATGGAAATCGGAGTTGGGCCGAAGCCACACTCGACCATCCAAGGCCGCAGTACGTAGTACGCAGTACGTGGTAACTACACCAACCTCCATTTTGCAATCCTCAACCTACCCCCAGCCGAGTGGCTATGATGGTTCGTGATGGCGAACGTTGGTGATCTGGAACCCTTTGACCTTGTGCCATATACCTGCTGATATTCACCACACAATCATATTCACCACACATTTTTTTCCATGGTACTGCAGTTTTTCATGCAACAGACCATCTTGCATATTGCAAAACCATTGTTTGCATACACAGACTGACTTACGACAGACGAAAGCAACAGAATGATGGAATGGCAGATTAACTGACAAAGAGAAACATTTCAATGAAAACCATGGTGGCCAGGATTGTGCAGCCACACACCCTTCTGCTGCAGCATGAATGCGTTGAACAGGGCCAATATCTCAAACGACCAACTTGCACTTGAATTGAAATTGGACCAAGGGACCGGACATCCAGACCCACTTCTGCTCCAACATCAGGCACATACTCACGATACGGAATGCGCTTCTGCGGGGGTGTGTCCTTCTCTTGGGGGGTAGCTATCTTCTCTAGCCAGCAGCCCTCATTGGGACACATGTAAGTAACCACTTCCACACAAAAACATGTCAACTCAAAAACTCCACTTATGCACTACTTACGTATTTGGGTTGTGCACCTTGCTCTTCCTCCCGTACCAACTATTTGCAGAAAAAAATTGACACCCCCAACTCATGATTGTTGCTTGTTGGTAGACCCCTCCCTCCCTTTGAGTAGTGGTGTGAATCTTAATCTATTTCGATGCTTTCACTGAGGTGGTGTTGTAAATAAGTAGTCAGTTTCAGTTTTTTGCGCCAGTCCAATGGGTTTGCATGTCATAGTTTGTGTGTGGCTTGCTGTTTTTGCATGCTATTTTTTCTGGTTTTGTTTGATTGCAAGTGTGAGGGGATCATAGAATTTCAGCGCGTCACTCCCTGCTCTGCACCTATGAAGGTAAATAGCCCTGAGTAGCCGGGGCTGGAGGAGCGCTGGCCATTCCATCCACTGTCCATCCCACAGAGTGGGGAATCTACCCATACAGGCCGTCAGGACAGCTTCAGGGTGGCGGGCAAAGCCGGGCACCTCCAGACACCCAGGTCAACCCCAGGTCTGACCTACCCTTCAGGGTGCTGCAGCCCATGGTGTACATGAAATCCATGTTGCACTTGTGCATCGCTCAAACATCCATCAACTGCGGGCACTCCACACCCTGGATTGCAAAAGCCCACATAACACAGGATCTAAACTACAGAGCAGCAGGCAATTTGCATTGGGCAGATTTTAATGAAAACGTACAAAGCACACATTCACATTTGAATCCCACAACGAATGTCCTGGCCATTGATAAATCAGATCCAATTTCATAGTTCATGTGCCATGATGGCCACGACTGCAAGAACCAAATACACATCCTGGATTGCAAAAGCCCACATAACACAGGATCTAAACTACAGAGCAGCAGGCAATTTGCATTGGGCAGATTTTAATGAAAACGTACAAAGCACACATTCACATTTGAATCCCACAACGACTGTCCTGGCCATTGATAAATCAGATCCAATTTCATAGTTCATGTGCCATGATGGCCACAACTGCAAGAACCAAATAGACTTCCTTTTACGCCTCAGCCTCCCCATTTTCAGCCGCAGCGTCCGTCATCTCCGTGTCGGGTTCTGCGGCTGGAGCCTCCTCAGCAGCAGCCTCTTCAGCAACAGCCTCTTCCTCGGTGGCAGGGGCAGCCTCTTCCTCAGCAGCAGCCTCTTCTGCTAGCCCGTCCTCTTTGGTTTCCTCGCCGTCCTCTGCCATGGGTTCATCGTCCTTCTTCATCTCAGCAAGGGGCTCAGGTTTAGGTTCAGGAGGCAAATCAATATGCTTTTCTTCAACCACTGTGTAACTGGCCAACCTATGAAAAGCAGGGAAATGACAGCCCTTCACAAACACTGTGCGTGGATGCACCGTCGAATCCTGGAGGCTGGCTGCCTGCTTGGCTTTGTCAAGACCACCAATCACCGCCCCATAGCCACAAAACTGTTTTTGCATGGTGTCGGCATACATGCACAGGGAATGAGTTACCCAACCAGCGAAGCACCTCTGTTTGAGAGCAAACGGCAGACAGAAGTCTGCAAATCATGATGACCCAAAACCCCCAACTGATATAAGCAGGGGGGGGGGGGGTCTGAGCATGATGCTCACCCATGCAGAGCCCTTCCCCCTCCCCATTGCGAATAGCCGTGAAACCCAAAACCTGGCACCCACAGGTGCTGAATCCAGCTTGTTCCCACCCCCTTGACTCCAGTGCCACCCACCATAAGCAAAAGTCTGAACCAATTACGTATACGATTTGCCAGAGCGATGCAGGTGGTCAAGGAGAAAAGAATTCAACTTCAGCAATCATGTGCTGCTGAGATGATACAGAACACAATCTGGGTTGAATGGGGAGAGATTAACAAGCAGTGCCAAGACATGGAGGGAACTGGCGAGTGCCAAAATTACAGGGCCAAAGACACCAGCATACCCCATCCAATTGATCTATGAGGGTGTGCTGTGCAGCTCAAATGAGAACGCGCAGAGGACAAGCAACCTTACTGCACCTCAGGCACTCAAACTTGTTTGAAATGCACCATTGAACCACCCCCCCCCATCCCCCACCAGAGCAATGCGGATCACTGCAGGCAGATGTCCAGGGCACAAACACGCGATCAGAAGCACCTCCAACATATGTCGCGTGGAATTTAGCGTGTACTCCACGATCCACCCAGAGCAGCATGCCATGGTAACTCCAGTTGGGACCCTCAGAGCAGCATGCCATGGTAACTCCAGTTGGGACCCTCAAGCCCTCCTTGGTCGGGTCTGATGCGGTCCAGCAGGGTAATGATCTCCACCGCCACAATTGACCTGGAAAGGTTTTCCTCGTGGTACTGGCCTTCCAAACTCTCAGATTTGATATCCTCGGCTTCAACTGTGTGAAATAAAAGCAGCTGTTGGCGAGAGGAAAAAAAAGGCAAAGAATGCAAAGCTGCTCAATCCCTTGTCCTCTTGCAAAATTCACCGACCTTCCTGAATGGAAGAGGTAACATGAGTAGGTATAGCGAGACCGAGATGTGGAAATGAGGTGTGGCAGCCACATTGAACTGCGGGAGGTATAGCGAGACCGAGATGTGGAAATGAGGTGTGGCAGCCACATTCAACTGCGGGAGCTTGAGTTGGTTCAGGGCTATGCTGCTGACCAACCTCGAGCAAAAAAAAAAAGGCACGAACCTCTTTGATGCAAATGTGGAAGAAGTAGCTAGTTGCAAAGTATCATGAAATTGCACAGCTCTGTCTTTGCGGTTTAGTGGGGGGGGGGGGGATTTGGCATGACGCCATGGTGTGATGATCTCGTCTGCAGCTGGCGGCGCCTACTGGCCGATCGCCATTCGCTGCCCTTCCCTTGGACCCTTTCCCTCCATAGGCGGTGGTGCCCATCAGCTTCTCACCACCCTTTGACCTTCCTCTTCCTCCTTGCCCTAACCTTCCCTCTCCCCTCCCCTTTCGCTTCCCTTGGCCTTTCCCTCTGTAGGCCACCGTGCCCATCGGCCTCACCACACTCCTTCCCTTCCCTTTCCCTTGGTCGGTTGTGCCAACGGAGCCCCCGGACTTGCCCTGTTTCACTTCTCTGCGTCGAGTCCACGCAGAGGAAGGCAAATGCCTTCGCCGTTGGCCAGGTGCGTCCACGCGGCCATTCCAAGCCGGCGGTGAGGTACCGCTCCCCAACGGCGGCTGGTGGGCCCTGGGATGGCCACTTGCATGATGTCTTCCTTGCCTTTCTTACCTTGCCCTGAAGCACCCACGCTCTGACACAAGCTGCAATTTCAGACCTCATAAATCAAACATAATGCCTTGGGCACAACTATCAGCGTCGTTGCCAAGCTGGGCTCCCCCACTTCTTCAAGGAACGGAGGAAGAGACCGTTGGATTATATCGATGTCGAAAGTCCCATTGGCCATGATCAAGTGCACCAAAAGGCACGGCGGATGGGTTTACCGAAAATTCGGGAAGTGGCAGCAAAATTATGTGCCGGATGTTACACTGGAGACCCAAGGCCATGTTGGTATTGCCTTGGGTGGGCGATTCGCAACCAACACCGTCGATTGCTGGGTGGAGAGCAATGTACATGTTCTCAATGCATACGGCTTGCGGAGGACGGAGTACGCGATGATTACGGAAGTGGATCCGGCTGCTACCACCGAGCCGGATATGACTCGGATTGGTGTTCCGATGAGTCTTCAATCGACCTTTCCTGCGACGACGAGCGAGAATGGGATGAAGATGACTGGTGGTGAAAGTGGAGATGGGCAAAGCGAAGGAGGGGATAGTGAATTTGGTAAATCGCATGTCTGATCGGGTGGTCCCTTCATCTTCATGCAGGCCCGAGGAATTGGAACCTTGGGCAGTGCCCCCTTCCATTGCAGAAGTCCAAGTCAAGACTGCTTCTAATGCTCTGCTCGCTTTGGACGTCGGCGGTGCTGAGAACCCGGACCGCGAATGTGAAACGCCTTCTGGAGGGGTGAATGCCGCAGCCACCGCCGATTGGGCCACCATCCAACCACTTCAAAGGTCCGTGACCCCGGGCCGCCTCCACACGCAAAGGTCAGCACCACGCAGGATGTCGAAATAAGGAACATTACACCACATCTGCAACCATCTCCATTACTGTGCCTGATTGCGAGTGCGCTTATTCTCAGTGGAATCATTGGATGCTGTTCCGATCGTCTCACCCTCTGTGCGATGTAACCACGTCACCTGGTGGACGGCATGCTACCCCAAGGCACCGGGCCTGGATTCTCCACCACCCTCTTTGCGTTTGGTGGAATGCTGTGCGCCATTGCAGCTTTGCTTGGGATTTCTTTGGGGACAGGATGGATGGTCGGGCCCCACATGTGTTTGTCGAATGATCCTGTCTCTGACTTATGCATTCAAGACTTCCCTTGGACCCTTTCTCTCCATAGGCGGTGGTGCCCATCAGCTTCTCACCACCCTTTGACCTTCCTCTTCCTCCTTGCCCTAACCTTCCCTCTCCCCTCCCCTTTCCCTTCCCTTGGCCTTTCCCTCTGTAGGCCACCGTGCCCATCGGCCTCACCACACTCCTTCCCTTCCCTTTCCCTTGGTCGGTTGTGCCAACGGAGCCCCCGGACTTGCCCTGTTTCACTTCTCTGCGTCGAGTCCACGCAGAGGAAGGCAAATGCCTTCGCCGTTGGCCAGGTGCGTCCAAGCGGCCATCCCAAGCCGGCGGTGAGGTACCTCTCCCCAACGGCGGCTGGTGGGCCCTGGGATGGCCACTTGCGGGGGGGGGGGGGGGGGCAAATGTCCCTGGATGACTGCAAACAACGGAGGGGAGGGGTAAGGGGGGTATTTGCCTACTTCCGTATTTGCGTACCTGCATTTGCTTGAAAGAGACGGAAATCTCCTCTTTTTCTGCAGCAGCCCCCATTACTTGCTTCAACGTGGCAAGCGCCGTCTCACAAGTCTCACGAATGTCATCATAAATAATCTCGTCGACGCCCCTTTCAAGGACGGGCTTCAGAATTGGGATGAATTGCATGGCATCTCTGCAAAGTTTTTCGTGATGTGTTGTTTCTCGTCACCATGCCGATTCCCAACCTCACAACATGCCCGCAACGTCAACCACGGGCAAACGTGCAGCCTCAAAAACGATCTTCGACAACTGGCGTCGTTGCTTCACTCCTTGCGGCTTTTACAAACATACAAGTAACGCACGAAAACCCAGCACAACAAAAGTGGCGAAACCCTGGGTCAACGACCAATTTGCAAAGATTGCCAATGACAAGAGCTGCTTTCTGCTTGAATTCTGCCTTCCGCTCCATCGTTCTGCGACGGAGCATAGGGCAAAGTAACCCCAATGTGGGCGCATCAACGGTTGAAACGAACGTGGTCATCACAAGCTTGTTAAGTGCCTCGGTCGTTTTGTCGACTGGATCAGTGTAAGCGGTAATAATGAATCCCATAATGGGCTTCACGTCGGGATTCGCGATGGTGTCGTTGCACACATCCTTGAACACCTTTGAAAGGCAGAAGCACAAGGAGAGAGCACACTCCATACTCCGTTGCCCGTTTTTACAGCGTAGCCACAACGGTTGTTGAATGGACCACGCGGAAACACGGAAAGCACAGAAATCGAATAGGGAGTTGCACAAGGAGCAAGGCCAGCATGAAGTGAGAATGGACGACCAAAATGGAAGCACAGGGATGGACAGAGGTCAAAAGGGAAGAAGAAGATGGAATTCGAGCGACGTGTTTGTCTGGCGGGAGAGATTATCAAGCAACTGGTGCTCATGGGAAACAATCAATGGGACCCGTGAACCTATTTGAGGAAAACTTGGGCGTCCATTAATTGACAGGGGATTGTGTACTTCGAGGTTAGGCAACTCCATGCCCAACTGCGAGAGAAGGTCGAAAACGCACGCAAAACTTCAGGGTGATAGGTGCTGAATATCAGCAGTTGAGGTTCCACCTTTTAGGTGCCTGCAGGTCCAGGAAATCCTCAGACGAGAACGCACAAACGCATTGGCAACTGACCTGTTTCAACCAGCGGCGACACAAAAAGGGTGTAGAGGAACACCTGCACTGCGCAGCAAACTGTCCACCTCGCGTTGCGTCAACTCCCCAAGAGCATACAGAACACCCTCAATAATATCACGTCGAATCTGCCCAGAGGCCCCCGTGGGTTTGTCAACATAGTACAATGGCGCTGCCAGCCCCACATTCACGTGCATCGTGGTCTGCTTCATAATACGATATCCGCGTGCCCGGTCCTCCTCATCCTGAACCTTTCGCTTTGCCTCTTCCTCCTCTCGCTTGGCCTTCAAATCCTTCTCCCGTTTCTTGCGGTCCTCCTCCTGCTTCGCTTTCATTTCCTCCATTTCTTTGGCTTTCGCTTCAGCTTCAGCCTTCGCACGCACCTATGAAAAGCAGGGAAGTGACAGCCCTTCACAAACACTGTGCGTGGATGCACCGTCGCATCCTGGAGGCTGGATGATGCGTGTACATGGCGTTAGCGCAAATCACAGTCGATTCCCCCTTCCACTTGCACCTCTTTTCTCTTCTTCACCTTCTCTCACCCATTTGTTGAACAAGGGACCATGAGAAGCAAACTTGTGGACTTACGTGCTGTTGATTTCTATTCCAAACCCGCCCTCCCTCTCGGTCACTGGGTACATATCGCTCACAGCTAACAGCCTCTCTTCGCGATTTCCTGAGGCCACAAAATATGGAGGTACACACAGACGGGGAAACCCAATGCATGCGGAATGAAGACACACACTACTTGAGTTCCCTTCAATTCATGCCTGCCATATTTGGGAGTGTTCGCCTGCCAAAAAATGGAAAATCATGGCTCCGAAACATACGTCATGCGTGCGCACACACGCATGCACCCAGATAAGATGCATACCTTTTTGTCACGTGCTGCTTCACAGACTCTGCTCAGCCGAATCACCAAACTTTCACCGAGCTTGTGTTCCTAAAACGAACAAAAACATCAGAGCAGCACATCAGAGATACATGAGCTAACACTGTACTAAATATTGCCTTGAGTTCGCCTTGTGCCAACCGAATGTTTCATATTTCATGGCCAGCGGTGACGGGACGTCCTATTTGAGCGTCTGCAACTGACTGCTCTGAAAGATACGGCTTGGCCTGGAATTTTGGGCTGCTCGCATGGCCAACCGTGTAAAAACTCCCAAGCCCCCAACAATCATTTCCATGTTCAGTCAGGTTGAAAATTGCACCTATTATTGTCACTGAAACATGCACTTAGAGGCCACAATTGCCAAATCAAGAGCTCAGTCAGACTGTTACCATGATCTGCAGACTCAGAGTGCCTGTGGTCCTCGTTCCCACAAGATACCCCTCAGCCTGTATCACCTCAGCCACAAATGCAGGCAGTTCAGGGGAACAATCAGTACGGTTGCGGTTGAGGGTTGCGGAGCCACCCTCTGCATAATATGAAAATAGGTATGCAAAGAGGTTGGTGCAGCAAAACCCGCTATTTGCGACAATTGACTTTCCGAAGCCAAGGAAAACCGTGCCGTCAATCATCTTTGCCCCTCCATTGGCAGGGATTGTCTGGCAAAGCCAAATTGCCTTCAAATCACACCTCTGGACCCGGGACCCCGTGGACTGTCATTTGCTTGTCCCCATATGTGGAATTTCGAAAATACCCTCGTCAAACATGACAACGGGGATGCGCCAGAATAGGACAAGGGCAGGGCCTGCCAATCAGGGAAAAAATTGCAGAGAGGTGGGTATCAGGAGAGAAATTCCCGTTCTTATTGAAGGTTTGCAGGGGCAAACACCTGAGCTGAAAGACACTTGACGCCGTACTTGCCAGCCAACTGTACCACCATCTTCTGCAACAGCCGGTGGTCTTCATCAACCTGATCCACATAAGAAAAAGAGTCCAAACCCAATCTTCCAGTCCATTCCAAGTAATCCAGGAAACCATCCCCTTTGCGGTCCAAGAAATTGAAGACCTGGAACAGAAAAATAGTAATTGTACCAATTTGATGAGCTAACACGGCCGTGAAACCTGTCCTGACAAAATGGTGGGTACCACTTGTACTTGGTGGCCTATGTCCCGAATTTCTGAAACATTAAGCAACTGGTGAACCAGCAACCAACAAACCCTCTCAAATCCTTTGAGAACTGACGAATATGACCAACCCTGATGCGCACACGGTGAAAAGCTACGATAGAGGGGTGTCACTGGATAAGTCCACCGCCGGGCAAGGCAAGTGCAAGGTAGAAGGGAGAAACGTTTCACTGACAATCAGGTACAGTTAATATCAAGTGGGAAAAACCTGGAGGCGGTATCGATGCAACCCAGCACCAAATTTGCATTGGAGTCGCACTGTTGTTCGTCCACATATCCGACTTCGACTACATCGCCCCTGGACACACGGAGGTGGTGCACCACGCAAAGCGCTTGCACACTGACTCGATGAAGCTGAGCATGGAGGGAGAAAGGAGGGAAGAGAGACAACGAAAAATGGTTGCATGCCATGTCGCTCGCAAAATCTCACATTGGCGCACTTGATTGATGGGCTAACGTACCGCAACCCCGGCCCGCTATCTTCAATTATGTCCTTCTCCGCCGCGTAATCCAAGATAGTCCCAACTCCGGCTGCTTCCAACTTTCTCAATACAGGCTGTATGTCTTGTTCGTTTTCTCCCGCACAAAAGTGGGCAAATAAGGACTGCTTCACAATCGCATGGGTTGCCGTCTCTCCAATCACCTTTTCACTTAGATGGAGCAGTTGTTCGCTGTTATTCACCTGCAGTGCGTGAACGTACCTGTGCGTTCACCAAAATGCACTCGCACACTGATTGGCATGCAGGGCGAAACCGTGGACAAGCGTCACTTGTGACGGACATACCTCTGAAATGGAATCCCAGAGCGGAGAAGGGAACGAATAGTTTCCGCTTGTAATGGAAGCAAACACCGCAAGTATACATTCGTCGAAGAAAGGGCAGAACCCACAGAGCAAAACGTACAGAACCACGCGTGAAAGACGACAAGAAAACAGGTGCTTCGCAACCGAGAACACACTGTTTGTTCGATACCTGCGGCCGCGCATCACAAAGGCAGTATCAAACCACGACGATCGCGTTCACCAAAATGCACTCGCACACTGATTGGCATGCAGGGCGAAACCGTGGACAAGCGTCACTTGTGACGGACATACCTCTGAAATGGAATCCCAGGGCGGAGAAGGGAACGAATAGTTTCCGCTTGTAATGGAAGCAAACACCGCAAGTATACATTCGTCGAAGAAAGGGCAGAACCCACAGAGCAAAACGTACAGAACCACGCCTGAAAGACGACAAGAAAACAGGTGCTTCGCAACCGAGAACAAACTGTTTGTTCGATACCTGCGGCCGCGCATCACAAAGGCAGTATCAAACCACGACGATCGCTTTCAGGTCAAAACGACGGGAAGTCGCCGGCTCAAGCTGCGAACAACACAACTCGAAACAACACCTGATCATCTGTCTCCTTCTTCTTATTCCGAAGGGTCATCAGCACTTTTTTGGCATTCAAGAAGCTCAACATTTCGATTACAGTCACTGTTACAAAAGAGGTAGAAAGAATGTTGTTGTTTGTTCATTCTAACCAAATCAAAATCTAAATCTAAAAATCTTCACTGAGTGACGTGTAGCGCGCTATAGCATGCATCATCAGTCATTGTCATCATTGGACTGCATCACCACCCATCAAGTGCATCAGAACGCTTGACCGGGCGGTTTGCGGACCGGCCGGATCCGTTACCGCCTGCAGCAAAACCCTAAATGCTGCGCACAGTATCAGTATTCAAAAAACAAAAGTACATTTGCAATTCTAAAATTCCCAGACATCGCATTTGCAAATCCAAAACGCAAATCCAAGTTGCATTTGCAAATCCAAAATTTCCACAGGCAGCACGCGCGCGCGCCAGCAGGAGCGTGCACAATTGGGCGGATTTTTTGGGGAAGACGAACGACGACGACGACGACGACTAACGACGACGAACCATAGCACAATTAAATATAACTAGTGTAAATGCCCGCGCTTGAAGCGCGGGCCGTACCGACAACAGGGCAGCTATACTCATGAATTTGGCCCCTTGGAGGAATCCGTACCTTTCGTTGAATGGAGTGTTGCAAATGGATTTTGACCACGTTGCAAAGTGCAACATCTATTAGGTGGACGCAAAACACTTCTAATGGGCATTATCCTTTTTGCAGTAAAGTATTCGCTGTTTTCATGTTTGTAGCATTCTAGCTAACAAATTTTGAAAAAAAAAAAGTAATGAGGAACACAGTTTAAGGGCACCTCGTAACGCCGCCTGCTTCAATTGTACTTGGAAGTTGTTGAGGCTTTGAAAATTGACGGGCTTATAGTAGCAAGCCATTGCTCTTTAGGAGAACCTGAAAAGAATTATGACCAACCGAAGGGAATGAAGGTGTTTACCAGACACAATGTGGCAAATAATTGCGTTTGAAAATTGTTTTGCTATTTAATGGGACGAAACATATTTTCAGGCAAATAGACCCTTGACAATATTCACTTTGGAGGCAAGTTCACCCACACACCAACAGGAATGCCAACGGACAATAGCTACATGAAAGTTGAATCTCGCATCATACAAGGTTCAAAGCGTTTGCCTACTTGCTGGCGTCGCCCCAAGCACATGTTTCTAAACTAACACGGCTTGTACGGCATAATGTACATTGTCAGCGGGTGCGCCGTTAGGGATAGAGGTTGACTTAGCACCAAAGTTGTAGTTAGGGTTAGGGCAAGGCTCAAGGTGAGGATTGGTTTCAAATATATGTAGAAAACGGTTGTTTTCAGATGTAAATGGAAAGTGAACAAGACACACGCCGGTGTCGAGTGGAGCCACACGTCATCCAGCAAGGCAACGGACGACCACCGAAATCAAGAAAAAATTTCAGACCATACAATGTTCGGAGTGTTTGCTTCCTTAGTTACATCCCCCCAAGCACGTTCCCCTAAAATGACGCGAACGCCACGGCGTGAGGTAACGCGGGAAAAGCCAACATATAGCTGTCCATGGGCAAAAACAGGATTCTCCAAGAGCAACCCCAACCTTTCGAACGACTGCCCTTGGGAACGATTAATCGTCAAGGCGAAAGCCAACTTTATTGGAAATTGTCGCCTAATAAATCTGATCGACAACATTTCAGAATCACCACACGTCAAATTGATGCGTGGAATGAGCACAACGTTTCCTTTTCGGGGACCTGAGACAATTTCTGCTTGGATGTTGAAATCCAGGCACTTTGTTACCAACAAGCGTGTTCCATTCATCAACCCCTCCGTACGGTTGAGATTGCGCAGTAGAATGATAGGGGCCCCCACCTTAAGCTTGAGCTCGTGACGTGCCATGCCCGGAGGCTCAAGCTTGTTCAAGAGTTCCGGAGGATAGGTAGCTGCATCTTCTTGGCAATCGGCACCAAAATAGTCCGCACTAACATAAAGAAACTCCTCTCCTGGCAAGCTCGGCAGCGCCGCTTCGTTGATAGCATTGGTTTCTTGATTTCGGGGTGCCAGGATACAACCAGACATAAATTCCTCCTTGCTCATGGTTGGAAAGACGTGGTTTACCAGTGGCCAGGGGTCATCGCTTGGGATCAACATGTCTTCTGGTATGGGCAACGGATTGTCGATGGTGTCCTCCCCAACGGATAGCAACCAGCGTGCAAACTCACGGGTTTCGTCATCGTCAACTTGAGAAGTGCCTCGCACCCGAATATTGGTCGTCAATTCGAGTGTTTTGAAATAGGGCCAGAGGTAGGATTTCTTGAGGGTAGCTGCTATCACGGCCGCTCGAGAGCCACGAGGTACAACGGGCAAAATTTGCCTCCAATCCCCCGTCATGACGACGGTCTTGCCCCCGAAGGGAACAAGTCGCAGTGCTTCATCATTGGCACCCATGATATCTTTGAGCAATTCATCCAATACACGGAAGCAATCGTTGTCTGCCATGGGAGCCTCATCCCACACAATGAGTTGGCACTCATGAAGTTCCGCGGCACGTTTGCTCTCCACAGGAATGGATGATGTTCCGCCCTTTTGCGGCGAAATACCAAAAGCTGAGTGCGCAGTTGAACCATCATCCAAAAGAAGAGAAGCGATGCCACTTGAGGCAACCGCAATCGCCCGTCGTCCCTGACTCCGTACATAGGCCAACATTAAATTGTTCACGTAAGTCTTTCCGCAACCACCGCAACTCAAAATAAAGAAGCACTTTGCGTCGTTGTTGTCCAAATGTGTACTCGCAGTGACCTGGTCGTAGATGTTGCGTTGTTGCTCTGTCAAGGTTGGCACACCATCCTCAACAACACGTCGCAAGTGTGCAACATCATACCCTTCGTCGTGACCGCCAGGCTTATGGGACATTGCACTGGGCACTGGAAACGGCATAGAAGGAAACGAGCGAAGAGAAAGTCCTTGCTTTTGCAGCATGCCCTCGACCCGCAATAGGGCTTCATTCACAATCTCGGCATGCGTTGGCTCGTTTTTTGTGCCAGGATGTGTACGTTGCCAATTCCAACGAATGTCGCTGATGAACTCTTCCTCGTACTTTAACCACAGCTTGTAGGGATCTTTTGGGGAGTTGTACTCCAAGATAGTGCAAAAAAGAAGTCGTAGTCGGCCGGATTTGTAGTACATTTTTGCCTCGTTCAGACATTGTTCCCACTCGGTGTCATCTTCTAGAAGGCCGCGACGTACGCATGCTTCTTGAAAAGTGGCACATAGGTTGCCGTTAACGGTACGCAAATCTTGGAAAGAGGTTGCACCAGCAACATGGTGTAACAATAGTCGGAGAAAGTATACTTCGCCCGCATTCGGGAGCACAAAGTACATCCGACCAATTACCGTGTTTAGTCCTCTCTTCCGAATTTTCCATTCTTTGGTCTTTGCATCATACGTGAACCGCTCGGCATAGTCGGTGTACAGCAAGTGCTTACCCAAAGCATGATCCGGCTTGGCGTTGGACTTCAACCAAGCGGTTAGTGGTGTGTCGGGGGGTCCATCTCCAACGATGTCAGTAAGATGTTGTTGGTCGTGCCATCGAACGTGCTGCTGGTTTTCTAAGTGAACTGGTAGCCGCAATACCGCGGGAAATTGCTCATGTAAGTCAAATGCCAATAGTCTCCACACTCCTTCAGATGTGCAAATGTACCGGCCCTCCACGAACTCCACAACTTCGTTGACTTGATCGTCTCGTAGGGTGGCATCGCCCCGGTCAAACCCCTTGTAAATATACTCGTGCAAGTATTTGATAGCCGCAAGTGAGGCACAGTACTCCACGTTGATGTGGCAAGCATATTTTCTGGCCAACGCACGCACATGTGGAACCACCCAACGATTATCAAGTTTATGCCCCCTGCATGTTATAGTGCGGCCGTTGTTGCGACGGCGATAAAGAGGATATCCATTCTCGCTGTTCGTGGTCACATCTTGAAATTCCTTCGGGTACCGATTCTTACAATGTCCATCCTTCATGCATGCACAGTTCGGGTCGAGGGAACCGCATGGACCGTGCATGTAGCAGTTTGCAATAATCTCGTACAGCTCCGGGTCCTCATCCTCGTCTGGAATCTCAGCACAAATGACCGAATCATAATCGTCGGGTGTGAGCAATTTGTAGCCGGCGGCAAAGATAACCAGGATATGTGCATGTGGTAGCCCACGTTTTTGAAATTCGATGACATACATGTGGCCGACTGTGCGACCAAGACAGCCATCCTTCAGAAGGTCTTCTAACAAAGACTGCAGCTTCAGCTTGAAAACGCGGGTAATCAAATCGGGACGATCATTTGGTTTTTGTCCTGGCAGTAGAGCGGCCTCCACCTCCGGCCAATTGGGATTGGCTGTCATGGTAATGAACAGGTCTGCCTTGCCCCGTTTGCTACAAATAGCAATCCCATCCTGAAAAGCAGCATGAAGAGCGCGCGGACTCCCGCCAAAAGAGCTGGGCAAAATTACCCGCTTTCCAACGGATGAAGCGTCGCGATCACCTTTTTTGGTGGCATCTTCAACACCCGAATACAAATGTGTGCGCAATTTGGACTGGTTCTGAGAGACATATTGCAAGCGTTGAGATTCCACTTTGCAGTATTGGTCCACGATGTATTCTTCGTACAATTTTTGACATCTTTGCAAATAATTTCCAGTGTACGATTCCGGACGTTGCATGAGATAGAAGGCGGCAAAGTCTCGGGCTGTAATCGTCTGACGGCTTTTGGCCTTTGGGGCATTGCCTTGCTCTAGATTTTCGCATGCGCCGCGCTGACGCCGATAAGTGACATTCAGGGGAATGTCAGTTGTCCAGCCTTGCTCACCACGCGGAAAAAGGAGTACAAAGTGTAAAGGATCGTAGGCGGAGTTCAGGTCGGTGATACGCTTGACCCCACCCCCATGCATGCGGACCGCAATGCTACGAGGAGCGGCGACATGACTGCCATCCGGAATGAATGCTGCAATGTCGCTGACACGGGGAACATTGTAGGTGCGTGGGTCAACGTTGGCATTGCACCGCAGCAAGATGGTCACGTTGGGGACCTCAAGTTCAGCCGCGTGTTGAAAAATCTGTGCATAGGCGTTGTGTGTGTTAAGCATAGCTCCCAGTTGGCGGAGTAGATCCCCTCTCAATTCCGATGACAGTGGAAGTCCTTGCCATGCCTTCAGTTGATCTTCGGTTTCCAAAATGTACACTTGTGCAAACCGGGGTGGTTGATTTTCTCCCGGCGTCAGGGGACCCATGCGGTGATACACATTTCCAGACACCCGAAACTGGTGAGGGCCACCCGCCATTGGCCCTTTCGTGAACCGCATGTCGATATTTGCTTCAAGAGAGGCCATGGTGAAGGCTGAGTTGTACTTCCGAATGTTTTGCCGAAAATGGCGTCCCCGTCCAATTTGCTCTGTCAATAGGGTTTTGAGCGGTTCCGGTGGATCAAGCAGAATGGGAAGTTTCACTTGTCCGCCACGGCAACAAATGGTAGGTCGCTCGGCACTCCAACGTAAAGCGTGACAATGTTCACACTCCACTTCCATGTTGTCAAGGACGTGGCGCTTGATGTGGGTAATATCCTCATCGGCCTTTGATCTAAACAAGCATTCGTGGCGCAACCTTTGCATTTCCAATGCATGAGCCCTCCGCGCTCGCCTTTGCTCATTGATGTTGTCTTTGTTCTGCGTGTACACCTCAGGATATCGCTCCCGTCTTTGCTCATTGATGTTGTCCTTGTTCTGCGCGTACGCCTCTGGATATCGCTCCCGTCTTTGCTCATTGATTCGGCTTTCTGCTTTTAGGCGTTGCAAACCCCATGGCGTATCCTATGCAGCCCCGGAACGCCCTCTTTTCTCTTTTTGATGCTTTTTTGTGTTTGAATGCATGCCACTCACGCACACCTTTGCACTTAAACGAGAGAATGGGACAATGGGCGCTGAGGGAAAACCGGGGCGCCCTCTCGAGTGCCAATCTGAGAAAAAACAATGGGTGTGCAGGCCGACAAGATGAGGGCAAAAGGGCGAGACATTGCAGTGGAAGAGCGACAAGGCATGTGCACAAGAGCGCAGTGGACAGTGTGCAGTAGTGTTGACATGCACAACCCACACATGTTCAGAATACGCAATGCGATGTTCATAGTGCCAGGTGGTTGGTGCATGATGCAGTGTCAGAGTGCAGAGTGTGCGGTGCGTACGCAATCGTAAAAGAGGCCGGGTTATGTGCACAGTGCACAATGCACAGTGTCAGAGTGCGCATGGTGGGTGTACACGTTGTGGTGTTTGTGTCCCCCCTTCCCTCTATCTATGCTCGAATCCGCTTGTTCTCTTCGCTGCACATTGCGCTTTGTGCTCCACACCACTGCTGCACACCACAATGTGCATTACGCACCACATGCTGTGGCCTTCGCACGATCCACTTTGCACGCTAAGCGCTACACCTTTTGCACATTGCACCGCAGACCGTGCGCGTTGCGCTTCCAAGATCTGTTGTCAACATTTGACACCATCGCTGAAGTCCCTGTTTCAGCACAACAGAACAGAATCAAATGTGGCTGTGTGGCCTCCCATAGATTTTCGGGCACAACGGGGCACAAATTTGCAGAATGAAACCGGAACCCTTCAGCATTTCGACGAGCAGCTCAAGTTGAGAGCATGTGACCTTTGCGACTGCTGTGTCGTCTGTA
Organism: Eutreptiella sp. 'Long Island Sound 2002'; assembly: GCA_964036045.1. Classification (NCBI taxonomy): domain Eukaryota; phylum Euglenozoa; class Euglenophyceae; order Eutreptiales; family Eutreptiaceae; genus Eutreptiella; species Eutreptiella sp. 'Long Island Sound 2002'. The sequence continues at coordinate 3,077,197 of OZ038389.1, read as the reverse complement.
TTGGCTTGTGTGCCTTGCAGTCCGAACATTGTACGGTTTTTATTTTGTTGGAGTGGGTTTGGACGTTGTACTTGGCGACAGGGCAAACGTGTGAAGTTCAGCGCTGATGTGGAGGAAGATGAAGGCCACGGCACAATCAAGAGGAAGCCTACAGCTTTTGTAAAGATGAGAGTGCCTGTGGATGACGATGAGGAAGAGGAGGAGCAGCAGCAGGTGCATGTGTTGAGCAATTTCTCGTTTATTCTTGCCTGTGCAGAGTTCAGCATTCCTGCTTCGGGGGTTTGCATCGTGTGCCGTCTTCCACACGGATTGGCACCCACGTCCATTCGGTTCGAGATTTTGTCTGCGTGTTGCATTATGCCTTCGGTATTTACTGTAATTGCACCGATGTTGCATGTCATGATTTGCGGGTCTGTGTATTTGGTTCCTGCACAAGTGTGTGTGTATGTGTGTGTGTGCGCTGCTCTGCAGCTGCTGAGGAGTTTCTCCAAACGCTTTTCTTGCTCTGTTCTTGTTTCGTGGTTGTGCGTGTGCGTGTGTGCGTGTGCGTGTGCATGTGCGTGTGCGTGGTTGCGTGCGTGTCTGCGCAAGTGTGTGTTCCTGCAAATGCTACCCCGCGGTACTGATGGATTGCAGGGCAAACAAGTGAAGTTCAGTGCTTCAGTTGAAGAAGACCATCATGGCACAATTAAACGGAAACCCACGGCATTTCTGAAGAGGACTGTGGTGGTGGAGGACGACGACGAGGAGGAGGAGGTACCAACTCCCATTCCCCAGCCCAGCCCAGCCCAGCCCTTCTATCACTTCAGTTCTGCTTGTTTGTGATGAGGTTGCACATGTTGGGGCCGGATTTCTCAACATTTTTGCTGCAATGCGGAGTAAACGTGTGAAGCAGAGTGCCGAGCTTAGCGATGGTCATGGCGCAATGGAACAAACAACACACATAGCACCAGACAGCAAAAAAAGCAAGGAGCAATGCGATGAAATCAAAGGGCCGAAGAGGCTTTATTTCTGGATAGCTGTGCCATGCAGTGGATAGACACCTCACTGTGGGTTCCTCTGGTTCCCTTTTGTGAGAATACTTGGCCTGCCTGTGTGCCGGGACAGCAAACTACGTATCTACTAGGCACCTCGCAAAACCGCATTTATGGGAAAACGACACATGCCCCCCCCCCCCCCCTTTGGGGCTATTGGCCTTGGCTATTGGCGTACCATAGCCCACGGGGTAAAAATCGTGGTTTAAACCCTTGTGAATTCATTTTGTCCAATACGAGTATCCCCCAATACCTTGGGGTGGACCCCCCAGGGACCTGCCCCCCCCCCCACCCCCCTCCAATGGGGACCCACTTTTTAGGGGCCTGGGGGGAGAGGATGTGAAAAAAAGTCCCCGCTCTTTTTTCGAGTTGAAAAGCACGAAATCTTTTGGTATTTTTGATTTTGAGCCGAAAAAAGTGTTTTGGGTCCCAGTTCCATGGGCTTTGTTGGGGCCGGTTCATGCAGTTTTCAGCCATTTATGCTATGTTGGCCTGTTTGGCTGCCTTAGTGACCTGCGGTACCCCCCGAGAGGAGTGGAATTGGGGATGGTGTGACAGCATAGCACGCCCATGCTCGTGTGCAAACCGATATGTTTTGTCTCCTCTAGCCCCGCCTAGGGCCAGTCATGGCCTGTTTTAAAGACTTTCAATCACTGTTTCCCCTGCAAATGGCCTGCATGGCTGAAAAGTTGTATTTTTCAGGTGACCCCCAACGACCCTCGGGACCCTTGGGCCGTTGTTGGGTGATCATTTGGGGACAACGGAAGTACACATCAACCCCTGGGGAGCCATGTAGCACCAACCAGGCCTTCCTTGTGGTGCTCATCAGCCCCTAAAAGGGCGGTTTTGGGCTTACTATGCACCGCAGCGGGCAACACTTGGCTGACCTGTGCTGCTCCGTCTGTGCGGATCCAGACCCCTGTGCCATTCCACCTTCTTCTCTTGTGTGGACCCCCTACCCAATGGTCTGGGTCCCAGGGCCTATCTCCAGGTACCCTCAATCGACACCCCCCATGGGGCCCCAACAGTGAGGAGAGGCCGACCTCGGATGACCGCTGGCTGGCCCTGGGCCACCCTTCAGTCGTCATTTGGAAATTTGGAAACAACGGGGGTACGTATGAGCCCATGGGGAACCATTGCACCCATTCGGTCCACTGATTGGGTGTCCATGGGCCCATGACCACGCGGTTTGCATGCCATACCGGCCCATCTGTGTGGATGGCATCGATGGATCGGCACAACTCTGGGGCCACTCGGTGGTGCACTGCTCGGGGAAATGAGCAGTTGGGGATGCAGCCCGGGGGCAGCTGACCAACAAAGGATGACCCTACACCGACAAAAAGAACAGGGCAGCATCGGATGGCGTACTCTGTCGTCACAATGGGGGCAGCAACAAGTATATTCTGGGAGCAAGAAAACGTAAAAAAACCCAAGACTTGCCTGATGCACGTGCTTTTTCATGAAAGAGCATATGGATCAGGCCTGACTGCACTTCTCTGTGCAAACTCAAGTGTCTCAAAAGCTCACAAAGTCCAGAAGTCCCGCACCTTGCATGCTGAAAATGTTACCTGACGCGCTTAAGAGTGCAAATTCTATTGCTTTTGGCAAGTCCACCTTGCAAGGGCTGCTGATGTGCCTACACTCCTTCCCACAACACCCCTCCCCCTTGTGCGGCCAGGGAGGTTCAGGGTCCAAACATTCTGAGGACACGGAACTATGCAGTACTGTCATGAAGTGATATTGCAGGGAAGGCTGTGTGAAGGCAGGCGCAGCTGGAGCTGAGTGCCGGCTCTGCACCCGAGCTGTGCAGTGCTCACCCAGAGACCTACTCCTGAATTTGAGTTATTAGGGGTGAGTTGTATTGAGACTGGGTCTGGCGCCACCCCCTGTGACTTCTGTCTGCTCTTGTGATTTTGTTCTATCAGCTGTATACACTGTTGGTGCATCCAGGCCAAACATGTCAAGTTCAGTGGTGAAGTGGACGAGGGTCATGGCACAATAAAGCGCAAGCCTACGGCATATGTAAAGATGAGGGTGCCTGTGGAGGAGGAGGAGGAGGAAGAGGTATTCTTTATTTGTATCTCATGTCTATCTGTTTCGCTGTTTCTTGTTGCTTGGTTAGGTTGGTTAGGGTTGTCTGTGTTCTGTGTTTTTCCGGAGTGCAGTGCAGGACACTCTGATACGGACAAAACAACAGAAGCAACCAGACACAACACAAAGCGCCACACACAACAGAAGCACCCACACACAACACATATAACCACATGCAACCCAAATAACCGCACACAACACAAACAACCACACACAACACAAACATCTACACACAACACAAGCGAACTGACATGAAACACACAAGTCTACACAGCGTAGAAAACGGCTCTGGGCTCCATTACCAACGTGATGGAACATACCGCGCTTTCTCCCTTTCCTTTCTTTCTCTACCGCGGCACTTGTGAGCAAGCTAGGAACCTTGTGGCACTGCGCCTTTTTAGTCTGTTGCGCTTTTTTAGTCTGTTGGACTTCCTGAATTGTCGGACATGCAGATCAGCGGGATGTATGGGGGCTTGTCTGATCACTGGTGAGTGGGTGAGTGGGAGACGGCGAGTGATCACTGATGGGGGCCTGGGTGATTGAGGGGTATGTAGAAGGGATTGCGTCTTCGTGTCTTTGAATCTTTTATCCGGGGGAATTATGCATCAATCTGCCGGTACTAGTTGTTTTTCTTCGTTAGCTTGTCTTGTTGGAGTGTATCAGCTTCCTACCTATCGAGCTCCTTGGTAGCTTGGTAGCCTGCATCACCTCCATATTCTTGTATCGGCCGAGTCCCAATTAATTGGTGGCCACACACAGTACTTTGTGCTTTGTGGACTTGGTGTCCCGTGGTTGTGTATCGCCACGAGCCATGGGGGCGGAACACCACGCGTTCAGGTGCACAATCAAGTCAATGGGCAAGCGACAAAGCCCAAGGCAATACAAACAACCACAGAAAAGAAGGGGTCGATGACAACAACCCACATCAGCTTGACACGACCGACGTGACACAGGGGCAGTTGGACACCGGGGAAGGGGGTTGAGAGCGGTTGGGCATGGGAGAGACGGGCAGCCACTGAGTAATGGGGAGAGTGGGGATGGTGGGGAGGAGGGTGAGGCAGTAAGAGGCATGTCCTCAGGGAGGACGGCCCTGAGGGAGGACGGGCACCGCAGCAGGCAACCCATCGTCTACCAGCCGGGGTCCCGGCAAAGCAGGCGACCGTGGGGAGCCCTGTGTGCGCGGAAAATATAACTCATGCACAAAAAAACTGTAAAGTTGTGTAATTTTTTTTTTGCGGTAAAGTCGTGTAAATCACCTCGAAGAGAGGTTGTTAGATCAAGCACAGGCGCGAGCGTCGTATACCCCCCCCCCTTTTTGGGGGTCGTTCGCGTATGGTTTCTGACGTCTAACCCCGTGTAAAATCATCATTTTAGGACCAAAAATGATTCCCCAATGATTTTTTGTATTTTGACCCCCGTACCCCCCCGCACCTCGGTACCCCAAAAAGGGGGGGGGCGGGGGGGGTCAAAACTTCTTTGCGTATTGTGGCCGCTGTGTGTGTATTTGGACCTGGGTCCTGTAAGACTTTTTTCTTGTATATGGACCCCCTAAACGATGGCGGGGTCCCGGGTCCCAACTCTAGGTACCCCCAGTCGCCTCCCCCCCCCCCCATATGGCCCCTTGGCAGTGAGGACTTTGCCGTTTTCATGCTAGATAGGCTGTTTAGTGGCACGTGAAAGTTTTTTGAAATTCGATTTTTCATGAAACCCTTCCGTTGCCCCTAGGATGGGTTTGGGTGATCATTTGGTGACAATACGGGGACTTGAGCACCCATGGGGACCCACGTAGTGGCCGCTAGGCCTATGTAGCCCGTGCCATGGGCCCTCCGAAAGCCCCAAAATCGCCTTGCAGAGGTTGTTAGATCAAAGTCAGGCATATATAGGGGGAATCGCCACATACCCCCCCATTTTGGGCCTTTTTGGGCCTATTCGCGTACCCTACCCCAAGGGGTTGAATTGTTAGGTTATCCTTTGTAAAATCATTATTTTGTCCAATAAACGCATCCCCCAATGAGTTTTTGGTCCGGACCCCCCCGACCCCCCCCACTTGAAACCCACTTTTTGGAGGTTTTGAGGGAGATGGGGGGGGGGGTGGTAAACCGCCCCCCTTTTTTTGGGTCAAAAATCAGGAATCTTTTGGTTTTTTTCGATTTTAAGCCGAAAAAGTGTTTCCGGGTCCCGACTCCATGGGGTTTGTATGGGGCAGAGTGCCATTTTTGCTATGTTGGCGGTTTTGGCGACCTCGGTGACCCCGTGGTACCCACTCTGAGGGGTGTGAGTGCGGATGTTGTGATAGTATATGCCTACTAGGATACAAAAGGACGTTTTTTTGCAGTCTCTAGCCTTGCTGAGAGCCGGTCACAACCCGTGCCAAAGACGCGAAATGACTGTTTCCACCAATAATGGCCTAGTGAATGGGCCGGCCCACAACCTGCTAATGCAGTTTTTCACCCTGGGCAGCTCAAAAATCGAAGTTTTCGAAACTTGTTTTTATGATATTGTGACCACATGATATTGTGACCACACGATATGACCATCCAAGGTATGTAAAGCATGTTTTAGGCCGCATTTATATGTTTTTCACCCTATTTGGGTATTAGGTCCGGGGGGGGGGGGGGGGGGGCTCCCAAGGGATGGGTACACAACCTGCTTTTGCAGTTTTTCACCCTGGGCAACTCAAAAATCGAAGTTTTCGAAACTTATTTTTTTGATATTGTGATCACCTAAAATGACCATCCAAGGTATGTAAAGCATGTTTCAGGCCGTATTTATGTGTGTTTCACCCTATTTGGGTATAAGGTCCGGGGAGGGGGGGGGTCTCCCAAGGGATTGGTACACAACCCGCTGATGCGGTTTTTCACCCTAGACAGCTCAAAAATCGAAGTTTTCCAAACTTGTTATTTTGATATTGTGATCACTTAAAATGACCATCCAAGGTATGCAAAGCATGTTTCAAGCCGTATTTATATGTTTTTCACTCTATTTGGGTATTAGGTCCGGGGGGGGGGGGGGGGGGTCTCCCAAGGGATGGGTACACAACCTGCTTTTGCAGTTTTTCACCCTGGGCAACTCAAAAATCGAAGTTTTCGAAACTTATTTTTTTGATATTGTGATCACCTAAAATGACCATCCAAGGTATGTAAAGCATGTTTCAGGCCGTATTTATGTGTGTTTCACCCTATTTGGGTATAAGGTCCAGGGAGGGGGGGGGTCTCCCAAGGGATTGGTACACAACCCGCTGATGCGGTTTTTCACCCTAGACAGCTCAAAAATCGAAGTTTTCCAAACTTGTTATTTTGATATTGTGATCACTTAAAATGACCATCCAAGGTATGCAAAGCATGTTTCAAGCCGTATTTATATGTTTTTCACTCTATTTGGGTATTGGGTGCGGGGGGGCTTTGGGCTTTGGGCTAACCTTCCCGTTCCGAAGAGGGCCTTAAGGGCCCACGGATTGCCGCCCTGGGGAAGCTCGGCTCCGGCGCACCTCACTCACCCAACGGCCATGCAGCCGGCGGGCGGGGCACACGCCTCTTCCTCTAGTGTTGACGGAGTGCTGGGCTTGGGGGGGGGGGGGGCAGAGGAGGGGGGGACCACCTGCTGGGTACTTTCGGGGCCCCGGTTCCCCTGGTTGGCGACGTCAAGTCCTCCCCTACCGCCCGGGGGAGGATGCTCCGCCTGGAAAGAAAGAAACTGGGAGCAGAAAGCACCGTCGGAGCGCCGACTGACATGCCAGGAGGGGGGATTCGAACCCAGGACACGCCACTCGGCAGTGTACTGAGTTACTGCTGGACCACACGGCCAGCGATCTGCATGGAGGGCCAGGGGTATAGGGTTAGTGCAGGGGAGGGGCGAGGTTGGTCTGCCAGGGCGGCCGTGGGGCCGACCAGTACACTGTACAAGGGGTGAAATGGTGGGAGCATGGGGTTTGAGAAGGTAGGGCCTCTCGCGCAAGTGCTGGGCTTTGGGGGGGGGGGGCAGAGGAGGGGGGGACCACCTGCCGGGTACTTTCGGGGCCCCGGTTCCCTTGGTTGGCGACGTCAAGTCCTCCCCTACCGCACGGGGGAGGATGCTCCGCCTGGAAAGAAAGAAACTGGGAGCAGAAAGCACCGTCGTAGCGCCGACTGACATGCCAGGAGAGGGATGTGAACCTAGGACACGCCACTCGGCAGTGTACTGAGTTACTGCTGGACCACACGGCCAGCGATCTGCATGGAGGGCCAGGGGTATAGGGTTAGTGCAGGGGAGGGGCGAGGTTGGTCTGCCAGGGCGGCCGTGGGGCCGACCAGTACACTGTACAAGGGGTGAAATGGTGGGAGCATGGGGTTTGAGAAGGTAGGGCCTCTCGCGCAAGTGCTGGGCTTTGGGGGGGGGGGGGGGCAGAGGAGGGGGGGACCACCTGCCGGGTACTTTCGGGGCCCCGGTTCCCTTGGTTGGCGACGTCAAGTCCTCCCCTACCGCCCGGGGGAGGATGCTCCGCCTGGAAAGAAAGAAACTGGGAGCAGAAAGCACCGTCGGAGCGCCGACTGACATGCCAGGAGGGGGGATTCGAACCCAGGACACGCCACTCGGCAGTGTACTGAGTTACTGCTAGACCACACGGCCAGCGATCTGCATGGAGGGCCAGGGGTATAGGGTTGGTGCAGGGGAGGGGCGAGGTTGGTCTGCCAGGGCGGCCGTGGGGCCGACCAGTACGCTGTACAAGGGAGGAAATGGTGGGAGCGAGGGGTTTGAGGAGGTAGGGCCTCTCGTGCAAGTGCTGGGCTTTGGGGGGGGGGCAGGGGAGGGAGGGGACCACCTGCCGGGTACTTTCGGGGCCCCGGTTCCCCTGGTTGGCGACGTCAAGTCCTTCCCTACCGCACGGGGGAGGATGCTCCGCCTGGAAAGAAAGAAGCAGGGAGGAGAGAGGCTGGGTCGCCGGCGGACGTGCGTGGAGGGTGATGGGGGAGGGACAGCACCGTCGGATCGCCGGCGGACGTGCTGGGAGGGAGGCTAGTAGGGGACAGCACCGTCGGATCGCCGGCGGACATGCTGGGAGGGAGGCTAGGAGGGGACAGCACCGTCGGATCGCCGGCGGACATGCTGGGAGGGTGGCTAGGAGGGGACAGCACCTCGGATCGCCGGCGGACATGCTCGGGAGGAGGAGGGCATGGCTGGGGGGGAGGGGTGCAGCGGGGCGGGGGGTGGGGGGTACACTTGGTGTGGCAGTGGTGTGTCTGCCCCTCACAGGCTGCACCTCTGACCCCAGGGGGCGCCCAGGGTGGGTGGCGGCAGTGACCGGCCTGACTCGGTTGGGTGCGGGGGGGGGGGGGGGGCTCCCAACGGATTGGTACACAACCTGCTTATGCAGTTTTTCACGGTGGCCAGCTCAAAAATCGAAGTTTTGGAAACTTATTTTTTTGATACCGTGATCACCTAAAATGACCATCCAAGGTATGTAAAGCATGTTTTAGCCCGTATTTATGTAGTTTTTACCCTATTTTGGGTGTGTGTTGCTTGGGGTAGATTCTCTGCGAGGTGGACTTGCCGAAGGCAATAGAATTTTGCAAAACATTTTTTTGATATTGTGACCACTTACAATGATGAAATATGCTATGCAAAACATGTTTTAGACCCTCTTTGTGTGTTTTTCACCCCATTTGGGTGTGGGGGGGGGGGGGGCTCCCAAGGGGTCTAGGGCACACAACCTGCTTATGCAGTTTTCTAGCCTCTGCAGCTCAAAAGTGGAACTTTCCGAAACTGATTTTTTTTAATGCTCTGACCATCCAAAATGATCAAATATCCTACGTAAAGCATGTTTTAGCCCCTCTTTATGTGTTTTTCACCCTATTTGGGTGTGGCGCGGGGGGGGATGCTCCCAAGGGGGCTAGGGCACAAACTGCTTATGCAGTTTTACAGCCTCAGCAGCTCAAGAATGGTTGTCCCTCTCCCGTCTTTGAGGTGCCTTGTCGAAGGCAATAGAGTTTTTCTTGTGGTAAATCATGCAATTATAAAAAAATTGGACCACTGAAAAAAATTGGTGGTGCGTGTAGTTTTTTTTTTTCGGTAACGTTGTGTAATTCTTTTTTTAACTGGAAAGGCGCGCAAACTTTTTTCCAATAATGCCACTTTGGCAATATGTACGCAATATGTACAATTGCCGGTTCTGTACGGCACCCCATAGCGACCTGGGCCGCACATGTAAAATTCGTTGCAGTGGCGGAGGAGGGTGATGGTGCAATCAAGAGGAAGCCACAATATCTGTCCCACGATGACTGCAGAATGTGACGGCGAAGAAATGGGGATGATCTGGTTCCATTTTCTTGTGCATCATTGTGCTGCCTGGTGTTGGTGACTGGGTGTACTTGGTGTTCGCTCTCTTCCTCTCTCTGTCTGTCCATCTGTTTATCCATTGGGGTGTGCGTGTGGGTGTGTGGCCACAGACCATATGCGTGGTGAATTCAGCGTGGTGAATTCAGCACAAGTGCTCTGACACCAGAGGCAGGCGTGATCTGCAGGACAAGAGCAGCCACAGGTGGGTGGGTGGGGGGGGGGGGGGGGCAAGGAGGAAGGGTGTAGCCTTCAGAACATGGCCGGCGGTTGTCAGCTGACCGACGGGGGTTGATGAATAACCGGCAGCATTTGACGGTCCACCGATGGAGGTTGGTGGGCGTCAATCACCAGGAATGTGTTTTGATGTGTGCGGGACTGCCCTGGCCTGTGGCCATGCCAGTGTTGGGAGCAAACCTCATTGACTGTTGGCCTTCCAGTTTGGGGTTTATGTTCTGAAGGCGTCTAAGGTCGCCATTGCCTGCTTCCAATGAATATTAGGGCAAGCATGTCAAGTTCAGTGCTGGTGTAGATGACGGACATGGCACCATCAAGCGCAAGGCCACGGCATACATGAAGGTTGTGCCTATCGCAGAAGAAGACGATGATCAGGTAGTGCGCTTTGCATGTTCGGTTGTAGTCGTGATGTGCTGTGTGTTGTGTGCTGTGTGTTGTGTGTTGTGTGTTGTTTGCTGATGAGGCCGGCGTGTACTCTGGTGTGGGCCAGCCAGACCTCTGGGACTCATTCAGCACCTGGCGAATAAACTCCGTCCCCATGTGATGCCGCCCGGCCATCCCCATGTGTGCTGCCTGCAAGGACGGCGTTGCAATGGCCACCGCCCACCGCTCGAGGACGGTGGAGTCCCATAGCTGGCCTTGCACGGGCGCCACCCTGGGCCCCACACGGGTGCCTAGCCATGTATGCAGGCATTGCCGGCATGTCGCCACGCATGGGACTGTACCTGGCACTACTATAACAGCTGCGCTGTCTCCGGGCTCTTACTGCGCAGTAAGCAAGCACAGTGTACATAGTTATACATTTTTGTGCTCCCAACGCTGTGCTAGCATCATCATGGTCAGGAGGTTGCGCATGCGGTGGGCCACAAGGTGCCGCTGCTGCTCACTGGTGAACCAGTCCAGTGGCAGCCCAAGACCCTGCTGGTGCTCGTACTGCACCTGCGCTGATACTGCCGCTTGCTCCTGGAGCTATTCCTGCAGGTCCAATGGGACCAGCTGGCAGTGGTCATTGTACTTGTCCAGTGGGACAAGAGTAGGGGCGGCGGAGCATCCAGGTGAGGTCTGGCTATGGCTCATCCCGGGTCGCGGCGTCGAGTTGCAGGGTAATATCCTTTATCCAGTGCGAGGGTGTGACCACGACGTTGATCGCCGCTTTGGGGGCCAGGCAGGCAGCCCCCAGAGTGTACGCATATTAGTGGTGTATGCCATCTCTGCAGTGTCCGGACTCTGGTAGGTGCGTGTGGCGCGTGACGGCTGTGGTGTGCTGTGTGATGTGTATTGTGTGTTGTGTGTTGTGTTGTGTGTGTCCTGCATGTGCGCGTGCTTATGCACTTCCCTTTGTGGTTGTGATTGGGATTGGAATCGGGTCGCTTCGGCTGTGGTTTTTGGCTGTGATCGGGCTTGTGGGTGTGGGTGTGGTGTGGAAGGTTGCGTATCTGGAGGTTGTTGCATTGTGGCGACTCTCCTCCATGGGTCATGTCCTGTGCAGCTCTTTGTGTGGGTGTGCATGGGTGCATGGCTGTGGTGCACACCCTGAAGCGGCCCCGGCCCCTGATGTGCAGGGGAAGCACGTGAAGTTCAGTGCTGCTGTGGACGACGAAGGCCATGGCACCATCAAACGGAAGCCCACGGCGTTTGTGAGAATGAAAGCACCGGTGGCTGAGGAGGAGGAGGAGGATGAAGAGGTCAGCTTTTTGCTGGGTGCTTTGTGCCGGTCGTATTGTATGGTCAGTCTGCATGGGGGGGGGGCGGGGGGGCTCCCGTGACAGAGGCCTTTATGACGTGGCAGTCTGGGGACCAGTCCTGGCTCAGAAATCGGGCCCAAAGTGATCCCGACGAAAAGTTTGGGGGCGCAGGGGGTCTGGAAAAGGGATCCGCCCCACAAACCCTCTTTCAGGCCCCCTAAGTAGCCGGGATTTTGGTGACCTTCGGTGACCGGTGGTTTGGTAGTTTTTTACACTCAGTGACTTCGGTGACCATCAATTTACAATAGAAGAAGTGAAGCACGACCAGAGGAGTGGCTGCAGGCCTCGGTTTCGATGTCCACCAATGTTTTCTTTGCTTCCAGTGTCCTGCTGATGTGCTCGGGTTTGGTTCAGAACCGGCTGATGTCCAAAAAAAGCGCCACAACACCTTCCCGGAGCAGGAATTGAATCAGCCTTTGGCATTCTGCAGGCAATTGCATATACCACTGGGATACTGCACCAATCAGCTGCATACTTGCTCATGGGTGGCACACAGTCCAAGGAGCAAATTTTCTTCCCAATAGATGTGACATAATTTGGGTTTCCACAGGACTACAAGTGCAGAACATCCAAAAGGAAGATGTTTCTGGGCAGGTGCACAACAAAACCCAACCACCTGCCACTTGTTTCATTCATCAGACCTGTGCATATACCACTAGGACAGTGCACCAATCTGCCCCATATCTGCTCAGGGGTGGCATGGGGCCCAAGGGGCAATTTTTTTTCAACAACATGACGTAATTCGGGTTGCCACTGGCCTACAAGTGCAGAGTATCCAAAAGGAAGATAACAGGATGGATCCAAAAGCACAGTATTTTATAAGTTTTTTTCACAGTTTTTTTCAGTTTTTTTCCCAGTTTTTTACAGTTTTTTTTTTACGTTATTTATAGTTTTTTACGAAGTCGGGCTTAGCCATGGAAATGGCTGGTGACTTCGGTGCTGGTGACTTAGGAGGTCTGCTCTTTACACCCACCCTTGGCCCCTTGGCTGTTGGGATTATTGATGAGTCATTGCATTCATTGGTGATGCAGTTGCAAATGTTGTGCTTGTTTGTACCAAGATCTCACTTTTGATTCATGAACCAGCAGCCTTTACACGTGGTGGCGCATGACGCATCACGTTTGATGGATGCGTGTTTCGCAGTGTTGCAGCAACCGCAGATTTGGTAGCGAAGAGTGTTGCCCAGGATGTGCTTTGAGCGTGTGGCATTCTCTGCATGCCTTCTTACATGCATTCGCTTGGCATGGATGTAGGGCAAGCACGTGAAGTTCAGTACGGAGGTGGATGAGGGCCATGGTACGATAAAGCGGAAGCCCACGGCATATGTGAAGATGCGGGCCCCTGTGGAGGATGAGGAGGATGAAGATGAGGTGCGGTCGTGCGTGCCATGCCGTCCTTTTTTGTCTTGTACCCGATGTTTCGTATGCGGTGCAACGTGCTTGTGCATGCGCCTGTCCCTGTGACCCCGTGGGTGGGAGTCTCTTTCCTCCTCCTCATTTCTCATGTGAAAGTGAACCGTGGCACGGACGATGAGGAATCAGTGAAAACCCCTTCGAAAGAGGAGATAGTGGTCTTTCCCTCAGAAACAGCAGCAAAAAGTCCCACACAACTGGGGCTCTCTCAGCCAATGCGTCCCCGCTGCCGCCTTCACCTTTCTAGGGTTCGGAAGCTTGTGCGCAGGGTCTATCCAACCAATATCAATATGTGAAAGTGCTGGTCCCAGCACAACAGCGATTTGGCCAAAAACGACCACGTTTTCAGACAGGAAATGGGGGTTCTTGGCCAAGTCATTTTCATGTGAGGCCTGGCATTTTCAAATACAGTCTGGTCAGCATGCAGACCTCTGGTGTTCCAATCAGCCCTTTCCAGGGGCTTTCCGAATATACCCACATATCACCCCCAACAGGACACTCCATGGGCACAAGTGAGGCCACAGTGGTGCCACCACCAAAAATGCTCCGCGTTGGGACAAACGGCCGCAGTGCCCCATCAGACTGCTTTCCAGGCCCCCGCAGTGCGCACCGTGTGGGGGTCCCAACGTTCGAGAGTGACCATCGCATGTGCATCATGGCCTCTTCTGTGGTGCCCCCCCCCCCCCCCCAGCGGGTCGTTCCCCAGTCCCTTGCGGCTCTTTCCCAAACGCGATGAGGCCATCTTCGAAGCTCCTTTGCTGATATGTTGTGTGGGGGATGGCCCAGCTCCCCCCCCTGTCCTCGGGTCTCATGCACCATCTGTGTGTCCCGTGCTGCCGGTTATACGGTCCATCCCCACTTCTGGGTTGAGGGATAGTCCACAAAGGTAGTAGGGAAACATGGTATGAACACCGAATGCACAAACAGAGGCCAGATGAAAACACACCCACAGACTCGCTCACAGACAGACATCCCTCATTGATGAGATGGTGTTTGCCCTTGCCTTCCAAATGGGTGCTGGGTATCAACCACCGAAATGCAACCCTATGAGGGATGGCACTTCTGATGCCGGACATGGGCACCTCAGTCTGTCACAGAGAGCGAGTGCCATCCACTTCAGGCTTTTGGGGTGCTTATGAGAACGCAAAAAACACGTTCGCCGCAGTGCGTGCGTGCGTGTGCGTGCGAGAGAGAGAGAGAGAGAGAGAGAGAGAGAGAGAGAGAGAGAGTCTGGAACCCCCCCCCCCGGCGCGGCCGTAGCCAGCGACTGGGGCGACCTTCCGTGAGACCCGCACGGTGCGTGGCGTCGCGTGTGCTCGGTCCTCCCTCGAGTCCCGCATGGCCACCGGACTTGGAGGGCCCACACACAGCGCCAGGGGGACAGACTACGGTGCCGTACTTGGGGCTGGTGGGGCGCAGGTGGCGCAGGAAGGGGGAGGGGCGCGGGGGCGCGCCGTTGGCACGGGGCGCGGGGGGGGGGGGGAGAGGGGGCGTGAACGCCCGCCTGACGGTTTGCGTGGCGCACCGTGTACCGTGTGGCTGTCGGTGCCCAGGTCAAGCGCGTGCAGTTCAGTGCTGCGGTCGGTGACGGTCACGGCACTATCCAGCGGAAGCCCACGGCGTTCATGAAGATGAGGGCGCCGGTGGAGGAGGAGGACGACGACGATGAGGGGGAGGTACGTGCAGATTGCGATGTTTGGGTCTCCGGAGGGGCGTGTCGGTCTGTCCGTGTCTCGCTGCCGCCGTCGCTGGGGGTCGGCCGTCCCCCGTTGGTACGGACAGTGCACGTCCCGGGCCTGTGTTGTTTTGTGGAGCGGAGAGTGGGGGGCTGCGTTCGTTGTGTGTTTTTTCAAACGGCGCGTCCCCAAGAACGCCCGCTTTCCTGACGTAGGGGGTCAGTGGGGCGCTGGTGCTCTACGCGACACGATAGTGACATAGTGAAACAAAGAACGGTCCAAAAGCGGGGGTCCCTTCAGGACATCGGCCCCGTGCGGACATGGGCACCGATGTGGAGAGGGGCTCAGTGGGATGTGGTCATGGCTGCGGGGCCCGGACATCTTTGCTGATTTCCCGTCCTCTTGTCCCTCAGACGGCCCCATGGGCGGCGCTATGGGATGGCCCAAGGGTCCAGACACCGTTTTAGTGATTGTCCAGTCTGTGGTGTTGCAGTGAGTCCGATGCAGGCTTCATTTGTTGCTCAGTGCCCCCCCACCCCCAGCCCCACCCCACCCCCCTTGGGGAGGGAGGGGGGGGGGCGCACCAGCTTTTCCTGTGCATGTGAACGCATGGGTTCATTGATGGACAAGTCTGGTGGCCGCTGCATGGCGGGGGTTGGCTGCGCACCGCTGCGTTGCTGCTGCTTTGCACACGTTGGTGCCCAACCCACCGGCATCTTTGCGTCTCACTGTTTGTGACAGAAAGGTACCTCTGGTCCTCTACACCACCGACGAGCCATTTTCTTTCTGCGCTTTGTGCTGACTGCCTTTTGTGCGCACATGCGGTAGCCCAGAGTTCCTTCCGCGCGGGGGGGGGGGGGGGGTGCCATGCACCGTGTGTGTATGCGCTTGCATGTCAATGTATGTTTGGCGGTGTGTTGCGGTGTGATTGCACCCGCGTGTTCATGTCGTTATCGCTGCGAACGCCGGTTTGGTGTGTGTGCTGTTTTGGGTTCCATGAAGTGCCCCGATTGGTCCAGGGCAAACATGTGAAGTTCAGCGCCGCCGTGGACGACGAAGGCCACGGCACGATAAAGCGGAAGCCCACCGCATTTGTGAAGATGAAAGCAGTTTTGGACGACGACGACGACGACGACGACGAGGTGTTCTATGTTTCGTGACTGTTGCTTGTCTTGCCACTGGAATCTTTGCCGGTAAACACCTCCTTTTTGCCATCTAGTGCCCCAGCGGCGGCGTAAAACGCCTGCAGGAAGATGGCGCCGGAAACAGTTTGGCAGTGCTCTGCCCGCCTTCAACCTGAAAAAAGTTCTTGACCGCAATGCTCAATGCCTCCAAATGATCAGCGCGACCTGGCGGCTGGACGGAATGAACCGGTGGTACCCTCGGCGGTGGTTCGGCTCGGCCGGTTAGGTTCCGGTGGTTCGGCTCGGCGTTGGTTCGGCCGCGTTTTGTGTGTACCGCCTTGCCTGTGGCCCCTTAAATAACATGACTCCTGCGGTGGCCACAGGCCGCCTTTTGTTTGCACCGCCTTGTGTAGGCACCGCGTTCTGTGTGTACCGCCTTGCATGTGGCCCCTTAAATAACCTAACCTGGGGATGCTTGGGGGGGGGGGGGTGCGTCGGAACGGCCCGGTGGTTCGGCCGGTGCCCACACAAGGCGGTGCACACAGAAGGCGGCCTGTGGCCACCGCAAGAGTCATGTTATTTAAGGGGCCACAGGCAAGGCGGTACACACAAAACACTGTGCCTACACAGGCGGTGCACACAAAAGGCACCGCAGGAGCCATGTTCTTTCAAGGGTCTAAGAAGGGGACTTTGCTTTTTGAAGAGGCACATGGGGTGGGGGGGTTATCGGAATGAGCCGGCAGTTTGGCCGGCCGGACCACCGCCCGGTGGTCCGGCCGGCCGAACCACCGCCGAGTTTTTCGGCCGAGGACCACCGCCGAGCCTCACCACCGTTTCATTCCGATGAGCTCGACCTGGCGATCGTTATGACGTCCGCACGTTAACCCCCTGCCTCCCCCTTCTAAGCAAACCAGCACACTTACTGGGCCTCTTCTGCACCCCCCCCCCCCTGTGGCATGGGTGTTGTCCCCCTGCCCCCTCTGGATCCCGCTCACCAACACCCTCGTTCAGCCTTTGTGCCACTCTCCACCTCACCCGCATTTTGCGAGGCGGAAAAACGAAATTTACTGAAGGACAAATTGCTTTGGGCCATTTTGGGTACACAAAATTTCTGGGTCGCAGCCCCACCACCGCGACGCCCAGACCCCCCATTGCAGGGAAGCTGCTATTGGGATGGGGCATCGGGACCACTGCCGAACAAGTACACCAGGAACCGGAAGCTTCGCATAGGTAAAGGAACAATAAAGCAAACCAAGAATAGGACAGGCATCCATGACCCGCGTGACACAGAAACGGGGGCGCTGTGTCGGATGGGTGTTTGGGGGGGGGGGGGGGGGCAACACCTCATGACTGATACTGACCCCCCCCCCATATCATTGTGGTAGTCTATCCTACTCATAACAACATTGTGCTTGGCACTGCAACCCAATGTTGTTTGTGCTGATGTGATTGTCAGCAATTGCTAATGTTGCTATCACTGGCATGGTTGTATGGGCCAAACTGGGCCATGGGATTTGGGGCCTGAGCCATGTGTTTGAGGGCAAGCTCTACTTCACCAAGCATATTGTTGAAGACAGTTTTGCACCAAAGAATAAGAAGCCGCAATCCATTCCAAACCTACAACCAAGGCTGCTCCAAAGCCTGCCCCAAAGAGCAAGCATGTACGGTTGTTTAAGATGAGGTGCAAGGCAAAAGGGGTTCTATTCCAGAACTCATGATGCCCCTGATGGGCAGTGAGACATCAAGAACATGCTGAGTTGTGCCTGCACATTGTGTCATGGTGCATTGTTGTGACAATTCTGGTTGGGCTGGGGTATGGGCAGGTTTTCGCGACATAGCTTCTTTTCGTGCCACGCGCCGTGCGCAAGCATAACCTTATCTAAGCGCGTGGACCCTGTCCGACTGTTATATTCCTGATTAGCGTGCTTGCGCAAGGGCAGGGGTACACCTAGCGACTGTGTAGGCCAGAGCGGTGTCGACCTGCACAGCCGCGCGGTAGGGTACAATATTATTTCAAACCGCGGACAATTTGCAGATACTCAGTAACTGTATAAACCAGAGCAGCACCGACCTCTGCATCGGTACAATAAGGATCAACGTTATCCCATACATTGGGGGGGGGGGGATTTCGTGGCACTTTAATTTCGCGCGGGAAATTTCGCGTTTCACATTGACCGCGAAATTTCCCACGCGAAATTCAGTGTTCTCCGCGAATTTCTCGCACACTAGCAGTACACACTGTGGACTCTGGCGGGGGGTCAGACTTTGACTCCACGGGGCTCCGCGAAATTTCCGACAGCGAAATTTCCCAGGGATTCCCAGGTGCCTAGTGACAGCCACATAACAATACAGCACAGGGCCATGACACAGTGGAGGTGGCACGGGCATAACCACGTGGTATGCCAGCCCCCTCCCAGTCAAGCAAAGCATGCGAGACCCGCCAGGGCTTAGGGGCCCTGTATGCTGCCTGACCACTGGGTCCAGGGCTGCAGATGCCACTGAGGTGGAGGTAACGGGAGACGGAGTTGGGTCTCGCAGACAACGCAGCGCCCTTGGCCTGGTGACCAAGAGGCAAGGCTCCTCCTCCTCCTCCTCCTCCCACCCCCTCTTGGGATGGGTGGGGGGTGGGTGGAGGGTAAGGGTCGGTGGATGGGTGACCAAACCCTGCAGCAGCCACCCCTTGACCCCCAGCCCAATGGGCGGGCAACCAACCCCCCCATCCAAGTGGAGGATTCCCTCCTCAACAGGCGAACACCTCCGTACAACCGGAAGTACCAACCGGCATACTCTTTCAGCCTTGAAGGCACCCCCCCCCACTCCCAATAATGCGTCATTGAAATGGCTGGGCAGAAATCAGAGCTGGTGCATTTACTTCCAGCCTTGTGCTGTGCCGCCCTCCATTTCGCTGGTGATGCACAGATCAAGCACGTGAAGTTCAGTGCTGAGGTGGATGAGGGGCATGGGACAATCAAACGGAAGGCCACAGCATTTGCGAAGATGCGAGCACCTGTGGAGGACGAGGAAGAGGATGAGGATGAGCAGGTGTTTCCAGCGTTTTGGATTGCGCTCTTGCATGAGTTATTCCATGTGTCGGGCTTTGAAGAATACTGTTTGATTTGGGGCGGGGGCTGACGCATGGTCATGTGCACGGCGATATGCGTTTGTGGTTGATACTGCGGGTCTATGATTGTGATCCAGGGCAATGATGTACTGGTGTATCACACGTGCTTGTACATGACCACCGGTTTCCTGTTTCATGACCAAGCAGTCACCTCTGATGGTTGGGATGGGAGGAATTCGTGCCCCGGAATGTTTGGGGGGATGGGGGGGGGGGGTAAGAAAGGGGGCATCAAGGGCCACAAACCACAAACGTAGTTTCTTCGTCTGAGGGGTCTGTAGGCCAGTGTTATGTCTCTCGGCAAATTTGCGGCAGACAAAGGGTTGGCATTATGTGTGCCCCCAGCCCTCGCACATCGCATCGTCACTCACACCCCGCTTCACCCCCCACCCCCATTGCGTTTTGAACAGGGCAAACATGTCAAGTTCGCCGCCGGAGGGAATGATGGTCATGGCACAATCAAGCGCAAGCCCACGGCGTTTATCAGGAGGCAACCGGCAGAAGAGGAAGAGGAGGAGGAGCAGGTACTCATTCCCTTGTGCTGTGTCAGACATACTTGCTTTCCGCATTACAGCAATCTTTTATTTGAAACTAGTGATATAGCCTTTTGTGTTGTAACCCCTCCGTTGAACCCCGCATGTACTGGTGTGTGACCCGGGACGCCATGGAGAAACTAGCGTGGCCCCTCTCCTGTAGGTCAAAGGAACATGTGACTCCCGGACGGCTTCAAAGAAGCAAAGCTGATGAGACAATTAGAAACATGCCACGCACAAAGTGCAACCGTTGACGTGCCAATGTGATGCTTGAGACCCTGGATCCTTTCCAGGAGCTACTTATAAGCAGTGCTACGTCATGGACGCCCGTATGTGACTGGGTGAATGGGAAGGCAACAGCGAAGAGAGGGTCAGGCCCTCCCTGAACACCCCATCCTTGTCACAAGCTTTCTGCATGTCCAGGGCTCTGCTGCCCTGACCCCTGCGTCCTTATTTGAATTTTGACTTTTCTTTTTTTCCCTCTTTCTATGGTCCATTTACGATAACGTGGTTTGCCTATTTTTTTTGTTGACAGGACTACCGTACTGAAAGTGCTTTGTTTGACTATCTTTTCCGTAGGAGGTCCCGTCGACCCAGACCTGAGTCCTTTGGGCCTTTTGGGACCGAGACTCTGCGCAGGCTTCTACCCGCTTTCTCAGGCCTTTGCTGAGGGACCCCAATCTCCTCCCGTGGGGGGGGTGGGCGGGGCAGAGGCCGGAACAAACCAGTTTGTGCACCTGAAATGGGCCCCCAATGCCGGGCCCCCTTTAATCCATTGCGTCTTTTTCCTGAAGAACCATTTTCTGATGTGGAGGTGTGGGGGTCAGCGATACCCCCCAGTGACCCCCCCCCTCCCCAAGGGCCCACTCATTGCACGCCACAGCGACCCTTGATCCCCCCGGCCGCATCCTCTTGCCATCCCCGTCCCATTCGGTGTTGCTGCTGCGGACCCCTCCGCGCCCCCTCATCGCAGACCGGATTTCAGTTGGTCGTCAAACTGCTCAAGGCCACGGCCGTTGCGTTCCCGGAGCAGCAGTCTGCGGGGGCCCTCCGGGCGCGGCTGAAGGTGGCGGATTGCACCCACGAAAGCTCGTGCCAAGGGGATCAGGTACTGTGTGTGGGCCCCCTGCCCCTGCCAGTGCCCCTGCCCCTTCCGTTTGGCATTGCCCTCCTCAACTGCTGCAACCCCTGCCCCTCTGCTGCGTGCCCACCAGCCCTGCAAGTTGGGCCATGCACAAACATTTCTGGAACCTGTTGCTTGCGAGGGGTAGGGGGAATACTCATCTTACACACACCCCTGCGCTGTCGTACAGTTTGACTGGAGGGAGCTGCCATGACAAGGTTGCGAACATCACTTGTGCCTGGGGGGGGACAAAATTCTAAGTGTTCATAGGCCCTGCCGTCACCCCCTCCACAGCACACCCTTTCGCATGGTGTCCCTCGCTGGTCCTATGTTTTGGCGGATGTTTTGTGGTGGGGCATGCCCTCGCAACTTGGTTCTACGCACAGCAGCTACGTGTTATGTGGCACACACGGCATGCATGGTGGGTTTTTTGTGTCGCTTCGCTTTCTCTGTTCTTTGCTCTTTGCGTGGTTGGTTGTGTGCTGGTCTGCCTTGCCCGGCCTCACCAATTTTTGGCGAAAAACTTCTAGGGGGGTTTCTGAGGTCGGGAAATTCAATTTTTTGGTTCTTTTTTCCTGTTTCTGCGTGTTTTTCTTGTCTTATTTTATTTTCTTTTCAACTGTTCTAGTGCGCGTGGCCGGGGCGGCACGATCTAGACTATGGCCTCACAATGCCAAAACACTGCACAGTAGCAGAACTAACCAACTTCAGGCAGGAGTCTCTCTACTGCAGCAGCCAGGTGCCTGAGGGCATCACCTGTGGTGCTGCCCACCTGAGATTTCTGGACGCCGTGGTCCTCCATGATAGCCTCATTTTTAAGATTTTTAATGTGGAAAACAAATCAGGCGGGCTGGAGTTCACGTACCTTGGGCCGTGTCTCTTCTACAAGCTCCAGTTGCTGCCGAGTGATGCAGTCAAGAGGCACCAGAACCTCCAGAACCAGAAGGCACCAGAACTTCCTGCAATTTTCCGCAATTGCTTTCAGCCTGTCCACTTTGCGTGCTTGTTGGTGCCCTTTGCCTTTGCAAACAATATTGTTGTAACAATGTTGCAGAACAATATGCTTCAATGTTTTCCTGCCCCCCCCCCCCCCTAAAAAGAGTGAATTATGCTTCAATTTCATGGTGATATTGAGAGCTGCTTGTCGTTGTAATTCTGATACGATCTGTTTCAACATTCTGAGGCTCCTGTGCAGAATTGTTGCTCCTTGAGGCTTCGAGAGGCTCAGTTTGGTTTGGTTACAATACCGCAATTTTCCCGCAATTTTTCGCAATTAGATTGGACCCTCCCTGACCGCAATCCCCCCCCCCCCCCCTGCCCCAAGATGTTGCACCTGTAAGGCCTAAGCCCAAACCCAAAACAGCAGCACGGCAGCTGTCCATGGACGTGTTCGTAGCACAAAAATAACGACATCTCAGGCCTATCAACCACCTTTCCCAAAGTGTTTTGCCTTGTTATTTGTGGTACGCTCAGGCGGGCAAGATGCATGTGTGACATTATTTCAGTGGTCCAAAACATTGTCATGCATGTGTGATATTTTTTCGGTGCGGGATAGTATAGGGGTGGGTTAGTTGACTGCCAACCGCCGGCGCTCAATGGCCAACTTCGTCTTCACTACGCACCAACTGCGGGTGAAGGTCCATATGCCCTCTCTTCACCAGCAACACACTTCAGATGGATGTATCACGGGATGATGTGAAGCCTTGCGGTTATTGACTGCTCCGGGTCTTTGTGTGTATGTGCCATGCCTGTGTGCCGTCGTAGGACCGATGGCAGGAGGAGGTGGTGATCCCCATCGGGGTCCGCAGCAAGTCCTTTGACCTCGCCTTGCTCCACCCGGCCAAGGGGGACAGTGAGGTGGGCAAGGCGCGCATGAGCCTCCGGGACCTCAAGCCCATGGAGATGCACAGGCTGCTCTTTCCGGTCATGGACAAGCAGGATGGCAAGTGGGTGCCCTCGGGGGAGGTGTGTGTCTGCCCCTGCCCCGGCGCTTGCCACAACGGCTGTCAGATGTGTTGGCATGCCTCACCCATCGCACCCACGCTTCTGAGTGGGCTGCGGGGGGCGGAAGGGGAGTTTAGCTTCAAGTGGGTCCCAGCCCACGAAGGGAATGCATTGTCGTTCTCTCAGTGGCTGGGTTCTGGCCTGGATGAGTGGGTTTTGTAGGGATTAGGAAGGGGAAACCTCACCCCCACCCCAGGGCGTACGACTCTCTAGTGCACTTGCCCTGTAGGCTGTCTCTCGTGCAGTCCAGGTGGCGGGAAACGGCATCCACACTGAAGGACGCATACCAGTGCTCCCAAACATGCAGGCATCATCATCAGGAGCACCAGTGACAGGGGTGGGCAGGCTGGAGGAAGTCACTGCGCGCCCCACCACCAGCCCGCGCACGCCGGCACCAGCGATTCCAACCCGCGCAGCCCACCAGCACGTGGGTCTCAGCACGGGGCGTGGGTGGGCTGAGACGGAGATACCACAGTGAAAACACGATCGTAGCACTGCCGCAGTTTGTCGCAGTGCACAGGGTGATGACAGTGTGGTGATGATGATGGGTTTCAAAGCCATCTGTCGCCCACACGGGGGAAGTATGGTACTTGGGACTAGCTTCCGCCCTCCAGTGGTGTCTTTGTGCAGTTTGGATTGCACTGTCGCCCCCCCCCCATGGGCCGCAGTGCCAAGTCCTGTGACTCTTCATGTGCGCGTTGTTGAGGCGTTTGACCGCTGGGGCACACACACAGTGCACTGCCGTGGCCGCTGCACTGCCGTTGGCCGCTGCACTGCCCATTCCTGCCACAGCACCCCCCCATCGAAGCATGTCTGGCCAATTGGCCCTCGCAGTCTAGGCCCTGGTCAGTCCCCCCTCCCTCAGCGCCATATGATCCCCCCGTCTCCACAGGTGCAGATGCAAGTGCAGCTTCAGCCTGACCAACCTCCATCTGATGCGCCTGCGGAGGTATGGCCCTGGTCTAGTGGCGTCAGCACGTCTACGCATGTGCACGTGGGCATGTGCATGCGTCCGGCGCGCAGATCACGTGCATCCCACACAATCTCGATCACTGCACCGGACCGTCTCCCAAGCCCCAGAAGTGTGTGGCATGAGCGTCTGCCGTGTCTCAAGAGTGGGCATCGCATGCGTCTCACGGCCTTCTCTTGCGGCTCTGCCCCACACAAGGTGCGGCCATTATCTTCGACGAATCTTTGTTGATGTGTCTTGTGGGGCTGGCCCAGATCTGTCCCCTCTGTTCTTACGATTCGCGCATCACAGGCCAACCCCGTGCTCGCTGTGGTACGGTTTATGTGCACTTCTGAGGTGCATGTGTCCGTGCGTTCCCCGGCGTTGTCCCCTTGTGCTGGTCACCAAACCTTCACCCAAAACCGTCAACACGACCCTCCTCATTCTATACCGTCAATCAAGACCATCACTTTACACGGTCACAGAACACCATCACTCAAGAAAGAACTTTCCGAGATACACCCAACGCACTGACACACGCACACAAAACACCAGGGGAACAAGGACCCACAGCCCTTAGCCCCCGACTGCCTGGACGAAGCCCTCACACTCCCGTTCAAGGGAGCCGCCCACCAAGCGCCTCCGGGACCGATTCACCGGAGGTTGGGGTGCAATGTGTGTGGGACCCTTTGTGATGCGCTGCACCTCGCCACGGCGAATGCACCACCTCCGCGTCGCTCCACCCGGTGCCAGATTCACACAGGCACGCACGCATGCACATCAGGTGCACAGCAGCACAAAGCAGGGTCACCCTCTTGTCCAGACTCCTGGTTCCGTACTCTCTGGCTCTCCCACAGACATGTGGGCCTGCTCATGAGGTGGCTGTTCCTGTGGCGCTCGGAACACGGGGGCTGGGGGGGGGGGGGCGGGGCTGCCAGGCCCGGTCCTTGTATCCGCCCCCCCCCCCGCCCCCCGGGCTTTCAAAGATAGCGGTCCTGGCGGTGTGACGGGTGGGACCATAGTTCGTCCCACCCGGAATTTTTTCTCGGCCTTAAACAGTGAGGACGTGGGACTCACAAGCATTTGAAATTGTTGTTCAACGGTTGTAAAAATTGTGGTTTTGCTGCCTCTCTTTGTGTTCTCTTTGCCCAGCAACACATCATGAGCATCCTTTTGGTTGTTTACGGGCGGTGCGTGAGTCCACATACCCACGCTGCATCCCTAACTGTTCAGAGGTTCCTGCCCCCCCCCCCTCCCAAACACCCCCCAGTGCCTCCCAGATCCCCCCCCCCCTTTGTGCCAACCCCCCCCCCCCACAGCCCCCCAACCCACCCCTCCCCCGAATTTTGGACAGATATCTGAGGGTGTCCCGCAGCGGGACCGGGTCCAGCCGCCCCCCCCCCCCCCCCGTGGCTCCGAACCTGTTTGCTTGGGCTCGCGGCCCGCTGCAACTCCGGGGTCTCCCAGACCCGCCCCCCCCTCCTCTAATTAGGCTCCAAGGGCCGGGCCCACCACAAGCACCGGAGCACGTCTGCAATTGCTGAAACACGTGCTGCAGATGCGGTTCACCACCCGTTTTTTTTTGGCACTGGGGACAAATAAGGCCCGGCCCTTTGAGCCTGTTTTGCAGACCCCCCCTCCCCTACCTCACACCGGCTCGAAGGGCGCCCCTCCCCTGGAGTTGCAATGGACCGCAGGCCTTGTGCTCGCCCCCACAGTGCCTTGCATCCTCGGAACAGCACCTGTTTGCACTTGGGTGCCTGCCTCAAGGAATGAAGGCCGTGGTCAGTGGCATCGTTAGGTGGTCCTGTGTTGGGCAGCCTGACCATCAGCCGGAAGCTCTGCCCCTCGTGGGCGCCCGCGTCGCAACGTATGCCACGTGAGGCTGGCGCTGTCGTTTTCCAGGGCAAGCAGCCTCACGTGCAGTTCAGTGCAGCAACAGATGAGGGCCATGGCACGGTGAAGCGTAAGCCAACGGCATTCATCCGCCGCGTCCCCGAGGATGAGGAGGAGGAGGAGATGGAAGATGACGCTGGGCAGGAGGATGTTCAGGTCCAGGAGCAAGCATTGTGCCGCCTGACCAGCTGTGAGCCACATGAGTTTTCTAGGAAGAGGCCTGGCAGATCATTGACCTTTTCGGTCATGTGTACCTAATGGACTGTATCAACAACAGCAACAACCACAACAACAACCACAACAACAACCACAACAACAACAACAACAACAACAACAACAACAACAACAACAACAACAACAACAACAACAACAACAACAACAACAACAACAACAACAACAACAACAACAACAATCTATCTATCTGTAAATCTATCTTCCTTCCTACCTATCTAGCTATCTAAGAATCTGTCTATCCATCTACCTACCTACCACAATCTGGAGGTTTGTACCAATTTCTGCAGTGGCATTGAAAAATTGGTACCAAATTTCTCTGCACCAAATTTCGCCATTCCAAATTTCGCACGTTCCTATCCCCCCCCCCCTCCGGTATGAGGCGAGGGAGTCCCGACTGGTTCCGGAGATGAACACACTGCCCCATTCACTACTCACAGACAGGCGCCTGGTTTCTTGGCAAACTGATGATGTGAGGAATGCCATCCCAAAACCCGCTTTGCTGCCTCCTTCGCCCGTCGCGCCCGTCTCGCTGCGGAGGGAGCCCCTGGCAGCCCCATCACGGTCCGATGCCCCCCCCAAGACGCAGCTGCCGGGGTACCAGACCGGCTCCGTGCAGGGCCCGATGGCTGTACGGATGTCCGCACGGGTCCTGCGGGGCGTTCCGTGCGGTTGGGGTTGCGCATGCTCCCGAGAGAGAGAGAGAGAGAGAGAGAGAGAGAGAGAAAGAGAGAGCAACCAGAGTCACTAGCGAACCGGATACAACACTGCTAGGAACACAGATGGATATCCAAAAAGGATCAAAAGACCCGAACATACTTATACCCAGTTTGCTCCCATAACACTACACCACTTAGGCTTGGTATACTATGGTTGGGTGACAATATACTAAGCCCTGTGAGGATGCCGGGCCGAGGAGCCCCTCCCCCACTGTCTGCCCGGCCTGCCAACCGTCTGCCGTGCCACCACTGCGCCGCCCGCGTTCCGCAGTGCCGTCCCTGCCCCTCTCCACAGCGGCCCAAGTCGAACGAACGGGAGCTGGTGCCGGATCGCGCGGCCAGCCCCCCGAGGGCCGTGCCCGGGTGCTTCCACAAGGAGAAGGCGGAAGCGGCGGGCACCCCCGTGAGCCCTCCGGAGCACACGTTCTCTGACGAAATGGATCAGGTATTGTGTTTGGGTTCCCCGTGCGTTAGGCAGTGAAATGTGGCAATGTATTAGAAAATGCCGATACCCATTGCCCGCGTGTAGTGTAGTGAAATGCCCCGGGTAGCGTGGCGGCGTATTGAAGGATGCAACTGCGCACTCACCTGCAATGCAGCGCCGTGTTGTACCCCCCCCCCCCTTGCGCTAACACGGGCTTGTCCAAACACGGAGACCCCGTGTTTCCGCACTTTTGGTCCTTTTTTTTGAACCGTCGTTTTTGCGGTTCTGATCCAATAGAGAACGTGGTTTATAGCTTTGTGCAGGATGCAGGAAGGGTCAATATGGGTGACAAAGTGTTGCTACAGCTATAATTCCATGTGCTCTTGTACTCTGGGGTGTATGCTGGTCTGTTGGACACTCTTTCATTGTCATGAACGATTGGTTGGGCTATGCCTGCAACTTGTGTTCCGCAGTACGTGCCGCGCGCTAACACGGGCTTGTCCAAACACGGGGACCCCGTGTTTCCGCACTTTTGGTCCTGGAACCAGAACCTGGCCCGTGTTTGCGCAAGGGGGGGGGGGGTAGGACACCATAGCCCCCTGCCCCAATTGTAGTGTGGCTGGGTGCGGGACAACATCACTGCCCCATGTACCCCTCGAGTGTCTTGACGCCAACCTCTGGTCGTCCGCTGTTTCCGTGGTCCCTTTGCGTCCACCCGCATGACCGTGTGAGAGGGGCAGGGGATGCGAGTCAAGCGAAGGGGTCAACAAGTGTCCACCGGTGGGAACAACCTTTGCAGACGGGTCACGCGGCCGTGCCCCCTTGTGAGACCGGAGGCGAGGGAGGGGCACGGGCGTACTCCTGCCCTCGGCAGCAATACCCCCGCGCTGCCGTGCACCGAGGCACCGGTTTGACGTGCGTTTGAGCGGGGCCCCGGTCGTGGACGGTTGGTAGACGGTTGAGGGCAGCGGGGGGAGGGGGGCCGACGGTTGGGACGCGCGCGCGCACAGGCGGTCCCAGACGTTTGGGACGCGTGCCCGTGCGCTCAGGCGGTGGCCGACGGTTGGGATGCGCGTGCGCGCGCAGGCGGTGGCCGACGGTTGGCAGGCACACAAGCGTGCGCGCACGCAGAGAGGCAGCAGGGCACCCCCCTTTTTCACAAAAACGCCGTGGGATGTCTCCCGCGCTCTGCGGTGGATGAGTTTCATCGTGCGGCACCCGCCACAGTCCCTGTGTGACAGTGCACAGGCCCTCGTGCATTGGCTGCAGCGGGAGGCCGCCTGGCATCTCATGGCATCTGCGCTGGCAGGGGCCTTTTGCCTGACGGTACAGGGGGGGGGGGGGTTCGTGTGGGGACAAATTCGTGGGGAAATTTTCGGTTTTCAGTTTGGCATCGAAATTCTCCCCATGAAATTTCTTTGCGCGATCCGGGGCATTTCCTGCTCTCTGTGCATCCCCAGTGGCGGCGAAGCTTCCCATGTTTGATGGCCCTGCAGCACAATTGTGTGACGGAATTGTCCCCGCACGAAATCCCCCCCCCCCTGTCAGGAAAATGATCCTGCAGATGCACACACCAGCGCGCACAAGTCAGTGCTGGAGTCGGCAAACCCCGCATGGACTCGGAGTGTGCATGTGGATGCACCTGGTCAACGGCACGGGCAACAGCCCGTCTCTGGGACCGCCGGCCCTGGAGTAGTCAAACAGGACAAGTCATCCAGGGGCTCCGTCGACACGACCAAACCACGTTCGGACCCACAGAGGGTCGGTGGCGAGAGGCCAGAAGGCGCCACCAAAGGCAACCCCCACCCCCCCTGTGTACCGTCAGGCACACGCATCGGCACAGCGGAGGGGGGGGGGGAAGTGCCCCAGCGGTGCGTCCAGGCCCCTCATGGCACAATGCGGACACGCCATCGCCCCGGACACACACTGACACCGAGACACGCGCCCTCTGCCCCGTAGGCGCACGGCGAAGGGACGCAGATGGAGTACTTCAAGCGGGCCTCCATCATCTCCTCCTCGTCCCAAGAGGACTCCCAATTCGAGAATGTTTTGTCGGTATGTCGGCCTCCGGCCCAGCCCCCCTCCCGCGGGGGTCCGGTAGGAGGCCGTGCGGTGCCTTCTTTCCTTCTTCCTGCGCCCCCCCCCCCCCTCCCTCCCCCGCACTTACTGCTCCGTCGGGTCCATCACCCACTGCGATTCGTTTCCCGCCAACCGCCATCGGTTGGCGGCCAGTCTAGAGATCCCAAGTGCCGGGGGCAGTTGTTGTTTCTCGTATGTACCCCCCCCTCGACCCCCCCCCCCCCCGTCCGGTCATGCCTTCGTCCCATGCCCCGTCCCTCGTAATCTCTGGGCCCATGACCATTGCAGTGGTCCCGTCGGACAGGGACTCTCTGTCGTCAGGGAAAGAGCGCACACTCCCTCGGCAACGCCATGGACCACCCGCAGAGTTTTGCTCAACAACTCAGCGTCTCCTGCGGGGGGGGGGGGGCTTAACACCCCCCCCCCCCGGACCTGGATTTCATGGTGGGAAAACATGAAATTTACAAACGGAAACATGGATTTGGCTGGTTTTGGTACACAAACTTTTGGACTTTTGGCTTCCAGGACCCCCCCCCCCCACCCCCTTAAGGAGAACTCTGACCGCCCGCCCGGAAGTGCAGTGTGCCACTGGCCCCAAGGAGATGGCCCTAGACACCGGGTGTAGCACGCCCCATCTCCCGTACCACGCCCCCCCCCCCCCCCGCCACACCCCCACATGCCCCGGGGGCAAGGCATATGACATGTGTGTCCTCTGGCGTCCGCCCCCCCTGCCAGCGCCGACAGGCCTCACAGTCCGTCACCTATCAAGTTCGGAGCCCCCCCCCCCCAAGGGGTCCTTTTACCTTACCAACTCGGCACCACCGGGGGGGGGGGGGGGCCTGGGGGGGGGGGGCAGGTCCCACACCACCCCCCTGGACCTACTCACCCACCACCTCCCCCGCCCCTTAAATTATTGGGCCCAATTTTCCTCCGGGCCTTCGGCCGGTCAAAGTTTTCTCTGGCGCTTTCGGCGTCAATTGGTTTAGACCAAAGACTTTCTTCGGCGCCTTTGGCGCCTCTAAAAGCTCAGCACCACCGGGGGGCGGGGGGGCTGGACCCACCCACCCACCTCCTCCCATCCCTTAAAAACAGCCCCCCCCCCCCTCACACACACACACACACACACACAGACAGACAGACACACGCACACGCACACGCACACGCACACCTACGCGCACGCGCACGCACGCACACACACACACACACACGCACACGCACACACGCACTGGTCGAGGGGCAATACAGGGATGCACCCCTGGCCCGTACCGTGGGCCTGCTATAAGGGGGAGCGACCCGACCCGAGGACGCCAGAGTGGCCACACAGGCTCAACCGGGAGACCTGGTAAAAATGGTAATACCCCCCCACCACACACACACGCACGCACACACACACACACGCACGCACACACACACACACACACACACACACACACACATACACACACACACACACATGTGGGACGTTGTAGCACAGGGCCCAGTGATACGCGTGATTGCAGCCTCACAGCCCCAGTGGCGTCCGTCCTCATGCGGAGCACTCCCAGGCCTCACACACTCCGTCATCCCCCAGACCGTGCAGTTTGGGGGGTGCTGCCCATGGCATCCGATGTGGGCACTTGTAGAGCAGCCACGCGTGCGGTGGGTGGGTGGGTGGCGTGGCTGTGCCGGGGGATGCGGGTGCGGTGGGTGGCCGTCCTGGCGCGCCATGACAGGGCAGCGGGCGTTGCGGATCACAAGTGTGACCCGTTGCTGGTGCGCAGCAGTTGCCGGCCCTTTGCCTGTGGATGGGGGGGGGGGGGGAGGGCCATGGGACTGGGCAGGGCGGGGGGGGGGGGGTTTCTGGGGGTGGGGCAGGGTGGGGGAGCGTGCGGAAGGCCCCTCCCCCACTGCTCCGGGACCGTGCCCCCCCTCTCCGCCCCTTCTGCAGGACACGCCCTCTGCGGCCGCCACGTTCCGGACCTCCGCTTCGGACATGGACTATGAAGAGGTCTGGGCGTGCGAGTCCGTGCCCCCGTGCCCCATCACCGCCCGTGCCCCTGCGTAGGCCTGGGCCCCGTCCCGTCCCATGCCCCACCTCAGCCCCTCGTGCCCCATCATGGGCCCCCGTTCCCTCGCAACCCCCCAGTCCTGCGTCCCCCACACCCGAGACAGAGTGGGCGGTCTTTGCCCTCTGAACCAGGGGTTGCCATAAGGACGCTCAGCCTTTTTTTTTTTTTTTACTATGGCAGCCACTCTCTGATGGGTCACAGTTCGCAGATCCTGGCATAGCTTAGTTAGTAGTAGCACTAGGCTGTCATTTGAGGGGACCTGGGTTCAGGCCCAGCTGCCTGCAATATTTTTACCTTCGCTTTTTTGGTCTTTTTTATGTCCCCATGTTACTTACCCCCAGCGGTTACCCACCAACCGCCGTCGGTTACCCACCAACCGCCGTCGGTTACCCACCAACCGGCATCGGTTACCCACCAACCGCCGTCGGTTACCCACCAACCGCCAGCGGTTACCCACCAACTGGCATCGGTTACCCACCAACCGCCATCGGTTACCCACCAACCGCCAGCGGTTACCCACCAACTGGCATCGGTTACCCACCAACCGCCGTCGGTTACCCACCAACCGCCAGCGGTTACCCACCAACTGGCATCGGTTACCCACCAACCGCCATTGTAGGGCGTATTGGACACTCAGAGTTTTTTATTTTTATTTTTTTATGGCAACCCCTGCTCTGAACGCCGCCGCGGTGTGTGCGGGGGGGGGGGGGGGATGTGCATCGAGCGGGGGGTCTCCATCCGCCGATGTACGCCCCTCTACCCCCGCGCCCGGGGGCTCCTAGACGGCCCCGCACTGCCCCTGCCCCTTCCCTCCGTGGCGCCCCTGGCCCGGCGTGGCCCAGGCCGTTCCTTAAGGACACCAACAGTTTCTTTTTCACCTTTTTTAAGGGACGTATACGCCCCGGGTGGGCGGTTGCAGGGCAACTGCCAGCAGTTACTGGCCAACCGTTAGCTGCTAACCGCCAACCGCTGGCGGCCAACAGCCAAATTTTGTTGGTTAATCGTCGACCGCTATCGGTTGACCAGTCAACCGTCGTCGGTGACGAGCCAACCACCAGGGGGGTCCTTTAGGAAATAGATTGTTTTACTCTTTTTTGTTAAGGACCGCCCTTAAGGACCGCCCCAAGGGACCACCAACGGCCAACCGCCGCCAACCACCAACCGCCGCCAAACGCCAGCGGCGACCAACCTCCAACCGCCACCAATCACCAATCACCAACCACCAACCGCCGCCAACCACCACCAACCACCACCAACCGCCAGTTGCCAACTGCCAACCGCCAACCGCCACCAACCATGGTTGAACATATGAGCTACACGCGGTTTTTTTGGGAAAACTGTGTATGGGAACTTTTTTCTTTTTTTTGTTTCTCTCTTAAGGACCCCCCTGCCAACCACCGTTATCTGGCGTCGTCGGACGTGCAGAATGTTTTCTTTTCTTTCCTGTTGAGGAACGTCCTGGCGTGGCCCCGGTCCTCGTCGCGTAGCCCTCGTCGCGTGGGCCGCGCGGTGCCGCGGCCACCGCGTGCGTCGCCCCCCATGTCCCACCCGCCGTACCCTCGTGCACACGTCTGTGCCCCGCGCCGGGGGCGGTGTTGGGGCTTGGCGCACCCAAGAGAGGCCCGGCACGTGTTCGGGGGGTGCCCGGGCGCAACGCCCTCCCAAAACCCCGGGTCCCACCTGCGGCCCCGGCGGAGCGGAGTGCGTGAGTACTGATGTGGCCCCCCCCCCCCCCCCCCCCACCCCCGCGCCCCACGTCCGTGCGGCACTCAACACTCCTCCGTTCGGTGGAGGTCCCGCCAGACACCCGCACCGAAGTCCTCACCAGGGACCCTCACCCACAGCGCAGCGGAACTCGCAGGTGACGCGAGCGGGGGCCATCGGGGGCCCGCACCCCTGCATTTCCGCGCCCCCCCCCCCCCCGCAGAACCCGCAGAAAAGGGCGCTGGCCCCCGGACAGTGCGCGGGTCGCATGTGCTGCCACTCAGGGCCCTGGAACACTGCGGGGCCCGGCTCAGTGACACGCCATCCCCCCGACGCGACCCCCGTTGCCCTCTGGATGAGGGGCTGGGCCTGGGCCCGCAGACAAGGGCCCCTGCATTCAACACCCCCAGAACCCACTGGACATGTGATCGCTGCGGGGGCCGAGGGCCCTACAATGCCCGGGGGTGGTGGCCGGTGCTGAAGCCAAGGGGCTCTCGGTGGTGCGGCGCGGCGGAGGCGCGGGACTGTGTCCTGCCCCGTGCAACACCCGCTGCCTGAGACGGTGGGCCCGCGCACGGCGGAGGAGCTGTTTGTCAGCGATGCCCCCTTTTTTGTACTGAACGCCAGCGCCTTTTTTTTTTTTTGCTTTTGCTCATCGCACCTCAAGTCCAACCGCCGTCGGTTGGCGGACCGCCGCTATCGGCTCGTCCCCAAAGGCCCGTCTGGGGGCTCACACCCACCGACGGTGCCCCCCACGTGGGCCCAGAACCCCCGTCCAATGGCCCCTGAGCCGAGGCATTGAACAGACGACTCCGCCCTGCCCCCGTGCCTCACCGTCGCGTTGGGGTACCCAGGGGCCTCGGCATTCGTGTGCCCGCATCAACACCGCCCTGCGCTGCCCTGTTCCGTGCCGCATGCACAGATCCGGCTGTCCCCCGGCGGGACGGTGGTGAGGAGGCGTGAGAGCACTGGGGCCTCCACGGACGAGGTATGGCGTGGCTGTGTAGGGAGACAGCGCCGAGCGGGAGGGGGGACGTGACGGAATGGACAGCCCTGAGCCCCCACGAGACAGACCCCTGTCGATGCCGGGCCGTTGCTCAGTGGCTCGGTAACAATGCCCCATCCCAATTTCGGGGGCTGGGGTCTGGCACATATGACTATGACTAACAAAACTTTTCCCTCCGGGTACAATGGAGTGGTAGTGGAAAGGTCCGGTGTGGGTCCTCACGTATGCCTCCCCCCCCCCGAGGGGCTGGGGGGGGGACCGTCATTTGGTGACCGTTCCTCCCGGGGGTTGGGCCCTCTTAGCAGTGCCCATTGGCACTTGAAAGGGCTGCTTTGGGCTGTTCTGCTTTGGGCTTGGGTAGTCCCTTCGGGCTCCCCAAGGGACTGGCACACACCCTGCTTCTTCAGTGTTTCACCCCAAACAGCTCAAAGAACAAGATTCTTAATCCGATTTTTCGAGGATTGTGACCGCCCATACCGCGCAAACACAACACACACAGCATATTCAGGCTCTCTTTATAAGTTTTTGGCAATGTACATTTTGGTCCCAAATCTGTTTGATTTTGATTTTCCAAAAAGGGTGAGGCATACCACTAGGTACCCAAGCTGTTCCAGGTCCCTAGGTGCTCCCCACCCATCTTCGAGGTGCCTTGCTGAAGACAATAGAGGTTTTTCTGATGTGGCTGTGGGGTCGGCTGGGGTCTGCTAGGGCTGCAAGCCCCCCCCCCCCCCCTTGGTCCCCCACCACCAGGATTGATCCCTTCAGGTTGGATGTTGGGCATTGATGTCAAGTATCATTGCCCAAAAGGGCACCATCCAACGCATTCTCCTGCGGAGAAAGTCACATTTCCCCAACCCAATGGTGGGTTGTTGCCCCCCCCCCCCCCGCCCCATTTTCCCCCTTGTGGCTCGGGACAAGCAATGTAAGCAGTCGACTCCTGAACCCGAACCAGAGCGTCCGCCAGACATCCCCCAAAAGTGTGTACTGAAACCGGCCTCCAGTTCCAGGCCACTGCATTGAAGTACGTGCTTTTCCTGAGGCAAAAAAAAAAGTGAAGTGGGGGATGGGTCAGCTGGGGCCTCCTTCACCCCACTGACCCCCAACAATGGCGTGGTCCCTGCCCAGTGCCTCCAAGTGCACTGACTACAGAAGCATCCTCCCCATCGGATTGACCAACCTGCACACCTGACTCGGCCTTTATGGCAACCCCCCCACCCCCCGCGCTTTTGTGCAACAATGTCCCCCTGGCAAACTCGCGTGTCAACTGGTCCGCTTTGCAATTTGATGCTTTCTTCTTCCCGCCCATGTCTGATCCTCTGATCCCATCCATGCTGGATGGATGGCTGGGATGGATAGATAGACAGATAGATGGCTGGATGGCTGGCTGGCCACAAAGCAGCAACAGCAAGAATATGGGAAGGTGTATCACTGGCGGGAGGACGTCCTTTGAGGCGTCAGGCCACATCCGCATACATCATCCACGCATGTCTCATGAGAACTGTGGTGCTTTCCACTGGTCAGCCAACAGCGCATTTGCCGCAAACTCGGGTGCAGCGTGCCCAAAGAAGAATGTTTGGAGTCTCAAAGTTGGCGGCAGTCTTGTCCCACGCTCCTCCCCTCAGTAAACGGCGGCTTTTTCCGATTGAAAGCAGCTTGACAGCCGCCCCATTGTTGAACTTGTTGGTTGTCACGCAGGGGAAAGCAGCCCAATCCCTGACCCGGCTTTCTGGCGGGCTTTGCCGATGCGCGTGAGGGGGCATCCAGCCTGCCATCCAGCCATCTAGCGAGTCAGTGAGCCAGCCAGCCATCCAGGGCTGCGGGGGACGGGGGGGGGGGGGGGCTGCACCAACATGTAGTGTGGCTGCCGCTCCTTACAGTAGGCCTAGAGGGACGACAAGTGGTGCAGCCCGACGAGCATGTACAGCACAAAGGAGAGAAGAGGCATGGGATGGGGGGTGCACAGTACGACGCGGTCCATCCATCTCCAGGGAGCATCGGCAGATGGTCCTCAGAAGGCGATGCAGGCCGCCCTCGCCCAGGGCATTGGGCGGGGAGGCGAGGTGGGGGGGGGATGTTGGGGGGGGGGGGGCACGTTGTATGGAGATGTGAAATCCTCGTATGGGGGGGCAGGCGGGTGAGACAGGAGGGGGTGCGCGACATGGGCACCCAGCAGCGCCACCAGACAGAGGGAGGAGCAACACAGACACACAGAACGCGGGAGCCACACCAAGAGGGACAAGGGCAGGCACAGCAGACAAGGAGGAGGGGCACAGCAAGGCGGGAGAAGCAACCGGAACAGCGGGAACAGGGAACCAGAATGGAGCGGATGGCAGAGCGTGCGCATGGGAGGCAGCGACAATAAAGGGGATGGCTTGGCCAGCCAACCCCGTCGCTACCGGGTGCCAGGGCAACCCCTGCTCAACCGGCATCAGGTGGGGAGTGTCTCCCGCAGCCCAGATGGGCTGTTTGCGCAACAGGATTGGGAGCCCATCAGGGGCAGACCAGCCGTGAGGGGGAAAAGGACATATGGTGGACGGCCCGGACAGCGCGTGGAGGAACAGGGCACCTGGGCCGCACAGAAACACAGCGAGGCAGGCTATGGACGGCCTGTGGACAGAGGTGTGTGGACAGCAAAAACAGTCCAACGACCCCGGCAACAACCAGCACATCCTCAATACGCCAACTATTGGGCGCCGCTGACACGCAAACGGCACACCATGCCACATTCAGCACAGTCCCAATACGCCAACTACTGGGCTCCGCGAACGCGGAAACACAACCAGCAAGAGCACCGGCCGCAGCGGCCGACAGAAAGCAGTGACCCGACGCAACATGCGAAGGGAAGAACGGGTGACCGTCCAGGGCCCCGTAAAGGAGCAACAACCAGACGGAATGTCACACAGGGGGGGCGTTTGAAACCCCCCCCCCCAGCCCAAATGGGGGGATGGGCGGGGGGGGGGGGGTGGCCACAGACGGCCACATGGCCGTGGGTGGGGGGTACCATGCCTCCCCAGTCGTGATTCAAGCCATGGACCTCACAGGCACCGTGGGCCAGCACGGCGTCTGCATCGGTGCCTACCGCCACCGCCACTCCGCCGGACTCACTGAGACCCTGCCCCAGGCCACACCCATCCGTCCCTCACGTGTGACAGAGGGGGCCTCTGCTCCACCGCAGGCGCCGGATGGGCCCTGCTCTCTGTTTGGTGCCTCACTGGCGCCTGTGTGCTCCCCACGCCTTTGCTTAGTGGCTATACTGGGGGGGGGGGGGTCAGAGGCCAAAAAAAAGTTTGTGTACCTAAAATCGACCTCCAAGTTTGGGCCCCTTTGATAAATTTCATTTTTTTCCTGAGGAAAAATTTTCTGATGTGGGTGGGTGGGTGGGTCAGCCAAAATCCTGGGGGGCCAATTTGACACCCCCCCCTCCAGTATCACTAAGCAAAGGCCTGGTGCTCCCCATGCATGGCACTCTCCCCGGGGGTTCCCATGACCACAGGCACCCCCCCCCCCCCGTTCTAGAGCCGTGCCCTCCTGTCGTGCCCTGGCCTGTGCCCCCGCATCACCACCGCCATTCATCCCACAGGAGGACTCGCCGACGTCGGACCCCCAATTCGGAGGTAGTCTGTATGACCTGACGTCCCCGTCTCCAGCGGCCAAACAGGTGACTGCTGTGCCCAGGGACACGGGAGTATGCAGAGTATCGGGCGGGGGGGGGGGGGGCTGCTTGACAACGCGAGTTTCTTTACTTTCACTGGAGTTCGCCCCTCAAGGACCACCCTCTGGGCCGGCGTTTAATCGCCGGCCCAATGTCCCGTGGAACCGCCAACCACCGGCGATCAATGGCCAAGTTCGTCTTCACTGAGCCCCAACTGCGGGTGAAGGTCCTTATGTCTTACCTGGACCAATGACCACATTTCGGATGGATGTACCACCGGATGATATGACGCTATGCCGTGTGCAGTGCCCCGGGGCCTGCTCCATGTCTGTGTGGTGGGCCAAGCGTGCACCAACGAGAATGTTTGTGTTCGCGTCAAGGGCCCCCTTCCCGCGCCCGGCGCCCCCCATCCCCGCCAACGTTGAGAATGGAAAACGGTGGACCGGACTCCAAAGCCCGCACAGGAGGGGGTTTGTGGTGATCTAAGAGCTATGACACTGGGCAGGTGGAAATTTTACTTGCAGGGGGGGGGGGGGCTTGGAGCCCCCGCAAATTGTGGAGGGGCTTGCCTCCAACGATTTCAAAATGCCGCTGTCTGTTCTCCTCCTGTGTGGCATATGGGCACCAGCATTGTGACTGGGTGTGCAGAATTCTGGGCCTGCATTACAAGTTTGGCAAGGAGCATGGGGCAATTAACTAATGGCTCCAACAAGTGATAAGAGCTATGTGACATGAGAAACCAGTGATTTGAAACATGCGGGGAAAATATGGAAAAAAGACAGCCGGCCTCGGAGCCCCCTCCAGGGGGGTGGGGGGTGGAAAAGGGGCTCCAAAGCCCCCCCCCCTCCCAACCCAAGTATTCTTTTTGGGAGCCCTGCTCGACATTCCTGACGTCCCTCGACACACTCTTCACACCGGAGGTGCCGTGGAGCGCAGGGGTGGCTCTCTCTTTGTTGTAGTGTTGGCCATGGCATTTGTGGAGGTGTAGGCTGGGGATGGAGCAGTGGAACTTGGGACTTGGAGGGCCCCCCTGCCCCCTCCCCCCTTCCTATCTTCAGGTGACGGCCCCGGTGCGCTCCTCAAGCACAGACTCGGGCCCCTCGCGCTTCTTGAGCGCGGACTCGCAATCCTCCAACTCGTCGCAGACGGCGGGGGGCAGCCTACGGGACCTGACCGCCGTCCCAACAGACGAAGAAGAGTCCGCACGCTCGGTACGGAGGCCCTGCAGCGCCAGAGGGGGGTGGGGGCTGAGGGCTAGGGGCAGGGGTGACGGACAGGGCCTGGCAGGGGCACGGGGCTCCACCTGCCGTCGGTTACCCACTAACCGCCGTCCGGTACCCTCCAACCGCCGTCGGTCACCTGCCAACCGCCATCGGTTGCCGCCCGAATATGACTGAGTGTGTGGTCACCCTTTTTCCTGTTTCTTCCCTTCATGCGCGGAGCGCCCTGCCGACCAGGGAACATGGCAGTGGGGGCAGTGGGCCCCATTCCGCAGCCCCAGAAGACGGCGAACGTGCCGTAGAACGTGCTCCAGCCCTTCGCCTGAGACCCTCACGCGCCTGCGCCCGTGAGTGCGCCCGTCGGGACAGTTCCCGGACACCCGCTGTAGACGAGGGGTTGGGGGGGGAGTGGGGCCAGAACAAGATCCCGAGACCGATGCCCCGTGCCCCTCCGCTGCCGCAGAGTCCGCACGACGACGGCCGCGCGGCGGCGAACCAGCAGCCGACCATTTACGTGGAGGGCGCCGACTCGAGCGCGACCCTCGCCGACTCCACCAACTCGCTGCTGACGGACGTATGCAGGGCCTTGTCCACGTGGAGGCTTTGGGGCTGGTTGGGTCCCGTTCCGCAGGCGCCGTCGATTGGCATCCGTCGCCCCATGCCCCCCTGCCCCCCGGCCTCAGGTCTGTGGAGGCAGGCCCGAGACTCTGTGTGCCCGGGACGTCCCTTTGCCCAGTGGGGGATCGTGTTCGGCGTGTTCGGCGCTCTGTGCGGCGTGCGCGACATAGCCGCACCGCTGGAGTGCCTGCCGGGTCTCCACCCCGCACTGGGGCACGTGTCCCTTTTTCAGGGCGACTGGCGCCTGCCCGCCGTTCTGCAGCAGTGGGCGGCCCACATGGCCCTCCGGACCGGCACCACGCAGCACGTGGGGCCCGGCCATGAGCGAGCGCCCGGGCGGGTCCGCGCATTCTGTACATGTGCGGGGGCCATCCCCCACATCGGGCGTTCGGCTTGTGGAGAAGGGGGGGGGGAGGCTCTTATGACCGAAGGCCCCAACATCACCCGCCCGCGTTCGGACCAGAATTGGGCCGCACAGCGGTGCAGGCGGGAGGTGTTGAGAAGCCCGTCCCCCATGACGCACACCTCCAAATGATCGGCGGGGGGATCGGGTTGACTCGTGTATTGGGTCACCCCCTCCCAACCCCCCCAACGCCCACTGGACTGCGCGGTCTTGGGGAGTGACTGAGCGTGAGGCATTGCCGGTGCCTCTAAAGTGGACACCAAACCACGATGGCTGTGTGGATTTCTTAGAGTCCCCAGCCATCCACCTCCGCATCCCCATGAACATGTCCGGGTATGTGGATTTGCATGAATCCGTCAAGTTCCTAAGCCAAATTTTCACACCCTAAGTCCCTGAGGGCCCGTAATTCCAAGCAATGAATGTGCATCCGGCGGGGGAGGGGCTGAGGCAGCAGCTGGGGGCTGGGGGGCGCCTGTCCCCACGCTGACCCATTGAAAGTGCACTTCCCCCATCGGCTGTGGACAAGCACTGCCGACCATTTCCTCCCCAAAAACCCGGCAGTACCCACCGGCACAGTGTGACGGAGCCTTGATAGCATGCCCCCCACCCCCCGCAGATGCACACCCCAGCGTGCACAAGTCAGTGCTGGAGTCGGCAAACCCCGCATGGACTCGGAGTGTGCATCTGGATGCACCTGGTCAACGGCACGGGCAACAGCCCGTTTCCGGGACAGCCGAGCCCGGAGTAGTCAAACAGGACAAGTCATCCAGGGGCTCCGTTGACACAACCAAAACACGTTCGGACCCACAAAGGGTCAGAATGAGCATTGGTGAGAGGCCAATAGGCGCCGCCAAAGGCAA
Organism: Eutreptiella sp. 'Long Island Sound 2002'; assembly: GCA_964036045.1. Taxonomy (NCBI): domain Eukaryota; phylum Euglenozoa; class Euglenophyceae; order Eutreptiales; family Eutreptiaceae; genus Eutreptiella; species Eutreptiella sp. 'Long Island Sound 2002'. The sequence continues at coordinate 3,036,982 of OZ038389.1, read as the reverse complement.
ACAACCTAATGCCGAGGCCTTGTGCCAACCCCCCCCCCCCCCCTCCCGACTGACTCATTCCGCGGGCATCGTACCAGTCCACGTGCGCCGCATGACCCCTACACGGCACATGGCATCCCGGACAGGGAATGAGGTCTTCAACCCCCACAAGGCCCACGCTGCGCAGAGGTGCAGAGGGTTAGGGTGGGGATGTCTGAACAGGACCCCCCCCCCCATCGCCGTCATGGCACCCCCGCCCGCTGTTCGCAGGCCAAAGGCGTGTGGAACTCGGCCGGGCGCGTGCTGCACGTGCCCGACGACGAATCGGACGTCACGGCCCCCTCCGATCGGACAGGGTCCATTCAGGTGTGCGGAGGGTGCGGGGGGAGTGGACCGGTGCGGCGGGAGGGCACGCGTGACATGTGCCTGACGTGACGCGGTGGTCCGTGGGGCTGTGTGCGGTGGGAGTTGACTCCGAGCAACCCCCCCCCCCTATCTCCCGGACTGACATTTTGCAGTGGCCAAAAATAATGAAATTTACAAAAGAAAAAATTGATTCAGGCTCTTTTTGGTACACAACCCCCACCCCCTCCTCCACTCTTATAACACACACAGCCCCACCCCAGCATGCGGCAGGAAGTCCTTTTCAGCCATGACAGTCATGCATGGTTTCTTTATCCAACACTAGTTGCTGATGTCTGACTTACAGCCTGAATGACTGTGATTGTCTGTCTAACTGTAGTCAGACATGATTTTCTGTTTTCTGTTTTAGACAGTGTGTGTCCTGAGGGTTCACCAGGTTTGGCCTAGAGAATAAAGATGCTCTTGTGGATTACTGTGGAGTGCATTGCCTGAGGTTTGCATTTGTCTGTTTTGTAATTAGCCCCCCCGCCCCCCCACACAGACCCACACGAGGTGGGGAGCAGTGGGCTGTTCAATGGACCCTGCTCACCCCCGCCCGCTGCTGCGTGCCTTCGCTGTGGGTTGTGTGTGTGTGTGTGTGTGTGTGTGTGTCTGTGTGTGTGTGTGTGTGTGTGTGTGTGATCGAGCGCTTGCGCGCGATCTAAGTGCACATCCCAGTCAACAGTGGTGCGACCTTCAGGGCCCTAGCTTGTTCTCCCATCACCGATACCATAGGACAGAGAATCCGAGAAATGACAGGGGGTATACGCTATGTACATACTCTTGTTACGGTCAATGAAGAGATGGCATATGTTTGACGCTCCATGCTGAATTATGTGCATTGTCTCCTTCACTGTCCATCACAAAGGCGCCTAGACTCCATGACTTTGATGTTGGCCTAACGAGCTGTTTCGACAATCGCTGCCGTGCCTCCGCCGTGCGCTTGATCTCACCTCACGCAGTGTGTGTTTTGCTGTAACCCTAACCCCATCACTTTCGTCTTCTCGGAGCTCATAGTCCACAATACTATATTTTCTCTCCCTCTATCCACGTCATGTCTGGGGTTCTCAATATTTGTGGTGGGTGCCATAAGGGCGGCCATCGTGCAGCATAGTGCGCAGATGCGCCAGCAGGCAATCGCGTGTACCGGGGAGCGCGTGGCGATCCGCCTTCCCCTTGTTGGACTTGCGAGTTATTGGATGGCGTCGATGCGAATCACCCGGGCGACGAGTGTCCAGTGGTTGCAGAGAGACTAAAGAACAAACAGTGCACACTGTGTGGCTCGCCTGACCACCGGAAAACAGCCTGTGATAAATTTTTTGCGGACAAACACGTTGCAAACCACCCAAAAGTCACCTACTTCCCGATGGGTCCGTGTCAGGCTTCGATTACGTGGTGTCTGCGGTGTGGTGCCAACGCTGCCCATGCTACTGCCGACTCTACTGAGGAGAGTCCACCCATCTTGTTTCCCATGGGGTCTGACAAGCAACAGCTTGAGGGAATCTGTACATGGTGTGGTATCAGGGGGCACGCGTATCAATCCTGCATGCACCGCGCTCCACAGCAAGCAGATGCTAACAAAGCGGCGATTGATGATTTGTCTTACCGGGTTGACGCTCTTTCTAAGTCGGTTGAAGTTGTTTCCACACTGGATTCCAAGGTGACCACCCTCCAGCAGGACATGAAAGGTCTGATGCAGTGGAAGACAGGGCAATCATCCAGCCACAGCAAGTTGCAGGCGCAAGTCCAGGGTATGGAATAGTGGCGTTCCACCGCTTCCTCCAGCCTAGCTCAGTGTGGCTCTGTATCCTGGTTTGAGGCATTCTTGAATTCTCGATTTGCGGAGACGGAAATGCGATCCCAGCCGGCTGTGAGCAGTTTTGCTTTCGATGATTACGTGGCTCGTGTGGAGGCAGCATGCTACCGTCCTAAGCCTCATGACATCATATCTCCGCCACCGTCCGCTGATGCTCAAATGGGGCAAGCTCACTGCATGGGATCATCCAGGAAAGCATCAGAGTTGGACGATGCAAGGGGAATGGCGCAGTCGGCAAAGCGCAATGTTGCCGTTCAGCGAACGACGACCGCTCTGCTACTCCACCAGCGTCTTCATCTTCTTCGTCCTCGTCCACAGCGAGGCCACCAACAAAGCCACCAGCACAGCCTAAACCCGGGACCCTCCTGCCTACGGCAGGAGCGGCGGCTTTTGATTCTCCCCCCCCCCCCCAGAGTCCTGTCTCCACCCCCACACGAGCTGCGGGCTGATTGTCCCTCCCGCCGGATTCTGCAGACCCATGGGAGGAGGAGGCTTTGACAGTGCTCATGGATGTATGGCCAGCATACATGGACTCTAGGCTGCAACAATGGATGGCAAAACACGTTGGGGTGGAGTTCAGTGCCACGGCGAATGACTTGGCGCACCAGCCGATGTCGGATACCAAACGCCACGGCATTGTGGCAGTCCTGCGGGGAGCCCGAACCCCCCCCCCCCCCCCGTGTATTCACGAATTGAAATCGGTAGAGGTTGGAGGGTGCCCTGGTGACCCTCTGTTGCGGTACACTGCACCCGAGCCCGACACACAGGACCCCTCCCCGTTTGACAATGCCATCGTTTCTCACATGCTCAGTTTACAATACATATCACAGAAACTGGGCTTTGCCAAACATGTCCTGTCAAACACATCAGACAATGTAGACCACATATACGATCTTAATTACTTCAATATAGACATTACCCACACCAATCACACGGCAACGAGCACACGACATCGTATTGCCGCTATCAGCCACTACAATGCTCAATAGGAGGAGAGATATTTGACTGACTGACGGTGGTCGGACAACATGGCTGGCCGACCTACAGGTAGTGCACGTAGCGTTGTGATTCCCCGGATCTCCGACCCCATTCCCGTTATTCCCGCCTGGGGACATCGCAGGGTTACACACTGTCTGCATGGTGCAAGCTTGTGGTCTGATCCCCATATGTGGCTCACAACACGTCACATATGCTTATCACGACCAGACTTCTCCAGCCCTTCTGCCGCCAAACATGGCATTGGGAATTGGTTTGACATGCAAAAGTATGTGCATATCCTTCCCTTGTATGTGAGGGAACATCCACCACCAGTGGCGCTCACGGACACTAGCCAGCCATGAGTCATGCACCCATTGCAGCGGCATAATTCCCCACCCCCCTAGGGGGTGGCGCATCATGTGTCTATGGAGACTGGCACAATTGGCATCTACAGCGGCGTCCGTCATGTGTTTCCTGAGGCGCTGTGCCAGTGCCGCAGTGGTGACACCAATGTAGACAGTTTGAAGCCAGATATTATGCACCAGGTATATAACGTATTTCGGTGGGGTCACTACCACCCACCGGTGGTGTACATGGCTAAGGTGACGTGCCATAGCAAGGGGGGGGGGGTGACGCTCAAGAGGCAAATGCCGTGTCCGGATCTGTATCAATTCTGCCCACCGACCTAAGTTTTTCTCGTCCAATGCCACCTGCATTTGCATGGTGATCGCTCTGCATACCAGGGTACTGTGTGCAGGCTTAGGTGGAGATATGTAGCTAGAACCCAGCTCCGCGAACAAAAGGTGAATGCGCCAAAGTTGAGCCTCATCGCAGTCCCGAGTCGCCGTATCTAGGGCAATGAGGGTCCAAGCAGGGGCCTTCATATAACCAAGGGGACGGTGTTGGGAAAACATTCAAGAACTGCACGGACCTCAGTGACTAGGGCCCATACCCATGCGCCGCCGGTGGGCATGCAATGACGTCGCCCCGGGGATTAGTACAGAGGGTGAGGGGTCGCAGCCTAGAGGTTGGCTCAACCAACGGGTGCTTATGGCCCTCCAAGGGATTAAAGATGCGAGGCGTGTGGATGACTATCCGCGGATAAAATTTTTGGAGTCAAAACTGCGAGACCTGGTGTCTCGCTTCATCCCCCTCTATTTACTTGGTCATATCACAGTTCCCAATTTGTCCTCTCTTCAAAGGGCAACGTTACACCGTGTCTTGAGACGTATGGTGCAAACCTGCCCAGTGCCCACCTGGGAAAAACAAGCCTTACATAAGGCAATTCGAGTGGTTAGGTGGAGTCCCATCACAGTGAAGCGCCTCTTTGATAAGGCAAACCGAGAGTTTGACAAAAATTCCTCCCAACCCGCCTGCCTGTGCCACACTGCAGATTGCACTAAAGAAAACATGACCTACATAGAAGGTCACCTAGCCTTTATCCCAGTCCATGTCAATTTGGACGGGCGACCGCTGCGTCCCAACGACTCCATCCCTATGTTAGGGTCCAAGGTCCAATGGCGATTGCTCACTGATTTGCAGCGCATAGCGCAACATATCGGGGTCTCTCTACCAAACGTAGCATATATGCTCCCCCCCCCTCTCTCTAGCCAGATTCAGGCTCAGCGGTTCGGTTAGTTGAGTCACAACTCACCTCAATTTCCCAGAGTCACAACGTCCGAATCGTGGACAAGGGGGTGGGCGTTCTGTGGGGGTTCTGTGGGGGTTCTTTAAACATGGGATGTGGAGTGTTTTGGAAGAATTCTTGCGCAAAGAAAAAGACGTGCCCTGTGACCAGAGCCAACCGGAAATCTCGGATGCGGTGAAGAAACTGGTACAGGGTAATGATTGGACCGTGAATCCTCTTGGACGGATGGCAGTGTTAATAGGTAAAGTGAAATCCCTTCTCAAGAACACGTGGCTCTAGCGCCCCATCACAGCCCTACCCCAACCCATTCTCCTCAAGCGTGACCTGAAAGTGGCGGTGTGTGCCACCACTACAATGCTCCGTCTCTTGTCTGAGGAAATCCCAGGGAATTTTTTGGTGCACTCCGTAAATTCCGTCAGCTCTTGGTTCCACTGCCTCAGGGACATCAATTGTTGTTACCTCAGAGAACTGGACTGCAAGGATCAGTTTAATCACGTCCCCCCCACAAAAGTCCTCTCACACCTGGAACAGTCCACAGTGTGGCTCGTGAAGCGTCGACGTTGGAGAATGGAGGAAGCCACGTGGAGTGTACATAAAGACACCAAGAGATCGGACAAGGCGGGAAGAGGGAACTCAACCAAATCTTGGTATATTGAGCATCAAGGTTTCACTGCGTGTGTGTGTGTGTGTGTGTGTGTGTGTGTGTGTGCGTGCAGCAGCCCCTCAGAGAGTCCACGCTCTTTCAAGGGAAGAGCGGATCTTATCCCCCCCCCCTTTGTCCAAGACACGGCCAGTCCAGATGAAGTCCGTCCCTACGCCCTCTGTCCGAGGAACGGGGCGGCCTGTCCAAGAGGAGGAGGGCGTGTGTGCCGCGGTAATCAATCACTGGATTAGTCAGGACCCCATTGCACTCAGTCCCAAACGGTAGCTGTGGGCCAAGGCGCTCAATCTGTGTATATTTCCGATCATTCATTCCGCACCAAAGAGGAGCGGCGGAGCGGGGCGGGGGGGGGGGGGGGGGGCTTGCTAAGTTTTTTTTGGGGGGGGGGGCTACTGTGTGTTCGGGGAGGGGAGGGGATTGGGGTTGCGCTCAGGGGGGGTGGGGGGCGGCAATGCTGAAGGCCTCCAACGTGTTTGGTTGTGCTGCTCGGCCCAAAGACGCACACACGCCCCAACCAACGCCACCTCAAATCGCCGTGTCTCCGCGGGGGATTGCTGGGCCCATTGCTGTGCAGAGCACGTCCAGCTCCATGATGGAAAGCGGGTCGTTCAACAACAACGCAGGAGATGCCAAGAGGCCGGCAAGGGGCATCTCGTGGGCCAAGACGGACCTGATCTTTGACAATGCGGTCTGAGCCGCGTGCCTTGGGGCCCGGGGGAGGGAGTGCGCGGGAATCCGGTCGCAGTCCAGCCAATACCCCCCCTGCCCCCGGGAAAATCCCCCAACAACAGAGCACCGCCGGCGCGGGAGGGACGCCGAGGGGCTGAGGCGGCACTTGTGAAGCGGACGACGGTCCCACGCTCACCCACTGAAAAGGACAGGCCTTGCAAACCATTCATTCCCTGAGCCCCCACTCCCCCCCCCCCCTCGGACCCCTCAGCCCCCCCCCCACCCCATCCCTTTGAGTGATTGGGCCAAAATTTTCTCCGGTCCTTCGGCCAATCAAAAATTTTCTCCGGTGCCTTCGGCGCAAGTCAGTTTAGGCCAAAAAATTTCTTCGGCGCGTCTGGCGCCTCTAACAACTCAGGGTCTTCTGGGGTCCCCCCCACCCCCCCCCCTTTAAGCAAAACTCTGGCAGTAGCTGCAGGCGGTGGAGGTGGCATTCCCGTGGAACGCACTTTGGGGGCGTGTTGTGGAGGTGCGCCTCCGGACTGTCAACGGCAGAGGCAGTTGGGGTGTCTCTGTCCGCTGCTTGGAAACGGTGTGTGGGTGGGGGGGGGCGGGGGGCTTAGGGTCCCGTGCGGGCGTGCCATGTCTATGAGCGTGTTGCTGTGTGGGGCACCAGCCCCGGCTTTGGGCCCCAGTGCTCGTGATGCGGGCCCGTGGCTGTGGAGCACCGGCTCTGGGTTCCCGGGGCGTCAGGGGCGGTTCGCATGTCAGAGCCACGGGCCTCGTTGGCTGCGTGGCTTATGACCCCGGGATGGCCCTCCCAGAAAGTGCGAAGCTCCAACTCCAGTGGCTTGGGACGTATTGGGGTTGTGGCTGCCCTGGGGGGGGGGGGGGGGTGCAGTTGTGTGAGTGTCATAGTGGAATGCATGCCCCACGGCCCACAATCCGTCGATCGGCAGCGAGCCGAGGGAACACAGGCCTCTTTTGTCTGCGCATAAAGGGCCCCCCACGTGGCATGTTGCGCACTTCTCGTCGTGTTTTGCAGCGAAAAGGAGTGGCTCCATCGAAGGCAATCTCGGTATGTCGGCCATGCCCCTTGCACCCTGTCCCCCTGGCAGGGGCACACCTGCCGCCACAGCCACAGCCACAGCCACAGCCACGGGTACAGCCACAGCCACAGCCACAGGCACAATCACAGCCAGAGCCGCGAGGACTGCCGTTCCCGGACCAGCCCCCCCCCCCCCCCAACGCGTTGCAAGTAGTCCCCCAAGCAAGAGGCCTGCGGTAGGAAGGGGGAATACCCCAACCCCCCACAGACGCACAGCAACAGTCAGTTCCGTTCCAACTGCATCCTTTCGGCTCCAACCGCTGCTACAAACGGTTCTGTACCCGCCGCCTCCCGGCTCCCCAACCGCTTCCCCAACCGCGCCAACCGGTTTCACGGGCGTTTGCTGCACTGCCCTGTGGCCCCCCTCTCTGGACGCAGGCCAGGGCCATACCCCATCCTCGCTGCAGGTTGTGCCCAGATGGCAGGGACGGGGGATGTGGAGGGGGGGGGAGGTGGAGCAGGGGCCCATTCCCAGGACTCTCCATCTGCGTTCTGCAGGGCACCATCGAAGTGGGCCCGACCGCCATCTTCTTGAGCAAGCAGCTGATGTGCAAGGAATTGTGGCTTTGTGTCCGCCTCCAGGACAGCAAGGACCCCCCGACCACGTGGACTGTGAAATACGTATGCGCCACGCCGCCCCCGCGGGAGGAGGGGCCAGGCCTTTGCTTATTGGCTGGTTGATACTGTACCGGGGGGGGGGGGGGTCAGAGGCCAAAAAAAAGTTTGTGTACCTAAAATCGACCTCCAAGTTCAGGCCCCTCTGATAAATTTCATTTTTTTCCTGAGGAAAAATTTTCTGATGTGGGTGGGTGGGTGGGTCAGCCAAAATCCCGGGGGGCCAATTTGACCCCCCCCCCCCCCAGTATCACTAAGCAAAGGCCTGGGAGGGGCTGTGTCTCATGTGGGGCATGTGGGGGCGTGCGGTGCATTGGCGGTCCGGGCCCTGTGGTCTGTGCCGGGGGGGGGGGGGGGTGCGGTGGGGCGAGTCGGACCGAATGCCTGAAGTTCTCCCCATTGCAAGTGTGTGCCCGAGAATGAGGGGCAGGGCCACCTGAAAATTGCCCTACAGGGGGGGGGAGGGGGGGCACAGACGCCTGCGGAAGGATGGGGGGGGGGGGGCTTGGAGCAATGGGCTTCCGTGCCGGACCCTTTGTTTGTGTAACAATGGATGTTGGCATCAAAGGCGCCGGAAAACAAATTTTGGCTCGAAAAAGTTTTTCCACAAAAAAATCTACTGCCTTCAGCAAGTCCACCTTGCAGAGAATCTACCACGAGCAGTGCACACCCAATACCCAAATGGGGTAGAAAACACATAAATGCTGCCTACAACATGTTTTACATAGCTTGGATGGTCATTGTGAGTGTTCACGATGCCAAAGTTTCGGAACTTCGATTCGTGAGCTGCTGAGGGTGAAAAATTGCATAAGTGGGTTGTGTACCAATCCCTTGGGAGCCCCCCCCCCCCCCCATCCACACACACACACGCGCGCGCGCAGTTTCCAAATGGGGTAGAAGCCACATACATACGGCCTAAAACATGCTTTACATAGCTTGGATGGTCATTGTGAGTGGTCGCGATATCAAAAAAGTGAGTTTCGGAAACTTCGATTTTTTGAGCTGACCAGGGTGAAAAGCTGCAGAACCAGGTTGTGGACGAGTCCATGGGAGACTCCCCCCCACAACACACCCAATATGCAAACAGGGTGAAAAACACGTAAATACCACTCAAAACATGCTTTACATAGCTTGGGTCGTGGGTGATCATTGTGAGTGGCCACGATATCGAAAAAGTGAGTTTCGGAAACTTCGATTCTTGAGCTGTACGGGATGAAAAGCTGCATTAGTAGGTTGTGTACCACTCCATACTCCATGCACACGTGTAAGCCATTATCAGCAGAAACGGTCATTTCGTGTCTTTTACACGGGCCATGACCGGCCCAAGGGAAGGTTAGTGGCTGCAAAAAACGTCCTTTTGTATACCAGTAGGCATATACTGTCACAAGGCACCCCTCAGGGTGGGTACCACAGGGGCAATTTCACAAAAATGGCTGAAAAGTGCATAAACTGCATAAGCGCCCGTCCCACTCCGCCCCATACAAACCCCATGGGTTTGGCACCCGAAAACACTTTTTCGGCTCAAAACATAAAAAACCAAAAGATTAATGAGATCTCTTACCCGGTCCTTCCCCCTTTAGGGGGGGGGGGGGGCGTGTGCCCTGGCAGAAGTGGGCACTTGACCCAGCGCTGATGAAAGTGGGACCCCTCCATTGGTGTCTGTGGAGCACGTGCGAGAGGCATGCGCATCGGTCCGCACTTGCGCATCGGTGCGTCTGGTGTCCGCAGGGCAACTTCAGTACACGGAAGGCGTCGGTGATGTCCGTGCTGCTGGAGTCGAACAGAGAATGCAAGCAGACCCTTCTGTTGGAGGTATCCGCCCGTGTTTTGTTGGGGGTGGGGCAGACTGGACACCGAGAGGCCGGGGAATCGAGGCAGTGCTCCGGTGCTTTGCTACGGGGGGAGGGTGCAGCTCTCTTCGGAGACATCGCAGGCTGAGCTGTGGCAGTGGCCCTCCACAGGTGCCCTGCTCACGAAGGGGCTAGGGCAGGGATGCATTGGAAGGGGGAGAAGGTTACCCCCCCCCCCTCCAGGGCGCCTATGCCTAGCGACTGTCCCCCTGCTGGCAAGCGCCAGCTTGAATGGCATTTGTAACCGACAGGAACCGCCCCCAACCGCTTTGGCAACCCCCTCCAACCGCCTGTCTAACCGCTTCTGGGGCCGTCTCTGAGGCCCCTCCCCTTCTTAAGCATCCCTGGGGTAGGGCCGGACCCCCCCCCCCCCTCCAGAACCACCCCCCGACATGGGGTGATGGCATCTGTGATGTCGCTGGAAGGCCCCCCCGTCTGTGGTCACGCGCAGCACACACGTCATGACTGGAGTGTGTGCAACGGGCTCAAGAGTTAAACAGGGCATCATCCAATGGTCCCAAACCCTTCGGCAAGTCAGAGGGAGTGGGTGGCAGTGGCCTGCGCCCCATTCCCCCGCTCATGCGCCCCACGCCACAGAGAAGCGCCGGCAACGGGAGTCAAGCGTGGGCCCCGTGTTGTGCGTGGGGCGATGCAGAACCGATCATTATGGCCCCACAAACAGCCTTTTTGGGGGGCCTGGACCCCATTTGACCCCATTTGGGGGGGGGCATGGGTGGTACAGGACTCTCGGGGGGTTTGGGTGTACTCCCCCTTGTCGCCAGACGACGACTGAAGCCTGACCCAAGGCCCCCCTACGGATCGTTACCCCCACCCCCCCACCCAAAAGAAAGCACGATTTCCCGCCAAACCCAACGCCGGCCCCATGGGGGGGGGGGGGGAATGGGGATCACCCGGGGGCGGACCCGCCAGGGGGGCCATTGAGGGATACAACGAATGGATTCGGGGCTGGAGCGACGCCGAGGGGCCGCACCCATCCCCCCCCCCCCCAAGTGGGTGTGCAGTGGGGGGGGGGGGGGTCCGGGGGGCGAATTGACCTCCATGACTCCGGCTGGTACAAGGGGTGGCCCCTGCAAATAGACCCCCTTGGGCCGCACATAGGCCTGTACCGGTGTGTGTGTGGGGGGGGGGGGGGGGGTCTACGGCGTTTCCAATTGTATGTGAACTCAGTGACAGGTTGACAGATTGATCCGGTGAAGCCTGCATGGCGTTGGTTCCATACGTACCGCCGCGTCTTCACTGAACTTTGCTTTTTCAGTGGTCCATCCACTGGCATCTTTGCGTCCTTGTTGACAGAAAGGTACCTATGGTCTTGTAGGCCACTGACGAGCCACACTTCTTTCTGCGCTTTGTGCTGATCGCGTCTTGTGCTCACGCACCATAGCCCAGCATTCCTTCGGGGGGGTTCCCCACATCTGCAGCCCCCCCCCCCCCCCAATGGGGCTGATGGCACCCCCTCTGCCCGGCAGGTTTGCCCCCCCCCCCCTCAGAGGCAGCGCCCTCGAGCAGAGGGACGACCGTCCCACTCTCAAAGTCACAACACGTTCCCCCATCGGCTGTGGACACGCAATGCACATCATCTCCTCCCCGAAACCCCCAACCCACCGGCACAGTGACGGGGCCTTGATGGCACGACCCCCCCCCTTCCACCAAGGGACATATCAGGCCCCGGATGGAACTGAGAATGCGGTGAAGGCCGTGTGGAGGCAGGCGCGGCTGGAGCACAGTGGCGGGGCCACGCCGGGCCTTGGGAGGCCCCCGCCTTCCGGACCCGCTGCCTCACGCCGCGGGGGTCGGGGTCCAGACCTGCACTAAGACGCCCCCCCACCACCACCAAAACGGATGCCCTGCACATCCGTGGCCCTCACACACCGGCGGCCCCTCTGTGCCTCAGTTGAGAGAAGACCCTCAGGACCCGGACTCCGCCGTGGGGGAGTCCAAACTCCCGTTGAGCCTCGTCCCCAAGGGCCACGATGTCCAGCATCTGGTGGTCAGCAAAGACGGTGCGTTGCTGTGCGTGCCTGTCCGAGGCCCCTTTGCGTCGCGCAGGGCCCTCCGTAGCCCCGGATCTCCCCCCACCCGGCCTTAGGACAGCACTTGTGGACGGTGCCCCGTTGGCGGGTAACCGACGGCGGTTGGTGGGCAACCGAATGCGGTTGGTGGGGAACCGACGGCGTTGGCGGGTAACCGGCGGCGGTTGGCGGGTAATCGACGGCGGTTGGTGGGTAACCGACGGCGGTTGGTGGGTAACCGACGGCGGTTGGTGGGTGACCGACGGCGGTTACGTGGTACGCGATGGCATTGGGTGGGTAACCGTGAGCCTCCTATTTTGTCATTGTGAAGGGGGGGAGGGGGTTGTCCCTTAGGGGCGGCCCTGGTCATGCTCGGGGCCCCTTGCCAGCTCCGTGGGCGTGACAATCTGGGGAATGCGGTGATCCATTGCGCAGGGGCCGCACCAAAGGCCTGCCACCGGGAGGTATGGCGGGGTCCGTACAGCAAACGCCACGATGGAGGGGGGTCCGGGGGCGGGGGGGTGTTTGAGGGGGCGGGGGGCTGACGGGGGACGTCATGGGGGGGTGCCCAAAGCGGTGATTGGGGGTTGGAGGAGCGGGATGGGCAAGGCCTGGCGGGGACACAGCGGTGAGGGCTGTGGAGGGGAGGGGGGGGAGGGGGGCAGTCCCCCTGGATCCACCCCCCCCCTCCCCCGGGGGTCATGGGGGAGGGGCGAACAAGATGTTCCTCACATTCCTCCCACGTAATGCGGGCCATTGTGCTCCACAAACCCATGCGTCTCAGCCCCCCCCCCTCCCCCTCCCCCTCCCTCCTGCTCCAACACTCAGCCACGGGGCGGGGGGCGGGGGGGGGGGGGGGGGGCAACGGACCACATGCCCACGGACACACAGCGAGGCATGTGGTGGACCACCAGAATGCGGAGGGGAGTGGGCAGCGAAGACCGTAAAACGACCCACGCAACGACCAGCACAACCCCCAGAGCGCCAACTACCGGGCCCCGCTGCCGCGACAACGACACCACAAGGAACACCAACCGCAGCGGCCGTCAGAACGCAGCGACCCGACACGGCACGCGGAGGGACGAGCGGGTGACTGCCCAGGGCCCCGTGAAGAAACTGCGCAACCCGACGGAATGTCAGAAGGGAGGGCTTTGCGTGTTGCGCCACCAATCCCCCTTCCCCCCCCCCCCCCCGCCGTCGGTGCACGGGATGCAGCCCCTGCCACACGCTGTTGCTGTTGAGCGTTAAGATACACGCGATGGACTGGAATGATGAACGCCTCCTTTTGTTGCGGGTTTTGCAAAGCACCCGCGATTGCAAGCGTTTCAATTGGGCACAAAAATCGGTCCTGTCCAGAAGTTTGACGGGAGGGGGCTCCCTGAGGGTGTGCCCTCCAAGGCCCCCGCGGCCGGTGTGTCTCCGAGAAGCAGAGTCCCCGCCACCGACCGGCAGGGCCCGCGCGGCAGTGGGCGCCACGAGGGATGTCCAGTGCAACGCCCCCGGGAGGGGCCTGTGCGGAGGCCTGGGCCCTGGGCTGTGGCACACGCCGAGTCTTGGGAATGGGATGCCGTCTGGGCGTTGTCTGCCCCGAGGCCGGCCTGGGGCTGAAAATATGTTAATATGTTAATGTTACTATTGATATGTTGTGTTACATAATAACAGTAAAAATAATGTTATATAATTACTTTTTAATTGATTAATTGATTATATAATATTATATTAATGCACAAATGCGAAAAACGTCAACCGCAAAAACAGCGCAGACATGAACGGGCCAATACCCGCAGATTTCCACCCAATTGCCAGCGCTTCCATTCCCTGGGACCCGCACAGAGCCATGCCAATGAGCCCGACCTCGGCCGGTGTGCGGGCCCGTGCGCCGTGGTTTAGCGTGCCAATGGACCGTCCGTGCCCCTGCGCCCCCCCACCCCCGGTCCCGCAGACACGCAAGTCGGGCAGCTGAGCATGGACATCACCGCCAACGGGTTTGGCCGCACCGGCGCCGTGGACCGGATCGCGGACCTGCTCTCGACGTCGGACCTGGGCTTCATCCCCTTCACGTCCACGTCGGTGGACATCTGCGACGAGGACTCCCTCAGTAGCCGCGGGTCCCTCAGCAGCTTCCGGAGCCAGAACATCCCGGTCCCTGCCTCCTCCTTCTCCGCCTGCGTTGTGCGGGGGCACTGTCTTTGTCTGCGATGGCCCCCAGGTTGCCTCGTGGGGAGGGGGGGGCTCCTTTTCACAACCCAGCACCCCTGGGGGGGGGGGAGGGATTCCCACACCAGCCCCCCCCCTTTATTGCTTTTGGCAAAACCGGAGGCATTGGGTGTGTGCCCATGCAGAGTTTATTACTTTTGGCGTAACTGAAGGCATTGGGTGTGTGCCCATGCAGAATTTAATGCTTTTGGCCTAAAAGATTGGGCCAAATTTTCTTCCGGGCCCTCGGCCGATCAACAAAATTCTCTGGCGCCTTGGATGCCAGTAGCTTTAGACCAAAAACCCCGACACCTCCAAAACCCCAACACCCCCCCCCCCTAGACCCCCCCCCCCTTTGAAAAAAGCCCTGGGGAGGGGGTCTCCATGGTCCCTGTGGCTGCTTGGCAGTCCCCCCCCCAAGCCGCACGGCGACAGCCCACGTGCCTACCGCATGTCTGTGCCCTGTGGGTGTTCCCACCACCGGTCCCCCGTCCCCTTGTCTGACTTCGCCGGTGGGCCCATGTGCCATGCGCTGATCTCTGCGCGTGCCGCGGTGCTTCACCACAGACCTCCTTCGGAGGGGAGGGGGGGGGCGGAGGCCGCAGCGTCGCCGGCACACCCCCCGACAGAAGGTCCACAGGACCCACAGAGTGTCCGCCGAGCACCGCGTGTGCTCGCCCCCACTGCGTCATCGCCGTGCCAAGCCTCGCGCTTCTCGGGCCGTCACGTGCAGCGCGTTCTGCCGCAACCGCCGCCCCCCCCCCCCCCATCCCCCACCCATGCCCCGCCATCTGTGGGGCGTGCACTGCGGAGCGACGGGCAGTGACACGGCGCGGCCTTCGTGCGAGGTGCGTCGGTGCCTTGGGACAGGGCCGGGCCTCTCCTCTCCCCCCCCCCTTACCCCCCGAGGGGTGTGTAGTCAGACCGTCTGGTTTGCGTCTGGTTTTATCATGAGCCCCCCCTCCCCCCCCCGCCGCCGAGGGGGATGTGGATCATCTGACGGACACGGCGGGGCAGAGGCCGCCGGGAAGTGTCGTTGTATGTGGGCACTGGATGCGAGGGGCCAGTGCCACGCCACGTCCCAAGGCCTTGCGGTGTGGCATGTCGTAGGCCCGGGGGGTCTGGCGTCGCATGCGCCTGGGGGTCGCCGGGGGACATGGCTGCACGGCATCGCGTGGGCCACGGCGCGAGGGATGTGTGAGGCCGGAGGCCAAGGCCGATGCCACCCGCACGCCGTTGTGACCGACACGCGCATGGGGCGTGGCGTCGTGTTGAGGGACGCCCACGGCAGTCCAGTCTCCAATGCTCTTCGTTCGTGCATCGTGCCCGGAACAGGGGGTCTGTGATGTACCGGAGGGGGGGGTATTCTGCAGGGTGGAATTTCTGTTTAACAAATTCTGTGCGAAATTTTTGTGCGCAATTTGTTCGGTGACTTTAAGGATTTGCACTGCTATACATTAAGCCTTGCCTTTGTCCACTTGTACCACGCCAGAGGATCTGGTTAATGATAATTTGTTCCCGGTTGAAGTCGCAAAAGTGCTGAAGTACATACTGGTGTTTGCATGCTCCTTGTGCTGTCCACACATGGCCGCTTTTCGTCCGATCCTTGTGCCGGCGAGTGACTAGATTCAAAGATTTGTGGTACCCAGCTTTTTTTTGTTGTTTGCGATTGTGTCCAATGCATGTCATGTGCACTTGTAATGCTGAAAAAGCGCCAGGAAAAGCGCCAGAAAAAGCGCCAGAAAAGTTGCCTGAAGTGGGTATTGAACCCATGACCCCTCAATTGTATGCACATGCATGTACCAATTCGGGTATGACATGTCTCTGCTGACATAGGGCTTATTGGTGGTATACATTCTGAACATATTTTGGTGATTGGGTCACCACGCAATGCCCTGCTGAGGGTTAATCATGCACAGTCCACCTGGAAAAAACAGCAACCATGCAAAGTCGACCATTTCATACTATGACCAATTTCTGGGAACCATGCATAATTTGTTCGCTCATTTTTAAGAAATCGTACAGAATTTCTTGCCGCGGAATTTGTAGATTTAAAATTTGTTAGACACGGAATATCCCTCCCCCCCCCCCCGGGTAGGCCCTCACCGCACCCCAAGGCCATGATCTGACATGGGCTGCATTGCATGGCACTGCTCCCCCACCCCCATGGGCATCAGAATGGCTGTATACCATTGGAGGAGGGGGGCTTCCCCCCCCCCCCCCGGGACCCCCCCTCCCCAAAGGCCAAAGTGACCGTTGTTGGCAGGGGGGTCCTTTAGGAACTAAACTTTTTTTTGTTAAGGACCGCCCCTAGTGACCGCCCCTAAGGACCGCCCCCAGGGACCACCACCAACCACCAACTGCCACCAACTGCCAACCGCCAATTGCCACCGACCGCCAACCACCAATCCCCGCCAACCATGGTTCAACATATGAACTACACGCAAAACTGCTGTTTTGGAACACTTTTTTTTCTCTCTTAAGGACCGCCCTGATTGTTGAAAAGAACGACAATTGGGAAAATCTGGTCAGGCCATTTTTGGTACACAAATTTTTTGGTCCCAGACGCCCCCGCCCCGCCTCTTCTACCACATCCCTGCCCCTCAACTCCCCCCTCTCTTCTACCACATCCCGTCCCTCACCCCCCCCCTCTCTTCTCCCACATCCCGTCCCCTCACTCCCCCCCCTCTCTTCTACCACATCCCATCCCCTCACCCCCCTCCTCTCTTCTACTACATTCCTCCCCCTGACCCCACGCCGCCCCCTCGCCCTCCTCCTCGTTCTCGACACCCCCCCTCCTCCTTCAGCCCGAGGCAGTGGGCGTCCGCCTGCATTCCCCCCCGCCATCCCACAGGATGACTGGCTTCTACGAGTGGAGCTGTGGATCCTGAAGGTCACGGCCCTCAAGCCCCGCAAGGCCAGTCAAATCCCCGACCCCATCGTCCAAGTGGCCCTGGCGAACGGCAGCCGCACGATGTGTGTGCGTGACCAAATCCAGAAGACGGAAGTCAGGTGCTGCCCTGACCCGCAGCCCCAAGTGCAGGGCCCCCGTGGGACGGACGGTCCGCCGAGGACGACGCTTGTCGATCGGTCAACGGCCGCCGGGGGTTACGTCAGGGGGGTCGGCAGTGAAACCGCACCTACGCAGGCGCGCTGTGTGCCTGCACACACACAGTGTTCTCTGGGGCCCTTGAAGACCGGTGCCGACGCGAGGGACCCCCGTCACGGGGCGGGTCAAAGATGTCGCTCCGGCGTGTACCGCCCGGCACAACAACTCGTGATTGGGTCGACACCAGGGATGTCCTTAGTGTTTGGCCTACGGGACGGGGTGGATGTCTTGGAAATTCTGGTGGGTGGGTGTCCAACCCCCCCCCTCTCTCTCGTGGAAATGGAACGTTTCTGGGATTCTGGGGGCGTTTCCTTTTGATCCACTGTCTGCTGCAGTCTCCATTTCTAGACACAAGAAGAAAAAACTTGGTGAGTGTGGGCTCTATGAAGCTGACCCCCCCCCCCTCGGTAGATAAGCACATCCCTGGTCCCTGGTTTATACCCGCGTCTCACTGGGCGTATGTGACAGTGTGCTGTTCAACCTCGCCACAGAAGTGTCCCCACACCGGACGCTTGGTGCCCCGTTGCAGTGCCCTCCGTTGGCCCAAGTGGCTGTGAGCCATGGGTGCCCTGGCACTGGCCCCTGCCCGGGCAGTGCAATGGAACTTCCCCAGAGAAGAGGCCCCTCCCTGCCCCCCCGCCCCCCCCTGAACCCTGTCACCACCCAGCCCCAGCCCTAGCCCCAACATCAGCACAAGCACAAGCACAAAGCACCAGCACCAGCACAAGCACAAGCACCAGCACAAGCACAAGCACCAGCACCAGCACAAGCAGAGGCACAGGCACAAGCACAAGCGCAAGCAGAGGCACAGGCACAAGCACAAGCACAAGCCCCAGCACAAGTACCGGCACCAGCACCAGCACCAGCATCAGCACAAGCACAAGCACAAGCACAGGCACAAGCATAAGCACAAGCGCAAGCACAAGCACAAGCACAGGCACAAGCACCAGCACCAGCACCAGCACCAGCACCAGCACAAGCAGAGGCACAGGCACAAGCACAAGCACAAGCACCAGCACCAGCACCAGCACCAGCACAAGCACCAGCACAAGCACCAGCAAGCACAAGCAGAGGCACAGGCACAAGCACCAGCACCAGCACAAGCACCAGCACCAGCACTAGCACCAGTACCAGCACCAGCACAAGCACCAGCACAAGTACAAGCACAAGAACAAGCACCAGCATCAGCACAAGCACCAGCACAAGCACCAGCACAAGCACCAGCACAAGCACAAGCACAAGCACAAGCACAAGCAGAAGCACCAGCAAGCACAAGCACAGGCACAAGCATAAGCACAAGCCCAAGCACAAGCACAGGCACAGGCACAAGCACCAGCACCAGCACCAGCACCAGCACCAGCACCAGCAGAGGCACAAGCACAGGCACAAGCACAAGCACAAGCACAAGCAGAAGCACCAGCAAGCACAAGCACAGGCACAAGCACAAGCACAAGCACAAGCACAAGCAGAGGCACAGGCACAAGCACCAGCACCAGCACCAGCACCAGCACCAGCACAAGCAGAGGCACAAGCACAGGCACAAGCACAAGCACAAGCACAAGCAGAAGCACCAGCAAGCACAAGCACAGGCACAAGCACAAGCACAAGCATCAGCACCAGCACGAGCACCAGCACCAGCACAAGCACCAGCACCAGCACCAGCACAAGCACCAGCACCAGCACCAGCACAAGCACCAGCACAAGCACCAGCACAAGCACAAGCACAAGCACAAGCACAAGCCTCAGCCCTAGCACAGGCATAAGCACCAGCACAAGCACCAGCACCAGCACCAGCACAATCACCAGCACAAGCAAGCAGCAGCTGTTGGTGGCACTCTTTCGCAGTCCCCTCAATCCGAGGAGATCATGGGGGGGTGGGTGAGAGGGGGGTTGTAGGTCACCATCGCTGCGACCAGCCACTGTCCAGTGCCCGCAACAGGACGTCAACCCTCCGTTGCACATCTTTTTCCGGACTAAAAGGCGCCTCTGGTACCACTGATGAGGATTTTGCTTTGCTGAGCTTGCGCGCTTGCCTGTCACTGCGTGTAATCCGCAAGACTCCAGACGGGGAGGGGGGGGCTGCGGCCTCCTCAGCCACTGCATGGCTTCTCAAGCACCGCATGATGGCGATCACGTTGCCGTGCCTGCGGTGTGCGTGCCACACCCTGTGTACAGGCGGGTGCGCGTGTTGGCGTGTTGCAGTGTGAGCCTTGGGATTGGCAGGGATTGGCCTTTTCCTCGCACTCAACCGCCCCCCCCTGCCCTTTTTGTGCCCCTGTCCCTCTTTCTGTGACTCTCATATGCCCACCCCCCCCGCCCGCCCCCAGTGCACCCGCCCTGACCTGCTCCTGTGCGCCCCGGTGCCCCCCCCCCCCCCCCACAGAGATGCATTAGAAAGGGGGGGAGGTACCCCTCCTCCAGGGCGCCCAGCCTATGCCCAGCCACTGCCCCCCTAACACCAAGTGCCAGCTTCAATGGCATTTGTACCCGACAGTAACCGCCCCCAACCGCTTTGGTAACCTCCTCCAACTGCCTGTCTGAGCGCTTCTGGGGCCGCCTCGGAGGTCCCTTCCCTTCTGATGCATCCCTCCCCTCACCCCCCGTGCGCAGGATGCGCACGACGGATCCCGTCTACAACGAGACCTTTGCCTTCCACTGCACTTCGCTGGTGAACCAAGACCTGATGATGGAGGTCATCGACGAGAAGTCGGGGGATGTGTTGGGGGAGGCCAGCAAACCGCTGTCGGACGTGAGCCTCGACATGCAGGACATGAGCCTGCCAGTCCTGAGAAAGGACAAGAAGGTCGGGGAGGTGTGCCCCCCTGCTCGGCTCGAGGGGGGCATCGGAGGCCGAACTGTCCAACGTGCACAGGAGGGGCATGGCATTCAGTCAGACTTGTGGTGCAGTGACGGCGGTTGGAGGCCGTGGGTCCCCGCACCGCAGGCCTGGGGGGTAGGGGCAGAGTTTTGCTTCACAACTCAGCATCTCCCGGGGGGGGGGGGCGGGGGGGGGGTCGAACACCCCCCCCCCTCGGACCCGGATTTCATGGTGGGAAAAAGTGAAATTTGCACAAAGAAATATTGATTTGGGCTATTTTTGGTACACAAACTTTCGGGTTCCAGACCCCCCCCCCACCCCACAACCCCTTCTGCACAACTCTGGGTAGGGGGGCAGCTGGGGCGAGCACATGGCCAGCGGACATGGGCGGGGCATGTGTAGCGATGGGGCGGCGTGTCGCACGCCGGGGGGTTCTGTCTGTACTTGGGAGGCGGCGGGGCCGGGAGGCCGGTGGGGGTGTGCGCAGTGCAGAACTGTGCCGGCGTTGTTGGGGATGTGCTGTCATGTTTATCGGATGGATTAGGGACTCAAAGCAGCACCATCCCCCAGATCCCGCGGTCACCGCTTGGCGCTGGTGCTCATGGTACGAATCGCTGCGGGGCTGCCGCCCAGGGCTCCTTTTAACAACTGGGCCCCACTTGGGGGGTGGGGTGGTGGGCCCTCCCCGCCCCCTTATAATATTGGGCCAAATTTTTCTCCGGGCCTTGCCTTCGGCGTCAATTTCTTTGGACCAAAAACTTTCTTCTCTAAAAACTTCTCTAAAAACAAAGCCCTGGCTGGCGCTCATCGTCCGCATCGCCGCGCGGCGGCCGTCTCTTTGTTCGTGGCCTCCCCACGGGTCATCTTCGTGTCTCACTCCGTGTGACACAACGGTACCTCTGGCCCTTCGGGCCACTGACGGGCCCATATTCTTTCCGCTCTTTTCTGCCGATCGCCTCCTGGGCACACATGCACTGGCCCAGGCCTCCTCCGGGGGGCAGTAGGAGCCCCCATGCGATGCCGGCACATGGCACTTCTGTGGACTGTGTGGCGTGCTGCCCGGGGGCATGGGGTCGGGGATCGGTCTGTCCTTCCCCCCTTTTGAGGTCCAGCCGGGTCCAGACCCGTGGTTAGAAGCGTGCGCACAGACCAGGGTTAAGCGTGCGCAAGCGTGCACAGTGTTGGGTGGTAAGTGTGCGTAAGTGTGCGCCATTGCCCCGTCCAAGCGTGCGCAAGCGTGCACATTTTTTTTTTGACCTGAAAGCCCTTTGAGTGCCTTTTCGGCACACAGTGCTCTTAAACAAAAATTCCACCAGCACCAATTTTTTTTCTGCAGAGAACCTGTGCATGATTATACAAGAGGTCCACCTCTGTGTCCCCGAGCCCAAGCGTACACAAGCGTGCGGAGTGTTGGGGTGTAAGCATGCGTAAGCGTGCATAGCCATGGAAAGTAAGCGTGCACAAGCGTACACGCACGCTTCTAACCACGGGTCTGGCCGGGTCTGATTTGGAGATGGAGGATGCCCTCCATTGGGACTGTGCAGTGCACTGCCTCACTGCCGCGTCACTTGCTCGTCCATTCATGTCTGTCGGTTCATTTCACCCATTCAATCCAAAGAATGAGCCCCCCCAACCCCCACGCCCCCTCCTCCGGAGACTCCCCTGCTCACGCCGCGGGTGTCGGGGGTCCAGAGTCCATCTCAAGTCCGCCCTGTGTAAGACTGACCTCCAAGGCCCACTCTCAGGGGCGTCATGAATGCTGGGCCCTCCGTGCGGCCATGGATTGCTTTGCCTCAGATCCATTTCAGAATCATCATCACCGAGCGCTACCCGAAAGGGGAGGAGAAGGAGCCGACCTTCTTTGACAGCCTCGTCGACAACCCGCGGCAGCGGCGGACCACTGATGGTTCGCGCAGATCCTCTATCCTGGACGTATGCCCCCCCCCCCCCCCCCACCCCCCTCTATCCTGGACGTGTGCCCCCCCCCCCCCCTCTCCCTCACACCGCCCCTCCATCTCCCCATCCCTCCCTCGCCCCCTCGCCCCCTCCCCCCCTCCCCCCCAGCCCATCCCCAAGTCGGATGGGCCAGGTTAGCCCCTACCACCCGGGACCACCGCCTGGGGGAAGGTCCGGATGGGGCAGCTCCCGCCACTGCCGCACCAAGCGGAAGCAGTCGGGTTTGCCTGTCATGGTCCCCTGGTGAGCCTGGCTGCAGCACAAGTAGTGGGGGTCTGATATGCGTTTGGCGTACCCCTCAGAAAAAGTGGCCTGGCACCCAGTGTCTCAGCCCACAAAACAGTGACCGTGTATGAGTGGGACAGTCTGTGGTGCTGGTCCAGCGTTTCCACTGTCACAAGGGGTCTTGTGGACCCGGCAGGTTACCTCTTGAGTGCCCTGAGTGGCCTGGAGCCCGGGAATGCCTGCCAGAGGGGAATGTGGCCAGGGCCCACCCCTGTCAGGGCGGTCCTCCAAAGGGTCGGCAAGGGACCTTTCTCAGAGGGGGGCTTGTGGCCCTTAGCCTATGGCTCAGAGGAGTGCTTGAACCGGGCCCAAGCCTCACTGTGTGAGGGTCTACAGTGGGACCGGTCCAACACAAGGACTGCCCTGTCATCCCCCTGCATGTGCACGGCGGTCATGCAACATGGACGCCACCAGCCCAGTGGCAGCCACAGTGAAGCAACGCGGTGAGGATCAGGCCCAGTAGGATGGTTGTTGCCCCCGTCCATTGGCAGCGGCACCACCCCACAGGCCTCATGGACCCAAAGAGAGGATCTCCCAAGATAGCATGGCCCAGTGTGGCCCAGCATGGAGATGGCCTGACAACAGGGTTCCATCCATACCCATACCCATACCCATACCCATACCCCTTCAGTTCCTCCCCTCCCTCCCTCCCTCCCTCCCTCAACCCCCCCCCCAGATGACCTGGCACCAGTATAAAAACCCTTAGAGTGGTAGCTTGCCGGCTAGACTACCCGGTTGCATTGCCATCATGATGTTTGCCATTGTGGCCCCGTGTTCCGTCCCCTTTTCAGGAGCACCAACACACTGATGACCCAGCTACCCATGTTCCCCCCATCACAGTCATGTTCTCGTTTCGGTCCGGGAGCACTGTGCTCTGGGGGCTGCTTCGTGGAGTATCCTGGTACCCTCTCTTGTTGTCTGGGCTTGTGTTTCCCCATCGTTGCCCTCCAGCTCCCACGACACCGCAGGAGGGAGGGGGAGGGGGTTGGAGAGTCATGCACACGCATCTGTTTCCCATAGTGGGGTTGGAGAGGGAGGGGGGGAGGGAGGGAGGAGGAGGAGCGCCAGCACAGGTCCCATGCTCTGGGCCTCAGCCTCGTTCCACCCAGGCCCATGTGGACACAAGGAGGGAATCCTCTCTTACCTCCACCCAAAGTACAACAAAAAGTCTGGGCCACGCTTGAGAATGCCCCTCCTGACAGGCCATCCGGGTCCCAGCACTGGCAGCACCACAAACACTACGGCTCCATCCACCGGTGGGCCCAATTCTTGCCTGACTGGTGAACCCTGTCCGTCCAAAGCGAATTCCAAAGCTTGGCCGGTGTGCACACCAGGAGGGTTGCCCTGGGGCTTCACCACCGACTTCAGGTGTTGCAGGGGAATAAACATCCCTGAGCACGGCTTGTTGTGACGGCAGGGGTCACTGCCAGCACATCACGGGGCTGGGGAGCGGCCATCGATTGGTACCCCCCCCTAGCAACCCGGCAGAGAACCAGAGACAGGGCAAAATGGGGAGCTGGGTTAGTGTCGTGAGACCCTGCTGCCAGCCGAGCCTTGGGCCTGGGAGCATGGTGCTCTTGCACTGAATGAGAACGTGACTGCAGCAGGGGGAAAACATGGGGAGCTGGGTCATTGTAAGACCATGGTGCCACCCGAAGAACCCCAAGCACGGGAGCGCGGTGCTGCCACCCGTTGAAACCGGGAACAAGGGTTGCAGGCAGTGATCGGTGCCCCCTTATCGCCGGGCAGAAACTTGACATGGGCGCCATGCTTACGGTGCATTGTGGCTGGCCGTGCACCACGGCAGTGCAGACTGTAGGCACGGTGGGGTATACTGGCACTCGAGTGTTGCATTTTGGCTGACGGGCACCATGGTGCTGCATGCCTATGGATCTAGCACCACGACGGTGCACGCCGCAGGACTGGCACCACGGTGGTGCCAGATCGGTGACCCTGCATCCAGCGCAGATGGGGTACCTCGGTGGATTTGTACCGCATGCAGCCCCATGCCCGGACACCCCCAATATTGGCCTAGGGGCGGCCCGGTTGGGATGAGCAGAAGGCATGGTGGGGTATCATATCAACATGTGGTCTGTGCACCATCTGATGTGCCTCACTCCGACGCCACGGCTCCCTCCCTCCCTCCCTCCCTCCCTCCATGCATCTATCTGTCGGTCAGTTGGTCAATTGGGTCTGTGTTCCTGTCTGTCAATCAGCATATGGCAAGCTCTTGCATTCCATTCATCCATGTCCCTTTCTACTTGGCTGTCTGTCTGCGCGGGGGGAGGGGGGCTTGCTATCAAGGCTGAGTCAGTGGGTCACTTTGTGCTTCCGGGTGTGCGCCTTGGTTCGGGTGTTTGGGAGTAAGCTGTCTGCATTGCTTGCCCACCGCCAGATGGAAAATGTATTTTCAGTGGGTGCGTGAGAGCGACGGCCATCCCTCTGCTTCACAAGTGCCGTCTTGTCCAAGCACCAGGACCCGGTCTCCGTCACTTTTACCGAATTTTCTGACCACGGTTTTTATGGTCAGAAACTAGGCAAAACGTGGTGTGCCAATTGTAGAGGGAAAGAGGGGCTGTATCATGCTTGTGATGAGTCCTCCTGCTCATAACAAAATTGTGCTTGGGTGTTCCCCCCCCCCACGCCGGCAATGCCTCACATCCGATCGTGCAGGCGTTCACATGACCGCGGGGTCTGGAGGGTGCCGATGTGTGGGGGGGGGGGGGGGGCAGCGAACAACCGCAGACACACCGCGCCCGGGAGGGTCCGCCTGGACTGGGCGCTTATTGCCGCCGCCCTCCGCAGATGGCAGAGGAGGTGTCGCGCACCATCAGCAACACTCTGGAGTCGGGCTCCATCCGCAAGATCCAGACGATGATCGCGGACATGCAGACCACGCTCGATGTGCGGCTGGAGGCCCAGAAGGACGTGCAGAGGACCGAGGAGATCCGACGGTGTGGCGGCGGGGGCGGCCTCGGCACGGGGGGATGGCGCGTTCCACGGGGCGGTCCCGCATGGCCCGGCTGCTGATGCCCGGAGGGCCCCCGGTTTCTCAGTAGCCCCCCCGAACCGTCGGTTCCCGGCCACCGCTGCGGTGCGGTGCCCTCGCGCCGTTGCGGCGTCGGCGCTGGGCTCCAGCCGGTCGACGACGGCTCATGGGCCAGGGGTCGCCGGAGAGGGGGTGGGGTCGACTGAAGGGCGTGCCCCAGCCCCTCATCCAGAGGGCAACGGGGGTCGCGTCGGGGGATGGCGTGTCACTGAGCCGGGCCCCGCAGTGTTCCAGGGCCCTGAGTGGCAGCACGCGCGACCCGCGCACTGTCTGGGGGGCCAGCGCCCTTTTCTGCGGGTTTCGGGAGGGGGGCTGAATCGGGGCTGCCGGCCCCCGACCGCGTCACCTGCGAGTTCCGCTGCGCTGTGGGTGAGGGTCACGCCCCGGGGCACGAGACGGAGGGCACAGCGATGTGCACGGTGGTTTGCGTGGCCCCGCGCGGGTGTGAGTGTCGCCTCAGCTGTGCCTCGGGGGGGGGGGGGGCAGGGGGGGGGGCGGTGATGTGGCGCACGGTCCATCACCAACTGATGGAGCCCCAACCGCCAACGGTAATTGATGGCCGACGACTGACGACCAGTCAACGGTCGTTGGCGGTGGGCTCAAGGTGTTGTGTGACGAAATGGCGGTATTGGTCGCCCGCTGCTCTGCGCTATCATCGTTGTTTGTTTCAGGCCAGGGATGCATCAGAAGGGAAGGGACCTCAGAGGCGGTCCCAGAAGCGGTTAGATGGGCGGTTGGAGGAGGTTGCCGAAGCGGTTGTGGGCGGTTGCTGTCGGTTACAAATACCATGGAGCCTGGCACTTGCCATCGGGGAGACAGTGGGTGGGAGTAGGCTAGGCATCCTGGAGGGGGGGCGGGGGGGCGTACCTCCCCCCCTCTTCCAATGCATCCCTGGCTTCGGCCCTTTGCGATGGGCTGGTGCTACTTCCGGGGCAAAGCACTGGGACGTACTGCGTTTGGTCGTGTTGCGTGAGGGAGAGTCATGGAGCGCACGCGGCCTCGCGTGCGATCGCCAACGGCGGTCCCGCGGTGGCCGACGGCGGTTGAGCGGGTGCTGTGGGCGCTCCCCCACGGCGCCCCTTAGTGCCAGTTCGATTGGCCGTCACGGGACAGACATCCGCAGCACACATCCGGGGGCGGAGACGGGGAGAGGGGGAGGGGAGCCTAGACCAGGGCGGTCCTTAAGGGACGAGTTTTTTTTTTTTTGCTAAGGACCGCCCTTAAGGACCGCCCCAAGGGACCAGCAACCGCCAACCGCCAACCACCAACCGCCACCAACCGCCAACCACCAACCGCCGCCAACCGCCAGCGGCGACCAACTGCCAACCGCCAACCACTGCCAACCGCCACCAACCGCCAACCACCAACCGCCGCCAACCGCCAGCAGCGACCAACCGCCAACTGCCAACCACTGCCAACCGCCACCAACCACCAACCACCAATCACCAACCGCCGCCAACCACCACCAACCGCCACCAACCACCAGTTGCCAACTGCCAACCGCCAACCGCCGCCAACCGCCGCCAACCGCCAACCGCCACCAACCATGGTTGAGCACATGGAGTGCCCGCGGGCTTTTTTGGGAAAACTGGTTCCGGAACACTTTTTTTTTTCCCGTTAAGGACCGCCCTGGCCTAGACCCCCCCACCCCCCTTCGGTCTTCTACCAGGTCCCCCGGGCTGTGTCCTCGGGGACCAGCTGCGGCACAGGGGGGGCGGGGGGGCTACTTTGGCCCGAAACCGTCTGCACGCCCCCGGGTGCTGCGCAGATTGAAGGCCGAGAACGAAGCTTTGCGGGCCAAGAATGTGGAGCTGGACGGGCTCGTGCACGAGGCGTCGGTGATCGCGGAGAGTGCCATGCAGCTCGAGAAGAGACTGGGGCAGGAGCGCATGCGCATGCGGGACCTGCAGTTGGCCTTGCACGACGAGCGCCGCCAGAGGGCGTGGCTGGAGCTGATGATGGCCCAGGCCCAGGGCAAACCCGTCGAACCCGCGGGGGAAGAGGAGGATAAGGCGAAGGTGTTGTGGTGCAGCGCGTGCGCGCCCCGCCGCCGTGTCTGAAACAGGGCTGTCCGTTAGGAATGAGATACGGGGGAGGGGGGATTTTCAGGGGGGAGAAGTTCGCCGTGAAGAAAAGTGGCGCAATCCCCCCCCCCCCATCCCGGCGAAATTTTCGCGGCGTGTGACCAACAATTTCACTGCAAATTCAGATGCGGGTGAGAATTCAGGAATGTGCAGCAGTGTAAGGGGGCGTACCGTGCGCTGTGCGAAAAGTTGGCTGTTCTCCACCACTGGGAGTTCGGTAAGTTCAGAAGATTGAAAGGACGTCATTGAATGGCTGCTGCAGTGGACGGGGCTATAGGGGGCAGAATTTAGGTCCCTGGGACCCATGGCAAGCATCAGATGTTTGAATTTTTGAGTTTTGAATTGATTGTGCATGATTCCGCAGGGGGGGTGGTTTTCAGGGTTGTTACCTGGATAATCACCGCTGTGCCCGCGCTGTGCGAAAACGCCCCCTAAGGGCGGAGGGAAGGATGTGTTTGTTTGCAACGTGCGGCGGTTGTGTGACTGCAATGCATTGGACTGCCTTGTTGCCCGGGATTTGGAAAGTGCCCACCACGATATAAGACGAACCCAGAGCCCACAAAGAAACACCAGCAAGCCTCAGGGTTCCTGGAGGTGGCGGAATTTTCCCCTTCCGAAATTGTCCCCGTCGAGATTTTCCCCTGCCAAACTTGCCCCCCCCCCCCCTCGCCCCCCTCTATGTCCTTTTTGTTTTTTTCACGAAGCACGGCCGGAGGTCATCAGTGGCGGGATTCGCTTAACCGACGGCGGTTGCCACTCAACCGACGGCGGTTGACACTCAACCGACGGCGGTCGACACTCAACCGACGGCGGTTGGCCGACGACCGACCGCAGTCACTCGCCGGCCGGCGCTCTGCGGAGGTCCGAGTGTACCGGCGGGTTTTGGTTTAGTCCTCAGGACAGCCGCGGGTTGAAAGGATCGGGTGCGCGCCACACCGGACGTGCCCGGGGAATGGTCCGTAGCGGGGCCGCCCCCCTCCCCGCCGCCCCCGCCAGTCCTGCCCCTCGTCGTGTGCCGCAGCCGCTGGGCCGATTCGGCCCAACGATGCCGGTCTCCGCGTCCCCCTCGAAGCCGGGCACGCGGTCGATGGATCCGAAGGCCGCATTGGAAGGGGGTGGGGGGCATCTGACACCCTCCCCCTCTTCCACAGGCACAACGCCCGCAACTGCTGCGCACCACCGACGGGTCACACTTCGTGATCCGCAACCCCCCGGACCATATGCTCTACAAGTGCCCACGTCCGATGTGATGGGGAGCACCCCCCAAACTGCACGGTCTTGGGGAGTGTCTGACGGAGTGTGAGGCCTGGGAGTGCTCCGCAGGGGGACGGACGCCAATGGGGCTGTGAGGCTGCAATCACGCGTAACACTGGGCCCTGTGGTGCAACATCCCACATGTGTGTCTGTGCGGGCGGGGGCCGGGATGCATTGGAAGGGGGGGGTGGGGGGTACCCCCCCCCCCTTCAGTGCGCCCAGCCTATGCCCCGGCACTGTCTCCCCAACGCCAGTGCCAGGCTCAATGGCATTTGTAACCGACAGTTACCGCCCAACCGCTTTCCAACCGCCTCCAACCGCCTGTCTAACCGCTTCTGGGGCCGCCTCTGAGGTCCCTTCCCTTTTAATGCATCTGTGCTCTACAAATGCCCATGTCAGGTGTGGTGGGGAGCACCCCCAAAACTGCACGGTTTTGGGGATGACTGAGTGTGAGGCACTGCCGGCGCCGGTGCGGGAGGGACGCCGAGGGGCTGCAGCAGCGCGGGTGAAGCGGAGGGAAGCGCTGGTGAAGCGAAGAACCACTGCCCCCTTCCCCCCATGGGGAAAGTGCCCCCGCAGGTGGACATCCCGGGGCCCCAAAGCCGCCGTTGGGGAGGGGCCGGGATGGAGGTGCCCACTTGGACACACCTCTGGCCAATGGCGAGAGCAGTTGCCCTCCTTCGTGTGGACCCAACACGGAGCAGTGAAACAGGGACAGTCCAGGGGCTCCGGTGGCAGAACCTCCCAAGGGAAAGGAAAGGGAAGTAGGGAAGGAGTAGCAGTAGTGGCATTTGTAACCCACAGTAACCGCCCCCAACCGCTTTGGCAACCTCCTTCAACCGCCCATCCGCTCCTGGGACCGCCTCTAACGTGCCCTCCCTTCGAATGCATCCCTGCCACCCCCCCCTTTCTGCTGCAGCCCTCTCCCAAACCCACGACCCCTGGCTTCCCTGCGTTGCAGCATTCCTCGTCTAATCCTCTCACCTCCTATGATCCCGGTTCCCTATACCTCGTCCGCTCTGACCCTCTTTGCCCCACTGCCTTACATTACTCACCAACCTCGCACCCTACCTTCTGTGACCCTAGACACCTGCCCTTCAACATCCCTCTTCAAATGCCCTTGACAATGAGCCCTGCCCACCTCTCCAACCTCCACCCAGCCCTCCACAAGGTGCCAAGAGAACGTTCACCCCCATGACTATTGAGGCCACTAGCGCCGAGGTAACCCATTGGCTAAACTGAGGGAATTTTAATTTTCTGGTTTGTCCATTGCAGCCCTGAAGATGGGCGGATGAGGAGATGAGGCCTGGCTGTGACATAAGTGGTGTATGATGTGCTCTTTGTTCCAGGCTATCATTGACAAATTAATGGAGGAGAACCAGAGCAAAGACAAAATGATTGCAGATCTGATGCTTCGAGATCAAAGCCCAATGTATCAGAATTTTATGAACAAGGTTGTTGCACTCCAAACCAAGTATGTCTGCATCTGTGTTTGAGGGGTCTTGCAGGGACCGACAGGAACGGGTTCTCCGGTGTCTTATTTAGGTCGCAGGATGCTTTCTCACCTTATCTCACCTCACCTTACCTCACCTCACCTCACCTCGCCTCGCCTCACCTCACCGCACCGCATCTCACCTCACCTCGTGTCACCACACCTCACCTCACCGCACCTCACCTCACCTCACCTCACCTCACCGCATCTCACCTCACCTCAACACCCCGCACCTCACTTCACTTCACTTCGCCTCACTTCACCTCACCTCACCTCACCTCACCTCACCTCACCTCACCTCACCTCACCTCACCTCACCTCACCTCACCTCACCTCACCTCACCTCACCTCACCTCATTTCACCTCACCTCACCTCATTTCACCTCACCTCACCTCATTTCACCTCACCTCACCTCATTTCACCTCACCTCGCCTCGCCCCATCTTTGGTTGCACCACCTCACACCACCTCATTTTTGCAGCACATCACATCACGTCACATGAAAGTGCAAGGCCTTTGAGTGTGCCACACACAGCAGAGTGGTGTCTTTTTGTGCACCCAGTCAAACATTGAACTGCATGCCCCAGGATCATCAAGGCGCGCAAACACTGCCATGTGTAGGTTTGCTGTGGGACGTGGTCAACCAATCACACAGTCTCAGCAGAGGACAATTAGCGACTGCCGGGCTTTCACTGGGTGACTGCTGCGTACTGCTGGGAATCGTTGTGACTGCAAATCCATACCTATGATGCATCCCGTCTGTTGCACTGCTGGTGGGCTCTATGCTGAAGGGCACATGAAAAAGACCCCCTGGTCAATTCTAGGCCAAATTGTCGGTGCTCCACCTGTACCAATGAAGGCCATCATTGGACACTGACGGCACTCATGGGCAAACCAGTCTATTTCAGAAATGTTGTACAGTGCTGTGCACTGCTTGGTTTTTTCTTTGTGACTGTTGTACACTGCCGTGCTGAATTACAATGTACTGACTACCAAAGGTTGTGTACTGTTGTACGCTCATGCTTTACTGGCTGTGCAGCAAGCAACCAGCTTGTAGGGCATGCAGACACCAAGCTGCCGTGGGGTCCCGAATGCATGCAGTGTTTGTTGCAACATCACGTCACATCAAAGTGCAGAGCTGTTGAGTGTGCCGCATACAGCAGAATGGTGGCTGCAGGGTGGCCTCTCGCAGCATACTTTTCGCATGCCTGGTCAAGGAACCAAGGTGCGGTAGCTCTGCTTGCCCCACACAAACCAGCAAGTGTGTGCTGTACGCTGTAGGATGCCTCTGGTTTGTGCATGCTCCACAAGCACCACACTGACTACCATAGGGCGGCCGATCTTGCTTGCTGCTGCTGGTTGCTGGTGCTCAATAGCAGGGCGAGCAGATGACCCCCTTCCTCCAAGGCTTAACAGCCCAAAATATCAAGGCCAGAACGCAGCAGTAAGTGTGCCGTCATACGCTCATGTCTGGTCACAGTGACCTATGTGAGCCCGTCACCGAAAGAGGAGCTCATACAGGAGCAACCACAAGTCCGTGCATTATTGGACCCCAAGGAGTCGCATGTCCCCCCGCAAACCTGAGCTGCAGGGGACCCAAAAGGAAGGCTGGACAGCGGTCACGCCCCGCCAAGGAAGTCAGATATTTGTCGGCCGGGGAGGAGGGCTGGGGGGAACATTGACCAGGCGCTTAGTGGGGCGAAGGGCGATGGGACAAGCCTCCCCAGAACACAAGGCACATAATGGTGTTTACGCTCTTGTGGTGGTGAATGCCGGAATTTCGATTTCATTTGCAGGGGAGGGTGATCGTGCAGAGTCTATTTTATGTGTGGCACAACCCCAAAACACTAGAACCTACAATCAGAAGGAAAACCACAGTCCAATGGCCGTCTGGGGCACCTGTCCACAAAGATGGTACCCAACAAGGGGAAGGGGGCTGCACATTGACCTGTGGACACCATCACCCTCTGCAAAGGAGAGACTACAACCCCGTCGCAATGTCCAAAGCATGGTGCATCTATTCTACTCGCTGACCTATTTCAAAGGCACGCCGCGCTCCAGGGGAGTACCTCCCCACAGCAACCCAGCTTTCTGCCAACACCATATCTGACCTCCTCCCAGCTTTCTGATTGTGCAGTTATGAGAGGGTAGTCTGTGGACTCTTAGAGGTAGTGACCTATAGAAATGTGGGGGCACATTTTGCTGAGGTGTGGGATTGCAACAGTTGATTTCTGTGGAAGGCCCCAAGTCTTACACAAGCCACAGAGCAAGCTGCCACTGGAAAATGTTTTTGGTACGTGAGAGTGGGACAGCCGTCCCTCTGCTCACAAGTGCTGCTGCTGCCCCTTGGCGTCCCTCCCGCACCGGCGCTAGCAATGCCTCACACAAAGTCGTTCCCCGTTTAATTTCTGCGGCCTTGGGTTCCGGGGGGGGGGGGGCTGGTGCAAAGGCTGCCAGCCGTGGCTTGAGAATGGGGCGTCTCATGGAGAGGATGCCTGTCAGCCCGCAGTTGGTGCCACTTTCAATTGTGCGAGACCTCTACATTTGGTGTGGTTCAGTTTTGTGCTGAGTTGAGAAACGAAGTTTCCTGCAGAAAATACCCCGGCAACCTGCACTTTGAGTGTTTGTCTCGGGCCAGTGATTAGCCCCCCCTCCCCGCGTTACCTGGCAGCAGTGTCAGAAAGTAGTAGGTGAGCCACAGTCATGAGGATTTGCTGCTTTTGCTGTATCTGCTGCGCGCTGTGAGACATGGCCGGTTTTGTCAGTGCTGACCAGCCTGCCACGAACTGCTCCAGAGCCCTCTCCAGCTGATTGGTAATAGTTGGTGGGAGGAGTCCGTGCCCACCACCACAGGCCAGTGCAGTGCGGTATGTGCCACTGCAACTTCTGATGTTCCTACTGCTCTTCACGAGTGCCTCCAGCTTTGCTTCTGTCCCTCAGGCAATCAACACCGTAAGTCCACAACGCTCCGGTGGGTCGCTGCCTGCAGTCTGCCATGGGCCCAACCGAGTGCAATGGGGCTGAGCCTATTGGGTCTGCCTCATGCACCGTCCCATGGGAGGGTACTTGATGCTGAGCACAAGAACTGTCTTTGTTGGTCCCACCCCCTCCAAAGTGCACCACTGCCCGACTCGGAGCTCGCAGGCCCGTGCAGCAGCCCCGACTGGCCGGCTTGCCCTGTGGTGCACACCAGTGGCCTCATGCGCTGAGCATGCCACAGCTCCGCCCCGAGTTGCGCCTACAAAACAACTCCGTTGAACCGTTGAAGGGTTTACATGCCGACGTAAGCCCTAGCCTTAACCCGTCAGAGGGACAATGGGTGTGTGTGGGGTGCCCAGGTATCAGGGCGCTGGGGTTGTAGTCAGAGTTGGGCCGAATCGAGGGCTAGGGATGCGGTCCGAGAGCACTGCGAGAAACATTCGCGCTGCTCTTGTGGGACGGACTGTTTCACTCCCGAGACAGCTGGAGGTTGTGGGTGGGAGCAGTAGGGGAGGGCGGTTGGTAGTGAACAGCAGCATTCGGTGGTTGGCAGACACCAGGTGCTGGTGGACTGGTGCTCGCTTGACAGAGTCCAGCACTTGTCTCTTGTGTACAACAGCGCTGCTGAGCTCACAGCTTTCGGGTGGGTCGAATTGTGCTGTTGGGCCACGTGCCAAGTCAAACCAGTGCCGTAGTTGACCGTTGGTTGTCCGGCCGATTCTGCATTCGAGGTTGATTCGGGTTGGTGCTGTGAGTAACCCATGATGGTCGTGGTGCATGACATGCCGAAGCAGGGGGCGTTGTACGGCTGGAGTGCATACAGGGCGATCAGGGTCGCGGTCAGGGGGTGAGCAGGGAGGCCAAGGCTCCGGAGGCATCAGTATGGCCCAGGACGCAGGGTGAACGGAGTGTGGGGGGTGCAGTGGGGCGCCACAGCCGTAAGGGACGGCGGCCAGTTTGCCACGGGTGGGGTCCTGCCTGGGCACGGTATGCAGCTGGAACTGAGCGACCACCGAGGGAAAGGGCTCTGGCCCAGGATGCACTCAGCCATGCACGGGAATTCCGGCTCAGTCAACAGGACCCCCTCCACCCTCCAACCTTCTGGGCCAAGGCGACATTCCGCACTGGTTTGGAAGAGCGATGACCGTATGGCCTGCCTCACGGGGGTCATATGGTGGCTAAGTATCCGTTGCTTCACAGCCCTCCAGCCCTCTGGGCCCAAAATAGGGTGGTTAGGCCGAGGCCTTCGGCCTTCCCCAGTGCGGTGACCCAAGACGGCAGGGGTTGTGTAGCCATATTCGTTCCTCTCCGCTCTGGAGACCTGGACACTGTCATTCACTGTGACTGGGGCACATGCGGTTAAGCAACCGCTTGTAGCCTTTGCAGGAACCGGCCGGTGACATGCCCCTCCTGCCCTCCACTGCCCCTCCCACCCGCTATTTCCAACCCCCCCCCCCCTCCCCCCGGCTCAAGGATGGTTCGGAAGGGTTCGGTTTCGACCCACAGGGCCGTGATTCCCATGTCATCTCCGAGAGCACAGCAGATAAACAGATAAAGTGGCAAAGTTGAGGAAGTGGTGGCTGCTTGCACTCCCCAACACGACCCCCACGCAGCACAGCCCTCCTCACACCCGGGTCTATGTGCCTGCAAGGGGCCTAGCCCCTTCTAACGGAGCGACCCTCTGCTGACCCACACCAGGCCTTCCTTCACAGGCACAGGGGGTCAGTGTGGGGGGGATAGAGCAGGTTTCAGGCCAGCGCTGGCCCACAACCCCCTGCCATCTTTCACGCCAGCATCCCGAACCTGGAAAGGCTTGTGGCCTCCTTCGCATGAGGGTCCCTCCGACGTGCCACGCTTCAACAGGGGTGGGCACGGGGGGCGGGGGGCGTGGTTGAACCATTCCCCTCACCCCTCTCTCCCCCGTTCCTTGCGTAAGAGCGTCCTGGACTAGTGCCCTCCTTGACATGATGCCCCCCCGCAAACAAAACCCCATGCACACCCACCCCGCCACACATGCGCGCTGGCACACACATACACAAGCACACACACATAAGGATCTCAGCAGTACTCAAGCAGGTTAGGCGTTGCAATGGCAACTAGGCAAGTGGTTGAGCTTCATTCCCCACCTGCCTACAGTGCACACACACACACACACACACACACACACATGCGGGTCGTGTTTCTGGTTTTTTTTTCAACTGAAAACCGTTGCACACAAGTGTCGGGGTTGTCGTACTGAATCACTGAGGTGCTGGCATTGCTTAACCTCCCACAGCTTCAGCCAGAGACTCCGACAACTTCCTCATCCATTGTATGCCTCCTCCTGCTGAGTGCCGGGCAACAAAGCAAAGTGGCATGCTGGCTTTGGCTGGTTGGTCACGTTGAATGTGACATCTTGTCAGATGATGTGCCCAAAATGTTGGCATTGTATTCTTCTGCTCCAGTGCATTGTTACCCTGATGATGAGGGTGTTTCTTGCACCATATGTGAGCTTCAATGGATTTCTACATTCAGGGTTGCAGGGCTCTGTGCCTGCCGAACAATAGCATTGATAGCCTGTTTGACAGAAAATTTGCTCTCCGTCTCACCGGTGAAAAGGGGCCTCATATGCACAACTACAGCCCCGGACAGACCAGTATTCAGGACTGATTTTCATTTGCATTGCAATTTCACAGCCTCCAAGAGAATGCATGCAGACTGTGCGCACGGGCGCTTTTTGGGTTTCCAGGCAGTGTGTTGCAATCCCTTTCTTGACCAGCCTGCATGTCAGACTGGAAATAACAGAGACAATAGATGCACAGCGCTTGTGTACCAGCAAAAGTACAAGTGGATAGATTTAAGAGACAGCAAATGGGGACTGATAGCACTTGGAGGTCGCTCATGTAGGCAAGTTGACAGAAGAAGATATGGCTGTGAAGATGGAGAACAACGTGAAGGGGATGAAAGAAGAGAGTAGGTACAAGGAGGTGACCTCCTCCTTGTCTGCAATCGTCATGTGGATAGCCGGCAGACTGATCCCAAGTGCCAGGAGGCAGAATTCAGATAGATTTATGCAAGCCCTCAATCTCGGATCCAATTTTGAATCATGGTTAGAGCTGCTCCACTTTCCAAGCTCCTTTCTAGTCTCTTGAGTTCCCAGAACTATGACACAATATGTACGCAGTGCGCGCGCTTTTCGGCAGGCTTTCTGCCAATGTTCGACTCTTTGGGGCCTGAGGCTTGTGCGATCACGGAGCCATTGGTTCTCTGATTGCAAGTTGTACAATTCACCACTCGGGTGCAAGGTCTTTTGGTATCCCCGAACTTGGCACGGTGGATGCAGAAACAGGCAGCTCAACCGCACACCATACGCAGTTGCTCCCCTACTTCACCAGCAATCAGCAGGAATATTTTGAGTGCAGCAGTCTGGGGTTCATGGACTTTGGCATTCGAAGTTGTTGCCAGTCTGTTGCCAGTTGGCATCCATAGATGCTTCTTGCTGCTGCGCTTGCAACGAATCGTATCCTTGTTGCAATTCAGATATTGTGGATGCATTAGGTTTATGTACCTGTTACATAGAGGCATTCTGCTTCTGCACCTGTCACATGTGGGTGTCTCTTTTGAAATTTGTGTTTTTGAAGTGGAATCCAGCAGCTCAAACATGGTTTTGGATACAAAGGGACAATCAGGTTCCATCTGCACCTCCTGGCTCTTTGTTCTAAGTCACCCATTATCATTGTTTCACCCACCACCATTGTACCGGATTTTGAGATTGTCACTTTCATGGAACAAAGACATGCAACCCTCTTTCTTGTTTACATGCATCAGCTGCGGCGGTGTGTGGCTGCCCTTTGAAGCTATCTGGTGGCCTCTGGTGGTCGCAAATCCATGCGGTGCATCGTTTAATATGGGTTTCATGATTTTGTGGGCAGTGGGCAGGCGAGCAGCCAATATGGTAAGCAGGCTGCAGGTGCATGCGGCCAACAGGGTTGAACAATTCCATCTTCCCATTGGAGTCCTAACCACATTCTCTCGGAACCCACTGTGATGAACCCAATATGAAGACTCCTAGTGTCTGCCCTCGATTTGGCCCTTTGGTGGGTCAGGTAGCAGGTGCCATTGTTTCATAACAAGGGTGTGCAGCTATTTCATTTGGAAATTGCAAACCAGCTGTCTCATGTGCCTCAGCCTGGCACTGCTGGCAGGGAGTGTTTGTCGGCATTTTCCAGCTGTTTCAGCTGCAGCTGGGGTGTGGCACACAAACCCGAAGGCTTTCATCTTAGTTCATTGAGGGTAATACTGTCCAATTTCATTCACCACCACGAGCAAACTGCTTCTCACCCGATTTTTGGCCCAAATTGAATAGAATTCAGGCCCCAGGCCCTGTTGGACCACTCTATGCCCTAAATTTGGTAATTTCTGCCCCATTTTTGGTTTGAGCCTACCCTTTCTTGGCCATTTGTAATTCTCTGTTGAAGGGGGATAATTTCTTTGCTGAGGCCCATGAGTGCCAGCAGGATACAATCTTACGACCAATTTGCCAGCCATCCTACAGTCCAGGGTTTACGTATCCTGCCTTCTACCCCTGCCTTTTACCTCTGTTTTCTGCTGTTGTTTTTTTTCAAGGGCATTTTGTGTTCTGCTTCTTTGTATTGATCACCAGCCCATTGAATTGGAAAGTCATTCATTCATTTATTCCATGGCGGCTGAGGCCCCCACCTGGGCAAGTCCGTAGTTGAGTGTTCTGGGCATGTTTTTCAAGAACACGCAAAGATTTCTTATTTTGGGTTTGTATAGCAATCTATCCTTGCCTGATAAATATGTACGTAAACTGGCACATTGTTGAGCAGCTTTCCTGTGGCCCAATGGGTGATGTAGGCAGTGATAGCAGAGTCATTTGGGGTTGAGGAGGTTTGTGCCTGCCTTTTGCCAGAACCATGCATGGGTTTTGTGCAGCACATCTGTTTGGGCATTTTTTTGCTTTGTCATGCACGCACCAGAATGGCTCTCATCACGGGTGTAGTCAATCTTGTGTTCAATTGCAGTAGTGTGCTTTTAATTGGGGCAGAATATTCAGGGTTGCTTGAACTACCACAAACCACAATTATCGTTGTGAATTGAACCACTTTGTCATTGATTTCGTTTGTAGGTGCTTGCTTTTGTGTCCTTGTTTGTGCCCTTGGTTTTGTCCCAGGAGGCAGGTGGGACACAATGCACTGCAAGGGAATGTCTGCAGAGCAATCTCATGGAACGTGTTGATTGTTCAATTTTTCTGTGCTATAATGCACACAGGCCATAGCAAGCAGTCCTCAAGAAGTTAGGGGTTTCATCTGTGAACCATTGGTCTGTTCACAAACATTGAAGGAAAGGGAATCCGCAGTGAACATATCATCACTGACAGACTCATGATCAATATTGTAAACAATACATTGCCAATGTCAATTCTGTCGATTCTGTCTTCATTTTCTTCTCCATCTCCTCTTTTAGCTTCGTCACTATCTCTACCATTTGGGTTTATGTGAATGGTTTTTAAAGTTGTATAACTCCTCCCGTTGTCGGCCTTTTTTCTCTGACCCAAGATCACCAATGCACCGGATGTACGCAACAACCATGCCAGCAACAGCAATTTTAGCCATGGCTGAAAATTAACATCAAAAAGAACAGCATTGGGTTGCAAGCAGAATGTTGGTACTGATACCAGGTTGATCATCTCCTTTGATCCCAAATACCCTGACCACCAAGGACACGAAGAGCACAACACTGATGGGCTCCTCAGCTCCGGGCCCACAGGAGCTGAGGCAAATCTCCTGATCTGTGGGCCCTGGTTGACCCAATTACATGTCTGTGACAATGGAGGGAATATGCTTTCCACAATGACTTGCGACCCTGCCAATGCCACGCCTGCCCCAACTCACACCCTATGGACGTCATCTCTTTTGTCTCACACTGCCCATCATGCGA
This sequence comes from Eutreptiella sp. 'Long Island Sound 2002', assembly GCA_964036045.1. Lineage (NCBI taxonomy): Eukaryota > Euglenozoa > Euglenophyceae > Eutreptiales > Eutreptiaceae > Eutreptiella > Eutreptiella sp. 'Long Island Sound 2002'. The sequence continues at coordinate 2,998,064 of OZ038389.1, read as the reverse complement.
GCACCTGGTCCAGATTTACATTCAGTGCTGGCGCCCGCCCTTCACCACGATAGTATCCCAGTGGTGGTCTGCAACTACACACGTGGGTGAGAGACGCAATTTCGTCAGAGGAGTAGTCCCTACGTCCCTATACGCACAGCTTACAACCTCCCCCACCGGGCGAAGCAAGCCGGCACATTGCCACGATTTCAAGCTTGCCCTGTCCGCCAGAACTCCTTTACTCCTCAGCGCTCTATACCGGACGCTAGAATGGCTTGAAGAACACCCACCTCCAGCCCCCCTCACCCCCCCGACAGGTCCGAACCTGTGGCGACGCCCTTGGTCGTCATACAGCACCTCGCACACCGCCCAGCATCCCCCCCCCCCCCCGCCTACCATCCCCCCTCTCCCCTCCCAGACAAAGTCAAGCGCAAGCCCGCGAAACGCCCCCGCCCCCCCTCGCCAACGGCCCCGGCCAAAGCCCGGAAACGCGCCCGCCAGCACCCCAAGCCCGTCCGCCCCTCCTCACTCGGTAGTTCCGCCTACTTCAAAGCAGAAACAATTTGTTTGGAGTTGGGGGTGAACACATCATCAGGCCTACCAATTGTGTGGACGCTTTGGAGAACATGACATTGCCGCCATGTAGAGTAATGAGACTTCATTTGGTGCCTGTTTGGTTCACAGGATGTTGCAGAGGACTTCTCTCCCTCGTACTGTAACCAGACAAGCGCCGGCGATTCCGATGTCGGGCCCGGCTGCAGCCACGTCTCAGTAATTTGGGATCATTCGGCTGTTCCATGATTTATGGATGATGGCATTGTAGCATTAGTGTTTCTATGCTTATTCTACATGTATTTATGCATTGTTCATATTTACCCATGGGCCCGTGGGCGGAGGTGGAATGCTGCCCCAGTGGCAAGCACTAGAGAAGGAGGAGTTCGACTCGGCCATTTCTCAATGGGGTACTGATGGACTCAACCGAGACGGTACCCTCAAGCACAGCTACCCCGACGACATATGGGTCCTGGTTCCTTTGGGGCATTAGAAATGGAAATGGAACCAGGCCCGGGGTAACTACTCTACCTATGAGCAGGAACTGCTCGTGGGTATGCTAGTGCTATCCTCTCAGTCGCGATTGTTGGGGAGTAACCCAGTGGTTTGGCTGTGTGACCAAGAACCGGTCCGCACTTTCCAGAAGGGACCACCACCTAAGAAGGCTAAGCTCAGATGCTGGTGGACCTACTTGCGCCAGCTACGGCTCTCGGTACATCATATGCAGGGCGTCAAGAACGAATGTGCCGTCTACATCAGCCGCAACAACTTTGAGGACATGATTGATGCCAGGTCTGAGGAGCTAGCCAAGGAGGCGTTCAGCCGTATGGATGTACACCTGGACCTCAACATGACCATGATCAGACCTCTAGATGGACTCCAACAAGTGGAGTACCTGAAAGAGTTTGGGGACATCTACAAAGGCCTGGAGAAGCGTCTGGAACCCGCCCTGGTCAACCAGGAGCGGTGGAAGCGGGACAAGACCTACCTCTGGCATGAGGACCGGATAGTCGTGCCTAGCGACCGTATCCTGGCACTCCTCAAGTGGACCCATGAGTCTAGTGGTCATGTGGGAGCTAACCGTACCCTGAGGCTGTTCAAGCAGTGGTTCCGCTCTACGTGGACGGACAATCAGCTGCGGAAGACCCTCTAGCCCATCGTGGACAAGTGCCCGTGTCGGTCCTGTAAACCTGGGGATATCAGAGACAGGGGTCTCTATTCGACTCTCCCTATCCCGCACTGCGCCAACAGTGTTCTATACGTGGACTACACGGAGATGCCTAAGTTCGGGGGCTATGACTTTGCCCTAGTGGTAACCTGTGGGCTGACCAGCTTTACCAGGGTGTTCCAATGCCTTAAACACATCACCGGCGAGGAGACCATCAAGATACTCCTAGAAGAATGGTTCTGTGTCTATGAGGCACCCAAAGAGATTGACTCTGACGAGGACGTCCGAGTACCCTCCGACACTGGCTGGTACAAGAGAGTCTTGAGGTCCCTCGATGTCCAGGTGTCAACGGGGATTCCCTATACTCATACGAGTAACCCCCTATGTGACCGACAGAGTCGAGCTCTCAAGGAGAACGTGAGGATATAGTGCAAGACTGAGTGCACCAAAGACTGGGTGAGACTACTCCCCGTCATATCCTTGATGATGAACTCCCAACAGAGTTCGGCAACTGGGTATTCGCCCCATGAGCTGTTCATGGGACGCCCGGCGTGGTTCCTACACACTCCCTATCCTCAGGATTCCTATTCCACTGCGGGTAAGTGGGTGAAAGAGCAACCAGACAAGGTGGACAAGGCCAAGGCAATGCTCCAGAGAGTGAGGGAGCACCAGTGGAACAAGAAGAACAAGCACCGGGTGCCAGCCTCCTACCAAGAGGGTGGACTGGGTGCTGGTGCACAACAGTCGGCCTCCTGCCTGGCCACGCTCCAGCACCGATGATCCCTACTTTGGGCCCTACAAGATCCTGTCTCTGGATGGTCACCGTATCACTGTGCGGTGTTGTCCCCGACTAGGGGGGACCCTGGTGTGCGCTGCTCATCGGCTTAAGCGCTACTACCACCCAGAGGACCTCTGTGGGGAAGAATGGGATTTAAACGACGAGGAGGTCGCCGCTCTGGACCTACAGGGCGCTGCCAGCCCAATGGAAGTTGAAGGAGAACTCCCCGACATGAATGCCAAGGAGATGGGCAAGGAAGGCTTCTACGTGGTGAAGTGGGTTATCCGACACCGGTATCGCCAAGGGTGGCATTTCCTCACCCTCTGGGAAGGGTTTTGAATTGAAGAAGCTACCTGGGAACCCTTTTCTGCCTTTGTGCTTCCTGAGGGACGCCTGAATTCTGTTCTGGTAGACTACTTGTCCCGGAACAACCTAGGAGAGTTTCTGAGGCTCGCTGAAACGCTTGCCTCTCAGAAGAAGCCTAGGGACTGAACCCTTCCTATACCTGCATATGTGTGTGTGAGTGTGCTGAACCTGACGACCTATGAGCAAGCTGCAGAAATGGTGTCCTAATTATACCCAAGTCTGCACCCTTGCTGAACCCGGCGGATGTCTTTACACGGTGCCACGGGGTACACCACGGGTCTCTCCGCCCCCAGGTGCCCCATTTTTGTGCTGGCACCGGACTTCCTTGGGAAAATTCCCAACGCTAACGCCAAGGTATTGTTTTTCCTACCTACCTGCCTACTACAGCGGAGGGTTGGCCAAAAGCTATGAGGCATGAAAACGCCTGTTTGCTACACGGCCAAAACCTAGACTACCACTGCCACTGCCCACCAAAACCCTGATAAAATTTCAGGAAACAGGCGGGACAGTGACACACACACTACAGGTCCTACACTCACTACAGTGGCACCAGCCTTCGAAGGATGAGCGAGCTCGTGGCTGAAGCCCTCACCGAGGCTTACCACTCCTACACTCACACGCTACTTGGCGTTATTGAAGAACATGTCACAGCCCCTAGTGGCCTACCTGTGAAAGCACAAGAGAACATAGCGCTACTAAGCGGCTGTGGCCTAACAGGGACGCCACTACGCGTTTCCCTGTCAGGGCTTGGAGGGAAGGAGTGCTCTGTTTGCGTGCACAGCGTGTATGTCGAAGATGTCGGACTGTCCTCGCCCTCACGGCCGAGGTACAGTTTGTTGATCGTGTGATCAGCGCCCGTTTTAGCGTGGGCAGAAAAATCTAAAGTCGCCGAAGGCAACTGCTGCTGCACCAATTCACCCTTACCTACCCACCTGTAAAGCAGAGGCTGATGAACTGGGTTTGAGCCTGAGGAACCAAGCCAGCCTCCACGTAGTATACGCTTCTTAGGCTGACCTATAATACGCTGTTCCCAAACCCAGTTGCAAGCAAGCAAGCTTAAGAAACCCCACGCGTTCTCTTATAGAATGTGGGGTGGAGCCCCTGGGTAACCTAAACAAGGGTTGTACCGTGCGCAACACGCCTGGCCTACCCTTCAATGCGCCATATGCATGCACGGGTATGCACAAATCTTGCAATCTTCTATTTTAACCCTTTCTTTCCCAACAATCCATACCACCCTCGTTCACGAACTGAACCAGGGGGTGGCCCCTCCTGGGCTTACTCACCCTACCGACCGCTGGAGAGCGAGAGCAAGTGTGCGAAGAAAACGAAACACAAGCGAAGCAAGCATGTGTATGTCCTAATCTCACCTCCAATCATTGTGCAATCTTCTAATCAATCCCTCTACTCTATGTTTGCGCTGCAACACGGCAAAATCTCGGAAACACGAGACAAGCAATGTGCATGCTGCATACAAAGCAAAGGCAAACCTGTATGTTTATACCTCTTTCTTTGAATTCAGATTAAATTTTTCGAATTGTTCATTCTTGATTTCTTCTAGAAGCATGCGTGGAGTCTCTACGTTTATTATTTATTGTGTGTCTCGTCATTTCCTTATTATTACGTGACATACTGTTATAATCCTATTTTTTCTGTCTTTTCCGGCGCCCAAATAGGATGCGCTCCGGCGCGCCGCTTTTCTCTGCGTGTAAATCCAGGAATTGAAAAATTCCTGTGATGAAATAAAATTTCGCAAAAATGTGCATTTCATGCACATGGAGATTCTGGACAGGTGTGTACCCTCAGAAAAATTCTAGGCCATCATTTGACGGATTTTGGTGTTTGCGTCGATCGTTGCGTGTTTGTCAGTCCCCCAACCCTTCGTCCCTTCTCTGCAGATATCCTGAGGCGCAAACAGTGGAGTAGGCCGCGTTCTGACAGAAAAACTGACTCGTGGACCACTGTCCAGAATCCAAGACACCCATGAGGCAAAATATTTTTCAATGCCCCCCCTCGCACTAAGGACAGATCAGGTCAGACAGCAGGTTCAACGAGAGCCCAGACAGCGTGCCCTGGTCGTATCCTGCGTTGCGTTTCGTGTATTGTACTGCGTTTTGCTATTTGGAGGGAGATTTGTATGCACACATGAATTGGCATGCCCATTCTAACCTCCTACCAGACTACAGCTGCCCCAGCGACGCCAATGAGCGCAGTGGGAGCTGTAGGTGTCTTTTATGACTAAGCAAAAACTGGCGACTGCCCTGACACAGCGCCTTCTTTCCAAAGTTAGGGACGTTATAGGAAATTTTAAAAAGATGTTGAAGCCATGGGGAGGTCAAGAAAAATTCCCTTTTTCCTTTAAAATGCGACAGTCATAGCCACCACAGCACAAGGGGGAGGTAAGAAAAAGTGCATTCCCTGCCAAAAGGTTAGCTTTAGTTGTTATAGAGAGGCGTGAAGGCATAACACAGTTTTATCCTAGTATTGGCCTAACCAAAAGGGGTGACAAGACATTTGGACCTATAAAACCAAGCATTGAACTATGGATGTTCTGTGGACCTCTGACCCCCCTACTGATTGGACATATACACCATGTCCTGGACTGACTGAGGCGCTGACATTGATCTAGAGCCTATACATTTTTCTATATTTTCTCATAATTGCTTAGCTATCCTAGTGGTCTGCACCCTAGGGGGCTGTGGCACCTCTTTTGAGAGGTCTTGGGTTCAATTCCCAGTCAGCCTAGCTAAGTAGGAAGATCCCATGTGACATGGCAGTGACCTCAGCGCCACAAGCCATGCCACCTCAGCACCTATGGGACCCAAAACAAAGAGTTCTGGATGGCACTATAAAAGAGAAGATGCCCATGTGGGCAGTTTTCCCATGATTGCAGGATATTTTCTAACTATCTTTTCTTAAATCTGTAGTCATTGTGAGTTTCCATTGTTGCTACACTATCTCCTTTGACTGCAGCCCTTCATGTTGTGGATTTGATCCTGTGGTCCCTTGCTGGCACTGTGGGTACTTATATTTCTGGTTGATTTCATCAGAACACATTTATTTGGCAAACCTGAACTACATCAAGAAGCAGCAGGAGCAAGCAGAGGCACAAATAAAACAATATCATCAAAGCAATCAACAGTGAAAGCCTGTTCTAACTTTCTGACTGAGATGGTTCTTTACTCACTTTGCAGACACGTTCACACCAGAAAGGAGTCATGACAGCCATCAATAATGGTCCGTTGGGACTGACTGCGATGGTTCTTGACACACCTTTCCCATACATTCATGCATAAAAGGTGTCATGATAGCCATCAATAATGGTCCGCTGGCGACTAACTGAGATGGTTCTTCACCCGTTTTGCAGATGTACATTGCGCTTACAGAATGATACACGCAAGCACCCGGAGGGAAACCACCAGGGCACCCTTGATTCAGAGCACTGCTGTCAATTGGCAGGCTCGTCGCATTGGTAAAATAGACAAGTAGGTCAGGGGATAGTAAAGTGACTATAACGCAGACCGCGGCCAGCAGGAGAAAAGTTTTCCTTTGCCCTGTAGTTGGCTGATCACCAGGTACTTAAGGGGGAATAAGCTCTGCTTGTATCCGGATGCTGGTTCAGTATCGTTGTGCTGTATGTCCTCCGCTGTAAAGTGTCTTTGGGCGTTGCCTTTGCTCTGATTTTTCTTTCCGACAGTGGTAACCTTCTCGTCAGAAGTGAATCCACTGAGGACTAATGATGTCGTTGATGGTAGGCAGGGAAGGCTTGGAATTAGGGTTGTGACTGATTTTGCCGGCCTGTATTGTTCTCTCTCTAGGAAGCTAAGATGCTACTTGGAGCTCCCCCTGGGGGGGGGATCTCTCACCATGCGCTGGAGTTAAGAGAGTTTTCAGGTAAGAGGTCTTTTGTTCTGTCCTTCATTGTGTACTTGCGTACTAATCTTTAAATAGGGTCTTCTGGAGGTACCCCTGTTTTGCTCTAACAGCTTTGCATGCCAAGTGTCTTGTCTTGCCCATATCCGATTGCTAGCATTGAGAACCTTTGTATTTGAACAGCAGTTTCTCTGTTGCTTTGTTGGGATTCACAGTTTGGCACAAGGGTTGTTGGGGGCTGATTCTCTGGTATGTTGAGGGCTTCAGGGTCACTCACCTTGACGTGCAAATTGCAACGCTGAGAGGAAGAGCACCAGATGCTGGTGCCACTGTGCCTGACTACATGCAGGCACCCTCTCCTCCAACCACACCTGATGGTATAAGGGATGGAGTAGGAAAATGGCCTTATTTGCGATTTTCAGAAGTTACTGCCAGTGTGTACAGGAACAGAAATCCTGTGCCCTTGTTTTGTTACCTGTCCTGCTATCTTTGCATAGCTGTACCAACTCTGCTGTTTCAAAAGAACATTTTATGTCTGTGTTGCATGTCCGGTTAGACATTGCTGTACAATATCACAGTGTCAGGACCCAAAGTGACTTCAGCAATCCAGAATGGAACAGGTATTGTGTCCTGCCCGCTGGAATTATTTCAGCCCGTTCAAAGCAGGTGATAAATTGTGCCTTGAGTCCTGTCAACTTTGGCAGATTCCTCTGCCATGGTTAATGCATTGTTGTAGCACCCCCTGAGACACCCCACCTACAGTGTCGCGTCTGGGGGGGAGTAAGAAAAACGTCTTTTTCCTTGGGTGCTACAATGACAGATGTGTTACAGTACGAGATTCCTGTTACCATCCTGCCGTGTCTGTTTCTTTACTTTCCAGATGCGTCGATAGGGCACCGCTTTCGGCTATCGCAGCCGTTACTATCTGTTGTACATGCGTAACTGGAATTTTTGCAGAATTCAGATTTTGATCTCCAGTTTGTGCAATTCTTTAAGAATGGATTGGATTCAGTCAGTTTAGGTTTATCTTGGGATCATCCGTATGAGGAATCATGTAGGTAAAGCTCACTGCCATGCCGACGAGGTATCAGAATGAGTAGAACATATGTGAACGACGGCATGGCGCTCAAGGGATCATTTGCCTTAATGAGAAAGGCTGACGGACATTCATTTGCAAGAAGTTGTTTTTGTATTTGTCGTGTACATGCATACGTCTTTGTTTATATGATTTTTGCTTACTTGCTATTGATCAATCGTCATTCACTCACATGGCATGTGGCCATGTTCATTCATGCAAGCTCGTTGATTGGTGTCTTCTCGACCTTCATGCATATCATCATGATTAAATACAATGTTCCACACATACGTGCGTCCATGTGTTGAATTATTTAGTTGAGTGAAGCTTTGTGCGAAGCATATATGTTTGATCCTCCATGTGCATTATCATTGGTTCATTTGTTTCTCCTTTGTGTGCTTATACGCATGTAGTCCGTGGTGATTCCGGGCCATGCCTGGATGGGCCCGGGGGCACATGAGGCACGGGGGCGTCCTTTGTATATCGAGAGGTTCAACCAGGTTCGGCATAGAGAATAAAGATGCACTTATGCCGTACTGAGGAGTGCATTGCCTCAATCTTGTTTTGCTTTTGCTTTGTTTTGCTTCTTGTGTGTTTAGTTAAATATGATGGTTTATCATTACTACAATGAAAACCAAGGAAACAAAGAGTGTATGGCGTTGGACCCTATGAAAAATAAGTTGAGAGTAAGGCGATTGCAACGCCACCTTCCTTATTCTCTTTCCTCGCAGTGGCGCGGAGATATGGTCCTTCAAAGTGGTCCCACGATTCACTTTTGTTTCCCTTATATCTCCAAGTCAAATGGGTGGGAGATAAAAGGGAAACCTGGTTCGGGCATAGGGGAAGGAGTATGACCACTCGAAGTTGACCAAATCCAGTGCGGCGATGTCGAAGTCGAAAATCCGATTCTGAATGTCTGAAAAAATCGGATTAATTTTGCGAGTGTATAACATGAAAATTGCTGAAGCAACGAGCCCTTTTCTGATGAAAGTTGACCCTTCATCGGGGTTTCCGCTAAAATATCTGGAAATAACAGTTAACCTATCGGTTACCGCAAAATCGCGAGCCAACTGCCAGTCGCCGATACATTGACAATCAGAACGGGTAGCTGAAAAATTACGGAAACATTATGATAAAAAAACCCTGTTGATTCCTGATATTTTGATATATAAATCTCCGCCGGCGGCGTCTCGGTATTGAATATGGCCGCTCATAGCTGGAATGGCCAAGCCTATCCCATTATCCCATCAGGTTAGGTCAGGTGGATGGGAGAGTGTGATATCAGCCAATGGCGGCTTGCCGGCCCATAAATACACACCCCAAGTGACCCAAAGATGGCCACGGGGGTCCGAACCGGCTTCACCCCCCTTCTCAGAGCGTTGTATCCGCTCGGAAGTCATTGAAGAGAGGACGGGAGGACCCCAATGGGCTCCAACCCCCCCCCCAATGTCCCAAGGACACATGGAGGCCCCACATACGGCGTAGGCGTCCCCCATGCCCCACGGGAGGGGTGAGGACACTCATAATTGGTGCCCTCCGCCATATCCGGTCTCCTCTTGATCTACAACATGGACCAAGGGGATCAAAGATAGAGAAACGTCGTCGATCGATCTAAATACGTATACCACAATGAAATATATACGTGGAGACCGAGTGAAGAGGGTATATGGCCAATCAAGGCCCAAAAATCTCCGGATTAACGCCCTCACCCATCTCCCAAGCACAGAAACAAACAAAAATGCCAAGGTGGATCCATCACGGTGCTGCTGCAGGCACCAAATGGACCAACACGTCCTTGACATCCAAAGAAATGTTCTTTTTCCTTAGATATTCCATCCAGACCGTAGTATACCTTGGATCAAAACTGCTCGGAGGCTCCCACGAATCTCTGGATGCGGCAAATCCCTTCCAACGGACTTTATATAGCCTCCCCCCAGGCGTCCCCGGGTCTGGCTTGTCCATCAGGATCTTCTTGGCGGTAAAATCGTCGTCCTCACCCTCGTCATCAGAGTCCAGATCTCCGGCTGTGAACTCGAAGGTGACGGGACGTCCGCTGGGGTCTGGTGCTCGGGGACGAAGCCGGGTATGGTCGCGGTCCAGGATCTTGTTGTCCCCCACACGCACCGCATACACATCCTGCCCGACCTTCCGAACAATTACCCCTGGCACATACCAAGACGCCTGCCGATGCCTGGACAGGACATCTTTGTGGTGCCGCTCCACCCATACGGTGTCTCTGAGAGCATATTTCTGGACTTTTCCCTGCTTGAGGTACTTGGCCCTCTTCTCATGCTCGTCCTGAAGCGCTTTGCACACCTTGGCCGCCGTGTCGTCCACCTCAGCCATCATAGCACTCGCATCCCGGGCCACTTTGCCATGGTTCAACCACGGGAGAGTGCGTGACACTCGATCCCGTAGGAACAGGATACGATGGGGCGACAGTCCAGTGGGCCCCGGAAGGTCGTGGTACGCCTGGAGTACTCTCCACAGCGAATTGTACCAATTCCGGCCCGGTTCGTCAATGTGCAGCTGGCGGAACTTTTCGAACATCTGCCGCCCGGCCACCTCAGCCCGACCATTCGACCGGCTGTGGTACGCCACGGTCTTGGCGTGCCGAATCCCCATGTGCTTGCACATCGTCTTGAACCACGTCCCCACAAATTGACTGCCCCGATCGCTGCAGATGAAAGCTGGGACATCAAAAATCGTCAGCCAATGCCTGATCATGGCGTTGGCGACGGTCTTGGCCTGCAGACCCACTCCATGCTTGTCCTTCTTGTCCTTCTTCTTGGACTTCTTGCCAGGCACCACCACGATATACCCACTGTGCCTATCCACCGCCAGGATGACACAATCGTAGGTCTCCCCTTCCACGGTGACTTCAGGCATGGCGAATACATCCATGGCGACGGACCGCATAGGGGCCTCCGGTATAGCCGTATACACCGGGTTACCCGCTGTGGAATGGTTGGGGCTTTTCGTGGCCCGACACACGGCGCAGTCGTTGCAATACTTGTCCAGGATGGCGTAGTACCCCGGTGGGAACTTGAAGCGCCACTCCAGGTCCTGCTGCATCTTGTCCCGGCCCGGATGCATGAGCTGGGCGTTATGCCAGTGATCAATGAGCTCCTCCATTCGGTTCTCAGGAACCAAGAGCTTGTCCTTGAGGAATAATTTATCCCCATCCTCCGTCAAGCCCTCAGGCCATTCGTCGTTCGACGGGGCGCTCACGGCATTCCAATACCTGCTCCAGTGCTCGGATGCCGCATAGTCATCCGACCAGTCCTCTGTCAGCACCGACCTGACTAGCTCTGCGGGGGCCACCATCCACTGCTCGAGGGTTTCCTCTCGAATAGCTTGGACTCGGGCGCCCCGGAACTTGGCCAGGTCTATACGGGTTGCCATCACCACAAAGCACTTGACCCCCTCCTGCTCCATGGCCTTCTTCATTTCGATGATGCGCTTGGCCTCCTCGGTCTCCTCAGCGTCCCCATGGCTGGATATGTCCATCCATGCCTGGCCCGCGGGGTAGGCCCATCGACTGAGGCAATCCGCCACAGTGTTGTCCTTCCCCGGGACGTATACGACGCTGAGGTCTAACTTGGCGAACGTCTCGTGCCATCGGGCCCTCCTTGCCGCCGGTCCCGAGGGGGTGTCAACATGCTCCTTGTGCCAGCTCTGTAGGGACTGGGGGTCCGTGCACACCACCACCGGCTGCAATCCGATGTAGCCCGACCACTTCCTGAGCGCACATACAATGGCGTATGTCTCCTTCTCCCTCGCGGTCCATGTTCGGCGTTGGCCCTCGGCCAGGATCCTGCTCCAAAACGCCACGGGAACATGAGTCCCGTCGTCCCGGACCTGCTCGAGGACTGCCCCTACGGCATAGTCCGAGGCGTCCGTGCGCAGCACGAATCCCTTGTCCGGGTCCACCAGGAACAGCCCCAACTGCCCCAGGAGCTGCTCCTTCAGGTGGTTGAACGCATCCTCAGCCTCAGGGGTCCAGGCAAGCTTCTTCTTGCTCCCCTTCCGGCCATCAAACTTGCCCACCTGCAGCATCTTGTGCAGCGGCCCCGATAGCTCTGCATACATCCGGACATAGCCGGAATAGTAGTTGCAGAAGCCCATGAAGGATCGGAGTTCGCTGATGGTCTGGGGCTTCTCCCAGTGGTGCAGGGACGCCAGCTTCCCAGGCATGGGACGGCGTTGCCCATGACCAACCACATGACCCGCAAACTCCACTTCCCTCACGAAGAGTGAGGCTTTTGTTGGCTTGTACACCATGTTGTGCTTGTCCAACTCGTTGAGCACTCGGCGCAGATCCTTCTCATGCGCGTCGATCAGCTCGTCCTCAGTCATGTCCTCCGTGCCGGACCCGATGATGATGTCGTCCACGAACGGGTCGGCACAGTCCCGGACTGGACCGAGTAGGTCCTCCATCATGCGCTGGAAAGCGGCATTGCCGTTCTTGGCGCCCATTGGCACCACTTTCCACTGCATGGGCCCCAGCGGCGTGGACATCGCCGTGCAGGGCCTGGAGTCCGGGTGTAGCGGCATCTGGTGATAGCCATGTTTCAGGTCTAACACCGTAAAGATCCGCTTTTTCTGTTGTTTCTGGAGGATGGTGTCGATCAGCGGTAACGAGTACGAGTCGTGCTCGGTCTGCTCGTTCAACCCTCTGTAATCCACCACCAACCTCCACTCGCCCTTCTCCTTCTTGGGCACAATGAAGGCTGGGCTGGCCCACTCACTGTTGGAGGGTTCGATCCAGCCCCGCTCAATGAATTCGGCCAATAGCTTCTTCATGGCCGCCGCCCGATCGCCCTGAAGTTGGTACTCCCGGTGACGATAGATCTTGGGGTTCGGCTTCAGCTTGATCCTTGCTGTGCCAAACCTCCCACGATCCGGAGGGTTCTTGTTGGCGACGCCACTGAATAGCCGCGGATAGGCCGCAATCAGCCTCTCCTTCAGCGCGGCGACCTTCGGGTTCTCCTGGGCCTCCTCAGCCGCTTGCTTCGGTATCGATACAACCGACCGCACCGCGGTATAGGCCTCTTCTGGGTCCGAGTCCGACTTCTCCTCGTCCGATATGCCGTCTTCATCGACGTGGGGCGCGCTTCCCACCGATAATCTTCGGAAATTTGCGGCATCGGCCGGGCTCTTGTCGCTACCGGTTCCCATTCTTGGAAAACCCCACGTTGGTGGGTCCGACCCAACCGGACCATCATATTGGTCCGCGATGTGATCCATGACCCTCGCCACGAACTCATCCTTCTCGTACTTGCCGGTGACCAACATCTTGTCATCCCAACAATGGGGAGATGTGACCGCGGCTCGCTCCTTCCTGGCTGCCACGCGATCATGCATCCCCATCCGCATGTATTTGACGACATGGTCGATCTCAGCGTGGGACAGGATGTCAATACCATCCATTGGCTGGTCCGCCCCCGACTTGGGCTCAAACATCACCCGCATGGGCACCGCCTCAACCCTACGGACGAATACCTCATCACCAGTGGGCTGGGCATGCGCCCCGTCAACCAGGAAAGCCTTGGTACCCCATGCTTGACCCGGGGAGGGCATTGATGAGCCCTTGGGGTCGATGAACAACCTCTCCTCTGGCCCAAATGACATCTCGTTCAGGGTGATGGAGTCCAGCGTCGACTTGAGACCCTCCAGCGGACATGGGCTGGATCCTATGCCGGTAATGACCAGGACCCTCCTCGCCCTATCCGCGATGATCTTCTCCACCGTACGTCTGGTGTCCTCCAGGGAGCCATGCCAATACATGGGCCCCCACTCCTTCAAACCCCAATGCCGGTGCCAGGCTGAGTCTCCTCGATGCCAATACCGCCTACACTTCCTCAGAAGTGGGGCATCCCGGGAAGCGAAGACGTCCGTCTCGGGCGCTTCGGCTCCCAGCGTCTGAATCATCCTGGCATACACCTGCGGCGCCATTCCATACTCCGTGAGCTGAGCTCCGCGGTCTCCTCTGGACTTGGCACCCACAGCTTGCACCGCTTGGACGATCCGATCCTCTTCCTCAGCATTCCATTGGGATGATCCGCATGCATAGTCCGTGGACAGCCATGTAAGGCATTCATCATCCTCCCGGACCAGAGTTGCACGATGGGGAAGGACTCCAATGGCGTTTCCCACCATGAAGTCATACCCCATGATCATATCCCAATCTGTAATGCCGGCCACATAGAAGTTCCCGGATAGAGTGCTTCTCTTCGCCAAGTCAGGGCGGTTCAAGCGCTCATGCTCCCAGAATTCCATACTGATAGTGGCCTCATCGGTGCCACCACCCATAATCTCTCCATTGGCCACCTTCAGGCGTACCGGTCTACGGCTGGGCTGCAGGGATTCCTCCTTGAACAACCCTCTCCGGACCAGGCTCACCTGGGCACCCGTATCCACCAACACATCCACCACCAACTCCTCTTGTCCGCACCGTACACGCACCTTCAAGTGCAACTGCCGCTCGTCACCATGCGGTGTATGGACGACTCTCACGGCATGCAACTCTAGCACATCCGGATGCATCAGGACTTCGAGGGTATGTTCACGGATGGTGTAGATCCTGGGCTGGTCTTGCCCGTCCACGGGGCTCTCCGTGGTCGCTCCTTCTTTCTTGCCACGTCCCTTGCCCACATACACTTCCCTTGGCAGGGCGCTCCAGGGGTTGGGAGTGACGAAACTCAGTGGTTTTGGCTCTTCTGGAGCCTTCTTCGGCACCCGATGTGCCTTCGCTTTCTCTAAGATTCCACTGATTTTCGGAGGAGAGGCCTCCGGGGTCCCACTCCCGTGGGGGCTCCTCTAGACGTGGCCTGCCGCAGCTCCCTCCTGCTGCGATCCGCTCAGACTTTGTCCCCCACGTTGCTGGGCTTTGAGTTCCTCCAACGTCCTCAACATGTCCTCAGCCACCTCCTCGATCGACCTCACGCGTCGGTCTGGGCCGGGTCCTCCACCATAGCCTTTTCCTCCGCCTTTCCCTTGGCCCTTTCCTTGGCCTTTTCCACCGTCTCCGCCCTTTGCCTTCCAATCGGCAATTCGTTGCTCCTTGGGCTTCTTGTCGGGATGGGCGGCGAAGTAGGTCTTCTTGTCTTCCTCATATACCTTGCAATGCCGGTGGTCATGTGCATGGTTGTTCCCCTTGCCGTAGCAGACCCAGCAACCGTCGTGCTGTGATCTGCACTCGCGGAACGAGAGCGGCGGGTTCCCGATCCTCCGCGGTTCCTTGCGGCCTTTGGTCCTTGGGTCCAGGCGGTTCCACCTGGACCTGTCCTGCCCATGCTCCTTCATATTGTGCGCTACGAACGCGAAGAAGTGGGCTTCTTCATGATCGTCTCGGGTGGTCGCGGTCCAGAGATCTTGGCCGCGTCCACTCCCTTCCTCCGCGGTGCCGACCGTGTCCCCCTGGACCTCTCGGTGTTGGCGATCTTCCCGATGACCTCGATGTCCATGGCCCTGTCGATCCTGCACGTGAGCCTCGTTCTTGGCGGTGAGCTTCAGCTCCACCGTGATGTACTTCACGATCTCGTCCAGGCTCATGCGGGCGAAGATGACCTGCATCCTCAGCGGCTCCCCGCGCCTCCACTCCGCGTTGTTGAGGCGCATCAGCCTTTGCCCCATGGTGTCGCCGAATACCTCCACGTAGACGGCGTTCTTCAACCCCAACATTCGGCTGGGCTCGCCGAGGTTTCGCCGGAAAAACTCCATTATTCCGGCATGGGTGTCCTCCGATGCCATGATCTGTACGGCCATGCGCTTCTTTGCTCTCTTCTTCTCCTCATCCTCCACGCTTCTCTTCCAGTGGCCGGGGAGGACGTCCTTCAGCAGGTGTCGGATCTCGCTGGACTCGTTCCAGTCCTCCACCAGCTTGAGGCTTCTTCGGTACTTGCGGATGTACCGGTTCCATTCTCGGACCCTCAGCTCCCCGCGCTCCAGCGGCAGCGGAATGGACCACAAATCCTCCAACTTCTGGTTGGGGGCGTCCACTCGCTCCTCGTCCTCCAGCCACTGGAGGCAGGCCTGCTCCGTCTGGATCAATCCCTCGCGGATCCGATCCCTGAGCTCCTCCTTCAGGTCCTGCGCCAGCCTGTGTGGGAATGTCCGACATACCCACTTGTCCCTTGGCGCTCCCTTCATCTCGCCGACGACCTCCTCGGCGAAGTCCTCCCAATCCAGGATGAAGTCATCCAGGTTGGAGGGGTTGCCATCGTAGTAGGCGATTTTGATTCCCCTGAGGTCGTCAATCCTGATGGCGTCTCCAACATCCGCAGCCACCACTCCACCGAGACGGATACCACCTGTGGCCGGGGGGTGTGAGTACACTCCCCGTACATCCCTCTCCTCCATGGAGTGCGGTCCAGTTAGGCCTGAACCCATGGGGTTTGGGATGCGGGAAGGACTTGCTCCACCGGCTGTCCATATCCCCGTAGTGGGGTCCTTCACCCACAGGTTTCCGCCTGGATGGCCTCGACCATGTCCGTCGGCCCTTCCCATGGTTCGCCCCTGCATGGTCTGGATCTCTTCTTCCGCATAAACTGCATGGGCAGTTGTAGCGGTCAAGGGATCCTGGGCGGCATGGGACATCTGTACCGTCAGGCTCCTCGGGTCCGTGGTTGCGTGCTCTTCCCGCATGGACTCAGCCGGTGCCGTATGCTCCCCGAGCATTATGGATTCGCTGAACATGGGAACAAACGGCAGCGCACCTGGGTCAACACGCGGAGGCGCGTAAGGTGCCTCTGCAGGGCCGCCCATGGGTCTCTCCATGGTGTTCCTGAGGGTCTTAACCCGCTCCACCAGCTCTGCCGTTGCCGGCCTTGCCGGGAGCTCCGGACCCGAGGCGAGGGGTTGTAACTCCTCTAGCCTTTTCAGGCGTCCCGACATGTCCTCCACCAGGTGGAGGAGGCTGTCCACCACTTGCTGCTGCTTCTGCAGGGCCATCTCCAGGTTCTCCCGGTATCGGTCCTGCTCCGCTCGCAGCTCCGCCATGTCTCTCTCCGCCTCCGACTGGTCATCCAGGATACCCGCGATGTCCTCCTCTAGGCTGTCCTTCTGGTTGTCCATGCGGTCAAGGTGCTGCACGATGGCGTCCATCCCCATCTTTGGGTACTTGCCGATGAGGAAGGATACGTGCTCGCAGTGGCACTCAACGTGCCTTCCACCTGATGCGGCGCATCCCGCGGTTCCCGGCGCCTCGGACTCCTCCGCCATGGGTGTGTCGCCCATGTTATCCATCTTTGGCTCCGTGTGCCGGGCCACAGGCGCCGTTCTGGCTCTAGTAGGCCCCTCCAACGCCTCGGCGTCATGCTCCAGGCTGGGTTCGGGGGCCGTGTGCGCCCTTGTGGGCGATCTGGCCATCTCCTCCGACTCCGAAGGGAAAGCGGTCCGATAGCCATCGGAATGCCCCTCGGAATCTGCAGCTGACCACAGCCTGACCGGGCTCGGATCCGTCTCCATCGCCCTGGCTTCCGCCGCGGGTTTTGGGGACCCGCGCTTCCGGTAGCGCCGCGCCCTGCCGTTGCTGCCAGTCTCCTCCAACTCCTCCGCAGCGGAACGGAGATTGCACGCCTTGCGGCATTGCCCTTCACACATGGAGGCCAGGTCCTCCATGTCTAGCCCATGTCCTACAAGGGCTCTCCGTCCTGAGCGTCTTCGCTCTTCTCGGGCTTCCAAGTCCGGCGTCGACTCCACGGACTCTACGATCTGCACCCGGGGCGTCCTTGGGCAGGGCTCATGAGGGCCCAAGTCCCCGGTGCGGCGGTAGGGGGCAGGTAGGCCTCTGCTACCATAAAGAAGGTCCCTACTAGGACCGGCCCCTGCTGTACCCCTTCCACCATTTCCTGTCACTCCTATGGTCTTGCTTCTCACCAGGTTCTGCATGATCTTGCCCTATCCTGCACAATTTCCCACAAAAAATATTAAAATATGGCTCCTTCACACAAATCCTGATCCCTTGCAATAACCAACTCCCAAGTACAATAGTCCAAATCCAAATAATCCACACTGAGGGCTTCCAAGGGTGTTTGAGGTCCCGCGTTGACACTCAACAACTTCTTTCAACACGCCGGTCGTCTCACGGTGCACACGGAGACACGGGCGTTGGGCATATACATGGAATTGCACCAATAGAATAATGGAAAAGCCCTGAAATTGGCATATGAACACAAATCAAGCGAAATTGGGGAAAGATGGAAACATACACAATCACAGCCATAGACCCCTCATTCCCTGGACTCAGGACCTTCCCTTGACTCGCCAACATGATGCCCTGAACCAAGTCAAATAAGATGACTAAATGCCATGTGCCAAAAATCACTACACAACCCCAAAAATGTGTTCACTCCCAAGCCTCTAAATCCTAGCCCAATAGGGGAGGTGGCGTGTCACGGCCTAGAGTGGCACTCAGGACCATGCCCTACCCTGACATAACCTTAGTTGGACTTGGAGTCGATTGGGCTTGGAGAATTGCCCTATGAAGATGACCTCACAACATAGCAAAATTAGGCAAATCACACCATAGTGCCCAAAATTCAATTATATACTCAAAAATGCATACGGCAAATGTTCAAATGCTCCATGCATGTGTCAATCCGGAAAGTAATATACAAGGGTGCTATAGACCAAATGTCCATGCCCAAGAATATCCCAACATTGGCTCCCAAACCCCTCCGGATATATACATGCCATGCTTCACAAGTCAACTCACGAATTTGAGACCTAATTTTGTGAAGCCTCGTGTGCCACGCCAAGGTGACCACGTGATCCGGCATATGGTGAGGTGCAACACCGAAGCATATGCCAACATCTAAGCAACATACCATAGTTCACGGATCTCTCGGCACTTTACTGTTAGCCGACCAGTTGAGCACATAAAATACAAAAATTAGCAGAAAATGAGGTCAAAAACATGAAAATATGTCCAAATTCAAAGTAATCATGATAGTATATCTCTTTGCTCGCCCATGCTATCCACATATGGTTCAATATACTGTCGATTGGAACCATTTGCGAACAATTCCCCCACTTGGATCCCCAATCGGGCGCATGGAGATACCTTCGAACCCTATATCTTCATGCCCCATGAAAATGGGAGAGCGCTCATGGATCGCTCCTTAAAGCTTACCATGAGCAATACATATGCGGTAGACTTGGTCTAGCGCTTTGGATGCCACCCTTGGGACATGGACAAAGCCCTTGTCACGTATGACTCTCCATCTCTTCGTCCACACGGAGATATATGACATGAGCGCAAGCATATCAAGGCTATACTATCAATATCATACATAACCCTTAAAAATGGCTCCCACCATGGTATGCCATGCCCCTCCATGGTCATATCTTCAAGTTAAATGGACGTAGGAACCTAAGGAAAGATGCTATGCAACCGCAACACTCATGCTCTTCACTCGACAGTCATGATACAATGTTCGGACGAATGGTCAACAAGTTATAAGCAACTTTCTACCATGTTGACCATGATCCTATGCTACAACGAGTATTTGTGATGACCTAAGGCGTTGGACCCTATGAAAAATAAGTTGAGAGTAAGGCGATTGCAACGCCACCTTCCTTATTCTCTTTCCTCGCAGTGGCGCGGAGATATGGTCCTTCAAAGTGGTCCCACGATTCACTTTTGTTTCCCTTATATCTCCAAGTCAAATGGGTGGGAGATACAAGGGAAACCTGATTCGGGCATAGGGGAAGGAGTATGACCTCTAGAAGTTGACCAAATCCAGTGCGGCGATGTCGAAGTCGAAAATCCGATTCTGAATGTCTGAAAAAATCGGATTAATTTTGCGAGTGTATAACATGAAAATTGGTGAAGCAACGAACCCTTTTCTGATGAAAGTTGACCCTTCATCGGGGTTTCCGCTAAAATATCTGGAAATAACAGTTAACCAATCGGTTACCGCAAAATCGCGAGCCAACTGCCAGTCGCCGATACATTGACAATAAGAACGGGTAGCTGAAAAATTACGGAAACATTATGATAAAAAAACCCGGTTGATTCCTGATATTTTGATATATAAATCTCCGCCGGCGGCGTCTCGGTATTGAATATGGCCGCTCATAGCTGGAATGGCCAAGCCTATCCCATTATCCCATCAGGTTAGGTCAGGTGGATGGGAGAGTGTGATATCAGCCAATGGCGGCTTGCCGGCCCATAGATACACACCCCAAGTGACCCAAAGATGGCCACGGGGGTCCGAACCGGCTTCAGTTTGCATGCGTTACACACACACAAACACATACACAAACACAACCAAAACTCATTTGGGGAATGCTTTATGTAATTGAAACGAAAACGGAGTCAATAGTCATTTGCTTTTCTTCGCCTAACAATGCGCGAGGAGAGATATTCCCCAACCAAATCCCTTGAGAGAGATTGACCTATCCACCATGAGAGAAGGCATGCATGGTGAGAGAGGTTCCCCTAGCCTTCACCGAAGAGAGCATGCATGCACTTGGACAGAGAGTGGCGAAAGCTCAACCAATGATGACTCCCAAGCCACGGGCACTTGAAAAAAAGTGAAAGAGCCCAAGAGTCTCAAAGGATCAAAGACAACGGTCACATGGCATTAAATGCTCAATTTACCTCTTGAGGAGTATGATGTATTGGGAGAGAGCGGGAGAGTGAGGGAAAGCACCAAATCCACCTTGGGGAGAGGAGACACTATATGTTCACCTTGACCATGGAATCGTGGGCACCACCAAGTTTGAGTCACACCATGAATGAACCATGCATGAATGACAAATGCAATGTCAACTCTTAGAATGAATGCATGAGACCTCAAAACCAAATGTGGTGTGGCACCCCAAAGGAATCCAATTGCAAGGCAACAACCAATGTATCCCACGAACAGCGGTGCGCCTACCTCAGCCACTTCCACTTCAACTCCTCTTCCACTAGGGCTCCTCCAGCTTCCAGGGACTCGTGATCCCCCATACACGTCGGCGTGGCACTGCCGAAGCAGATGCGCCCATTAACGTGTACCATTCTCCTCTCAAGTGCAGTGATGCACCCAAGGGCGACAGCCGGTGTGGGCGGAGGCACCACACCAGGGTTTAGCCAGATCGCAATTCCGGGCCTTCTACCTTCCACTGGAGTCGCCCTAGCTTCCGCTCGGTATCCATTTCGGTAACAGGATAGAGCTAACACTATTAGCACAAAGCTGGGAGGGTATTCGATTGGCTGGCTTGCATTACGGCGCGACCAAAGACGGCACGCACACACACACACACAGCAGCAGCCGGTCGACGAATCGGAAATCCAAATAATGTTAGAACAAATGCTCGCCAACCGGAGAAATGAAAAAAATCAATGCAACATCAAAAATGCACAGACAGAACTGAAATCTGCAATCGGAATTAATTCTGGGATAGAAATCTGGGATTGGAATCAAATGCTGAGATCCCATAATAATTTACACCTGAAATGGCACACAAGAAGCAACATGGGTGTGCAAAGGAGAAATGGGCAACAAACATGGATTCTGACATGGCTATGCCCCAGAAAGTTTTATAGTGATTTCAACACTGTGTGTTTGTTGTGCCTCTCCTGCTGCTTGCTGCTGGTGTAGGGTTTCCTGCTGCTTGTTTTTGATGAAGAAAATGTTTTATTTGTGGAAATACAACCAATCCAGGATAACCCAAGCCAGAGATAAGCAAGTAGAAGATAAACAGGATCAAAGCATGAAGGGCTGCAGTCACAAAGAGTTAGATAAAGACAACTATCAACAATAGACCACAGCAATTTGCATACAATCCAACTCAGGATGAAATATTTTACATGCTTGAGAAAAACTGATTGGAAAACTGCCCCAAGGGCTCACACTCTTCCACAGTGCCATCTTGAGATGTGCACTCTTTGTTTTTGGGTCCCATAGGTGCTGAGGTGGCATGGCTTGTGGCGCTGAGGTCACTGCCATGTCACATGGGATATTCCTACTTAGCTAGGCTGACTGGGTATTGAACCCAGGACCTCTCAAAAAGAGGTGCCCCAGCCCCCTAGGGTGCATACCACTAGGATAGCTAAGAATTCATGAGAAAACATAGATAAATTCATAGGCTCTGCCCTCAGTATATCAGTGCCTCAGTAACCCAGGAAAAGATGTTTTAGTGCCTATAGCTTGGGGATAAAGGGGTCCACACCACATCCTGATTAAGTGTTTGGTTCCATAGGTCAAAATGTGTTATCACCCATTTTGGTTAGGCCAATACTAAGATAAAAATGCATGAGTGCTTAGAGCACCTCTAATACAACTAAAGTATACCCTAAAGCATTGGAAAAGCACTTTTTCTTACTCCCCCCTTGTGCTGTGGTGGCCACCACTGTCGCATCTTTCAGGAAAAAGGGCTTTTTCTTGGCCTTTCCTTGGTTTCCACACCTACTTTAAAATACCTATAGCTTCCCTAACACGGGAAAAGAGCGCTTTACCATGGCCAGCGACTCTTGCTGCATTGTTGATGACAATTTCCAACAGAAAACTCAGCGCTCTTGGCGCTGCCGGGGTTCCTGTGGCTTGGTGGGGTTAGAATAGGGCATGCCAAGTCAATATGCATGTGCATCCCTCCCTCCAAGCTGCAGCATAACACAACCCAACGCCAGACTCACATAGGACGCTCGACCCAAGTCTCATTGAACCTGTAGAAGACACCTGTCCTGGTACTGGGGCGAGGGTGCGCTGATTTAATTAGAATTGCCCCTTGGAGGGGTCTTGATTCTGGTTCAGTCTCCTGCGGCTGCTTTTCGGCCCGAACAGCGGCCTACTCAACGAGGCTTTGCGAGGAGGTCTGTACAACAGAGGAATGAGGGGATGAGGGACGAATCCTCGCAAACGCGAAGCGATAACACCTAAATCCGTCAAATGACGGCCTGGAATTTTTCTGAAGGCACACACCTGGACAGAATCCAATTGTGCATCGGATGCACATTTTTATAAAATTTATAGTCATCTCTTGAATTTTTAAATCAAGAAATTCTTACGCAGAAAAAGGCGGCGCGCAGGAGCGGCTCCTAGCGAAGCGCCGGAAAATACAGAAATAAACAGATTATAAACGTATGTCTCACGTAAACAAGAAAATGACGAGACACACATAAATGGACATAATTAAAGATTCCACCCACACTGACAGAATCAATCAGAATTCAAGAATTCGAAAAATAAGAATATGACTTCAATGAATCAGGTATAAACTGCAGGTGTGCTCGTTCTGCTTGCATGACGCACAGTGCTCGCCTTGTGTCGTCGTCTTCAAGCCTGGTTGCACGATAGAACACGATAGAGGGATAGATTAGAAAGATTGCAGATGATTAGAGGTAAGATCAGGGTGATTAGACATACACACAAGTGCATAGCAACGTTTTTCGCTTGTGCCACGTGTTCCCCTCACCTTGCTTCACTCTCCAGCGGTGAGTAAGGTAGGTAAGCCCAGGTGGGGCCACCCCCTGGTGGAGTTCGTGATTGTGGATAAGATTTGTAGGAAACACAGGTAACCTCAAAACTTCGTGCATGCTCGTGCATTCACACACGCATTAAAGGGTAGGCCACGCGAAATGCGCACGGTAAAACCCTTGTTTAGGTTACCCAGGGGCTCCTCTGCACGTTCTATAAGAGAACCAGAGGAGTCTCTTAACGCTTGCTTGCTTGATAGAGGGGTTTCCAGACAGCGTATTATAGGTCACACTGAGAAGCGTATAATACGTGGAGTGTGGCTTGGTTCCTCCGCTGGAAGCTCCTCTTCATTGGCCTTTGCTCTACAGGTGGGCAGGTAGGGTGACTGGTGCAGCAGCGTTCGTTTTTTTCTTGCCCTGCTAAACAAGGGCGCTGATCACAAAAACAAATAACTCCGCCTCTGCCTGTGGCAGGGCCAGGAGTCCGACTCCATCGACATCTGCGCTGTGCACGCCCCAAGAGCACTCCTTCCCTCCAAGCCCTAGCAGGGAAACGCGTTGTGGCGTCCCTGTTAGGCCACAGACGCTTAGTAGCTCTGTGTTTCCTTGTATTCTCACAAGCGAGCCGCTAGGGCTCTTGACATCATCTTCAACAACACCCAGTAGCGCGTGCGTGTAGGAGTGGTAGTCCTGTGTGGGGGCTTGAGCCAATTGCCGCAGTGCTCGCCCACCAGGATGGTGCCACTGTAGGGTGTGTAGGACGTGTAGTGCGTGTGTCACAGTCCCACCCGTTTCCTGCAATTTTAGCAGGGTTGGTGGGCTGTGGCAGTGGTTAGGTCAGTGTTTTGGCCGCTTAGCAAATAGGCGTTTTCATGCCTTCATAGCTTTTGGCCACCCCTCCCTGTAGTAGACAGATAGGTAGGGAAAACAATACCTGGATTAGCACGCTGGGTATTCCCCCAAGGTTTTGCGCCATCACAGAAATTGGGCGCTTAGGGGAGGGGAGACCCGGGGCGTACCCCGTGGCATCAATAAGACAACCCTCCGGGTTTAGCAAGCGTGCAGACTTGGGTATAATTAGGACACCACTTCTGCGGCTTGCTCTCAGGACCTTAGGAATAGCACACTCACACATACGCTTAGGCAGGTAAGGGTAAGGTTCAGTCCCTAGCTGTAGTCTTGGAGGCAAGCGTCTCAGCGAGCCTCAGCAACTCCCCAAGGTTGTTCTGGGACAAGTAGTCTACCAGAACTGAGTTTAGGCGTCCCTCAGGTAGTACAAACGCAGAGAAGGGCTCCCAGGTGGCCTCTTCGACTCCAAACCCTTCCCAGAGGGTGAGGAAGCGCCAACCCTGGCGATAGCGGTGGCGTAGGACAGACTTCACCAGGTAGAAGCCCTCCTTAGCCATCTCCTCGGCGTTCATGTCGGGGAGTTCCCCTTCAACTTCCATAGGGCTGGCAGCCCCTTGTAGGTCTAGGGCGGCGATCCCCTCGTCGTTCAGCTCCCACTCTTCCCCACAGAGGTCTTCAGGATCATAGTAGCGCTTCAGATGTTGAGCAGCGCACACCAGGGTCCCCCGTAGACGGGGAGAACACCGCACGGTGATACGGTGTCCATCCACAGATAGAATCTTGTAGGGCCCGAAGTAAGGGTCATCGCTGGTAGAGCGTGGCCAGGCGGGTAGCCGGCTGTGGTGCACCAGCACCCAGTCCCCCTCTTGGTAGGTGGCCGGTACTCGGTGCTTGTTCTTCTTGTTCCACTGGCGCTCCCTCACTCTCTGGAGCATAGCCTTGGCCTTGTCCACCTTCGCTTGTTGTTCTTGGACCCATCCACCCACGGAAGAATGGGTGTCCTCTGGATAGGGGGCATGTAGGAACCACGCCGGGCGCCCTAGGAATAGCTCATGGGGCGAGTAGCCAGTAGCTGAACTCTCTTGGGAGTTCATCATCAAGGATATGACGGGGAGTAGTCTCACCCAGTCTCTGGTGCGTTCAGTTTTGCACCATATCCTGACATTCTCCTTGAGGACACGAATCTGTCGCTCACATAGGGGGTTGCTCGTGTGAGAGTCGGGGATCCCCGTAGACACCTGGACATTGAGGGATCTCAGGACCCTCTTGTACCAGCCGGTATCTGAGCGTACTCGTACGTCCTCATCGGAGTTGATCTCCTTAGGCGCCCCATAGACACAAAACCACTCTTCCAGGAGTATCTTGATAGTCTCCTCTCCGGTAATGCGTTTGGTACATGGGAACACCCTGGTAAACCTGGTCAACCCACAGGTTACCACGAGGGCGAAGTCGTAGCCCCCGAACTTCGGCATCTCCGTGTAGTCCACGTATAGAACACTGTTAGCACAGTGAGGGATGGGCAGGGTCGAGTAGAGACCTCTGTCCCTAATATCCCCTGGTTTGCAGGACCTGCACGGGCACTTGTCCACGATAGGCAGGAGGGTTTTCCGCAGTTGGTCGTCAGTCCACGTAGTGTGGAACCACTGCTTGAATAACCTCAGGGTACGGTCAGCACCCACATGACCGCTGGACTCATGGGTCCACTTCAGCAGCGCTGGGACTCTGTCACTCGGCACCACGATGCGGTCCTCGTGCCAGAGGTAGCTCTTGTCCCTCTTCCACTGGTCTTGATTGACCAGGAGGGGTTCAAGGCGTTTCTCCAGGCGCTTGTAGATATCCCCAAACTCCTTCAGGTACTCCGATTGTTGGAGTCCATCCAGGGGGCGTATCATAGTCATGTTGAGGTCCAAGTGGACGTCCATACGGCTGAACGCCTCCTTAGCTAGCGCTTCAGACCGGGCACCAATCAGGGCGTCGAAGTTGTTGCGGCTGATGTAGTCTGCACACTCGTTCTTCACTCCCTGGATATGGTGTACCGTCAGCCGTAGTTGACTGAGGTAGGTCCACCAGCGCCGTAGCTTGGCCTTCTCAGGTGGGGGGCCCTTCTGGAAAGTGCGAACCGGCTCTTGGTCGCACAGCCAGACCACAGGGTTACTCCCCAACAGTCGTGATTGTGAGGATAGCACTAGCATACCCGCGAGCAATTCCTGCTCATAGGTGGAATAGTTCCCCCTGGCCTGGTTCCATTTCCAGTTCCAGTGGCCCAGAGGTACTAGGACCCACTTGTCGTCAGGGTAGCTGTGCTTGAGAGTCCCGTCTCGGTTGAGACCTTCCGTCCCCCATTGGGAAATAGCCGAGTCGAACTCCTCCTTCTCTAGTGCTTGCCATTGGAACAACGTTCCACCACCGCCCACATTGCTGGCGTCAGTCACCAGGATAATCTCCCCTTGTGCCCTAGGCACACCCAAGCACTTAGCGTTGGCCACCTTGTCCTTGAGCTCGTCAAACGCTTGTTGCTCTTGTGGGCCCCAGCGCCACGTAGTACTCTTCTTGATCAAGTCCGTCAGAATGGCGCTGGTGTAGGTGAAGTTTTTGATATGGCGGCGATAGAAGTTGCACGCCCCAATGAAACTGCGTACATCATGAAGTCCTTTCTTGGGGTCTTCGTGTCGCACCTTAGCGTCCATCAGGGGTTTGGCCTTAGAGGCCGCTGGGGTCCACCACCCATAGCCAACATCAAACCCCAGGTACTGCATGGTCTCCTGCATAAACTCACACTTCTCCAGCTTGAGTCGTGTGTGGTTCTCTTGGCAGACTGCAAAGAACTCACCCAAGAGGATTAGGTGATCCTCCTGGGTATTGGTCCCAAGGCATACATCGTCAATGTGTGCTTCCATCTGGGCCCCACGGGATATGAGTTCCTGCACCTTAGGTCTCCTTCGTAGGATGGACAAGATCTTGTTCATCAGCTCTTGGAAAAGAGCGGGTGCGTTGGCCACGCCAAATGGCATGACCTTCCACTTGAACACCCTCCCCTGAGGGGTGATGAAGGCCAGTAGCTCCTGAGCGTTGGGCGTCAGGTCCACTTGCCAGAATCCACTCCTCTTGTCCATCTTGGTCTTGTAGCGACAGGAGGCTATCTTCTCAAGGGTAGACTCCATGTTAGGAATGGACCCTGAGTGGTTCAGCGTTTTCTTGTTCAGCTCTCCGTAGTCCACCACCAGCCGTTTGGCTGTAGACCCAGGTTTAGCCACCAGGAAACAGGGGCTGCAGTGTTGGGGGTAGTCCCCGTCCTTGTACTCCAGGACTAGGCCAGCGTCGATACATTCTTGTATCTGTCGCTCAATCTCGTCGGCCTGCTCTTTAGGAGCTGGATAGGGTCTCCTCCGTATCTTTTGACCCACGAACTCGGGCTTCAGCTTGAGGTCCATCTGTACCAGCTTGTCACATGAGGCTGGGGGTGGTAGTTCCCCAAACACCTCCAGATAGGTCCTTATAAGCGTCTGTACCCGCGGGTCCAATAGCTTGATCTTGTCCTCCATGTCCTCGTCGGACTGTAAGTTGCTTGCCCCCTGAGTAATAGACGTCGGGAGGTGATCCTCCACCGGCTCTTCGTCCTTGGTAGTATCCTTCAACCCTTGGTAGGCATATAGTAGGTCTCGTTCAACCATCTCCGGTGGACGATGGCAGCATAGGCACGCTCGAGGGGGTTCACATACACATTCCTCCGAGAGGTCGTCCTCCTCTGGGGTCCTCACATGGGCACCCCACACGCTCTTCATGAGCTTGAGATCTACCTCCCTTTGCCAGGTGGTGATCTTCTGTTCGAGGTCCTCCTTCAATTGGGATAGGTCTCCCATACGTCCTTGCTTCAGTGGCCATGAGCTGCGGGTAGGCTTAGCGTAGCATAGCTTTTTCGCCACCAACTTCCTCTTGGAGTCCACATACTCCCTGAGCCTGGATCGGGGGTCCAGCTCTTCGTCCACGGGGTCTTCCACCCTCATGGAGAGTAGGGGTTTCAGTGGGGCGACGTACTCGGCGTTCTCCACTTCCTCCACACAGGTCTGCACGAAGAAGGCGTCGTGCTCAGTTTCGTCTTCTGAGTGGATTGAGCTAGGTAGCTCGGATAGTCCACACTCAGAGACTCCATCAGGAACAGGTACATGGCAGGGAGAGTTGGGGGCGTTGGTGTTAGTCACGACGTATTCATCTCCCCCGGGTAAAGTCTCAATAGCGTCTTGAGGTCGTAGTCGATCCTTCAAGTCTCCCAAGGCGAGTCCATCGCTTTCTCGTTGTATTGCCTGGACCAGAGTCGAGTCTAGGTCCTCCCAGGGGATGGAGGTAAGACCTCCGTCCACCACGCTGAGCATACTCCCCCATCCGGGCTTCCCAATAGGCGTCTTACGCCCCAGAGGCACGTAGATGGCCTCATCAGGTAACCGAACAGAGCTGATAGTCAGCCTGTCCAGGAGGTTTCGCCAGTACTCATTGCCCCCATGGGCTCCCCAATCGGGGGAACAAAGGACCATACGGGAACGTTCCAAGGCCACCTTGGTCAAGACCTTCCCCAGTTCACTGAACCTGGGGTTCCCGTAGGCCATCCCGAATGAAGGCCAGTAAAATTTGTAGCTGCAGTTCTTCCCCTTGCTGCAGTAAAGGTCCAGTACATGTTGTTTGTCGCTGGCGAACAACTCCACACTCAGGTCTTCTCTAGAGTAACCCAACTCCTTCAGACCTTGGTCTAGGACTTCCCCCAATAGTTGATAGTCCTCCGTTTTTGAGGCTGCCATCATGTTCTCCGTCTTTAACCGAAGGTAGCTCGAGGTGTGGTCAGACTGCTCCAATGGTACGGACTCGGTGCCTTTGCCGTGGTCCACGTAGAGGAGGTATGGGGCCTGGAGCGTCAGAGACTGGATCTGGGTGTGCTGCACGAAGAAGTCAGTACCCAGCACGAAGTCGAAGGCCTCAGTGTCCATGACATAGAAACGATGGGCTATAGTTTGTGAGCCCATAGGCACATCCACTTCACAGTCCCCACAGCTGTGTACCACATGGCCATCCCCCATACGTATAGCCGCGGTAGGCATGGTGTTCTTCAGGATTCCCCAAGGTAAAATTTTCTTAGCCACTATAGATATTGTGGCGCCAGTGTCCAGTACCCCCAGGTATTCACGTCCCCCAAGACGGATACGTACCCAGAACACCAGGTCCATGTCCCCACCGGAGCGTCCTCGTCAGAACTCAGCGGGTACCACCACCTCGAACCCCTTGTTCCGCAATTTGCGGGCCATCCTCATGAAACGGCTTCTCTTTTTCGCGTTGCCGTCTTCACCACCTTCATGCTCACGCTTGGCCCCTTGTTCTCGCTGGGCCTGCGTCTGCGAGCGTGTGGTGGGACCAGACTGCCCTCCGGAGGGCTCGGAGTTCCCCCCTGGATTAGGGGTAGGGTTGCCTCCGTTCTGGTCAGGATTCTTGTTGTTCTTGTCTGGCGGGCGGTTAGCGCCTCCTCCTCGTCCACCTTGACTCTTGTCTTGCCCTTGTCCCCGTCCTTTCGACTTGCCCTTGCCGGAGTCGTTGCCTTTGCCTTTGCCTCCACCTTTGCCTGAGCCTTTGCCAGGATCTTCACCCTTAAGCTTCGCCGATAGGCGTTGCTTATGGTAGCACTCATCCTCGTAGTGCTTCCGCTTCCCGCAGAAGGCACACGTGATGGTGCACCTGTAATGATCCGGCAGCTTCGCTTTGGCGCCGGTGTTCTTCTCCTGCTGCTTCCCCTGGACTACAAAGCAGTCTCGCTGCTCGCAGTCAGGGGCGTGCTGCAGGTGGCCCTGCTCGTCCCTGGCATCACACCAGAATAGCTCCTTAGCGTTCTCCATGATACGGGCGTGGGCGTGTTTGGGGGTAGTCCCCTGCCCAGGTCGGGACCCTTGGTACCCTTTGCCATGGCCTCCAGAACCTCCACCACCAGGACGGTAGTTGTTCAAGTGCTGGTCGCTCTCCTTCTCCAGCGCCAGCTCCAGGAGTAGCACGCATAGATCCTCGTAGCGGAGGGATCTAGCCTTGCGCTCCGCCGTCGAACGGCACTCGTCCCACAGCTCTCGAGGGAGCTTGGCCACCAACCAGAACAGCAGGTCGTCGCTGCTGTAGGAACCGGGCGTCAGTCGTCCAGCCCAGTGATCCAGATCAGCCAACAGCTCAGAGACCCTGCCAGGTTTGGGGTTGTTGGGCAGCACGGGCAGGTTCTGGATCTCGGCCCTGATGGAGAGGTCGGTTTCGTAGGTTGGGTATTGCCTCTCCAAGGCAACCAACACATCGGCAAAGGTGGCGGAGTTAGTCACGATCTGCCTGACCTGCTTCTCCAGGTACTTGGTCTTGCAGCACTGCAGGAGCAGATCGCACTTGACCCGTCCACTAGCGTGGGTTTGGCCAGTCAATCGGAGAAACCGGCCAAAATTCTCAGCGAACTCGCTGAGGTCCCTGCCTGTGAACTCAGGCAGGTTCACCACGATCTTGGAGGTGGCAATAGCCTTCGCCTCCTGAGACCTGCGTCCCTCAGGGCGTCGGGTCTTCTTCTTCTTCTTCTTCCTCTTTCCCCTTGGGTTCTCGGGGTCCTCTGGATCGTCATTCTCCGAGGGCGAAGCAGAAGTCATTGAAGGCGGCTCATCGTCAGAGGGGTCTCCGCCTAGATCACTGGAGCCGTAGGGCTCCACATCCACCATTGCCCTCAGGGCTGTTAGCCCCAGCCGGTCCAGCTCGGCTCTCGTAGAATTCCCCACGTGACTGTAGGGTGGCTGGGCCGTCCTCGGCACGAAAGGACTTCTCGGTATAGCTGCAGGAGTCGGCATCGGTCGGCTCCTCAGGCTCCCCAGGGTGTTTGTCAACCCTGCCACCAGGTGGTTAGCCTGTACCCGATGGGGTGACATTCCCACCGTGGTCGGAGACGCTTGGGGCGGCATCAAGGGCTCCAGTTTGTCCCGGATCTCTTGAGTGAGGTCGCCCACGATTTTTGAAGTGGCTCCTCGGAGCACCTCGTTGATCTCCGACCGCGTCAGGGACCTGTTGGAGGATCTCCCCGATCCTCTACTCCTGCCTCCAAGAGACTCAGGTCCTTTCCTCAACCCACTCAAGGTTGCATACCCAGGAACATCCGGATAGGTTCCAGTAGCGGGTAGTGGATGGTGGTAGTCAGCCGCATACCATCGCGGCGCAGAACTGGGAGCCACCGGCTCACTGGCAGTAGTTGCCTCAGGGAACGCAGTGGTAGGTGGGCCCATACCATAGGCGGGGTAGGGAGGCATGCCAGTAAAGCCTGTGCCCTCTGCCATAGGCGGGTTGGTTATGGGTGTGGATGTTGCAGCGGCTGGGTCTGGAATTGGGAGTGTGGTGGTTATAGGAGAGGGTGATGCGTGGAGGCCAGAAGCGCTTGGTGCGCCTTCGAAGGTAGGGTCATTCGTCAGGTCTTGCCCCTGTTCCTCTCCTTCGTCTGCTTCGTCTCCAGCATCCTTCTCGCCCTCTCTCTTCCTCTTCACAGGCTGAGTGACCACCTCTTCGACTGAGAGGGCCCTGAAGGCCGTCTGGAGTCCATCCAACGAATCCTCAGCCACTTCCACTGGCCCATGTAAGGGCTCCGAAGGTACAGCGCTAGGTCCAGGTCCAGGTTCACCAGGTGCTGGCCTTGCCGGTGCCTCAGGCGCTGTCTTCACGTCGGCGTCCTCCTTCCTTGTGTCCATCTTCGTTCGCCCTTCTGCTTATATGTGACTGTACTCGGCGCACTGGATGTACGGCGCGGGGTTGCTGCCGGTGCGCAGAGACAGTCTGCCTCTTGCTACCAGAAAGTTTTATAGTGATTTCAACACTGTGTGTTTGTTGTGCCTCTCCTGCTGCTTGCTGCTGGTGTAGGGTTTCCTGCTGCTTGTTTTTGATGAAGAAAATGTTTTATTTGTGGAAATACAACCAATCCAGGATAACCCAAGCCAGAGATAAGCAAGTAGAAGATAAACAGGATCAAAGCATGAAGGGCTGCAGTCACAAAGAGTTAGATAAAGACAACTATCAACAATAGACCACAGCAATTTGCATACAATCCAACTCAGGATGAAATATTTTACATGCTTGAGAAAAACTGATTGGAAAACTGCCCCAAGGGCTCACACTCTTCCACAGTGCCATCTTGAGATGTGCACTCTTTGTTTTTGGGTCCCATAGGTGCTGAGGTGGCATGGCTTGTGGCGCTGAGGTCACTGCCATGTCACATGGGATATTCCTACTTAGCTAGGCTGACTGGGTATTGAACCCAGGACCTCTCAAAAAGAGGTGCCCCAGCCCCCTAGGGTGCATACCACTAGGATAGCTAAGAATTCATGAGAAAACATAGATAAATTCATAGGCTCTGCCCTCAGTATATCAGTGCCTCAGTAACCCAGGAAAAAATGTTTTAGTGCCTATAGCTTGGGGATAAAGGGGTCCACACCACATCCTGATTAAGTGTTTGGTTCCATAGGTCAAAATGTGTTATCACCCATTTTGGTTAGGCCAATACTAAGATAAAAATGCATGAGTGCTTAGAGCACCTCTAATACAACTAAAGTATACCCTAAAGCATTGGAAAAGCACTTTTTCTTACTCTATGCCCCAAGTTTTACAGGGTAATATGCTAGGGTAGGGTTGTGACCTCCTTCGGCGTGGGCACGGTCGCAAGGACGGTGATTTTTTTTTCTACGGATCGGCCTATGGCTTAAGAATGTTTACTATAAAGAAGCGGCAGACGTGCTAAAAATTTCTTTGTTACCTCAGTGCACTTTTGTTCAATTTTTTCTGTGACAATCATGGAGCGAATGTGGATGCGTAAAATCAGTGTGTGTCATTTGTATAACATTGACATTTCCACAGTTGGCGAAGATAAACGGTGGTTCTTTAACAATAACACAGTCTAGGCGGCCAAAAGTAACTATAGTCGTCCATGTTCACCATACCATCGAAAAAGCGCACAGCCTAGGTCATGCGGGAGTGTAGTTTGAATAGGATGCATGGGCCGTCCCTCCTCGGCTCAGTTGCAACCTCGCACGTTCGGTATCGACGTAGGAACATCGGCGCAATATAATGTGCACACTTCGCAATGCATGAAAGGCAGCAGTCACGGCCGCAATAACATTTTTATTGTGCAGTACGCCGTAATCCGTGATGCGCAGATTGCGATATCGCACAAGAGCATATGTCTTGCTACAGACATGGCCGAGCAGCGAGGTGCCGTCACAGTCAATGATTATTTGTACGTAGTCTTGACGAATACACATATACTTATCCGGGTCAATGTCTTTTCGCGCGGGTTTCTTCGTGTTGCAGTCACCACCAGCCGTGGGCAGAAAGCCGAGATTCACGCAAAGAAAGAGTATGTGTGGTACACGGCTAGAGTGTTTGTGGTGCTGCGGCGCCCAAAAAGAAACGCGGTGCAACACAATGCCACAGCACAATAGGCACTTCGTACCATGATTGTTGTTGGATGTTGGTGCCGAGTTGAATGTCACAATTCACACTAGTCAACAAACATTGGAAAATCCAACCCAACTGTCTATAAATGTACAACAACGGATTTCTCTATCTGCTATCAATTTTGTATTGTGGTGTTGTATTCCCACATGTGCCCAAAATGCACGGTACTTACGGCGCAAACATGTGTACGTTAGCATACTACGCACATACGCCGCCTTCTCTCTCGCATATGGCGGCATACCCTGGGATGTTTCATGTGCGCGTGCAAGCAAAATTGCGTTATGCCAAAAGTGCACAATCTTAGGTAAATGCCTGTCCCATCATTCATGGGCGGTATCATACCGACGGGCTAACATGACTTTAGTTAGCGGAAAAGAGGATAGGTGTAATAATACGACATCACAAAATAGAGCTGACAAAACAACTTGGCGAACATGGGTGATCTGCCTCCCCTGCCGAGCACCCACTCTCTCCATTTCTCTCGTTGTTTGTTGTGTTCTCTCTTCTTCACATTCATGGGCTGCAGCTAGTGCTTACGTTGTGCTTGCTCCCCAGGTGGGTTTGTTTCCTTGAAATCTATGGAAACATTTCGGGCATTCGCGGCCTATTTCCCGATGAATGCAAAATTCAATGACAAAATGACCGCAAAATGACTGCTGGCAAGTTAGCATTCAACATAAGTTAGTGTACTACCACTGTTTTTTCCTGAATCATGGTATAGCGATGGTGGACTTCGGAATATGGAGACCCTGAGGTTGAATTTTTAAAAAGCGGTGGCCTAGACTATGGTTCGAGGTGCCACCTGAAAAATTCACTGTGGGAGGGTTAGGGGGGTGTGCATTTCTGTCCCCTCGGACCACTGACCTTGCCGTCCACCTTGCTTGCGGGCAGCAATCTACAGCGCATGGCCTTGGGCCTACGTAGCTCTGCTTGTGTGGATCATCCAAACATCAAGATACCAGTGGCCGGCGTTTTGTATTTCAGACAGCCCTGGGATACCCTCACGCAGTGCATTGCGATCAATGGAGGGCGATAAGAACATGGCACGAGACAAAACACTTAGTGCACAGCTGATGATCTTGTAGAGGCAAACACCACATGCAAATTGAGAGACTCACAAGGGTCGGAAACTGAGCCGCTGGATGACCCCGCCCACAGCCATCACAGCCATTGCATCCTTCCAAATCCGAAGCAGTCTTGCAGTATGATCCAATCGCCTGGAATATGTACACAACAGCCGGTGTCCCATGCCCAAGGAGAGGGCTCATCAACCTGTCACCAACTGCACATACGCCAAACTGTCGGGCAATCCGCCAGAGCTCAGACCCAAATCCAAAGCGCGCCAAAGGCACTACATTCCTACGCACGCGGCCGTAAAACGCACGCCACCACGCTGCATGCACCGCATACTCCTAAATACCGCCCACACGGTGCGTTCACTGGG
The DNA here is from genome assembly GCA_964036045.1 of Eutreptiella sp. 'Long Island Sound 2002'. Lineage (NCBI taxonomy): Eukaryota > Euglenozoa > Euglenophyceae > Eutreptiales > Eutreptiaceae > Eutreptiella > Eutreptiella sp. 'Long Island Sound 2002'. The sequence continues at coordinate 2,963,085 of OZ038389.1, read as the reverse complement.
AGGTCACGCAGGCATTCATTCAGCCCCGCATCGGCTCAGGTCCATACTGACATGAAGACATTCAAAGGCCAAAGAATGCACAAGCAGAGTGGGAAAGCAAACCCTGCTGGCAAAAGGTATGGGAACAAGGCAGAGTAACACGCTGCAAAAGGCATTGCAAGAGGGGGGGGGGGAAGGTCACTCCGAGGTAAGACCTATAACGGCCGCTGGATGGCCACACCGAGAGATGTGAAGTCGGGTAGAGGCGGGGGGGGGAGGGGGGGAAGACCCACCATTCAAGGCATTTGCTGCCGGCCGGTGAGCAAACCCCATGTCCCCATAGCAACAGATGTTGACCCGCCGCCACATGCAATTTGTAGCCTATGCATACAATACACATATGCGATATGCATACACTCGCACCTTCATCGCTATAAGTGCATCTGGGGGCTGGTGTTGTTTGCAAATAGATCTCAATTCAAAATTGGTCCATTACTGCAGAGCGTTCGTAGAAAGGCATGCTTACACTTGTGCATGTGCTCAATCACTGTTTGTGGACGGGTGGGGTGTAGATATCACTTGTGCAAAGGAAAAAATCGACTATTGCCTGTACACCGAGAGGCGGGTGACATACATGCAACACTCTTACGTGCAATATCCGTCAACCTATGATGACAAGAATCAACGAACGGCCCCCTGTGTGGCTCCTCAACAACAAACCTGGGGCTTTGTCCTGCCAATCAGGGGGGTGTTGTTTGTGCCGTGCGACCCCATGGGCTGTGTGTTGCCTGTGGAGTGCTGCACTTCATGGCAAAGGGCAGGACAGGGCCGGGGGGGGGGGGTTCCCAGAGGCGTGTGGGGTGTGGGGTCTGGAGACTGTTGTAGGAAAGAGGATGGGGCTTAGTAGCCCGGAGCCTCGTTGCTGGTCAGAAAGGAGCGGAGATTAGGGCACACGCAGAAGGAAAGGGGAATCAGGCCCAGTGGGCACTCCTCCTGGCGAAGAAGATCGATCGGATCGTTGCACGTCCCCCGGGGGTGGGTGGGGTTGGACTGGCACTCGGTGTGCGCCAGAGGCGGTGTCAGATCCTTGTCCATATCGTAGGAGGTGTCGGGTAGAGACCGGCACTGGGCATCGGCCACGGCGTGACCCCTCAGGGGGTGAGACCAAGGAGCCCCCCCCGCCCCCGCCCTCAATACCATGGCGCCAGAGGCAAATTGCCTGGCGCTTTGCGGTTATCGATGGCGGCATCCAGATATACCACATGCGGGTCGTCATCGCTGGCCGTTGCGGACCAGCGGGCCTCCCGCACCGTGAACACGGAATACGCCGCGAACAGAAACTCCTCCTCGCCGGCCACATTGCCGTGCCGCACGAGATTCACGTGCTTGCAGCGGTACTTGTGCTGGGCCTCCCCCCGGGGGTCAAGCCGGATGACCCACTTGACGGCGGGCCAACGGTTGAACACGTGGGCCCGGTAGAGGAACTCCTCGGCCTTGTCCTCCGAGAAGGACGTGGCCAAGAAGCCCGGCACCCGGTACGTCGTCCCCGGGGCGTAGAAGGCCCTGTGCTCGTCGGGCAGGCCCCCGCCCCGCCAGCAGACCCCGTCCTTGGGAAACGGGAGCGGGCCGCCCTCCGGCGGCCGGCGGACCACGCACAGCTCGTTGGTGGCGTGGACGAACGTGGCGGCGTGCCGCATGACGCCCGGGTCGTCGCCGCGGATGGCCTCGTTGATGATGCCGCACAGCTCCCGTTTGTGGTGGGATGCGACCTGTAGGGCCGAGGTCCACATCCGCTGTGCTGCCGCCGGCACTTCGGTCAGGAGCTCGTCCTTCGCCTTGAAGGCCTCGTTCTGCAGCTTCTTGAAGAAGGCGTCCCCATCCTTCGTCTCGATGTCGTGGGCCCTGCAGTGGGCCATGATCAGCTCATACACCGCCGTGAACAGCTGGTGCTGGAACGTGGGGGCCGCGCTCTGGTCGTACTCCCGGTGGAAGGCCGAGGTCTCCAGAGTACGCGTGCCTGGGACATGGGGATACGGGTGTGGGGTGTGGATTCGTGCAGCACGGGAGTGTGCCAGTGGGGGGCAGGCGATTGGGAGGGAGGGAGGGAGGGAGTTGGGCACTGGGGGGAGGCGGCGGCGCAGGACACTCCAGCAAGTCGGCTCACACAAATGGACAGAACGGCTCCGTGCAGTTCACACGGGGACTGCGATGGGCATACGAAATCACTTGCCGGGGGGCAGAGAGGGACATTGATGAGGAGAGGGGGATGCATCGGTGGGCAGAGGGGCATGCAGCGACAGGACTGACAGACGGACTTGGCGGACACCCCCAAAATTACTGCGGGCCTTCTGTCTCTCAAGAACATGGTGCCACTGTCGGTGCGTTCAACAGGACCTCCGTGGGCCTGAAGCAGGGCTCGAGGCCAGACGAAGGGCACATGTCCACACATCCGTCGGGGGTCCACCTTCACAACATGGCCCACACACCCTCGGGTACCACCGAATCCCAAGTACCTCCAACAACCGACATCGCCAGCCTTTCCCCTTCCCCTTGTGGAGCGTTCCGGGCCTGGCAGTTGGGGCAGGGAGGAGGGGGGCGGATGCTGGTCCTGAACTCCCCCACCAAGCGCAGGAACGGAGGGTGATTGTGGGGGCGGATGCGAGAGGGGCTAAGATAGGTCGCCGGGTGTTGTTGGGGCAACGGCCTTTGCCGCCAGAGAAGTGAAGCACCTGCAGCCGCCCTCTTCTCAGCCTCCAGTTGCGCTGCCTTCTCGGCCTCCAGTTGTGCTGCCTTCTCGGCCTCCAGTTGCGCTGCCTTCTCTGCAGCGGCTTTCTTCGTGGCCTCTGTAGCGCGAGAGACCGATGGGCGGGTGGTGGGGGGGGCGGGTGCATGGGTAATGGCACAGGAAGCGGAGGAGGAGGGCGGATGGGGATACCTTCCCCTCACGTACTTTTCATGAATTTCGCCAGCTGGACCAGCCGGCGGTAGAAATCAACATTTTTTTGACTAGCCAACACAACCCGATTTTTCGACTACCTGGTGCCTTGCAGTCAGTGCACCGCAGCACCGAGCGCACAGTGGACGTGCCTACGCCGCAGCTACAGGGCCTCTTACTGGGCGCAGTAGGAGCAATTTCCTCGGAGCAACGCGGTTTCCACACACACGACAAGAGGGCACACACACCCCCTCCCGCCCACACAGAGCTGGACGGCTGGTGCCCTGCAGAATGCAAACCGGGCATCTCTGGGGACGTTCCAACAGGACACACATGACTGTGTGCCGTGTGCGTGTGCTGTGCCACTGCTACCCCCCCCCCCACACACACACAGTCCCTGAGTACGTGTGCAGTGGTGCTGCGCAGTGCCCTGCGTGGAGTTGTTGGGATGTGACACCTGCTTGGGCCTTCAGGGCAGCAGCCCTCTGCTTCTTCTTTGCCACTGAGCACAGGCGAAGGTGTGACACAGGGGGGCACGAGGGGGGGGGGGGGGGGCACAGCAGCGGCTGTGGAACAGGCACACACCCGTGCGCCACGAGCCTGAGCGGTGTGCCCTGCGGATGGCCTGCGCCATTTGTGCTGCGCTGTGGGCGGGGACCATGACATCCGGAGGGGGGGGGGTCCCGCTGTTTTGGGGCCTCCTTCTGCACTTGTCCCTCCGCCCGGCGGGAGGTCTGTGTGAAGATGTGGGGGCGGATGTGGCGGCCATGAGGACCCCCCCTGCCCACGCCGCTGGAGCACAATAACACAGGGGGTCGCACGCGTCCCTCATCTATGCCCCCAGTCCCACGGCATGTCCGTCTCATACCCCCTCCCCATCGGTCACTCAGTGCACATGTGCCATTTCAGAGGTCCGGGGCGCAGACTGTACTGAGGGAGAGAGCTGATGGGGGGCCGGGGGGGCACCCTTGCGATAGGGGTACACTGTTTGATGCACATGAAGCGTGAGCCAGCGGAGAAGACCCCCAGCCCTGGACCCTTCCCTCCTTGCAACCCCTCCAACCCCCGCCCCTGCAACACCCCCCCCCCCAGCCCCCGCCTGTGCCTGAATTATGTGTGGTGTGTGTTGCGTGTTGTGTGTGTGCTGTGTGTTGTTTGTCTGCGTGTGTGTGTGTGTGTGTGTTGTGTGTCTGCGTGTGTGTGTGTATTTTGGGCGCTGTGCAATAAGCCGTGTGCTCTCTGTGTGCTGAATTATGTGGGACACGTGGCAGTGCGTGGTGTGGCGTGTGTGTGCGCGTGTGTCGTATGTCTTGTGTGTTGTATGTCTTGTGTGTTGTGCGTTGTGTGCTCTGCGGTGTGTAGTGTTTGCTGTGTGCTGTGCGCCGTGTGTGGTGTGCACTGTGTTGGCACCGGGGGACTGCAACACAAGCGGATGCCGTAGGGGCTCCTCAAGGCGAAACAACAATGTACAACCAGACAGACCTTCAGCAGGATTCTGGTTCTCTTTCAGGAGCTCATAGATTTGTTGCCGGATTTCTTCTGATACTTTGTTGCCTGCAACACCAACATCAGCAATCTTGACACGGAGAAGTGTGAAAAGCCGTTCTTCCTACGTCTCAGGGGGAGCCGTAAGCGTTCAGCCCCACCCCTCAAGTGAGGAAAGCGAGTGGGAAAATGGCAACAGGATATACACTGCAAAAGCGAGTTGTGTGCACGCGGCCATATTAGAGAGGGCGGGCGGCTGTTGAGGTCCAGGAGGCTCTTTTGCAAGAAGGAAGGCAGAAGGATTAAGCGACCCCCCCGCGTCGGCCCCCGTGGTAGTGCGGCGTGTCAGAGGGACCGTGCCTCAGAGGGCCGGTGCCTCAAGGGACAATCACCTGCACCACAGCACATCCTATGAAGCAGGGCATAAGCCCATTCAGGTCCTGGACGCTGGGGGGGAGGGGGAAGGGACGGGGTTTGCGGGTTGGGACCTGCCCAAAGCCTGCCCTAGTCCCCCTACCACCCCCCTGCCCCATCCCCCTCCCCCATCCCCCAAGCCCGTCCCAGTGTATCGCGGCGCGACGGTAGGACTGGGACCGCGACGACACGTGGGGTGTTCGGAGGAGCGCCCGTGCCCGGACCGCAGGCCGTGCGCCTCCGGCCCGGCGCCTGCTGGTCCGGCTGCCGCCGCGTCCGTCGGTTCATGCACCCGGACGGTGAAGTCCAGAGCCAGGCGGCGTCCTCCACGTGCCTGTGAGGCCGTGACCTGCACAGAGCGCTGCGCCGGTGCCCCCCCCCCCCCCCGTGTGGCAGCCACAAATGTACCCCCCGTGCGCTGTGCACGCGAGGGAGGGCGGTGCGCCGTGTGCCTCGTGGGCGGAGAGGAGGTGATGGGCACGCCCCTTGCCCTCACGAGGACCTGAGGGTTGTCAGGGACGAGGCGTCAGAAGGGGCCTGCGTGTCACTCTGCCCCAGACCCAGAGGGGGAGGGGGGGGGAGGGTGACGCGCGCCCCGCCCCCGCCGCTGAGCGCAACACGTCTATCAGTCGTGCCCCTGCAGCTCCCCCGCCCTCGTCCCGTGGGGGGAGGGGGGGGGGGGTTGACTGGTCCCCCATATCCCGATTCAAATTAAATGGCCCCCTCCCGTTTCCCTATTCAACTCAAATCCCCTGCCCGTTTTCGCTGTTCTAACTAAATGAGCCCCACCTATTTCCCTACCCCAATTAAATAGCCCCCCCCCCATTCCCTATTGAAATCAAATGCCCCCCCCCCCCCCCCCGTTCTCTAACCAATTTCCAAAGCCCCGATTTCCATATTAAAATTAAATAGCCCCCCCCCCCCCCATTTGCCGAGTCAAATCAATGCACCCGCTCCATTTCCCTGTGCAAATGAAGTAGCCCCCCCCTCCGGCCCCCTTCCCTATTCAAATCGCCACCCCCGCCCCAGTTCCCTATTAAAATGAAATAGCCCCTCCGCCCCCTTGCCCCCCCGCGTTTCCCTTCGCACGCCCGTTTTGCGGTTTGAAATTAAATAGCCCCAAACCAAGCCCCCCCCCATTTCCCCATTCAAATTAAATAACCCGCCCCCCATTTCCCCATTCAAATTCAATAGCCCCCCCCCCTTTCCTCATTCAAATTAAATAGCCCCCCCCCCCCCCCCTTTCCCCATTCAAATTAAATAGCCCCCCCCCCCCCCCCCCTTTCCCCATTCAAATTAAATAGCCATCCCCCCATTTCCCAATTCAAATTAAATAGCCCCCCATTTCCCTATTCAAATTAAATAGCCCCCCCCCCATTTACCCATTCAAATTAAATAGCCCCCCCCCAGTTCCCCATTCAAATTAAATAGCCCCCCCCCCCATTTCCCCATTCAAATTAAATAGCCCCCCCCCATTTCCCCATTCAAATTAAATAGCCCCCCCCCCATTTCCCCATTCAAATTAAATAGCCCCCCCCCATTTCCCCATTCAAATTAAATAGCCCCCCCCCCATTTCCCCATTCAAATTAAATAGCCCCCCCCCCATTTCCCCATTCAAATTAAATAGCCCCCCCCCCCAGTTCCCCATTCAAATTAAATAGCCCCCCCCCGATTTCCCCATTCAAATTAAATAGCCCCCCCCCATTTCCCCATTCAAAATAAATAGCCCCCCCCCATTTCCCCATTCAAATTAAACAACCCCCCCCCATTTCCCCATTCAAATTAAATAGCCCCCCCCCCCCCCCCCTTTTCCCCATTCAAATTAGATAGCCCCCCCCCCCCCCCCCCCCATTTCCCCATTCAAATTAAATAGCCCCCCCCCATTTCCCCATTCAAATTAAATAGCCCCCCCCCCATTTCCCCATTCAAATTAAATAGCCCCCCCCCCATTTCCCCATTCAAATTAAATAGCCCCCCCCCCATTTCCCCATTCAAATTAAATAGCCCCCCCCCCCCCCATTTCCCCATTCAAATTAAATAGCCCCCCCCCGATTTCCCCATTCAAATTAAATAGCCCCCCCCCATTTCCCCATTCAAATTAAATAGCCCCCCCCCATTTCCCCATTCAAATTAAATAGCCCCCCCCCCATTTCCCCATTCAAATTAAATAGCCCCCCCCCGATTTCCCCATTCAAATTAAATAGCCCCCCCCCATTTCCCCATTCAAATTAAATAGCCCCCCCCCATTTCCCCATTCAAATTAAACAACCCCCCCCCATTTCCCCATTCAAATTAAATAGCCCCCCCCCCCCATTTTCCCCATTCAAATTAGATAGCCCCCCCCCCCCATTTCCCCATTCAAATTAAATAGCCCCCCCCCATTTCCCCATTCAAATTAAATAGCCCCCCCCCCCCATTTCCCCATTCAAATTAAATAGCCCCCCCCCCATTTCCCCATTCAAATTAAATAGCCCCCCCCCCCCCCCATTTCCCCATTCAAATTAAATAGCCATCCCCCCATTTCCCCATTCAAATTAAATAGCCCCCCCCCATTTCCCCATTCAAATTAAATAGCCCTCCCCCTATTTCCCCATTCAAAATTAAATAGCCCCCCCCGCATTTCCCCATTCAAATTAAATAGCCCCCCCCCCCATTTCCCCATTCAAATTAAATAGCCCCCCCCGCAGTTCCCCATTCAAATTAAATAGCCCCCCCCCCCCCATTTCCCCATTCAAATTCAATAGCCCCCCCCCCCATTTCCCCATTCAAATTTAATAGCCCCCCCCCATTTCCCCATTCAAATAAATAAATAGCCCACACCCCCACACCCCCAACCCCTCCAGCACCAGCGCTGTGCCTGTGAATGCCGGAGGGGGAGGAGAACGGGGGCACACACGCTGCGGACTGCCGCCGGGGGGTCACAGTCCCTTTTGTGCGCACCACATCCCCCCAAACTGCGCGGCGGCGGTGGATGATCGCCGCAGATCCCAAAAGAAGCGCCGCCTCCGTCGACGCCGCCTCCGCAATCCGACGGGACACAGGCCCTCCTCCGGTGTGTTAAGGAGCGGCACGGCGTTTGTTCAGGGCACACACGATCATCATCACCCACGCCCCAACACAACACACACCACCACTTCACTCACACAACACATACATTCCAAAACCAGCACTTGAAGTCCGCTGTTCAGCTGCAGCGCTTCAGCGAGGGCTTGAGCGCCCTCGTCTGTAATGGCGTTCCCTGCAACAAAAGATAAGACAAAGGGAGTGGCCCCCGCTGCAAACGACCGCTGGTGTTGTCATTTGTGCTGAAGGGCAGTGGGGGAGGGGGGGGCACCGCAGAACTGAGCCGAAGGGCGCGGCGGCGGCGGGGGTTGGGTCTGGGCAGGAGAGCAGGGCAGCCCATCCCATCAACGCCCGTCACCCCCCCCCTCACACGCCCCCCCCCCCCCCCCCACATGAGGTCACATACCCCCCCCCCCCCCCCCCCGGGTCAGGGGCGTGGTGCTGCGAGAGGCCGCGGCATGACATTGTGTGCGGCCAAACCCCCTGCGATGGTGTGCACGGGCCAGCGCTGTGCCAGTGCACGGGGGCAGAACAACGCCACAACACCCGCGGGGGTCAGTGAGCAGGGGCCTGAGGGGCCCCTCACGGCAGGGGCCAGAGGCAGCCCACGCCTTTTCTGAGACGGGGGGGGGGGGGCGGGGGTACCTCCGGGGGGCACCCGGGCACCTCATGACCGCAGGCACCGGGTTTCGGGGGAGGGGGGACCGTGATGGGCACGCCCCTTCCCTGTCCCTTGCCCTGACAGGGACCTGGACGTGTTTCAGTGCAGCCCCCGATGTGGGGCACTGGTACAGATCCCGAAGATGGTGCGTTGGATGGGGAAGAGGCGGGGGGGGGGGGGGGGGGGTGACGGGGGTGACGGACCTTTTGTGCCCCCCCCCCCCTACTCCAGGGTCCCTGCATCAGCCTCATACCGCGGGGGGGGGGGGGATGCATAAAGGAGGGATGCGAGTGGGCGGTGCATGTGAGGCGGCAGCAGATGTCGCTCACTGCCAAATGCATAGCACCCCCCCTCCCCCCCAAAGGCACAACCTGCACAACCCTCAAACACCGGATCGACGGGTTCAGTTCACGGCGCCGCAGACGCCGTACCCCCAGCGCTCGATAGAGCCCGTCGCGCTCCGCACAACCGCCATGTGTGCCCACAGCCCCCGTACCGTGTGGTCCGCCCCCCCCCCCCGTCTACCGGATTCAACAGAACAGCGGGTGCCGCGTCTCACGCCCTGAGCACCTCCCTCGCCCCCGGCATCCCCCAACTCCCATCACCCACCACCTGTAAACCTACCAACCCAGTCCGTGCCCGGTCTGTCCTTTCTCAAATTAAACAACCCACCCCCTCCATTTCCCCATTCAAATTAAATAGCCCCCCCCGTTTCCCCATTCAAATTAAATAGCCCCCCCCCCATTTCCCCATTCAAATTAAATAGCCCCCCCCCTCCATTTCCCCATTGAAATTAAATAGCCCCCCCCCCCCATTTCCCCATTCAAATTAAATAGCCCCCCCCCGCCCATTTCCCGATTCAAATTAAATAGCCCCCCCCCCCCCCCATTTCCCCATTCAAATTAAATAGCCCCCCCCCATTTCCCCATTCAAATTAAATAGCCCCCCCCCCAATTCCCCATATAAATTAAATGGCCCCTCCCCCCCCATTTCCCCACTTAAATTAAATAGCCCCCCCCCCATTTCCCTATTCAAATTAAATAGCCCGCCCCTCCATTTCCCCATTCAAATTAAATAGCCCCCCCCCCCATTTCCCCATTCAAATTAAATAGCCCCCCCCCCATTTCCCCATTGAAACTGAATAGCCCCCCCGCCCCCCATTTCCCCATTCAAATTAAATAGCGCCCCCCCCATTTCCCCATTCAAATTAAATAGCCATCCCCCCATTTCCCCATTCAAATTAAATAGCCCCCCCCCCATTTCCCCATTGAAACTGAATAGCCCCCCCCCCCCCCCCCCATTTCCCCATTCAAATTAAATAGCCCCCCCATTTCCCCATTCAAATTAAATAGCCATCCCCCCATTTCCCCATTCAAATTAAATAGCCCCCCCCCATTTCCCCATTCAAATTAAATAGCCCCTCCCCCATTTCCCCATTCAAATTAAATAGCCCCCCCCCATTTCCCCATTCAAATTAAATAGCCCCCCCCTCATTTCCCCATTCAAATTAAATAGCCATCCCCCCATTTCCCCATTCAAATTAAATAGCCCCCCCCCCAGTTCCCCATTCAAATTAAATAGCCCCCCCCCCCCCCATTTCCCTATTCAAATTAAATAGCCATCCCCCCATTTCCCCATTCAAATTAAATAGTCCCTCCCCCATTTCCCCATACAAATTAAATAGCCCCCCCCCCCCCCATTTCCCCATTCAAATTAAATAGCCATCCCCCCATTTCCCCATTCAAATTAAATAGCCCCCCCCCCATTTACCCATTCAAATTAAATAGCCCCCCCCCCATTTCCCCATTGAAACTGAATAGCCCCCCCGCCCCCCATTTCCCCATTCAAATTAAATAGCGCCCCCCCCATTTCCCCATTCAAATTAAATAGCCATCCCCCCATTTCCCCATTCAAATTAAATAGCCCCCCCCCCATTTCCCCATTGAAACTGAATAGCCCCCCCCCCCCCCCCCCATTTCCCCATTCAAATTAAATAGCCCCCCCATTTCCCCATTCAAATTAAATAGCCATCCCCCCATTTCCCCATTCAAATTAAATAGCCCCCCCCCATTTCCCCATTCAAATTAAATAGCCCCTCCCCCATTTCCCCATTCAAATTAAATAGCCCTCCCCCATTTCCCCATTCAAATTAAATAGCCCCCCCCTCATTTCCCCATTCAAATTAAATAGCCATCCCCCCATTTCCCCATTCAAATTAAATAGCCCCCCCCCCAGTTCCCCATTCAAATTAAATAGCCCCCCCCCCCCCCCATTTCCCTATTCAAATTAAATAGCCATCCCCCCATTTCCCCATTCAAATTAAATAGTCCCTCCCCCATTTCCCCATACAAATTAAATAGCCCCCCCCCCCCCCATTTCCCCATTCAAATTAAATAGCCATCCCCCCATTTCCCCATTCAAATTAAATAGCCCCCCCCCCCATTTACCCATTCAAATTAAATAGCCATCACCCCATTTCCCCATTCAAATTAAATAGTCCCTCCCCGATTTCCCCATTCAAATTAAATAGCCCCCCCCCCCCCCATTTCCCCATTCAAATTAAATAGCCATCCCCCCATTTCCCCATTCAAATTAAATAGCCCCCCCCCAGTCCCTATTCAAATTAAATAGCCATCCCCCCATTTCCCCATTCAAATTAAATAGCCCCTCCCCCATTTCCCCATTCAAATTAAATAGCCCCCCCCCCCCCCATTTCCCCATTCAAATTAAATAGCCATCCCCCCATTTCCCCATTCAAATTAAATAGCCATCCCCCCATTTCCCCATTCAGATTAAATAGCCCCTCCCCCATTTCCCCATTCAAATTAAATAGCCCCCCCCCCCCATTTCCCCATTCAAATTAGATAGCCCCCCCCCCCCCATTTCCCCATTCAAATTAAATAGCCCCCCCCCCCCCCCCCCATTTCCCCATTCAAATTAAATAGCCCCCCCCCATTTCCCCATTCAAATTAAATAGCCATACCCCCATTCCCCCATTCAAATTAAATAGCCCTCCCCCCATTTCCCCATTCAAATTAAATAGCCCCCCCCCCCCATTGCCCCATTCAAATTAGATAGCCCCCCCCACCCATTTCCCCATTCAAAGTAAATAGCCCCCCCCCCCCATTTCCCCATTCAAATTAAATAGCCCCCCCCCATTTCCCCATTCAAATTAAATAGGCATCCCCCCATTTCCCCATTCAAATTAAATAGCCCCCCCCCCCCAGTTCCCCATTCAAATTAAATAGCCATCCCCCTATTTCCCCATTCAAATTAAATAGTCCCTCCCCCATTTCCCCATTCAAATTAAATAGCCATCCCCCCATTTCCCCATTCAAATTAAATAGCCCCCCCCCCATTTCCCCATTCAAATTAAATAGCCCCCCCCCCCATTTCCCCATTCAAATTAAATAGTCCCTCCCCGATTTCCCCATTCAAATTAAATAGTCCCTCCCCCCTTTCCCATTCAAATTAAATAGCCCCCCCCCCCATTTCCCCATTCAAATTAAATAGCCCCCCCCCCATTTCCCCATTCAAATTAAATAGCCCCCGCCCCAGTTCCCTATTCAAATTAAATAGCCCCCCCCCCCCCCCCCATTTCCCCATTCAAATTAAATAGCCATCCCCCCATTTCCCCATTCAAATTAAAAAGTCCCTCCCCCATTTCCCCATTCAAATTAAATAGCCATCCCCCCAGTTCCCCATTCAAATTAAATAGCCCCCCCCCCCCAATTTCCCCATTCAAATTAAATAGCACCCCCCATTTCCCCATTCAAATAAAAAGCCCCCCCTCATTTCCCCATTCAAATTAAATAGCCCCCCCCATTTCCCCATTCAAATTAAATAGCCCCCCCCCCATTTCCCCATTCAAATTAAATAGCCCCCCCCCATTTCCCCATTCCAATCAAATAGCCCCCCCCCCATTTCCCCATTCAAATTCAATAGCCATCCCCCCAGTTCACCATTCAAATTAAATGCCCCCCCCCCATTTCCCCATTTAAATTAAATAGCCCCCCCCCCATTTCCCCATTCAAATTAAATAGCCCCCCCCCCAGTTCCCCATTCAAATTCAATAGCCATCCCCCCATTTCCCCATTCAAATTAAATAGCCCCCCCTCCATTTACCCATTCAAATTAAATAGCCCCCCCCATTTCCCTATTCAAATTAAATAGCCCCCCCCCATTTCCCCATTCCAATCAAATAGCCCCCCCCCATTTCCCCATTCAAATTCAATAGCCATCCCCCCAGTTCACCATTCAAATTAAATGCCCCCCCCCCATTTCCCCATTTAAATTAAATAGCCCCCCCCCCCCATTTCCCCATTCAAATTAAATAGCCCTCCCCCCATTTCCCCCATTCAAATGAAATAGCCCCCCCCCCCCAGTTCCCCATTCAAATTAAATAGCCATCCCCCAGTTCCCCATTCAAACTAAATAGCCCCCCCTCCATTTCCCCATTCAAATTAAATAGCCCCCCCCATTTCCCTATTCAAATTAAATAGCCCCCCCCCCCATTTCCCCATTCAAATTAAATAGCCATCCCCCCATTTACCCATTCAAATTAAATAGCCCCCCCCCCCCCCATGTCCCCATTCAAATTAAATAGCCCCCCCCCATTTCCCTATTCAAATTAAATAGCCCCCCCCCCCCCCCCCCCCCCCCCCCCCCCCCATTTCCCCATTCAAATTGAATAGCCATCCCCCCATTTCCCCATTCAAATTAAATAGCCATCGCCCCATTTCCCCATTCAAATTAAATAGCCATCCCCTCATTTACCCATTCAAATTAAATGCCCCCCCCCCATTTCCCTATTCAAATTAAATAGCCCCCCTTCCCATTTCCCCATTCAAATTAAATAGCCATCCCGCATTTCCCCATTCAAATTAAATAGTCCCCCCCCCCCCCATTTCCCCATTCAAATTAAATAGCCCCTCCCCCCATTTCCCCATTCAAATTAAATAGCCCCCCCCCATTTCCCCATTCAAATTAAATAGCCCCCCCCCATTTCCCCATTCAAATTAAATTGCCCCCCCCCCCCATTTCCCCATTCAAATTAAATAGCCCCCCCCCCCCCATTTCCCCATTCAAATTAAATAGCCCCCCCCCCCCCCATTTCCCCATTCAAATTAAATAGCCCCCCCCCATTTCCCCATTCAAATTAAATAGCCCCCCCCCCCCCCATTTCCCCATTCAAATCGAATAGCCATCCCCCCATTTCCCCATTCAAATTAAATGCCCCCGCCCCCCCTGTTTCCCCATTCAAATTAAATAGCCATCCCCCCATTTCCCCATTCAAATTAAATAGCCATCCCCCCATTTCCCCATTCAAATTAAACAGCCATCCCCCATTTCCCCATTCAAACTAAATGCCCCCGCCCCCCCCCTTTCCCCATTCAAATTAAATAGCCATCCCCCCATTTCCCCATTCAAATCGAATAGCCATCCCCCCATTTCCCCATTCAAATTAAATAGCCACCCCCCATTTACCCATTCAAATTAAATGCCCCCCCCCCATTTCCCTATTCAAATTAAATAGCCCCCCTTCCCATTTCCCCATTCAAATTAAATAGCCATCCCCCCATTTCCCCATTCAAATTAAATAGCCCCCCCCATTTCCCCATTCAAATTAAATAGCCCCTCCCCCATTTCCCCATTCAAATTAAATAGCCCCCCCCCATTTCCCCATTCAAATTAAATAGTCCCTCCCCCATTTCCCCATTCAAATTAAATAGCCCCCCCTCATTTCCCCATTCAAATTAAATAGCCATCCCCCCATTTCCCCATTCAAATTAAATAGCCCCCCCCCCCAGTTCCCCATTCAAATTAAATAGCCCCCCCCCCCCCCCCATTTCCCTATTCAAATTAAATAGCCATCCCCCCATTTCCCCATTCAAATTAAATAGTCCCCCCCCCTTTTCCCCATACAAATTAAATAGCCCCCCCCCCCCATTTCCCCATTCAAATTAAATAGCCATCCCCCCATTTCCCCATTCAAATTAAATAGCCCCCCCCCCATTTACCCATTCAAATTAAATAGCCATCACCCCATTTCCCCATTCAAATTAAATAGTCCCTCCCCGATTTCCCCATTCAAATTAAATAGCCCCCCCCCCCCATTTCCCCATTCAAATTAAATAGCCATCCCCCCATTTCCCATTCAAATTAAATAGCCCCCCCCAGTTCCCTATTCAAATTAAAGTAGCCATCACCCCATTTCCCCATTCAAATTAAATAGCCCCTCCCCCATTTCCCCATTCAAATTAAATAGCCCCCCCCCCCATTTCCCATTCAAATTAAATAGCCATCCCCCCATTTCCCCATTCAAATTAAATAGCCATCCCCCCATTTCCCCATTCAGATTAATAGCCCCTCCCCCATTTCCCCATTCAAATTAAATAGCCCCCCCCCCCCCATTTCCCCATTCAAATTAGATAGCCCCCCCCCCCCCCCATTTCCCCATTCAAATTAAATAGCCCCCCCCCCATTTCCCCATTCAAATTAAATAGCCCCCCCCCATTTCCCCATTCAAATTAAATAGCCATACCCCCCATTCCCCATTCAAATTAAATAGCCCTCCCCCATTTCCCCATTCAAATTAAATAGCCATCTCCCCAGTTCCCCATTCAAATTAAATAGCCCCCCCCCCATTTCCCCATTCAAATTAAATAGCCCCCCCCCCCCCATTGCCCCATTCAAATTAGATAGCCCCCCCCACCCATTTCCCCATTCAAAGTAAATAGCCCCCCCCCCCCATTTCCCCATTCAAATTAAATAGCCCCCCCCATTTCCCCATTCAAATTAAATAGGCATCCCCCCATTTCCCCATTCAAATTAAATAGCCCCCCCCCCCCCAGTTCCCCATTCAAATTAAATAGCCCCCCCCCCCCCCCCCCCCATTTCCCCATTCAAATTAAATAGCCATCCCCCTATTTCCCCATTCAAATTAAATAAGCCCTCCCCCATTTCCCCATTCAAATTAATAGCCATCCCCCCATTTCCCCATTCAAATTAAATAGCCCCCCCCCCATTTCCCCATTCAAATTAAATAGCCCCCCCCCCCATTTCCCCATTCAAATTAAATAGTCCCTCCCCGATTTCCCCATTCAAATTAAATAGTCCCTCCCCCTTTCCCCATTCAAATTAAATAGCCCCCCCCCCATTTCCCCATTCAAATTAAATAGCCCCCCCCCATTTCCCCATTCAAATTAAATAGCCCCCGCCCCAGTTCCCTATTCAAATTAAATAGCCCCCCCCCCCCTCCATTTCCCCATTCAAATTAAATAGCCATCCCCCCATTTCCCCATTCAAATTAAATAGTCCCTCCCCATTTCCCCATTCAAATTAAATAGCCATCCCCCCAGTTCCCCATTCAATTAAATAGCCCCCCCCCCAATTTCCCCATTCAAATTAAATAGCACCCCCCATTTCCCCATTCAAATAAAAAGCCCCCCCTCATTTCCCCATTCAAATTAAATAGCCCCCCCCATTTCCCCATTCAAATTAAATAGCCCCCCCCCCATTTCCCCATTCAAATTAAATAGCCCCCCCCCATTTCCCCATTCCAATCAAATAGCCCCCCCCCCCATTTCCCCATTCAAATTCAATAGCCATCCCCCCAGTTCACCATTCAAATTAAATGCCCCCCCCCATTTCCCCATTTAAATTAAATAGCCCCCCCCCCATTTCCCCATTCAAATTAAATAGCCCCCCCCCCAGTTCCCCATTCAAATTCAATAGCCATCCCCATTTCCCCATTCAAATTAAATAGCCCCCCCTCCATTTACCCATTCAAATTAAATAGCCCCCCCCATTTCCCTATTCAAATTAAATAGCCCCCCCCCATTTCCCCATTCCAATCAAATAGCCCCCCCCCATTTCCCCATTCAAATTCAATAGCCATCCCCCCAGTTCACCATTCAAATTAAATGCCCCCCCCCCATTTCCCCATTTAAATTAAATAGCCCCCCCCCCCCCATTTCCCCATTCAAATTAAATAGCCCTCCCCCCATTTCCCCATTCAAATGAAATAGCCCCCCCCCCCAGTTCCCCATTCAAATTAAATAGCCATCCCCCAGTTCCCCATTCAAACTAAATAGCCCCCCCTCCATTTCCCCATTCAAATTAAATAGCCCCCCCCATTTCCCTATTCAAATTAAATAGCCCCCCCCCCCATTTCCCCATTCAAATTAAATAGCCATCCCCCATTTACCCATTCAAATTAAATAGCCCCCCCCCCCATTTCCCCATTCAAATTAATAGCCCCCCCCCATTTCCCTATTCAAATTAAATAGCCCCCCCCCCCCCCCCCCCCCCCCCATTTCCCCATTCAAATTGAATAGCCATCCCCCCATTTCCCCATTCAAATTAAATAGCCATCGCCCCATTTCCCCATTCAAATTAAATAGCCATCCCCTCATTTACCCATTCAAATTAAATGCCCCCCCCCCCATTTCCCCTATTCAAATTAAATAGCCCCCCTTCCCATTTCCCCATTCAAATTAAATAGCCATCCCGCATTTCCCCATTCAAATTAAATAGCCCCCCCCCCCATTTCCCCATTCAAATTAAATAGCCCCTCCCCCATTTCCCCATTCAAATTAAATAGCCCCCCCCCATTTCCCCATTCAAATTAAATAGCCCCCCCCCCATTTCCCCATTCAAATTAAATAGCCCCCCCCCCCATTTCCCCATTCAAATTAAATAGCCCCCCCCCCCCCCCCCCTTTCCCCATTCAAATTAAATAGCCCCCCCCCCCCATTTCCCCATTCAAATTAAATAGCCCCCCCCCATTTCCCCATTCAAATTAAATAGCCCCCCCCCCCCCCCATTTCCCCATTCAAATCGAATAGCCATCCCCCCATTTCCCCATTCAAATTAAATGCCCCCGCCCCCCCTGTTTCCCCATTCAAATTAAATAGCCATCCCCCCATTTCCCATTCAAATGAAATAGCCATCCCCCCATTTCCCCATTCAAATTAAACAGCCATCCCCCATTTCCCCATTCAAACTAAATGCCCCCGCCCCCCCCCTTTCCCCATTCAAATTAAATAGCCATCCCCCCATTTCCCCATTCAAATCGAATAGCCATCCCCCCATTTCCCCATTCAAATTAAATAGCCACCCCCCATTTACCCATTCAAATTAAATGCCCCCCCCCATTTCCCTATTCAAATTAAATAGCCCCCCTTCCCATTTCCCCATTCAAATTAAATAGCCATCCCGCATTTCCCCATTCAAATTAAATAGTCCCCCCCCCATTTCCCCATTCAAATTAAATAGCCCCTCCCCCATTTCCCCATTCAAATTAAATAGCCCCCCCCATTTCCCCATTCAAATTAAATAGCCCCCCCCCATTTCCCCATTCAAATTAAATAGCCCCCCTTCCCATTTCCCCATTCAAATTAAATAGCCATCCCGCATTTCCCCATTCAAATTAAATAGTCCCCCCCCCCCATTTCCCCATTCAAATTAAATAGCCCCTCCCCCAGTTCCCCATTCAAATTAAATAGCCACCTTCCCATTTCCCCATTCAAATTAAATAGCCCCTCCCCCATTTTCCCCATTCAAATTAAATAGCCATCCCCCCATTTCCCCATTCAAATTAAATAGCCCCCCCCCCAGTTCCCCATTCAAATTAAATAGCCACCCCCCCATTTCCCCATTCAAATTAAATAGCCCCTCCCCCATTTCCCCATTCAAATTAAATAGCCCCCCCCCATTTCCCCATTCAAATTAAATAGCCCCCCCCCCATTTCCCCATTCAAATTAAATAGCCCTCCCCCCCCATTTCCCCATTCAAATTAGATAGCCCCCCCGCATTTCCCCATTCAAATGAAATAGCCCCCCCCCCCCCCCCCCCCCCCATTTCCCCATTCAAATTAAATAGCACCCCCCATTTCCCCAGTCAAATTAAATAGCCCCCCCCATTTCCCCATTCAAATTAAATAGCCCCCCCCCATTTCCCCATTCAAATTAAATAGCCATCTCCCCAGTTCCCCATTCAAATTAAATAGCCCCCCCCCATTTCCCCATTCAAATAAATAGCCCCCCCCCATTTCCCCATTGAAATTAAATAGCCATCCCCCCATTTCCCCATTCAAATTAAATAGTCCCCCCCCCCAGTTTCCCATTCAAATTAAATAGCCATCCCCCCAGTTCCCCATTCAAATTAAATAGGCATCCCCCCATTTCCCCATTCAAATTAAATAGCCCCCCCCCCATTTCCCCATTCAAATTAAATAGCCCCCCCCTCATTTCCCCATTCAAATAAAATAGCCCCCCCCCATTGCCCCATTCAAATTAAATAGCCCCCCCCATTTCCCCATTCAAATTAAATAGCCATCCCCCCATTTCCCTATTTAAATTAAATAGCCCCCCCCCCCCATTTCCCCATTCAAATTAAATAGTCCCTCCCCCATTTCCCTATTCAAATTAAATAGCCCCCCCCCTCATTTCCCCATTCAAATTAAATAGCCCCCCCCCCATTTCCCCATACAAATTAAGTAGCCCCCCCCCATTTCCCTATTTAAATTAAATAGCCCCGCCCCATTTCCCCATTCAAATTAAAAAGAGCCCCCCCCCCCCCATTTCCCCATTAAAATTAAATAGCGCCCCCCCCATTTCCCTATTTAAATTAAATAGCCCGCCCCCATTTCCCCATTCAAATTGAATAGCCATCTCCCCATTTCCCCATTCAAATTAAATAGCCCCCCCCCATTTCCCCATGTAAATTACATAGCCATCCCCCCATTTACCCATTCAAATTAAATACCCCCCCCCCATTTCCCTATTCAAATTAAATAGCCATCCCCCCGTTTCCCCATTCAAATTAAATGTCTCCCCCCCCCATTTCCCTACTCAAATTAAATAGCCCCCCTTCCCATTTCCCCATTCAAATTAAATAGCCATCCCCCATTTCCCCATTCAAATTAAATAGCCATCCCCCAGTTCCCCATTCAAATTAAATGGTCCCCCCCATTTCCCCATTCAAATTAAATAGCCCCTCCCCCATTTCCCCATTCAAACTAAATAGCCCCCCCCCCCCCCATTTCCCCATTCAAATTAAATAGCCCCGCCCATTTCCCCATTCAAATTAAATAGCCCCCCCCCCCATTTCCCCATTCAAATTAAATAGCCCCCCCCCCTTTCCCCATTCAAATTAAATAGCCTCCCCCCCCATTTCGCCATTCAAATTAAATAGCCCCCCCCCCCCCCCCAATTCCCCATTCAAATCGAATAGCCATCCCCCATTTCCCCATTCAAATTAAATGCCCCCGACCCCCCATTTCCCCATTCAAATTAAATAGCCATCCCCCCATTTCCCCATTCAAAGTAAATAGCCATCCCCCCATTTCCCCATTCAAATCAAATAGCCATCCCCCCAGTTCGCCATTCAAATTAAATAGCCATCCCCCATTTCCCCATTCAAATTAAATACCCATCCCCCCCATTTCCCCATTCAAATTGAATAGCCCCCCCCCCCCCCCCCCCCCCCATTTCCCCATTCAAATTAAATGCCCCCCCCCCCCCATTTCCCCATTCAATTAAATGCCCCCCCCCCCCCCCCCCCCATTTCCCCATTCGAATTAAATAGCCCCCCCCCCCCATTTCCCCATTCAAATTAAATAGCACCCCCCATTTCCCAATTCAAATTAAATAGCCCCCCACCCCCATTTCCCCATTCAAATTAAATAGCCCCCCCCCCATTTCCCCATTCAAATTAAATAGCCCTCCCCCCCATTTCCCCATTCAAATTAGATAGCCCCCCCGCATTTCCCCATTCAAATGAAATAGCCCCCCCCCCCCCCCCATTTCCCCATTCAAATTAAATAGCACCCCCCATTTCCCCAGTCAAATTAAATAGCCCCCCCCCATTTCCCCATTCAAATTAAATAGCCCCCCCCCATTTCCCCATTCAAATTAAATAGCCATCTCCCCAGTTCCCCATTCAAATTAAATAGCCCCCCCCCATTTCCCCATTCAAATTAAATAGCCCCCCCCCATTTCCCCATTGAAATTAAATAGCCATCCCCCCATTTCCCCATTCAAATTAAATAGTCCCCCCCCCCAGTTTCCCATTCAAATTAAATAGCCATCCCCCCAGTTCCCCATTCAAATTAAATAGCCATCCCCCCATTTCCCCATTCAAATTAAATAGCCCCCCCCCCATTTCCCATTCAAATTAAATAGCCCCCCATTTCCCCATTCAAATTAAATAGCCCCCCCCTCATTTCCCCATTCAAATAAAATAGCCCCCCCCCATTGCCCCATTCAAATTAAATAGCCCCCCCCATTTCCCCATTCAAATTAAATAGCCATCCCCCCATTTCCCCTATTTAAATTAAATAGCCCCCCCCCCCATTTCCCCATTCAAATTAAATAGTCCCTCCCCCATTTCCCTATTCAAATTAAATAGCCCCCCCCTCATTTCCCCATTCAAATTAAATAGCCCCCCCCCCATTTCCCCATACAAATAAGTAGCCCCCCCCCCATTTCCCTATTTAAATTAAATAGCCCCCGCCCCATTTCCCCATTCAAATTAAATAGCCCCCCCCCCCCCCATTTCCCCATTAAAATTAAATAGCGCCCCCCCATTTCCCTATTTAAATTAAATAGCCCGCCCCCCATTTCCCCATTCAAATTGAATAGCCATCTCCCCATTTCCCCATTCAAATTAAATGCCCCCCCCCCATTTCCCCATGTAAATTACATAGCCATCCCCCATTTACCCATTCAAATTAAATACCCCCCCCCATTTCCCTATTCAAATTAAATAGCCATCCCCCCGTTTCCCCATTCAAATTAATGTCTCCCCCCCCCCATTTCCCTACTCAAATTAAATAGCCCCCCTTCCCATTTCCCCATTCAAATTAAATAGCCATCCCCCATTTCCCCATTCAAATTAAATAGCCATCCCCCAGTTCCCCATTCAAATTAAATGGTCCCCCCCCATTTCCCATTCAAATTAAATAGCCCCTCCCCCATTTCCCCATTCAAACTAAATAGCCCCCCCCCCCCATTTCCCCATTCAAATTAAATAGCCCCCGCCCATTTCCCCATTCAAATTAAATAGCCCCCCCCCCCCATTTCCCCATTCAAATTAAATAGCCCCCCCCCCTTTCCCCATTCAAATTAAATAGCCTCCCCCCCCCCCATTTCGCCATTCAAATTAAATAGCCCCCCCCCCCCCCCCCCCCAATTCCCCATTCAAATCGAATAGCCATCCCCCCATTTCCCCATTCAAATTAAATGCCCCCGACCCCCCATTTTCCCCATTCAAATTAAATAGCCATCCCCCATTTCCCCATTCAAAGTAAATAGCCATCCCCCCATTTCCCCATTCAAATCAAATAGCCATCCCCCAGTTCGCCATTCAAATTAAATAGCCATCCCCCATTTCCCCATTCAAATTAAATACCCATCCCCCCCATTTCCCCATTCAAATTGAATAGCCCCCCCCCCCCCCCCCATTTCCCCATTCAAATTAAATGCCCCCCCCCCCATTTCCCCATTCAAATTAAATGCCCCCCCCCCCATTTCCCCATTCGAATTAAATAGCCCCCCCCCCCCCCATTTCCCCATTCAAATTAAATAGCACCCCCCATTTCCCAATTCAAATTAAATAGCCCCCCCCCCCCCATTTCCCCATTCAAATTAAATAGCCCCCCCCGCATTTCCCCATTGAAATTAAATAGCCCCTCCCCATTTCCCCATGCAAATTAAATACCACCCCCCCCCATTTCCCATTCAAATTAAATAGCCATCCCCCCATTTCCCCATTCAAATTAAATACCCATCCCCCATTTCCCCATTCAAATTAAATACCCATCCCCCCCATTTCCCCATGCAAATTGAATAGCCCCCCCCCCCTTTCCCCATTCAAATTAAATAGCCCCCCCCCATTTTCCCCATTCAAATTAAATAGCCCCCCCCCATTTCCCCCATTCAAATTAAATAGCCCCCCCCTCATTTCCTCATTCAAATAAAATAGCCCCCCCCCCATTTCCCCATTCAAATTAAATAGCCCCCCCCATTTCCCTATTTAAATTAAATAGCCCCCCCCCCATTTCCCTATTCAAATTAAATAGCCCCCCCCCATTTCCCTATTCAAATTAAATGGCCGCCCCCCCCCCTTTCCCTATTCAAATTAAATAGCCCCCCCACCCGTATTTCCCAAATCAAATTAAATACACACACCCCACACGCCCAAATCCCACCCTCAGCACCAGCGCTGTGCCTGTGAATGCCGGAGGGGGGGGGGGGGGGGCACACACGCTGCGGACTGTCGCCGGGGGGTCACAGTTTCTTTTGTGCGCACCACATCCCCGAAACTGCGGGCGGCGGTCGATGATCTGCGCAGTCGCCGCCGCAGATCCAAAAAGCGCCGCCTCCGTCGACGCCGCCTCCGCAATCCGACGGGACACAGGCCCTCCTTCGGTGTGTTAAGGAGCGGCACGGCGTTTGTTCAGGGTACACACGATCATCATCACCGACGCCCCAACACAACACACACCACCACTTCACTCACACAACACATACCGTTCAACTCCAGCTCTTGAAGTGCGCTGTTCAGCTTCAGCGCTTCAGCGAGGGCTTGAGCGCCCTCGTCTGTAATGGCGTTCCCTGCAACAAAAGATAAGACAAAGGGAGTGGCCCCCGCTGCAAACGACCGCTGGTGTTGTCATTTGTGCTGAAGGGCAGTGGGGGAGGGGGGGGGCACCGCAGAACTGAGCCCAAGGGCGCGGCGGCGGCGGGGGTTGGGTCTGGGCAGGAGAGCAGGGCAGGCCATCCCATCAACGCCCGTCACCCCCCCCCCTCACACGCCCCCCCCCCCACATGAGGTCACATACCCCCCCCCCCCCCGGGTCAGGGGCGTGGTGCTGCGAGAGGCCGCGGCATGACATTGTGTGCGGCCAAACCCCCTGCGATGGTGTGCACGGGCCAGCGCTGTGCCAGTGCACGGGGGCAGAACAACGCCACAACACCCGCGGGGGGTCAGTGAGCAGGGGCCTGAGGGGCCCCTCACGGCAGGGGCCAGAGGCAGCCCACGCCTTTTCTGAGACGGGGGGGGGGGCGGGGGTACCTCCGGGGGGCACCCGGGCACCTCATGACCGCAGGCACCGGGTTTCGGGGGAGGGGGGACCGTGATGGGCACGCCCCTTCCCTGTCCCTTGCCCTGACAGGGACCTGGACGTGTTTCAGTGCAGCCCCCGATGTGGGGCACTGGTACAGATCCCGAAGATGGTGCGTTGGATGGGGAAGAGGCGGGGGGGGGGGGGGGTGACGGGGGTGACGGACCTTTTGTGCCCCCCCCCCCCTACTCCAGGGTCCCTGCATCAGCCTCATACCGCGGGGGGGGGGGGGATGCATAAAGGAGGGATGCGAGTGGGCGGTGCATGTGAGGCGGCAGCAGATGTCGCTCACTGCCAAATGCATAGCACCCCCCTCCCCCCCAAAGGCACAACCTGCACAACCCTCAAACGCCGGATCAACGGGTTCAGTTCACGGCGCCGCAGACGCCGTACCCCCAGCGCTGGACAGAGCCCGTCGCGCTCCGCACAACCGCCATGTGTGCCCACAGCCCCCGTACCGTGTGGTCCGCCCCCCCCCCCCCAACAGAACAGCGGGTGCCGCGTCTCACGCCCTGAGCACCTCCCTCGCCCCCGGCATCCCCCAACTCCATCACCCACCACCTGCACACCTACCAACCCAGTCCGTGCCCGGCAAATACCCCCCCCCCCCGGCAATCTGTCCTTTCCCATTTCCCCATTCAAATTAAATAGCCCCCCCCATTTCCCCATTCAAATTAAATAGCCCCCCCCCCATTTCCCCATTCAAATTAAATAGCCCCCCCCTCCATTTCCCCATTAAAATTAAAAAGCCCCCCCCCCATTTCCCCATTCAAATTTAATAGCCCCCCCCCCATTTCCCCATTCAAATTAAATAGCCCTCCCCCATTTCCCCATTCAAATTAAATAGCCCCCCCCCCCCCCCCATTTCCCCATTCAAATTAAATGGCCCCCCCCCCAATTCCCCATATAAATTAAATAGCCCCCCCCCCCCATTTCCCCATTCAAATTAAATAGCCCCCCCCCCCCATTTCCCCATTCAAATTAAATAGGCCCCTCCCCCATTTCCCCATTCAAATTAAATAGCCCCCCCCCAGTTCCCCATTTAAATTAAATAGCCGCCCCCTCCATTTCCCCATTCAAATTAAATAGCCCCCCCCCCATTTCCCCATTCAAATTAAATAGCCCCCCCCCCATTTCCCCATTCAAATTAAATAGCCCCCCCCCCCCCCCCATTTCCCCATTCAAATTAAATAGCGCCCCCCCCATTTCCCCATTCAAATTAAATAGCCATCCCCCCATTTCCCCATTCAAATTAAATAGCCCCCCCCCATTTCCCCATTCAAATTAAATAGCCATCCCCCCAGTTCCCCACTCAAATTAAATAGTCCCTCCCCCATTTCCCCATTCAAATTAATAGCCCCCCCCCCCAATTCCCCATTCAAATTAAATAGCCATCCCCCCATTTCCCCATTCAAATTAAATAGCCCCCCCCCCCATTTCCCCATTAAAATTAAATAGTCCCTCCCCCATTTCCCCATTCAAATTAAATAGCCCCTCCCCATTTCCCCATTCAAATTAAATAGCCATCCCCCCATTTCCCCATTCAAATTAAATAGCCCCCCCCCCCCCATTTCCCCATTCAAATTAAATGGTCCCTCCCCCATTTCCCCATTCAAATTAAATAGCCCCCCCCCCCATTTCCCTATTCAAATTAAATAGCCCCCCCCCCCCCCCCATTTCCCCATTCAAATTAAATAGCCATCCCCCCCATTTCCCCTTTCAAATTAAATAGCCCCCCCCCCCCCCATTTCCCCATTCAAATTAAATAGTCCCTCCCCCATTTCCCCATTCAAATTAAATAGTCCCTCCCCGATTTCCCCATTCAAATTAAATAGCCCCCCCCCATTTCCCCATTGAAATTAAATAGCCCCTCCCCCATTTCCCCATTCAAATTAAATAGCCATCCCCCCATTTCCCAATTCAAATTAAATAGTCCCTCCCCCATTTCCCCATTCAAATTAAATAGCCATCCCCCCATTTCCCCATTCAAATTAAATAGCCCTCCCCCCCCCCATTTCCCCATTCAAATTAAATAGGCATCCCCCCATTTCCCCATTCAAATTAAATAGTCCCTCCCCGATTTCCCCATTCAAATTAAATAGCCCCCCCCCATTTCCCCATTGAAATTAAATAGCCCCTCCCCCATTTCCCCATTCAAATTAAATAGCCATCCCCCCCATTTCCCAATTCAAATTAAATAGTCCCTCCCCCATTTCCCCATTCAAATTAAATAGCCATCGCCCCATTTCCCCATTCAAATTAAATGGTCCCTCCCCCATTTCCCCATTCAAATTAAATAGTCCCTCCCCCATTTCCCCATTCAAATTAAATAGCCATCCCCCCATTTCCCCATTCAAATTAAATAGCCATCCCCCCATTTCCCCATTCAAATTAAATAGCCCCCCCCCCAGTTCCCCATTCAAATTAAATAGCCCCCCCCCCCCATTTCCCCATTCAAATTAAATAGCCATCCCCCCATTTCCCCATTCAAATTAAATAGTCCCTCCCGCATTTCCCCATTCAAATTAAATAGCCACCGCCCCCCATTTCCCCATTCAAATTAAATAGTCCCTCCCACATTTCCCCATTCAAATTAAATAGCCATCCCCCCCATTTCCCCATTCAAATTAAATAGCCCCCCCCCATTTCCCCATTGAAATTAAATAGCCCCTCCCCCATTTCCCCATTCAAATTAAATAGCCATCCCCCCATTTCCCAATTCAAATTAAATAGTCCCTCCCCCATTTCCCCATTCAAATTAAATAGCCATCGCCCCATTTCCCCATTCAAATTAAATAGTCCCTCCCCCAGTTCCCCATTCAAATTAAATAGCCATCCCCCCATTTCCCCATTCAAATTAAATAGCCATCCCCCCATTTCCCCATTCAAATTAAATAGCCCCCCCCCCAGTTCCCCATTCAAATTAAATAGCCCCCCCCCCCCCCATTTCCCCATTCAAATTAAATAGTCCCTCCCCATTTCCCCATTCAAATTAAATAGCCATCCCCCCATTTCCCCATTCAAATTAAATAGCCCCCCCCCCCCATTTCCCCATTCAAATTAAATAGCCCCCCCCCCATTTCCCCATTCAAATTAAATAGCCATCCCCCCATTTCCCCATTCAAATTAAATAGCCATCCCCCCATTTCCCCATTCAAATTAAATAGCCCCCCCCCCCCAGTTCCCCATTCAAATTAAATAGCCCCCCCCCCCATTTCCCCATTCAAATTAAATAGCCATCCCCCCCATTTCCCCTTTCAAATTAAATAGCCCCTCCCCATTTCCCCATTCAAATTAAATAGTCCCTCCCCCATTTCCCCATTCAAATTAAATAGTCCCTCCCCGATTTCCCCATTCAAATTAAATAGCCCCCCCCCCCATTTCCCCATTGAAATTAAATAGCCCCTCCCCCATTTCCCCATTCAAATTAAATAGCCATCCCCCCATTTCCCAATTCAAATTAAATAGTCCCCCGCCATTTCCCCATTCAAATTAAATAGCCATCCCCCCATTTGCCCATTAAAATTAAATACCCCCCCCCCCCAGTTCCCCATTCAAATTAAATAGTCCCTCCCCCATTTCCCCATTCAAATTAAATAGCCATCCCCCCATTTCCCCATTCAAATTAAATAGCCCCCCCCCCCCATTTTCCCATTCAAATTAAATAGCCATCCCCCCATTTCCCCATTCAAATTAAATAGTCCCTCCCCGATTTCCCCATTCAAATTAAATAGCCCCCCCCCATTTCCCCATTGAAATTAAATAGCCCCTCCCCCATTTCCCCATTCAAATTAAATAGCCATCCCCCCATTTCCCCATTCAAATTAAATAGTCCCTCCCACATTTCCCCATTGAAATTAAATAGCCATCCCCCCATTTCCCCATTCAAATTAAATAGTCCCTCCCCCATTTCCCCATTCAAATTAAATAATCCCTCCCCCATTTCCCCATTCAAACTAAATAGCCATCCCCCCATTTCCCCAGTCAAATTAAATAGCCCCCCCCCCAGTTCCCCATTCAAATTAAATAGCCCCCCCCCATTTCCCTATTCAAATTAAATAGCCATCCCCCCATTTGCCCATTCAAATTAAATAGTCCCTCCCCCATTTCCCCATTCAAATTAAATAGCCCCCCCCCATTTCCCCATTCAAATTAAATAGTCCCTCCCACATTTCGCCATTCAAATTAAATAACCATCCCCCCATTTCCCCATTCAAATTAAATAGCCCCCCCCCCCCCCCCAGTTCCCCATTCAAATAGCCCCCTCCAGCTCCCCCATTCAAATTAAATAGCCCCCCCCCCCCCATTTCCCCATTCAAATTAAATAGCCATCCCCCCATTTCCCCATTCAAATTAAATAGTCCCTCCCCCATTTCCCCATTCAAAGTAAATAGCCATCCCCCCATTTCCCCATTCAAATTAAATAGCCCCCCCCCATTTCCCCATTCAAATTAAATAGCCCGCCCCCCCCCCCCCATTTCCCCATTCAAATTAAATAGTCCCTCCCCCATTTCCCCATTCAAATTAAATAGCCATCCCCCCAGCTCCCATTTAAATTAAATAGCCCCCCCCATTTCCCCATTCAAATTAAATAGCCCCCCCCAAGTTCCCTATTCAAATTAAATAGCCCCCCCCCCCCCCATTTCCCCATTCAAATTAAATAGCCATCCGCCAGTTCCCCATTCAAATTAAATAGCCCCCCCCCCATTTCCCCATTCAAATTAAAAAGCCCCCCCTCATTTCCCCTTTCAAATTAAATAGACCCCCCCCATTTCCCCATTCAAATTAAAAAGCCCCCCCCCCATTTCCCCATTCAAATTAAATAGCCCCCCCCGATTTCCCCTTTCAAATCAAATAGCCCCCCCCCCCCCATTTCCCCATTCAAATTAAATAGCCATCCCCCCAGTTCGCCATTCAAATTAAATGCCCCCCCCCATTCCCCCATTCGAATTAAATAGCCCCCCCCCCATTTCCCTATTCAAATTAAATAGCCCCCCCCCCCCCCATTTCCCCATTCAAATGAAAACCCCCCCCCCCCAGTTCCCCATTGAAATTCAATGGCCATCCCTCATTTCCCCATTCAAATTAAATAGCCCCCCCCCAATTTCCCCATTCAAATTAAATAGCCCCCCCCCCCCCATTTCCCCATTCAAATTAAATAGCCCCCCCCCCCCCCATTTCCCCATTCAAATTAAATAGCCATCCCCCCATTTACCCATTCAGATTAAATGCCCCCCCCCCATTTCCCCAGTCAAATTAAATAGCCCCCCCCCCATTTCCCCATTCAAATTAAATAGCCCCCCCCCCATTTCCCCATTCAAATTAAATAGCCCCCCCCGCATTTCCCCATTCAAATTAAATAGCCCCTCCCCCATTTCCCCATTCAAATTAAATAGCCCCCCCCCATTTCCCCATTCAAATTAAATAGCCATCCCCCCATTTCCCCAGTCAAATTAAATAGCCCCCCCCCATTTCCCCATTCAAATTAAATAGCCCCCCCCCCCATTTCCCAATTCAAATTAAATATCCCCCCCCCATTTCCCTATTCAAATTAAATAGCCCCCCCCCCATTCCCTCATTCAAATTGAATAGCCATCCCCCCATTTCCCCATTCAAATTAAATAGCCCCTCCCCCAGTTCCCCATTCAAATTAAATAGCCCCCCCCCATTTCCCCATTCAAATTAAATAGCCATCCCCCCATTTCCCCAGTCAAATTAAATAGCCCCCCCCCATTTCCCCATTCAACTTAAATAGCCCCCCCCCCCATTTCCCAATTCAAATTAAATATCCCCCCCCCATTTCCCTATTCAAATTAAATAGCCCCCCCCCCATTCCCTCATTCAAATTAAATAGCCATCCCCCCATTTCCCCATTCAAATTAAATAGCCCCGCCCCATTTCCCTAATCAAATTAAATAGCCATCCCCCCATTTCCCCATTCAAATTCAATAGCCATCCCCCCATTTACCCATTCAAATTAAATGCCCCCCCCCCCCCTTTTCCCTATTGAAATTAGATAGCCCCCCTTCCCATTTCCCCATTCAAATTAAATAGCCCCCCCCCATTTCCCCATTCAAATTAAATAGCCCCCCCCCCCCCCATTTCCCCATTCAAATTAAATAGCCATCCCCCCATTTCGCCAGTCAAATTAAATAGCCCCCCCCCATTTCCCCATTCAACTTAAATAGCCCCCCCCCCCCCCCATTTCCCAATTCAAATTAAATATCCCCCCCCCATTTCCCTATTCAAATTAAATAGCCCCCCCCCCCGTCCCTCATTCAAATTAACTAGCCATCCCCCCATTTCCCCATTCAAATTAAATAGCCCCGCCCCATTTCCCTAATCAAATTAAATAGCCATCCCCCCATTTCCCCATTCAAATCAAAAGCCATCCCCCCATTTACCCATTCAAATTAAATGCCCCCCCCCCCTTTTCCCCATTGAAATTAGATAGCCCCCCTTCCCATTTCCCCATTCAAATTAAATAGCCCCCCCCCATTTCCCCATTCAAATTAAATAGACATCCCGCAGTTCCCCATTCAAATTAAATAGCCCCCCCCCCATTCCCTCATTCAAATTAAATAGCCATCCCCCCATTTCCCCATTCAAATTAAATAGCCCCGCCCCATTTCCCTAATCAAATTAAATAGCCATCCCCCCATTTCCCCATTCAAATTCAATAGCCATCCCCCCATTTACCCATTCAAATTAAATGCCCCCGCCCCCCTTTTCCCTATTGAAATTAGATAGCCCCCCTTCCCATTTCCCCATTCAAATTAAATAGCCCCCCCCCATTTCCCCATTCAAATTAAATAGCCCCCCCCCCCCATTTCCCCATTCAAATTAAATAGCCATCCCCCCATTTCGCCAGTCAAATTAAATAGCCCCCCCCCATTTCCCCATTCAACTTAAATAGCCCCCCCCCCCCCCATTTCCCAATTCAAATTAAATATCCCCCCCCCATTTCCCTATTCAAATTAAATAGCCCCCCCCCCCGTCCCTCATTCAAATTAACTAGCCATCCCCCCATTTCCCCATTCAAATTAAATAGCCCCGCCCCATTTCCCTAATCAAATTAAATAGCCATCCCCCCATTTCCCCATTCAAATCAAAAGCCATCCCCCCATTTACCCATTCAAATTAAATGCCCCCCCCCCTTTTCCCCATTGAAATTAGATAGCCCCCCTTCCCATTTCCCCATTCAAATTAAATAGCCCCCCCCCATTTCCCCATTCAAATTAAATAGACATCCCGCAGTTCCCCATTCAAATTAAATAGTCCCCCCCCCATTTCCCCATTCAAATTAAATAGCCCCTCCCCCATTTCCCCATTCAAATTAAATAGCCCCCCCCCATTTCCCCATTCAAATTAAATAGCCCCCCCCCCATTTCCCCATTCAAATTAAATAGCCCCCCCCCCCATTTCCCGATTCAAATTAAATAGCCCCCCCCCATTTCCCCATTCAAATTAAATAGCCCCCCCCCATTTCCCCATTCAAATTAAATAGCCCCCCCCCCCCATTTCCCCATTCAAATGGAATAGCCATCCCCCCATTTCCCCATTCAAATTAAATGCCCCCGCCCCCCCATTTCCCCATTCAAATTAAATAGCCCCCCCCCCATTTCCCCATTCAAATTAAATAGCCCCCCCCCCATTTCCCCATTCAAATTAAATAGCCCCCCCCCCCCCCCATTTCCCCATTCAAATCGAATAGCCCCCCCCCCCCCCCATTTCCCCATTCAAATTAAATGCCCCCCCCCATTTCCCCATTCAAATTAAATATCCCCCCACCATTTCCCCATTCAAATTAAATAGCCCCCCTCCCATTTCCCCATTCAAATTAAATAGCCATCCCCCCATTTCCCCATTCAAATTAAATAGCCCCCCCCCCTCGTTTCCCCTTTCAAATTAAATAGCCCCCCCCATTTCCCCATTCAAATTAAATAGTCCCCCCCCCCATTTCCCTATTTAAATTAAATAGCCCCCCTCAATTCCCTATTTAAATTAAATAGCCCCCCCCCCATTTCCCCATTCAAATTAAATAGCCCCCCCCCCATTTCCCCATTCAAATTAAATAGCCCGCCCCCATTTCCCTATTTAAACTAAATAGCCCCCCCCCCCATTTCCCCATTCAAACTAAATAGCCCCCCCCCCATTTCCCCATTCAAATTAAATACCCTGCCGCCCATTTCCCCATTCAAATTAAATAGCCCCGCCCCATTTCCCCATTCAAATTAAATAGCCCCCCCCCTCATTTCCCCATTCAAATTAAATAGCCCCCCCCCATTTCCCCATTCAAATTAAATAGCCCCCCCCCATTTCCCGATTTAAACTAAATAGCCCCCCCCATTTCCCTATTTAAATTAAATAGACCCCCCCCATTTCCCCATTCAAATTAAATAGCCCCCCCCCATTTCCCCATTCAAATTAAATAGCCCCCCCCCCCCCCATTTCCCTATTCAAATTAAATAGCCCCCCCCCCCCCCCATTTCCCTATTCAAATTAAATGGCCGCCCCCCCCCTTTCCCTATTCAAATTAAATAGCCCCCCCCCCGTATTTCCCAAATCAAATTAAATACACACACCCCACACGCCCAAACCCCCCCCCAGCACCAGCGCTGTGCCTGTGAATGCCGGAGGGGGGGGGGGCACACACGCTGCGGACTGTCGCCGGGGGGTCACAGTTTCTTTTGTGCGCACCACATCCCCCAAACTGCGGGCGGCGGTCGACGATCTGCGCAGTCGCCGCCGCAGATCCAAAAAGCGCCGCCTCCTTCGACGCCGCCTCCGCAATCCGACGGGACACAGGCCCTCCTCCGGTGTGTTAAGGAGCGGCACGGCGTTTGTTCAGGGCACACACGATCATCATCACCCACGCCCCAACACAACACACACCACCACTTCACTCACACAACACATACCGCGCAAGCACAGCTCTTGAAGTCCGCTGTTCAGCTTCAGCGCTTCAGCGAGGGCTTGAGCGCCCTCGTCTTTAATGGCGTTCCCTGCAACAAAAGATAAGACAAAGGGAGTGGCCCCCGCTGCAAACGACCGCTGGTGTTGTCATTTGTGCTGAAGGGCAGTGGGGGAGGGGGGGGCACCGCAGAACTGAGCCCAAGGGCGCGGCGGCGGCGGGGGTTGGGTCTGGGCAGGAGAGCAGGGCAGCCCATCCCATCAACGCCCGTCACCCCCCCCCCCTTCACACGCCCCCCCCCCCCCCCCCACATGAGGTCACATACCCCCCCCCCCCCCCCCCGGGTCAGGGGCGTGGTGCTGCGAGAGGCCGCGGCATGACATTGTGTGCGGCCAAACCCCCTGCGATGGTGTGCACGGGCCAGCGCTGTGCCAGTGCACGGGGGCAGAACAACGCCACAACACCCGCGGGGGGTCAGTGAGCAGGGGCCTGAGGGGCCCCTCACGGCAGGGGCCAGAGGCAGCCCACGCCTTTTCTGAGACGGGGGGGGGGGCAGGGGTACCTCCGGGGGGCACCCGGGCACCTCATGACCGCAGGCACCGGGTTTCGGGGGAGGGGGGACCGTGATGGGCACGCCCCTTCCCTGTCCCTTGCCCTGACAGGGACCTGGACGTGTTTCAGTGCAGCCCCCGATGTGGGGCACTGGTACAGATCCCGAAGATGGTGCGTTGGATGGGGGAAGAGGCGGGGGGGGGGGGGTGACGGGGGTGACGGACATTTTGTGCCCCCCCCCTCCCCTACCCCCTACTCCAGGGTCTCTACATCAGCCTCATACCGCGGGGGGGGGGGGATGCACAAAGGAGGGATGCGAGTGGGCGGTGCATGTGAGGCGGCAGCAGATGTCGCTCACTGCCAAATGCATAGCACCCCCCCTCCCCCCCAAAGGCACAACCTGCACAACCCTCAAACGCCGGATCAACGGGTTCAGTTCACGGCGCCGCAGACGCCGTACCCCCAGCGCTGCACAGAGCCCGTCGCGCTCCGCACAACCGCCATGTGTGCCCACAGCGCCCACAGCCCCCGTACCGTGTGGTCCGCCCCCCCCCCCCGTCTACCGGATTCAACAGAACAGCGGGTGCCGCGTCTCACGACCTCAGCACCTCCCTCGCCCCCGGCATCCCCCAACTCCATCACCCACCACCTGTAAACCTACCAACCCAGTCCGTGCCCGGCAAATAGCCCCCCCCCGTCTGTCCTTTTTCAAATTAAACAGACCCCCCCCAACCGACCGTTTCTCGATTCAAATGAAATCGACCCCCCTTTGCCCCATTTAAAATAAATGGACCAACCTATTTACCTATTAAAATTAAATAGCCCCCCCCCCGCTATTTCGCCATTAAAATTAAACAGCGCCCCTATTTC
This sequence comes from Eutreptiella sp. 'Long Island Sound 2002', assembly GCA_964036045.1. Lineage (NCBI taxonomy): Eukaryota > Euglenozoa > Euglenophyceae > Eutreptiales > Eutreptiaceae > Eutreptiella > Eutreptiella sp. 'Long Island Sound 2002'. The sequence continues at coordinate 2,929,080 of OZ038389.1, read as the reverse complement.
CCCATTCAAATTAAATCGCCCCACCCGCCCCTATTTCCCTATTCAAATTAGACAGGCCCCCCGTTCTTTGCCTATGCAAATTAATTGGGCCCCGGCTGTTTCCCTATTCAAATTAAATGACCTCCTCTCCCCATTTACCAATTCAAAATAAATAGCCCCCGTCCAGTTCCGTATTAAAATAAACAGGCCCCCCATATTTCCATTAAACAGCCCCCCCCCCCCCCCCTAGTTCACTATTCAAATTAAACAGCCCCCACCCCCCCCAATGACGCAGGGGGTTGTTTAATTTGAATAGGGATATCGGGAAGGGTGTTTAATTTGAATAGGGATATGGGGGGGTGGGGCGATTTAATTTGAATCGGGAAATAACGGGGGGGGGTGTTTAATTTGAATAGGGATATCGGGGAGGGTATTTAATTTGAATAGGGATATCGGGAAGGGTGTTTAATTTGAATAGGGATATGGGGGGGTGGAGCGAATTAATTTGAATGGGGAAATAACGGGGGGGGGTGTAAAATTTGAATAGGGATATCGGGGAGGGTGTTTAATTTGAATAGGGATATCGGGGAGGGTGTTGAATTTGGATAGGGATATGGGGGGGGTGGGGCGAATTAATTTGAATGGTGGACTAGGGGGGGCCTGTTTAATGGAAATAGGGCGGGCCTATTTATTTTAATACGGAACTGGACGAGGGCTATTTATTTTGAATTGGTAAATGGGGAGAGGGGGTCATTTTCATTTGAATAGGGAAACGGCTGTGCCGCTCCTTAACACACCCGAGGAGGGCCTGTGTCCCGTCGGATTGCGGAGGCGGCGTCGACGGAGGCGCTTCTTTTTGGATCTGCGGCGGCGACTGCGCAGATCATTGACCGCCGCCGCGCAGTTTGGGGGGATGTGGTGCGCACAAAAGGGATTGTGGCCCCCCCGGCGGCAGTCCGCAGCGTGTGTGCCCCCCCCCCCCCCCCCCTCCGGCATTCACAGGCACAGCGCTGGTGCTGGGGGGGGTTTGGGGGTGTGGGGTGTGTGTATTTAATTTGAACAGGGAAATACGGGGGGGAGGCTATTTAATTTGAATAGAGAAATAGGGGGTGCCTATTTTAATTTGAATGGGGTAATAGGGGGGGGGTATTTAATTGTAATTCGGAAATAGGGGGTGCCCAATTTAATTTGAATGGGCAAATGGAGGGGGGGGGGTATTTAATTGTAATGGGGAAATAGGGCGTGCCTATTCTAATTTGAATGGGGTAATAGTGGGGTGGGGGGTATTTATTTGTATCAGGGAAATAGGGGGTGCCTCCTTTAATTCGAATGGGGAAATGGGGAAGGGGGTATTTCATTGTAATGCGGAAATAGGGGGTGCCCAATTTAATTTGAATGGGCAAATGGAGCGGGGTGCTATTTAATTGTAATGGGGAAATAGCCCGCGCCTATTCTAATTTGAACGGGGTAATAAGGGGGGGGGGTGTATTTAGTTGTAACGGGGAAATAGGGGTGCCTCCTTTAATTCGAATGGGGAAATGGGGGGGGGGTATTTAA